>JAKCOX010000011.1:11266730-11898846 GCA_022605575.1 Laterallus jamaicensis coturniculus
GCTGGGATAACTGTCACACATTCTCCTTTTGCCAGACACCTGGACTACAAGTTTTATTATAATAAAGTAATTGAACAGAAAATCTGGAAATCAGCTTGAAACAAGAAACTGATCACACCTACCTAAGCTGCTGTGTTCTTTAAGAGTTTTCTCTTGAAGATGTTCTAACCGTACTGTAAACAGAAGTCCAAGAAAAAGATATTTCACAGATTAAAAGAAAAACAAATAATCCAAGTTTCCTCCCCACTAGTGACTAACCTTGTAAAGCAGTTAGCCGCTCATTGGTGAAGTCATTATCTGCCTGCAAAGCTTCTATTTTTGCTTGAAGCTCTTGCTCTCTCTCTTCCATTTCATCTATTTTGTGCTGCAATTCTTTTTTCTCAGCTAGTCCTTTCTGTTGGATTTCTTCTTGTCTTCCTTCTGCTACCTGCTCAAGAAAGAGTAAAAAAAAAAATAAATCCCCAAATAAAAATTAACATATGAAGAAACAGATTTCCTTGGCTTTTGTATCATTAAATGTTCATAAGAAACTTTCTACACTGGCCAGATAAAGAAAACGCAAACAATCTTTTTCTTCCACTGAATAATACTTCAAAGGACAGCAAAAGGCCAGATGCAGTTTTATATGCTACAGGAGCATTATGTAGAGTCAGCTGTATCACATAAATGCAGGGTATTTTTATAATGCTACCACTCCTTTATACGCTTGGTCCTATACACATGTCGCTGAACAATACACAACTCACACATGTGCCAGCTTAAGCTTTTTTACCAATTCTAGCCCACTTTCAACAAAAAAGGGGTAGTTTAATCAGAAAGATCACAGATTTCCCTTCAAAACTCAGTAAGAGAAAGAAAGCATTTCAAAATATCATTACTTTTTGCCTAAACATCATCAGGAATGGTACCAGGGCCCAATGACTAAGAAACAACGAGTCTTCCAGCATCCTAAATAATTAAAACCCAAGACTGCTTCTCAACTGAATGTACATCACACAGACAGAACTGATTGAAAGCCACATCTTTTTCCCTGCTGGATTTCATAAGTTTCAAAGATTCTTCTCCCTCTAAGCTAGGTCATGAAGTTTCAATTGTGATCCTTTTGTGTATAATAATTATCAGTGATTAACCCGTAATTGGGAAACCAATTTAACATTTTGAGTTGGGAAGAAAATCATGTCTGAGGTGCTGAACTAGAACTCAGAAAACCTAATTTCAAACTTCAGTATTCATCCAAGACAAATACAACTGTCTCAGATCTACAAAAAGAACACTACCACCTTCCTCCTCCACATCGGGAGTTGGACCCGATGATCTCTCAAGGTCGCTTCCAACCCCTACAACTCTGCGATTCTGTGACCTTCCCTTATCTGGACTGGAGACTCTTTGGGAACAGGCTTTATCATACTGTGATTAGTTTGTTCTCCAGCATAAAGGATCTTTAAATATTTATATAGTTAGACATTTAGTTTAGTAACAGACCTGAGAGCATGCTCCTTCCCCCGGAAGCTGAGCCATGTTAGTCCTACATGGTAGGCTAGTTATGTTTATAACAGCACAAAGACACAACATGAAATGTGAATTTAATTCCAGGTCACTTTCTTATTAACTGTAAGATTTTTAGGTTGAAAGTTAAATAGTTTTAAATCATATGTAATTTTATATTAAAATATATCACACTTCCAAAAATAAGGTAGCTTTCTAAGCAAACAAAAAGGAAACTTTTTAGTGATTTACTTAATTGATGATACTTTCAGTTATATTAAATATAAACCAAAAGAATATGTGAAAGGTGCTGTGCAACTTTCGTTCATTTTCCTGTTAAAAGAAGTTTCTTCACCTATATTTGACTGCTAAATTGTATTTATTTGTTCCATGTCTTACAGTATCATCAGAAACCAGATGAAGTTCTGCTATTACCTTTAGCTTGTCAGAAAGGTCTTTAATTTCATTTACAGCTCCATTGTACTTATTGGCTAATTCTCTTAATTCTTCCTGAGTCCGCTCGTTCATTTCTTTCAGGTGAGTACATTCATCTTCTGTGTTACTCAAACTCCGCTGTAAGACAGAGCCATTATGCAATACATCAATGGAGACTGGTAGTGTAGCAGCACACACTCAACTTGTTCTGTTTTTTCCAAACAGTATATGCAACTAATCATATTTAGCTACTTTGTTCCTAATGATTAAGGCTAAAGAAACAGATGAAGTCCTGGCAAAACCACTATTTATACAACCCTCTGTCATGTTCTAAAGAAGAGATCATGTGAAAGATTGGCTTCATGCATGTGTAAAAAACCCCAAAGAAAACCCTACTATATTATACAGTGAATTGTGACTGATAGGAATACAGAACTGGAGCATGTGCTCTATCTACACCATTGTCTTCTGGTTTATGATAAACTGAAAAGTTTTATAATATTCTGTGATTCAATGTAATCAATAGGTTTCATGATACCATTCACACAGCGAAAGAACATTTAACACATGACATAAGCCAAATGGCTTCAAGGAAGTGTTCTAATCTTTTTCTGAACTCTATCATGTGGAAAGGCAGCTCAATTAAGATCCTCTTACCTAAGAGGTAACTGGGCCTTCAGGAGAGAAGGAATGCTCCAGAAGTTTGCATAACTAAAGCAGCATAACTAAATGGTGTACAGTTTCCTCCTCATTGCTCAAGATTTGTTTCCTCATTCATACAATAACTTATTTTTTGTAACAAGGTCTGACTCAGTTCTTCACCACCATAACAGACCAAAACACCTTTAAACAAAAGTGCACTCAAAACTACATTATATAATAGTTATTCAAGTACAACTTTCAAACAGGAGCCAGTGAGTCTCCTTGTGTGGAGAGAAAGTATGTGGCAGGAAGCACTCAAACAAATCTCTTGCTGAAGTTAAATTCATACTTCTCCCCCAAGAGTCAAAGTAGAGAGGAAAAAGTATAGCAAGCCACAAGATTCTCCTCTTAGTATAGGACTGGAAAGGAGAAGAGCGCTAGAGGTAAACATAAACTCCAATCACTAACAAACCTGTCAAAAACTAAAATAATATAAAAAGGTGTATTTAAGTGAAATCTCAGGAGGCTATTTATCACTGCACTACATCTATTGTGTTCCCTAAAACACATGAAGAGGGTAGACATTTTGTACACTAACTTAAGTCTGATGATACTTCTTGACGTAAGGGAACACGGCAAATAATGATAAGGGCAAGAGGAAATAAAGGAAAAGATAGTAGCAAGAGATATTCTAGGGAGAAATCTTATTTGAAGAAAATGTCCAACACTTCATAATCTTAAAAGCTCATTCTTAAGTGCTTCCATAAATGTTTCAGTTTAAACAAGGTCTAATAGCACTTTTTCCAACACATGTATGCCATTTCCCACAGATACTATCTTCTCTAAATCAGGTTCATGAATTTTGAAATCTGGCACAAAAAGGAGGAGTTTAAAGAATAGGTTCTCATTAACTGTTTAACAATTTAATTATTGTCCAATAGGAGAAATCAGCACAACTATTACTCAATATACTTCAAGTGCCACAGTAAATACAACGAATACTGGGATATTACAGGCAATAAAACAGGGATCTAAGTAGCCACAGTTTAAACTAGCTCAGGCTTTCCAGAAGATTAGGCATGAAAATTCAATACCTCCACTTCTGACAGTTTTCTGACCACTTCGATTTTCTCCTGAAGGACCCGCCTCAGGGACTCTTTGGCTGTTGTCTCATAGTTGTGTTTGTCTTCTTGTAATGCTATAAGCTCTTTCCGTATACTGTCTTCTGTTTGATTCTGCACACACAATTCAGATACAAAGAGAATATAAATTAGTATTTTGCTGATTAAATATATTAGGTTGTGATAAGACCTGTTCTATTCCAAAATGTTTAGCAATTTCTAGTAGATGGGAAAATATAGACAAATCAGGGAGGAAAGATTCCTGATGTGACTGGGTATAAACCAGTTATTTTTTGAAGTGTTTGTGTGGCAGCACACATTCTGTGATCAGCTTTGATTATAGGAAAATTATGAGGGGTTTTGGGACATTGCTAAGACAATGTCAAGCCTGGGAGACCAGCAATCTGAGAAACCAGAAGCCTATGAAGTCCCACCTGGAAGACCTCAAACAGGACCTGCAAAAAGGGTTTTACAATGCAGGTACAAATTGAAATACAAAATAAAAATCAATTTAAGGCAGGCATAGGTGGCCTAATCAACAACCAAGGTAAGGCATACTTGTAACCCTGCCTCTGAAAAACCAGGCAGCTCACTGATAATGCTTTTCAAATTCCTATCTGGAAAAGGATATCCACAGGAAACAGGACAGCATGGCTGCTTCTCATTGATGACACAAATGCCTTCTCTGCATTTCGGTACATACATGTTTATATGCATATACAAAATAATTCTGTTTGCACTAAAAAAGCTGAATCACAGCTGTTTATCAAGCTTTAAAGCAATTCCATGAAATACAGGACAGCTTTACTGTTTTCATGCTATTCAGAGTATCAAAACTGCACAGGCTCATCTCAGAAAGTTTACATTCCAACTGCTTTCCTATAACTAACCAGTTTCAAAACACTTTAAAAGGGCTATCTTTTATCATTCCTAGCATTCAACTTTAAGAGAACTACTTACCTTTGAACATGCCTGTAATTGATTTCCCATAACCTCTAATCTTGATAGCAACCTGTCTTCATCTATTAAAGCCTAGCAGAAAAGAAGTGTCACCTTAGTATTAAAATGTATTATATCTTATGCACAGTTTAAGAGAACTGCTGTAAGGTTTTTATTGGGTTTGCTGCCTTCCCCCCCCTCCTTGTTTGTAAGTTAATAGCTAACATTTGTATGCTACTGCAAATTTCAGTCCCTGAAGGAAAAGGATGCCTGCAGATACCTGCCAACTAGTATCTGAAGCCTCTTGTGTGACAGCAAGTAATCGCTGAAGGGTTGCCAGCTTCTGTTCCAACATTTGTTCCCGATGTAAGGCTTCCTATGAAGAAAGCAGAGCACCAGTTAGCTCAACAGGAACAACTCAGAATAACAGAAGCAACATTAAAGCAATATAAAAGATACCAACATACAAGAAAAAAAGGAAGTGTGAATAGCAAACATCAGCATGTATTCAAAGCTACAAGAAGCCCATTTCATTTTATCCATTCATACAGTCATTTGGATATTTTAATGAGAAGATACTATCCTATAACCTCCGCTCCTCACCTTTAACTGGGTTCCTAAACCCCTTCATTTTCAAAGCATATATTGCACATGCTGAGTACACGCAGCAACAAGTTATTCTTTCCAAGTCTTAAAAACATTTCTACTTTCGTCAATAACTTGAGCAACAAAATTGTAAACACCAAAAGGCAGCTTGGCAGCTCCTATGCAGTGAGATGTTCATCCTCAAATCAGGTCACAAAAGAAAAATGCCAAGCAATAAATACTGTTTTTGTTTGACGACAGTAAGATAGAAGAGCATCTTCATTAACAATTCCAGGATAAAGTGTGAACAGATTGGTGAGTGAGTATGTATTTGGCCTCCCAAGAAAGAGCATCTGCCTGAGCTGCTTCCTGCTATGTCAGCAAATATATAATGGTAGAATTCATCTCAAAAACCTCAGCATTCATGTGAGCAATTAAAACTGCCATTACCAAAGAAAAAAAGGCAAAATAATTCAGCAGAACTATACATAAAGTTACATAGGATTTACCATTAAGAATGTTGTCACATCTTTTTCAGAAAGCTGATTTTATATTTATAGATATAGTTATTTTTATATAGCTATATTTATTATATATATTATGTATATATATAAAATATATATTTATATAGATATCTATAAGCCCACACTTTAACACGTTTCCATTTTGTAGTCCTAACAACTTCAGAAAAAACATGTCTATTAGAACTGACAGGAGCAAGCACAGAAAGGCTGGTGATACCAGTGAGGAAGAAGAGCTGCCAGCACTGTCTTCTCTATTAAAAACAGGAACAGAAATACTCATACTAACAAATTGCAATCACAGAAACAAACTAGTTTTTAACCTATGAAATGACCTCTGATTTGCCACTCTCTTGTTCTACCAAAACTGTTACATGTCTACCCAGTACATCCACAGCAGTGGATGAGGCCAAAAATACAAGGAGCAAAAGAAAACTGGGGACAATGAGGTAGGATAGGAAGAAGACCAGAGAAAGCAGGTATATAGGGTTCAGGGAGCCTTCTATAAACCAGGGAGCTTTCATTTTCTTTTATAAAGTCACAGTTCATACTGTTCATATAAAACCCTGAAAGTTTACACAGGACTATGCTAAACTGCAACACAGAATCACAGAATGATTTGGGTTGCAAGAGACCTTTCAAAGTCATCTAGTCTGCTCCCCCCCTGCTATGAAGAGGGACATCTTCAACTAGATCCGGTTGCTCAGAGCCCTGCCCAGTCTGATCTTGAATGTTTCCAGGGATGAGGCATCTACCACCCCTCTGGGCAATAATGCTTTAAGATTCACTACAGAAAAGGTAGTTCAATTTTTATCATATTCTAGTTCACAAAATTCAAGTCAAAGAATGATACTCAGAGCATAAATGTGTGTTTTGAACAAGATTAAATAGCTAAAGACTGTCAAAAGTTACCTGTAGATACTGTGAAAGCTGAAACAATTCCTGAGAATACATACTGGGAGTGTTAGCAGCAACCTGAAAAATAAAGCAATTTAAGAATCAAAATGGTTTGGGATTTCTTTCAGTAAACACAAGTGATGCAAAATTCATCACTAAATCTAGTTATGAAACTTCTGTAACAAGTGGCATTTTCCAACATTCAACCTGTCACTATTTTATTTTTTATCACAGAACTTCCCAACTTTAGACTGAGGCCCTTCTATGTTAATGTCTTTACAAGTCCCTGAACCACCAATGCACCAAAGAGTTTTAGGGTTTTGTTTTGGTTAAGATTGAACTGAAAAAAACCAAATACAAAATAAAACAAACAAATGCCCCTCCACCACCAACACCACAAACACAAGGTACACAAACATGGAGCCATTTAACCCAAGGACAAACAAATCAGGGTGCTCCAGAAATGAAAATAAAGTCTGTTACATTCCAATTCAGTGTAATTGTCACACACACGTCATCACACATTTTCTACTCATCATCCCCATTGCTCTCCTCTGTAAGTATCTGGTTTAGATCTGGGGAATACCTACATTATCTTTAACCGTAACTGTCCTTACTACATGTTAGCACCATCACCCTAATTGAGTTCTACTCATACGCAGTTAAATAAAGTTTTACTATGCAGTGCCATAGCCTCTGCTATGATTGGTTTGGTTAATAGTAAGTCTTACTTTATACCTCCTACAGTCCCAGAAACTGGGGGGCAGGGGGAGGCAGAAGTGGCATAGAGACAAAAGGGTTTATTTACTAATTCTGGTTGGCTCTTCCTACACTGCGATAATTTTGAAGCTGTTTTTCATGCTGTTATACCTGCAGTCCCTCCTCAGAATTTCAGCCCTTGCCCTGGGTTCAAGCTATGCACACTGTTTCGAAACATCAACTTAAATGCAAAGTCTGTAAACTCCTCAGGCTGCTGACTTCACAAATAAGTTTCCTTAGATTCTCACAATTTTGTCCATGGTTAAACTGCTAGAAGGACAATCAATTCTTGATCTCCTGTCTCAAGAGTGTATCTACTAACAGCTTTTCTGCAAGTCCCCCATATGTTCAAAGCTGAATTTAAAAATGAGACACACTAGACACTATTGACTCCATGACCCTACACAGTGAGAGATTCCATCTGTTCAAGAGAAGCAGGAGGTTTAGTCTCAATGTTCCTGCAGAAGATGTCAGAGTAATTTCTGGCCTGTGCAGTGCAGCTTCTCTGTAACAAACAGGATACAAAGACAACGGACCTCATCCAAACACCAAATCATGAACCCCACAGAACACAGATCAAGTATCAAATCATGCAATACCCAAGACCTATTAGTCAGTCAACCTGTACCAGGAACCTTAACCATCTTAACATCAATGGGTTTTTTTCCAAATCACATTTCAGATGCCACGCTCTAAGAAGTCAAGCTACCTTAAAAGCATACACTGGGATACTGCGTTACCTTCTCTACCTTAAATGTCACTCAAAATATTAAACCATGGAAAAACAGGCAGTGGAAAACAGATCTAAATGTAACCTGACTTTAGAATTTCTTCATCTTGGTAACAAGTTGGAAAACAGCACATGGATGAATAAGGTAGAAACCCAGCAAATTACTGACTTACCTTGTCAACAGGACTTGGTAATGGAGCATGGATAACGCTAAAAAACAAAATAAATTTGAAGTGAATACAAAGTGCAGAACAGCAGTTAAGAGACCCAGAAGTTCCCTAGTACCATGTGTTTAATCATGATGTTCTATACTTTCAAGTTAACTTTTCACTTCTATCTGGAGAATAAACATACAAAGAAAACCAGTTAATACTAACCTGACTGATGTTTCCAAAGTTATAGAACTATTCTGAAGTTATATCCAAAGTCTATTCTAAAAACTCTCTTTAGCAACTTTTATTTTAGCAGTTAAATAATATTTTACTTTAAAACGGATTTATTAAGATTTAAATCAATTTACATGCACAAAGCAATGAGAAAATTCAGCACACCGAGTAAAATAATACCTGGCAACTTAGAGAATTTTGTACACTTCCACTAGAGCAAGTGTCATACTTGCACATTTTCATCAGAAGCCAAAATTTTACACCATATATTTCTATTACCTCCTCTCAGGGCATGCAATTACATGGAAAATTTTCCATAATAAATTACTTTGACTTATCTTTACCCAGAAACACGAGAGACACCCTAAAGCGTCATGAAAGCATTTCTGGATACTAATGACAAAAAAACTATTAAAATAAACAATAAAAATAATACAATTGCTGAGGATGAAAGATTATTAACATCATGTAATTTGTAATTAGCACTCAGATGCTACAAAAAAAGTTTACTTTTTTTTTTCTACTCCTCTGAAATTTTTTCCAAAATGGGCACATAGAGACAGAAAACCCTCTTGATATTCATCTGAGTTTCCAAACATTATTCCATCCAGCATATTTTATTATTTTTTTCCCTGCCTCATGCCAGGCAAAACTGTTTGTGACACAAATAACTCCCCTATGAGGACATGTTACAGTGTTACATGTACACGCACTGAGACACCATTAACCTCTCTTCAGTAAAGTCTATGTGCATTTAAAGGAGCAAAAATAATAATCCCATATAAAAAAAGAAGGAAGAATGTTAATTTGCTTGCTTTTCTCCTATATTCTTCTCTTTGTGATGCCCATTCCGGTACACTAAACCACAACCAGTCAGAAAAGCCTGACTTGATAACAACTTTTTTATTCTTTCACAGTTGTCTTAATTTCTAAAAGCAACAACCAAAGGAGATTTATTTTTCAGAGTGCCTGCTCTCAGTTATTTTCTTTGCATGATCACAGGACAAGAAACTGTCAGGAAAAGAAACTGTTCCTGTGCTGATATGAAAAATAATATCCATCAAATCCTCATTATACAGTAGTTTAATTTTGCTACACATGAATAGATGTTGATTCTTACTCTGATCGCAATCGAGCTTCCATTCCATCTGGAAGAAACAGTTTGATTGTAGAGACTATACATCCATGGGTAACTGAAAAGAAACAAATACTAAGTCATCATGATTCGTTACTGTTTAATTACAAGTTCAATGGCTAATGTTATAGTAACCAAGCAAACTGTCTGAAGAAACTTTGAGGCAAGCAAACAAGAAGAGGCATGAATGCCTTCCAGCACCAATCCCTGTATCTGCCTTCTTGGACCTCCTCTGGAGACAGGGTACTTAGCACTGGAAACTTTGAAAAGGTTATGCTGTGCATTAATCCTAGCTGTGAAGCAGTCTCAGATCCAACTCTTCCACCTCCAGCAATGCCTGCAAGATTTCTTTACTGCAGTAAGTTTAAAAAGTTACCTGTACATTTTGACCATTAAATGAGCAAAGAGGAATTAATCTTACCTGTGCTAGGTAATGGGAGTGCTGAAGCATTAACAAAGCAACGAGCTACCCTTTCCACAAGATTCCTATGACATATCCAAGGACTTAAAAGTTAACACACACGATCTGTGCCATCGACACCCACTTCAACATCTGGGACTTGCACAGTTATTGTTACTTACAAACACAAGGATCAAAAAAGGAACACGGAGGAAAAGCATAGGAACCACTAAGAAGTACATCCTCTTGAACGCTCTGGGCCCCATCACTCAGGAGAATACATCTCTATTTCAGCATGATTATAACACATCTAACTGCAGCCCTAGACAAGTGACCTCTCATTTCAGAAAGAAAGAGTTTGCTTCTCCAGGACTCAATTCAGGATTCTCTGAATTCAACAAAGATCTTAATAATCGGAGGAATCACAGTATTTGATTTCCTACATTGAGTTCAACCTCTCTCCACGATGTTTCCCAAAAATGTTACTCTATTTTCAATGACACTGCAAACAGTCAAATTCTATCTGTGCTGGGTTTTGTTTGTTGTTTTTTTCTTGAATGGTTCTAGGATCTGGGAAGTAAAAGTTCTTTCCATTACATGGAGACACACAGACACTCCCAAAATACTACCACAACCTAGATACAAGTAAGTGTACAGTCATCTATCACCTACCACTATACATAAGGCATCCACCAACATACAAATAGCTGCTCTAGTTTCATAGTTATTAATATCAGCAAAACTTAATCTGGCTTTGGGGAGAAAGAAGAAAGAAAAAAGAAAAAAAGGGCAATGGGTGTTTCAGGACAACGGCAGTACTCCAGGGAAACGAGACACATCTTTGAGGAAGCTACCTCAATAGAATCTAAAAATACAGGAGAAATGATCCAACTAAAGAGAGTTGTTCTTAACCCTTATTCTGCGCTAAAAGCAAAGTGCTTTAGAGAAGTATCCTCTTGGCTAAGCATTTTGGTTTTTTTCAGCTGACCTGGCAAAACATTAAATTTACATGCCAAGGAAGAACAGATAGGACCTTATTCTCAAAACAGATTATTAATCTATGGGGTTTCAGCAGGGGGGGTGTCTCTCCTGGCTTTAGATTTAGGTCCCCAGAATTCATAAATCTGTTCTTGCAAAAACATTTTAAAATTACATTAGCAATATTAGCTATACTATTTAACACACACACAACTTCTCTAACAAAGAATCTTTAAGGCATAAAGAGGAAATTAGTGATTTTTAGAAGAAAGTATTAAGGTATCTGAAATGACAGCCAGCTTCACCTTTGGGTCATGTGTCAAGTAGGTCTGCTGTGAGAATAGAGAATTCTAAAGTTTTTCCATCAACACTCAGACTAAAAAAAATATAATATATATATATATATATATAAAAAGGCTGCAGTTTTCTTTGTTTATGAAATTAAGGGGGGCTAGCAGAGGGTCTCAAATAGATAGCGACTGGGAAAAGGTACCAAGCATTTCAATAGGCTTATAAGATAAAAACAGGCTTTTTTAAAAAAAGACCCTGCCCACTGGCCTTTAGCTATCACTTTATTATAATTGGAAGAATAATGAGAAAGCCTAAGGGAAAGGCAGAGCAACATACGAAACCTTATTGCAGCAATGGCTGAAGAGGACAGCAGTAATTGTTTCAATTCATGCCTGCATTATTCCTTTTGGGGAATTAAAAATAATACGGTGTTAAAGCCATCCCTGGTTGCCAAACAGGCCCTCGACAGCGCTTCTCAAACCCAACCGTGACCGCTCCTCTCCCGCGCCCCAGACGCCACGCCACGCACTCACCTCCCGGGCGGCCGGCAGCGATCACGAAGCGCTGCCGGGGACCTGGCTCTTCCCCGGCTCCATCGCGCCCCGGAGCGCGGGCGGCCGCTCCGCTCGGGCCAAGAGCGAAGCTGCGGCGCCAGGGCGGCGGCGGCAGAGGGCGCCCGGGGCCGGCACCCGCGCTACCGGCCAGGGGCCCCGGCTCTCGGCTGCGCGACTGCCTCAGCCACGGCTAACCGCAAATACAGCGGAAAACGCTGCTGCGGCCCCGCGAAACTTCACTCACAAACCGGCTGCGCCTTTCTGCAACGCGGAACCGTCACCCACTGCACCACCCCACCCCAGAGCACCAGCGAGCTGCCCCGAGCGGGGGACCATCAAAACAGGGACAAAGAGATCATTCTTGTTCCGAAATTTTTGCTTCACAGAGAGACAACTTGCAAATGGTGCTCTCGGTTTTATTTTCACATGTTAATGTGGTAACAGCAGCTGCGGCAATAATCAGAACGGGGCTAAGGACCTGCCTCCCTCACTCCCCTTGCAGGGCTCTGTGTATCTGACAAGCAGCATGCACTGGGTTTCCTCATCTGCACAGGGAAAAGATCTAAAAAGTGCATAAACTGTATTTAAAGTAAATAATCTGATACTATTTCACCCCACTCAAAAGCCTGCTGCACCTTTCCACGGGGATGTCACCGCCAGTTAACTCTTGGGATACTCTGGTACCGACTGGGAAATTTAGGAAGTGCTGAAAGAATAAAAGCCACACTAACACAGAGAAAAGCACGTAGGGTGATTAATAGATAAGCACTGTATTAAGAAGGGTGAAATGAGCAGCCCCGTGCTCTGGTTAGTAGTAGAGCAAGTGGACAAATAAGGAAGCAGAAGGGTTGGAAACATTTCTCTGGGGGCTGTTACTGACTTCAGCTCTGCAGAAGAACCTGGAGGAATCAGTGCTCATAAAAGCTACCCTGAAAAAAACAAATCATATGCTGAACGTGTCAGTATTTTAATGAACTAAACTACGATTTTATTTGCAAGGAAATGAGTAAAACACAGCCTGAACAATAAAATAACAATAAAACTTATCCTGGAATTTACATAGGCAAACAAACTCTGCCTACCCTGTCATTACCTTGTAATTACACACAGCAAAATGCTAAGTATCTTGTGCGAGTAAGGCTTTAGGTATATACCAGAATGCAAAACGGTTTTAAAGGGAATCACTAATGTAAAAACTACTTTCATGTCTGTTTCATTTCTAGATTAACAGTAACATTTAAGATTACCAAAATGAACTGGTGAAAAAAATGTGTTTATAGGCATTGCAATTGCATTCACGGATAAACACTTTGAGTGCAGTGCAGCTGTTTCATGCCCCAGCATGATGATATGATCTTCATTGCTTCGGGGAGCATGAAGAGAGAGGAAAGCAAATTTGTATGCTCCTTCTCATTAGCTAGCTCAACACATTTATGAGTAACATAAGTACGGTTCCTATGTTCAAAGCTAGAGAAGAGGAAAAGGAAGGCTGCACGACTTGATCCCTCATCACACAAACGCCAGGTCGCTGGGATCATGTTTTGTAAAACTAACAAAACCACTGGGAAGAACTATTACTGGCAAGAATTTATGATGAACTTTATACAAACTTTCACATGAACAAATTGCAAATAATTGCTGACAAAATATCAAGTGAACTCCAATACTTCT
Organism: Laterallus jamaicensis coturniculus; assembly: GCA_022605575.1. Classification (NCBI taxonomy): domain Eukaryota; kingdom Metazoa; phylum Chordata; class Aves; order Gruiformes; family Rallidae; genus Laterallus; species Laterallus jamaicensis. Next base: position 11,280,260 of record JAKCOX010000011.1, read on the forward strand.
TCCCACTGAATCATAAAATTAAAGTTGTTTTAGGTCAGAATACACACGAGGAAATCCAACTTCTTTTAGTGAGGATAGTATCTCAAAATTAACAGTTCCAGGTTCATCACATGGAATGTATTCCTTTTTATTTATTCCACGTATACTACTAGCATTAATATGTGAAATCACTTCATGTGAAATTACATTTTAAGTAACTCCCAGACAATCTAACTAGGCATCTGGCAGTTAAAACTTTGCAACACCATTTTTGAGAAAAGAGAAAGAATATAATTTGACCTTCACTACCATGAATCACTCAAATATAGTATAGCTTCAGAAGCTCTACATGACAAAATAGTTAGCCACCTCCATTGCTTAATGTGTTCTTTAAAGACGCATTCATTAACCTTCCCCTGATACTTGAGAATTGGAGAATTACGATCAACCTGGCTAAAGATGGATAGAACTTGTGAGTAATGGAGCAGGCTTCTTAGTTTTAACGTCCTTTAAAAAGTCTATTGTTGTACTATGCCTTGGTTTGTTGGGTTTTAGGGAGATTGGTTTGAGAGTGGGGGTCTGTGGGGGAGGGTTTGTTTGGGGGTTTTTGTTTGCTTTAAAAGAACTTTGCCATCAACATTTAAATTTTATATTATAATTTTTCTTATTTAATATACACCTCTAAGGATAGGCTCTATGAAGGTCTTGTTCAGGAAAGTAGTAAAGTAGACCAGCCTTCAGAAAGAGAAATGACTCCTGAAGCCTTGTACATAAACGTGAAAGAAAAGAGAGAGAGGCTGCACTTTTATTAACTCAGATACCTAGTTATTATCATAACACAAGACCATGAATACTGGGAAGAAGACAGCAAGAAAACCTAACCAAACCAAAGTCCTATCACCTCATTTTCAGCTAGCAACAGTTTTCTATTCTCCTTTATAAGTACCTGCAGAAACCAGAAGCAGTAGCAGTCATGGAAAGAAGTAGTAGGAATCCTGACAAGAATTACGTGAGCCTGTTTCAAACTTATGCCAAGTACTTTATCAAGAAATGCAGTTTCATGTTTCTGTCACGCTATTAGTTCAAACTTTAGGCTTGACAGAAAGATAGTTAAAAAAAACAGCCCCAAACCACAAACACCACCCCAACACTACACACACATACCCATGCTGCGCTTTCAAAATTGCGTAAGCCAATTTAGGTCAGGTGATAGCTAAGCATGTGGTCCCAGTTGAGTCCCTTCTTCTGGTCCAGCACTTCCACTACACACATTAGCACCCATTCTGCCTCCAAAGGTGGGTCGTGGAAGCAACCCAGTTAAAATCTAGTTGGCATGTGGTGGGGTGGATAGATAGTCAACTGTTTGCAGCAGAGTGGTTTCATGATCCAGTTTATCTCTTGGCTGCAGGACTCTCAGCCAGCAAAGGAGGGAAGATGCAATCAAAAAAACCCAAGTTATTTTCTTACAACAGGAATACCATTTGCTTGTAATGATAGGGTTGTAATAAGCTGTTCTAAATAAACAGACATTTTAAAACAAAAAACTCCATACACTTACCTTTTCGTGTGTTCTCTGTCACATCTACGCCAAATTGGATGATGTCACCTGACATAATCTCACATGGTGGGCTTTCCTCAGATCCTCTACTCAGTCTCTGACTATTAATAAAGGTACCATTACTACTTTTAGTGTCTTGAAGATAGAACTGTAAAAACAAACAAAAAGAACAGTAAAATATTTGAAGAAGTCCAACAAAACAAGCATGATTAAACTTAAGCTCATTAAAAAACTGCTATAAAATATAGCTTGACTTCCCAATGTAGAAGAGGACAAATATATGAAACTCAAAACACCCTCCTCAGGACGCAACACCTTCATATGATCAAGCAATACCTGCATTTGATTTTTAGTTATTTAGCATATGATTTAATTCTAGTATGTAAATTATGTAAATAAATAATAGTACAAACTCTACTTAACCTAATGCCTGCATGGTAAAGATCAGACATTGTTAGCAAATACATCTTTTACCACACATAAGTAAGAATTTATAATTATGCTGACCAACAACAAACCCACTCATACATGTAAGGTACCAGTGTTCCATGACAGAAACGTGCTCTAAGGAAGACTGGCATTGAGGGCACAAGGAAAAGCTTTGGCAGAATACAGATTTAAGGAACTGTAAAGTGAAACCATGGTGAAACTAAGGAAAACAAAACTAGGATGTTTTTACCTCTCAGGGGTATTAGTTCACACCATTAAGTTAATTTCATGATTGCTGCATCATCAATTACCTTTGTAAATATCCATTTGTAGACTTAATTAAATTTTAATAGCAACTCATTGAATCTGAAACTGCTTATGACACAAGACCTCCAGTCAAAACTGCTGCATCTGAGAAGAGGTTACAAGTGAGTCACCTGGCAGAAGACCAGTCACCGGCTGAGACCTGATCAGGAGATGGCATGAATGAAGGGACTGGAATGTTGCTAAGCAGCCAGATATACTTCTGAAATGAGTCAACTTTCAGTACTTCAAGGTGACAATAGTTATTACAGGAACCTGCTAGGATGGTAGAAATTCCTGCCTTCCTGCACTGTGAAGACAGGCTGAGAGAGTTCGGCTTGTTCAGCCCGGAGAAGAGAAAGCTCTGGGGAGACCTTATAGTAACCCTGCATTATCTAAAGGGGCCCCCAGAAGAGAGCACATGGAGTGATAGGACAAGGGTAATGGGTTTAAGCTAAAGAAGTGGATATTTAGATCAGTTATTAGTAAGAAATTCTTCACTATGAGGATGGTGAGGCCCTGGCACAGGGTGCCCAGAGAAGCCATGGCTGCCCCTGGATCCCTGGCAGGGTTCAAGGCCAGGCTGGATGGAGCTTTGGGCAAGCAGGGCTAGTAGAGGGTGTCCCTGCCCATGGCAGGGGGTTGGAACTGCATGGGATTTGAGGTCACTTCCAACCCAAACCCCTCCACAATTCCTGCACTTAAAAGGAATCCCATCAAGTCCCAAAGCAAAAATAAGCCTGGGGAAAAGATGATGCCTTCAGACACACTAACATATTTCCATGTTTTTTTTACTATAAAAGCAATTGATGTGGGCTTTTTTCAGGATTCCATGAAAACTCTTCCATGGTGTTTGGTGGTTGTTCCCCACTGCCCCCCCTTTCCCCCTCCCATTATCACACTTGTCAAAAGAAAGAGATATATGACTCCAAATAATAGTGCCAAAGTAAAACGTAGGGTTCAAATAGAGTGAGAGACCAGCATGAGGGCAATTCAAATCTCATAGCAGAAAATTACAGTTAGCACATGTATCTTACATGCTCATCCTGAGTAGCACAAAGCAGTGCCCCAAAACAGAGATCTTTAATGCCACTGTGTCCAGAAGATGGGACTGAAGACAGTAATTAAGGGCAATGCTAGCATAGGAAACCTCAGCTAGGTGTACATAATGACAGAACGAAAAGCAGCACATGAAAGATTCCTGACACCCCCCACCCCCACCCCCCCCCCCCATAACGCCTTTGATCTTAAATTGAAGAAAAAGAAAATAACACTCCAATGGTCATATGTTCATAAAGATGAAGGGTAAACACAAATTATGCACAGATCATGAAATTATGGCTGCACTCACTGCATTAACAATCAGACCCACCCTCTGTTAATAATACTCCACATATGATGAAATGTTATATTACTGTATAATACAATATAATGTGATATAGCTTTTATAACAGTTATAAGTTTAAAAGCCAAACAAATTCATTAGCTTGTTAAATTACTAATCTGAAAGTACTGAACCCTCTCATGTTTCAGTGCAGATATAATTATATTTTTACTTCCTGTTTGTTTTCAATTAGCTTTCTGCTCCATTTGAAAATCCTTCTGTTATGAAAAAGTGAGTCACAAGTGAGAAGAAACAAACATGCTTGTGCTTATTTGTTTTTCCCCACCCATTTCTTTCCTATGCATAATATCCTTTTATCCCTTCAAATTTTTGATTAATCACTGCCCCTTGTAAATACATTTCTGCAGGATCTGCAGATGGAGCACAGAGAAGATAACATGAGGAAATACAAGAAAGTGACCACAAGGAAGAAAATGGAACAGACCATCAGCAACCCAAAGCTACATAATAGCTGCAGACTCTCAAAATTCAAACTGGAAAAGTAAATCTGTAAACAAATGGCCATAGAATTAAACTGATGTCCATTCAACTGTCTGCTAATGAATTTCACTATGTAAATTTTAGAAAAGTGATGCTCTTGAAGTCTTTACTAACAGGATTAAAATGTTCTCCTTGTCCTGCACCTAGTAAAGAAATAAGTAAAACCAGTAACACATTAATAAACTGATGAACTCAGCGCATTCCTACTTAGACAAGTCCTAGCAAAAAGGATTCAGTCATCAGGTAGCAATTGATCTGCAATCCCCAGCACTAGTCCCCTTCATGTAGGAAATTCAAATGTTATTTCTGTACTAGTTTTCCCTGCTTCTAATTATCTTCAAGGTTTATCTCTTCATCACTTCTGTATCAATTCTAAAAGTTATCTTTAGACAACAAAACCAAGTGCAAGTCCTGAAACAAACACACGTATATGGTAATTAGTATTTATGGTACTATGCTGGTACTTAATATACTATTACTTATGCAGTAAATGGCAGGTTCTTGGTGGGTTCTCCAACTCCCAAAACAGTGGCTTTTACACTCAGCAGCTACGTAATATAGTGCCTTCTGTGAAACCAGTACCATTTGTTCTTCCTGCTTTCCAGCAAAAACCAAGCTTCAGCAGCAGTGCCAGCTTTAAGAGTAATTATAAATCTTTCCCCTCCCAGATGCTCATTGCCAAGTTGCACTACCACCTCTTCAGCTGTACTGGTTCAAGCGTTTGTTTAGTCACTGTAAACCAGTTTTGAGAGCTGATGCGAGTTATATGAGGAGGTGCTTAAGCTGGTACTGCCAGAAAAAAAGGTCAGCATATACTGACCTAATTATATTTACTTTTATAATTCACACTTCACACAAAGTAATGTCCCGGCCCTTTTGTACCTCATTAGAAGTCCAGTTTAAAGCTGGGAGAATAACTCATGAACCTTCAAAACACCTCATCTTTTGAGGACTGGAAGAATTATCACATCCTTAATCCAGATCACAACTGTCTGTACTATGGTTTCAATGGTCATTTCCCTTTTTTGTAAAAAACAAAGTTAATATACAACTGTAAGAAACTTGCTCTCTAGTATTGTAACACCACCTTAGATAGAAAAATCCCAGCCCACATTTCCTCATTAATAATTTATGTTCTCTTGATTGCTTTCATCCTCTCTCATACCCTGTTAACAAACTTAGTTAACTGTAGACATCCTATCAAGCTCCAATTTATGGAGACTTTATTTCAAAGTCAAACCTGCAGTTTGTCAGAATGCTCAATCTTCCCCAGTATAGTACTTTATCTTTAAAAACTCTATTAAGGAAGTTTCAAAAAAAATTAGATTTGTGTTTCAATGTTTTAGAAGGAATTATGTATTCATTTTTTAAAATATAATATTTGTCATGTTTCAAGTTAATATTCAATTTTGAAAACAGAACAAAAGAACCTCCTCTGCTTTGACCTGTGTTGTATAAAAAAAAATCTCATTCCATTTAAGTTCCATTGCTTTCTAGGTCAGTGACTCAGAAGAATATCACAACTTGCTAAATCAGTCTGTATTTTCTGTTCATGCAGCTAGATAGCACTACAATTTTCTCACATGTCACAAATTCCTAATATTCCCTAATTAATGAAATGGAAAAAAATCTTCCGCAGAGATCCCAGATAACAACCCCTTAAACTTACGAAAATACAATAGATGAACCCTTGGTGGTATTAGGAAATTACAGAACTGCTATGATCCTGAAGGACAGATTGAATTTTGTTACATTAAAAGTAGGTAGACTGTTTTCTACCTACATAGAAATAAAAACAACCATCACCACCAAGCCCTTCTGCTTAATGATTACTACTCTGCCATCTTCTAAGAGGAAGGCTAAAGACAACTCCTTCCTTAGCCTGACAAATGAGAAAGTCATAAAGCATGTTTTCCCAAGCAGCTCTGGTAAAGGATGAGACACTTCTGAAGGACCTCAGAGACGACAAAGGATGGGGTCAACGATGCACAACAAAATCTTGAAAGCAGACAAGTTTTTCAGTGATTTAATTACAGCACAAATCAAGGGTAGAACAAACAAATGACAAGCTTTTGTTTTAATATCTTCCTACATTTAATATACTCCTATATGCTTGCTTTTAGCACTGATTCTTCCCATCTTCACCTTGACAAGACTCAGCATCTCTCACTACACAGCACAATTTCACTGAGGCTCCAGACTTAGACTAAAAAGTAGCCAAATACATCATTGAAAACAAAGTTTTAATTAACTTGCTAGCTTACTCTTTTAGCTTTTTCAGAGCAAAATTAAAAATCTCAAAATAACAGCAGTGCATAATAACCACACACTCAAAAGCCAAGGATACCAGAGATCTTTCTGTTGCATAACTGTTCATTACAAAGATGGAGAATAAGTGCTCTACATGAAGGACAAAAGAAAAAATAATGTATAAAGACTAAATCCTCTATCAATGAGGTCGTGACTGTTTAAATAGTGGTTTTTTTAAACACTCTTATGGCACAACAACCCCAAGTACAATACAATGAAAAAAGAACTCGAAGTCTGTCTCCTAGGGAAGAGCCGTACCATACTGCAGCATGGCAGTAAATCAAGAAAAGTGATCAAGACAGATTCATGTAACGTTTGCTATCACTATCTATAGCCATCCTTTTCCATTTTAAGCGCTCATTACTGCTACTCCATCTAACCCAGCTTGAAGCTGTGGTACAGGACAATTATGCTGAGAATTACATTGAGGAGAATTACTGGAGAACTCCATTTTTCAGTAGAGATGAGAGATTCGCTCCACAAAGAGGAACAAATTCTACATCTAAAAATGCAAACATTGTCCACAGAATATATTTAAACATGTCAGCCTTATTCCATGGATGAATTAGTAAGTAAATAATAAGCACCAAAATGAAGGCCACCACCTCTTTACAGAAAGTTCATCAACATAATTTATTAATTCTATGTATTTTCTCTGCCTAGACAACTAATATAGAAAGAGAATCCCAAGTTCAGGACTGCCTGGTTTACCATTCTTCATCTCTTCATTTCTGTGTGAAAGAAGTCTACACAATCCCTATGTGCTTCAGAGCCCTGTTGCACAGGCATTAGTTTTACAAGACTTAAATTAGACAAATTTTGAACTATAGGCAGTAAGAAGATGACAGCTTCATTTCTGCTGTGTTTACTACTGCAAAGGGGCAAACCAAGGCTCTGAGTTAGCACAGTTAAGCCATAAAATGCTTATGTTAAACCATAACATGACAGATTCTTCCCCTGCTCATGCTAGAAAATAAATGATCAATCATGACACAATTAATGCTGCCATTACAAAGCCACCTCCTGAGTACTAAAGCTAATTCTCAAATTCAGCAAGTAATTTGGGCTCTAAAAATCTGTACTGGCCTTAGAGCAATACTTTACTCCAAAATTATGCTGAATAGGACAACTGTGTTTCATTACTTACTTCACAAAATATTCTACTATGAGATGAAGTATATTGAGTTTGCACAATCCTATTTGTCCACAAAGATGTTAAACAACACATAACGGGGTCAAACCAATATGGTCAACATTTATCATGCTGCAGCCAGAGAGCTTTTTCTCCCATACAATTAAAAGATAAAATTATCTTCCTTGAAGTGTTAACATTGAGAATGTTCTCACTTGGAAGCAGCACTTTTGCCAGCAGAGTACACTGTGGAAACCACAGTGAATTCCTGGTCACTCCTTTGGCTTTAAGATGGAGAAGTTCAAACACTAAATTATCTCCAGATCCAATTGACTGAGTTCCTCATTCTGGTCTGCTTAGACACATCCCTAATTCCTTCTCTCTCACTTGCCTAACGCCACCCACCTATCAAGGAAGTACAGTATTTGTCTCCATAAGCAAGCATAATTCAAAGGGTGGGGTACAACAGACAAAACTGCTTTTCTATTTAGCCTTGTATTTCTTAAACACATGGATCTAATAGCCCTTTGCTAGCTGAACACCAGCTTCTCCACCTTAGAAACTGAACTAGTGAACTAACTTTTGACTACGTGGCAAAACTCATTTTAAAAATTGTTTTAGGTAACTGAGGCAGGCACAGGCTATGAAACTAAAAGTGGCTGGCTGTGAAGGGGCTTTCCAGTCAAACTGAAAAATCAGGGATCACGAGTACTGAAGGTCCTCAGAGAGAAGTACAACTTGCTAATAGTTTTTGGTAAGTTATTTGGAAAATAAACTTAATCATTCTTTCTATGCAGTAAAAAAGAAAAAAGGAACAAGTGAACCTCTGTTAACATAGCACTGGACCAAAAAAATAATTAAAAAAAAAAAAAAATCACCCTATAGTTTCACTGAAAATGTAAACCTAACCTAAATCCAGCTACTCTAATGAAAAAGGTTAAAATCCTCAGCCATGCCCAGGAATTCAGTGCTACCCTTCCAAATCTGCCAGCAGCTCCAAGGGGCAGGAGGGAGAAGACAGCAGTGAATATGCACTTCTGCCGACCAAGTTACACCCTGTCTGTTTACCCCTTGAAGTTTTGTTGACTGTACTGCCAGGACAACCCCGCTGGTCCCTCATACCTGTTGTCAAATGAAATAAACCATAGCATTAAAAGCAGTTTTGTGCCAGCATAACTGAGTCTGGGTATAAACAGAGTTCAGCCTTTTCTGGATGTATCTGAAGTGCTGTAAAGTATTAATCCCTCTGTTGCTGCCATGTCCTGATAGCTCAAGTGCTTTGAAGTTCACTACAAGCCCGGCTGCTCAGCTTAACTTCTGTCTGAGCTACCTCAGCAGACTCAGGGGCCATGGCGGGGAAAGGAAGATGGGCTGGATTTGTGGGGAGGTGGAACAGCCACCTTAAGTAGAGGGGCAATACTGAACACTGAGAGGCACCAACAGCTTCAACAGCACAAAACATGCACCTGCCTGCAACCTTGAGTTGCTCCAGTGTGTTCCTTGGTAGCAAAACACCACCTTCCTCAAGAGAACCGAGCAAACATTTCCAGGTGTGTTGTACCTGCAAACATTTTAGCACAGATCTTTCTTCTGACACAGTACAGTGCAATGCTTGTTTTAACTGGTGAGTTCTACAGATACATTCACATCTATCAAAGTTTTAAGTTATGGCATATGGAAACATATACAAAAAAGAAAAACAGAGTTAATACCATCTTCTCCCTGCTGTGTGCATCAGGCAAAAGCATTTACTGTCTAACTCACTATTCAAACCTCACATTTGGTAGTGGTTGTAACTGAATTTACTGGTCTGAAGGTGAAAAGCTCAGGATTCAAGGTTACGATTAGTCAACAGCTCTATCCTATTCTTCAATATTTGCAGTTATCCTCATAATTACACCACAGAAATTCAAAACCATCTTTCACAATCCCTATACCGTTCAAGACAGAGCGTCCACTCCTATGTGGCAATGGCCAAAAGAAACAAGGCAACTGAACCCACCACAGAATCGCAGAACGTGTCAGGTTGGAAGGGACCTTTTAAAGGTCATCTAGTCCAACCCCTCTGCAGCAAGCAGGGACATCTTTAACGAAACCAAGTTGCTCAGAGCTTCATGAACCATCCTAGTTATCTGTACCTTATCCATCACAGAAAGCAGCAATGCTGGCTGGATGACAGGGACAGCTGAACGACTCGGAATTTGTCACACAATTCTCACCATTTCCAGTTGACAAATTTTGGTTGGCATATAACAATAACTTGGGCTGAAAATGAGCATACTGCACAAGCTGGTTCCTAAACCATAGAGTCAAACCTCCTGCAGCAGCCACATCATTCCAGAAGAGAATGGCGGACAGCATGCTATATTTACAGTGTCAACCATCTGATTTCTGGCAATTGCTAGATGTCAGGATCTTAAGATCTAAAAGTACATTTCCACAAACAGAATTTGGAGATCTCCCTATTAGGAGATAGCTCTCTGAAGTTGGAGTAAATTAAGAAAACTCTGACAATCTGCACCATCTTTCCTTTCATAAAATCTAAGAAAAAAAATGCAGTGCAATTCCTGAAACCTCCAACATCCCAGCCATCAGTACAGAACTGCACAAGCATCACTAACCTAGTTTCAGAGAAAAAATGAACTATCTACACTCCAAATACGTAGAAGAACAAAACTTTGGGAGAAAAATATACAGTAATATTACAGTAATGGTAATTTATATTGAAAAAATTCCTTCATACCAGATGATCATTGCAGAATAACAACATTAAAGTAACAGGTTATACCAACACCAGTGCTTTTACTCTGTGTTCATACACCCATCCAGAACGGCACAAAAGGTAACAAAGTCCTGTCTTTTTTTTTTCTTTACTTTTTTTTTAAATACAAAACTCCTGGGATTAATGAACATGAATAGAAACTTTATCAGAAAACATTGCTTCCCATTCTTCCTCTGGCAGAACTGGTGGCATTCAGGTAACCTCACAAGCTCTATTTTCTAGAAACAACAACCTGTGACCCAACCTGACAGCTGTGAAGTTAACTCCTTCCAGTAGACACATGCAGTCACAAAAACAAGCCCTGACCACCCTGTATTGCACAGTAACACCTCATTCCTCAAAATTCTCTAATAAGTATATGCATGGAGAAGATTCATGCTGAAGGATGTGACCTGAGCAATCCTAGGCAGGGTACAACACAAGATTCATTTCTCTCACTGAATAAAGATTTCTGTGGTCAACTGAAGGTGTGGAATAAAGTAGTTCCAAAAGGTACAAGTTACTCCTGAGTGCTGATCTATCGTTAAGATCATCCAAATAATCCAGAAGTACATTCACTGTTAAGTAAGTGACACTTCCCAAAAACTTCAAGATAAAATGTTTTACCACAAAATGTGACAATACCACAGATCTCACTCCACATCAGTGTCACTAGTTTTGATGCAAAAGGCTATTTTTAAAAAGAAAAGATCTAGAGGAAGGGTTCCAATTTACAAGTAATTTGGTTTATATATAGCTGACTGAGACATCTGTCACCATAGTTACTAATTACTACTCTTCAGAATACCTCTTTTGCTCAACTTTTGTCCTCGACTTGGTAAGAATCTCTGAAATTCAGCCTTCTACTACCAAGGCTGGATGGTTTCAGGACAACTCAAAAAAATTTGTTTATTCCATTCTCAGCTGAATCAGTCTGCCCCTTCACATATGCCATGCTTTGAAACTTGCTTCCATAATTAAGACACAAAACAGATTAAGGACCCTAACAGCCTGAGAAAAGGAGATGCAGTTCCATTTTGTACACAGACAAAGCAGAGAAGTTTCCTACAAAAAAACTTCTCCAACTCAGTACTACTAAAGAAATAAAGAAAAAATTTTCATTTTCAGCCTACATGAGAATTCAAGTACAATTTTAATTTTGTGTGCAACTCTCAACCTGAAGGTGCTGAGAGATTTTTAAGGTATACTGCTGCTCTAAGTGCTAAACTAAAATATATTAAGCACAATGAAAGGGAAAATTCCTGAGAAATGGTTACTAATGGTCCCCGAGATGCTCAAACAAAAAAGCAATATAATGAAGAGACTTATTTTGTATTACAGCTGTCACAGATAACAATATTTTACACAGAGTTTGAAAAACCATCATCTTTCCTGCATATTACAAACCTTGTAATGGACTCAATACCAGTAAACACTAGATAAAACCCCCAGGTTTCTAGCTGGATACTGTACTTGTTGCAAAGAAGCTGTCCTGCTCTACTTCATTAAGGAAGCTCCATCTCTTTTTACACAAGACATTCACAGGGCTATGTAGCACTGATACCAGTGATTACTGTGTAAAATTTACATCAACTTCTATCACCACATCAAACGTTTACCCTGGGGAAAACATACGGACAAGGTGACTTTCTGAGGTTTCCCTTAATGTTACTGTGTCCTCTATGTTAATCAATTACATAAACAGACTGCAACTTAATATAGCTTTAAAAGAAAGAAACAAAACACCTCAATAGGCCATTACCCAGAAAACCAGGCTTCTTCAGGGTAACCACTTACAGTAAAAAACTTTTAAGTGCAAAAAATCGCTGAACTACTGATCAATCCTGATGCCCTTACAGAAACATTTCCCTCCCAAACCAGACTGAAAGCTAAATAGAATTATTTACTGTAATTCATTTAATGAGAGTTCAGCAGCATGACACACTCAAACTTTGCAATAAGGAAAGTAAACTTTTACCTTGAAATGTACAAAGTCTCAAAGACTATATTTGTAGGATACATGTATCCAGATAAAGTAAATAATTACAAGCTCTGCAAAGAACAGGTTCCCATACAGAACTCCTAATTTCTTTTCAAATGTAGGTTCCTAAAGATTTTCAATTTATCATTGTAATTCATTCTTTACCTTCAAGCTGCAGAAGCACCCTTACTAATATTCTGCACTAGAGAAAAATGCTAGGACTATTCAGAGAAATAATTTTTTTCTTTTTAAATTCATGACCAAGAAAAAGCAGTTAGACTTGATAGTAATGTTCTTTATAAAGTTTGTAAGAAATGCAAGACTGAAATAGACTGCGGTCTTGTCTCCCTCTGACTATGGTAATGAAAAATATGACATAAAGGATATTTGTCATGTTTGGACCCAGCTTTTGCCCTAATTTAAGACTGGAGCTGAGGCATAAAACTTTTAAATTTTAAGAGACTTACATTATTAAAACCCTGAATAAATAAAAAACTAACACCAAAGTTCTTACGCAATAAACACTGAATTGCTTCAGTGGGAAAACACAGAACTGACAGAAAAAGCAGGCAAAGAAAAACAAATGTATTAAAAAAAAAGGAAGTATTGAAATCCTATTGGGATCTTGTGCAGTAAATACTTAGAACAAAAATCCAACCTTAACATTATTAATTGTTTCTGCTTCTAAAAATGTGTGATTAGCCAAAAGACCTGAAGTTTAAATTTCCTTATGAAATTTGCATTATTAAATTTATATCCACAATTACATTTTTCATTTGCAAGCAAATTGGAGAAAAAACACAACAGAAGCCAAGATTACCAAATACTCCACACGTGAAGAGCCAGAAGAGATGATCTACTTATATGAAAGTAAAAAGCATGAGACAGCTCGTTAGTTTATCAGGAAACTCCAAGGCTCAACCATGATCCCAGACATTTCAAGGCAGGTGCAATACTGCAAAAGCTGTTTAATGATCTTGCTACACACTGCAAAGTTTCTCCAATTAGTTAATCATTACATCAAAGCTCCTCTACCCCTTGCAGAGAAGAATCTCTTCTCACGTGTTCACTTTTCAACTGTACAGGTAATAAAGGGAGAAGCTGTTGAAACTATTTCAACCTTTTCCCATTTCTACTCCTTCCACATAGGGTACTGTGTTTACCTACTATCATTAACTTCATACTACTGCTGCTTTATGACTAAGAAAACTCCCAGTGATCACACATTCAGATAAAGGGAAAGAAAAAGTGCATAAAACCCAAGCCTCAAATTTCAAAAACCATTTCCAAATGCAATAGGAGTTTGGTATTGTCATAACAACATCACATAGAAACTCCAAAGTTATCCTGAAAAATTTATTAAGAACTTTTCTCTCTTTTAACACGAGACATATTCCATCTGAAAAGACTTTTTATTCCACCTAAAAGGACTTTTCTAGCACAACTACAATATTATTTTTTTTAAACAAAATCTGTAGCAAGCCTAGATAATTCATCTCTCCTTTGCACAGACAGGATTTCAAGCTTTCTAACATCATCTGCTCCTGAACTATTTATTAACAGATGACAGGTGTCACAAGTAAAAATGTTCAGCACATTTCTGAGCTATGGTATAAATGACCATCCTGAGGAGAAGCTTAACTTTACCGTGATATAAACTCAATGCAGCCAATAAAGATGAAGTGCAAGTCCTAACTCAAAAGAACTGCCTAAGTACAAATGACACTCTACTAATTCTAATTATGTCAAACTAGGTATTTTTGTAACAGGTTCAAACAACAAATACCACCAAAATATAGTTTAGTGAGAATTCATAGCACACTTCCTCATACTGAAAACAAGGGGTCGGCCAGCAGAGCAATACACTCCTCCAAGTTTTCCTCAAGACTTCTCTGCATCAAGTGAGGTCCAAAAGTGGTTGTTTTTTTTTAAAAAATACCAGATTTATCTTATTTTCATTCTGCACTTTGAACACAAAACACACTGCATTCCATACAGAGAGCAAGCACAATAAACTAGAAACCAAAGTCAGAGGAGGGTGTGGTTCCATCCAAACACAGAAAATCCATTTTCCAGTACAGAGGAGAAATTTGACAACTGGGAGTTTAATATTTGTACTCCAGGCACGGCCAAGTCATACCTCCAACAAAGCAAGGGTGAAAACAGACTGGGAGGAGGCTGTATTTATTTGCAACTCATTCTTGGGTCAAGACTTTCAAAGCAAGTAGTAATTGAATGCTGATATTCATGTAAAAAGGAAGATTATACCAGTTTTCCTTTGAGATTAACGATTTTACAACTAAAAAGTATTAATTTTTATTTTTTTTAAATTTAAGGGAAGAAATACCTAGACCATGCATCCACATACCGAGATGGGTCTGCCAATAATGTGAAAGATTGTATGAGCTGGTTTTCTGATAGGTGATCTTAGGGAATATTAGTGAGCCATTTCTTTAGCCGTGTCCTACTGGCATCAGAACAAGGGGCAGGTGCAGCTGCCTTCTCCCAGGTTAGGAACACTAGAACCCCGGCAGGCGCAAAGGAACAGGCAGAGCACAGATAAGATGTTCAAGTATATGGTAATTACAATTTCAAACACAGCGACTCATTCATACAGGTCTTAGTTGAGGGCAAAATTCACAGCCATGGTACCTGGGTTTACAGATTACAAGGTTTGCTCATGTGGTAAGCCTTGCCAAGGTAATTACTCCCATACAGCTTTCCATGCAAAGGATTTCTATGTCTTTTTTCCTAGCTATTTTCCATCACACTCACAAAGTCACCTGGGACATTACACTGATAACACTCTGCCCATGAGTTTTATTCTTCACACAAGCTAAGAAAACAAACCTGAACGTCCTTTAAATTATCTCTGTCAATAAAAAAAAAGTACTTAGCACACATAAGTGTCCGTGACCAATCTGCTGGGAGCAAGGGAATTGCCAAGTACTGCTGCAATCTCACACCCTTTCAGCTGTAAAGTCTGAGAGAGTAGTCATCCACACCTCTCAAAAATACATTAGCAAGTCTTGCAATTTTTTGGACTACATGTGCCATATTTTCCCTCTAAAAAAATGGAAAATATTTTTCAAAGTACAAAAAGAACTTACTACTACCACCAGTAGTGGTTCTAGCTTTGCAGTCGTAGGAGATATCCTCCATCTTATAAAGGCTAACTGATATTTTAATTCTTTAACCAGCCATCAAGTCATTTACCAAGTGGCACATCTTCCCAGGTCTGAAAACCAGACATCTCCAACGACCCATATGCAGATCTCAGGTCACGCTGTCCAACTGATAAAACACAACATTTTTCTTTCCAAGATAGTATGCATTTTTAATAGCTAGATATATACAGTGACATTTTCCACAATTCAGCTCCTAAGAGCAGTGGTACTAAATTGCTGATATGTACATCGAATCATTCATTACCATTCTTTGTACTTCAGTATCATAATCAGAAAAGTTTTTACCATTCCCCCCCTGCTCTTTTTAACAAAGCAGTTAGGATAAATTTGATAATATTTTATTCCAAGTTGATTTAATTAAAAAATGGAAGGAGGTGAGAAGGAGAGACAGTGTAAGCGCAGAGTTCCAATCCTGAAAAGCATAGGCAAAATTATGGAAAGATGACTAGTCCCAAGTAGTCAGGAGTACCAAGCTCCTCAGGCAGCTACCAATTCAGGGGACTTGTCCCACTCAACATCAAGACCTAATACACTGTTTGTACTTGATGACCCTTCATTCATGGAATTTTTCTCTGCTCAATCCTGGTGTTCTGCAGTTGTCAGGGAAATAGCACGCTGTTCCACAGACCAGTAAACACAGCACTACTGTAAAGAAACACCACATCTAATCATCTGCAACCAAGGATCACTGAATCCTTCCCTAAGCTTGAAAAATGCCTTTTTTTTCCACTATTTAAACCCGAGTTACAGCCACAAGAGGGCAACACAATTATACAGACTCCTGCCCAGATCTGCTAAAGCATTTCAAAAAGTACTATAACACGTTGAAGACTGTTTATATTATGAAGGTGGAGTTTTTTTGTTTTTTAAATACTGAGATTTCCTTTATTCATAGCACATATACTGTGAGCTGCCTGAACTATTAATCCCATCATTACAGCCTAGAGCCTCAAACACAAATTACTTTTAAGCTACAACATCCAAATTAACAATTCTGCTACTTCTCAGATTTAAAATTAGGTTTCTCAACTTCAATGTTCCTGCTACTGAAATTATGCAAGTTACTGAAATTCTACAAGTTACTGAAATTCTACCCAGAATAAGCATGCATGTGTAAAAATCAGAATACTCTCAAAACCTTTTCACAATAAACATATAGATATAAATTGAACTTCCTAATCAATGGTAAAAATTATCTAGCTAGAAATTGGCTGTATGCCACAGAAGAATTAGAATTAACTCACACCTAATCAACAGTTCAAAAATATTTCTGTTCTGAAAACAGACCTTATCATTACAAAGGTAGCACTTTCTTGACATTTTGCATATTAAGTTTTGCTACAATTCATTATCTAGGCTTTTAGAAGAACAAGAGAGAAGGTTCAGAGAGCAAAGCAGAGGAATGAGTCCTTTACTAAAAGCACAACTGGAAGAAGGATATGCACTGGTAAATCAAAGCAAAAACATTTAAAGAATTATTTCAAAAATCTACAGTCCCAACAGAACACAGAAGAAAGCTCAGTGTTTGGTTTCTCCAGTCATTAAAAATAATACAGACATTTATTAAGAGTAGCAGTGCACTGGTACTGTGCATCAAATCAGCCCCATCTACACTAGAGTATCTACTCTATGAAAAAGCCCAAAATCTGTACTGTGTATCACTGAAACAGATGAAGCCTCAAATTAAGTTCACATAAAATTCTAACTGCAGTCCCAGTACAGAGACTTCCCACAAAAAACCATGTTTGCTGTTAAGTAATGAGCTTTGACACACCAATAGGTTTGTCATCGAAACTTAAAATTTAATACGGCTGTAGACAAACTACACTTTGATTAAAGAAAAATCAGTGAGACTTTTATGCTACCTATAATTAGCCTAGTATTTGTATGAAGTTTTAATAAACTTTAATTAGGATTAGATATTATCCATTGCTTGCTTCAAAGGAAAATAGGTTGGGCCACTGGGAACTGGCAGCACTAAAAGCAACATGGTTAAATACAAACTCAAGAGAAATGCTGTGTCCCCATTGCTTCTTTCTTGCAAACTTTTTCCTGGAAAATAGTTTTCTTCTGCAGCCAAGTAGCATACTGAGCTCCTATGCAAATACCAGGCATATCAAACATACAGGTGATGCAAATTGACAGAATGTTTTATTAGACTACAAGATTTTTGGATTATTTCAAGCCTGTAATTAAAAAAATAAAATAGAAAATACAAACCAAAAAACCCACAATCCCCCCCCAAATGTGTGATACTTCATACTAGAACAATTGTAAAGAACTGCTTACACTCAAAAACAGGAAAAATGCTTCAAAGTCTGCCCAAGCAGTCTTAAAACAATTAAGATATTAGTGTTATAATCAAAACAGAATACAAAATTTATAGAGAGATCACAAAATTTATATATAATCAGTAACACCTCTCCTGATGGCTTATACCCAGATCCATATGAATATACACCAAAACTGCACAGCCTAGCAGATATGGGTAACAAGTAAAGGGTAAGACCCTCTTAAATCAAAGCAGCTTTTCACATTGCTGTTAGCAGGTAAGAATTAAGTCTGTCTACCATGGACTTCAAAAGAAGGAAGTACTTCTACTTGATCTTAAAATTACCTCCTAAATCTGCTGCCACCTAACAGTAGCTCCTAGGGGCTGAAAAAGTGGCTGTGTTTTAAATATTCTTAAGAGTTCCTGGAAAGTTATGTACACATAGAACCTTAAGTCTTTACTATCTCTTGAATTTACTGAATAGCACATTCCTCAACACCGCTCAGTATTTTCCACCTAAGTTTTCCAGAGTCATTATTCAGCTCTCTTTCTTTGCCACGTGTTTCAATTACTTTACATCCTTCTTTTGCACCAGGTTTATGCTCTACAGCAGTAACATTTCACAGCACATCCAACCGCAGGAAGACACAGTGTGCAGGGCAGACAGCTATTCTACTCTCCCAAACATCTGCTTTAAGAGCTGCACTACAACACATCTACAGCTTTCTCCCTGTTTATATGTTCTGGTTTCCTTTGGAAAAGAAAAAATTATAAATAAAATATAAATTTGACATGTGGAGGAATTGAGTGGTCCTCTCTCATCATGCAACTGCAACACGTGCAAAGCACATCAGGGAACTGAAGCACATCACAGAACATTCCATCCCTTCTGATGAAACTGAAATGACAGTACCTTAAAAAAACAAAGGGGTGTTGCCTTTCCAGACATAAACACAAATACATCATTTAATTCTTAATTTTTCGTGAGAGAAACAAACTGCATTTTTACTATGTTTGTTTATTCCATGGCTTGTTTGTCTCTCTTTCACAATTAGGTGCAAGTCAGATCAAATAACTATGTTCTGTAACCAAGGTCGCTCACAGCTCCTTGCTAAATCACTCTTTTCACGCTTAATTCAAAGCTGGGCAAAACTTGAGCAGCTTATCTACCTACTGACTGCCCAAGCTGGATGGCCTGCAACTTCCAGACTCAGGAGCTGTCTCTATACCTCCCAACACCAGCCACTCAACCGGCACCAACAAGAACTAATTTAAAGCATGACACACTGCATCAACCACCACCCAGCAGCGTTAGCCTTCTGTGTTTCTCAACAGTTTTATAACCTCAATGTTTCTTAACAGGCACATCAGGAACGTTGATGTTTTCTTCACTTCCCTTTGAAAGGTTTAACTTGAAAATTTAAATACCAGAAACAACAAACTAGTCAACAAAAATGTGTAAACCACATCAGTAGCTTGGAGTAACAAAGTAGAGGAGAAAAATCCCAAAACAACTCAAAGAGCTATTCTTTTGAAAGAAAAATGGCAGGCATTTCAAACAACTGAACTTAAGGCTTTATTCCTAAATATCTACCAATTTGGCAAACATAAATTGTTATCATTATAGAAAGTCACTCTGGATTTTCTCATTCATACATGCAACAATAACCAATGTGCAAATTATTAATCCAGTTTGCACTTATTACTTTAAGAACAGACTGTGATAATTTATGCAAAGCAAGTCACTCGACAGTAGTATTCTAAGCTAAAGTAGAACTGAAGTATTCTTGCACTAGGCCTTATAATAGAATGCAACACATTTACTTTGTCAGTTAGACAATGAGCATTATAAAACATCACTAAAGAACAATTACCACCTTTTATTCTTTCATTTCCCTCTTTCTAAAGGTTTACCAACTGTGCTTAATTCACAAACATTTTACTCTCCAAAGCAGAAACACGTGTGCCCACTTAAGTCAATCAGCTAGAACCTCAATACCACTCAAATGGCCAAAGATTACTGCTTATCTTCTCTCAGATTAATAATTTCAACTGAAAATTCAATGCGTATTAGAAGAGTTCAGTCCCTAAACTATTACATGAAAAAAGAAACCCAGAAATAAAACCACCCACAACACCCACCCAGGCAAAGGAAAAATCCCCTCAAAGAGAAATCCAACAACTTGATTCAGCCAAATAATGCATTTGATAGAGAGATTTTATGGCTCATTATGGCAAACACAAAATTGCTTATCAAGAAATAATTACTCCTTCTTACATTATGTTAAGATTCACTGTATAAAAGCATAACTATCAGAGCAAATACTTTTCACTAAAGTGATCGTATTTTTACTACTCACACTTTACCTGAATTTTTTTCATTCACTTCAGATACTGTATTACAGAGAAGTTCAGGCTTAGCTGATAAAAATAATTTACTGTGACAGCCTCAGAAACAAAAACAGTTACCATTGATTTTTAAAGAGAACTACTAGAACTTTTACATTCTGCAGATATGAAAGGTTACCACTGTGTCAGTTTAAGTATACAAACATTCATCACTACTTAGTATCTACTATAGTGCAAACTGAATTATTACTTCTCTTCATGAAGCAACATGTCCAAAACGACAGTAAGTATGAAATAAACTATCTTAGCTGTGACAGAGCCATGGAAATGAACACAAATAGTTCCATGCTGCTATTTAAAACACAAACCAAAGCCACTGAAGCAAGCTAACATCCAGGGGTCTCATTAGCAAGTCAAGAGATTAAACTATTTTCCCTAAAATCTTCCATAAAGATGACCTATTTTCCAAATGTATCAGTAGCTCAATGAAAAAAGCCTGTCAGATCAAGAAATGTTTATTATGCTATATAAACAAAGCTCACTACAACCACCATTTCTGCATTATTCATAATGATAGTTCTTTTTTAATAGGTTAAGAATATTTTTACAAAACTTAGGAAGTTAAGCTGAGAAAAACACGCATTTTTAAAAATGAAACATTCAAATAGCAGGCTGAAAATTTTCAAGGAAAGGCTTTGTTACCTTAAATGATAATTTTAACCTTTACAATAACTTCTTTTTCCAGCACAGAAGTCTGCTCGTCAAGCACCTATGCTTAATGGTACAAGTAAATCTAAAAAGGAGAAGTGGTAATACAAGTTTCCTGTTGGTTTTTCTTAACTCTTTTTTAAAAAGAGCAACTTGCAATCTAAAGTGTGTAATCGTGACTTCAATTGTTTCTAGTTTCAATATTCCCTTTTGCATCACTTCATCCACTTGCAACATCTTATCCCTATCCCATCCTCACGGAACTTCCAATGCAATCCAACTCCGTGGTGTCTCACTGCTCAGTGCTCTTCTCAGTTGTTTATCCACAATACTGAAAAGTGGTTTCTGCCTCAGTGCTGACATGAAGCTCACCTCTACAGTTCTCCAACCAGACCACACAGATGACCTTCCTCTGTCCTCACCCATGGTGCCTGCAGAACACCTTTTGGTAAGGACAAGAGGCTCAAATCAGAGAACATGACCTCAAGAACTGGTTCCTTGTATTTTAAAGTAATGAGACACACAGAACCAGAAAAGTTTCTTCCAGCCTTTCATATCACACTCCTTTCCTCTGGTTTTCCTCTCTCCAGCCCTTAAACCCACTTATGTCTGGCTGCTCTATCACCACAAAACACCTAACCCCTTACACAAAAGATGAGATGAATCAAATGTGCAGCTGAGATGGGATGCTACCACAGATTGCTGGGAAGCTGTCTGTCTTTCTTTGCTGCAAAGGACATTACTAAGAGGAAGGTTAAGAGAACATTAATTTTCAGGAACACAGTCTTATAGACTCCTGTGGGGAAGTGGTGCTCAAAACCAGACAAGATAGATAGGGTAGCTCTTCATGAAAGCTTGTAATCTATTTCCTCACAATGAGCAGAAAGAAGACAGGGCCAACACAGAGCACAGACAAGGGACCCGAAGTCTAAGGTCCAGCTGTTTTAAGACCATCCCAAGTGAGTTAGTACACAGAGGATAGGATGGATGAAGGACCAGTTATGCAGGAGGGTTCTTCTGATATTTGAAAACTCTTTTGGGAAGATTCTGTGCACCCACAACCTTTTCTGCCACAGGTCTATTCTAATTTCTTCAGTTTTGTCATATACCTTGCCAAGAAACCAGGATTTCGCAGAACATGTTATTTTTTACCTTCTCAATAGAAAAAATAAAGGGAAACTTGATTCTAAAACCTGATGCACTGTATTTTCTAATAGTAATATATACACCACATAAATGAAAGGAAGTTACTACCAAAAAATTCACAAAGAAACACAACACAGAGGCATCTGCTGCTACACAGGTGTCAAGTCTCAAGAGGACTAGATAAATGAAACTAGGAACACTCTGACGTTGTGGTTCATTGTGCTTTTTTGCCAACTACTCCATTTCACTGTTCCTGTTACTCACTAGATTACGGCTCTAACACTGGCAAGGGTATCTTGTTCTAAATAAATGTTATCTGTTATCACCCATTTTCAGACATGTAACTTCAGAGACTGGGGATTTTTCTAAAAGACTTATTTCCTGGACAATGCAGAATAAGTTGAAAAGATTTTTGTTTCATGCTATTAACTTTAGTTGGTTCATCAAGGGAACTAGAAAGCACAGAGAAACACAGAGATCAGTATTTTCTTAAAAAGTACCTTTGAGTTGGAAAGAAATCCTGTTAAGAGAATAGGATTAGAAACTAATAAGCATGATTCCTCTCCAAATTGCAGCACTGAGTTCTGCTGAAAGTAACAAAAACTCCATGTTCTACCACAGTTTTCATAATGCAATTTCTTGTTAGCATTGTGGGAAAACGAAAGACATAAAAATGTCCCATAGCAGGAAGCTTGTAACAGTTTTACCAAAGAGTAATATCAACACATCAAAAAAAAATTAGTTAGCACTGTATTTTATAAAGATCCATGTCTATTTTCCAGAACTTGAAGCTGTAATACTTGAGAAAAGCAAACAACTTAAGTATTTAAATTAGAATGTTTTCAAAACTGGTAAGTTTGGCTAAATACACTATTAGCATGTTAAACAAATATGTTAATATAATTCAGACATTTAAAAGATAATACCTTTACGATGCCTCAAGCATAGGCTGGTGTATCAGTGCTTGACGCTTTAAACACGCTGCAATTTAACTGCCTTTACCACTTCTGATTATATAAAATAAATATACAAGACGTTATCCCCATCATAATTCTTCATGCAAGGTCACAGAGTTCTTTCTAAAAGCTTGTTTATCAAAGCAGATAAATTTTCTCCTCCCTCTTAAGATGCCAGTAAACAAAGCTCATACTTCAAAGGCTTCATTAAAAAGGTAAGCTCTAGTACAGGCAACACTCTCAAGTGCTCATAAATACAATGCGTCAGGAAGGTGAGGAGCTGATCTGCACCAACCTAAGTCCAAACAGCAAGATTTTTTTGGCTTATGCATAAATTAGACTCTCAGACCTACTCATGGACACAACTAAAGGAACCCATGCTCCTGGCCAGCAGTATGAGCAAATGCAGTGCATGTAATACCTAACTGATTTTATGGTGTTTTATTACTGATGTTCCTTTTTTCACTGAGATGGGACATTTCATCAAGAACTCTAAAAAACCACAAACAGCAAGAAATTCTACTACACTCAGAAGTTTTGTTAATAACTGTTCCAGTATTTGAAGGATTGCTGGGAAGACCATGAAAGGAACAATGATGGGGGAAAACCCTGACGAGCAGGGGTCAAATATCACAAGAGCAAAGACTGAATTGGCCCATTTTTCATATTTGGCCCTGTACTCACTGAAATCCTTTTTTAGTGTCCTAGCAATTGCACAGCCGCTGGTAAGATTAAAAAATTGCAAAAATCTGACCCTTTCCTGTGCTCCCAAATATTTGTTTTGCCTGTGTGTTCTTTCTACCATGTTATTTGTTAATTTAGACTTCAACCAGAACTTTCAAAAAGTTGCAACTTCTCTTCAGACTGGAGATAGTCTCTAGGAAGCAGGTTTGCCACCTCTTTATTTTTTTCCTTCTTAATCATGTTTGCACTCTCTTATCCAGTAAATATAGCCAGCTTTAAAATAAATATGCAAGTTGGCTGTGCCTGTAAATAAATTTTTTAAAAGGATGTTTTAACACAAAACACATTTTCTGTCTGTATAGCAACACAGATTCATGTTCTAAACCAGACCCTGCCATAAGAACTTCTTTCTCTCAAATCCCAGCATTTACTGTTGATTAGTAAATGGTAATAGTACGGTACCCAAACAGATTGTGCTGTCCTGCTATCAATTCTAATCAACAGCTTGGGACTCAGATACATAATAGCTACCTGTACATGGACACTTAGCTTTTGGCTACAGACTAAACCAAAGTACTCGGTGCTTGCTATGGGCATGAACATTCACACAGTCTGGGAACAGACACGACAAATGAAAAAATTCAAAAGGGTTTTTCGGAAAGAAAGAAAAAAACCCAACCCTACAAAAAAGCTCATCCAAAAAACCCTCTAGACAAACAAAAAACCCAACACAGATGCAAATGGCTCAATGCTGGAAGACCTGTTGTTCCATTGCCTTTTTAATACACCATCAAGCAGATTTTCATAATATAATTTCTCAGGGTTTATTCCAGCTTTTAATAGATACAAAATAAATTCAGATCACCAGATTTCTGTACCATAACAGTTACAAAGTACATTGTCATTTTGTTCTAATGGAGAACATGTCAGTCGCACCCTGTCTGCCAAACAGCATTAACCATGACGGTATCAGAAAAGGCATCCTTCTTACAAACAACAATGACCCCATTAAACAATCACCAGGCAAGAGCTCCCTTCTGGAGTCAGACAAGGGACGTCCCAACCGTGTATCACTAAGAAACGATACAAATCGCCAATTGTCAGCACCTTCATCCAGCACAACTAGGACCGGGTCCACAACCACAGGTACCCAAAGAAAAGGTAGCTTGGGACACCTCACCATGAGCGCAGCATGGAAGATCATTAAGTTTTCCAAATGTTCACAAGTTTAGGCAAACACTTGCTATTTCCTAAATCCTTCTATTGTCTGAAATTCTTTTGCTCTGGATAGAAGAGAATAACTTCAACTCAGCTTTGTATAAAAGCTTTCTAAACCAGTATTTAAAGCAGAACTATAAAACATACTTTCTAGACTTGAGACATGACACCAGCACAAAGATGTAGTCATTGAAATTATGTTCCAAGATTACAGGCGTCCTAAACAGTAGACTCAAAACTACATCTTCGTAAGAGGTTTTTAAAGGATACTGCAAAGCAATTATTTTTGTAAATCTTTGGAAACAAAACTGCAATTGAAATAAAGGAAGATGCATACAGCAAGTTTAATCTATAAACACATCAAAGAGTACAAGGTACAGATCTCAAAACAAAAAGCCTAGTCATCAAGATCCTTTATTATTAGCTTATAAAACATGTCATCATCTAAATTTCATCCTGCACCTATCCTGGGAAGGCTCAAAGTTATGTGGGAAAGGGAAGAAGAAAACTGAGCATGTTTTCATTTGATCAATTAGGGGAGACCCAAGAAACCCAGCTATCTGCACACCTGCATATGAAACTGTTCAGCTGCAGGGACCTTTGCAACAAGTTGTGAGGAAGGCAAAATCTTCAAACAGGACAACCTGAGAGTCCACAGAAACAAAATCAGGATGTCCCAGCGTGGCTCAAAGAAAACAGGACAGCTACCCTGGTGTTTTGCTAAATTAACCCTTCCCAAGCCCACTTCCGGAACATGGGGTCAAAGCAAGTGTAACTGCAACTAAAATGTAGATCTGGATTAAATTTATCAAGAAACAACATTCTGCAAGAGGATGCATGGATAACCTATGCTGACTTCAGTAGGTGAGGTAGCATGTGCACACAGATTCCAAAACAAAAAATGAGTTTTGGGAGAAGCATGTTCTTGTGTGTCATTTCAATGCAGCTGTTCAAGTACAAAAACCATCTAGTACCTTTTCCCTTCTGCGTACATGAAAGGTAAAGGTTATCCAAACACAGCACACATTTTTTCTAGTTAGCAGTCAGATTCATTAATTGAACTGAAAATTAAGATGGCACCATGTGTAACAAGCAAACAGACTTAGAATACTCCCACACTTTTCTATGTTGT
Organism: Laterallus jamaicensis coturniculus; assembly: GCA_022605575.1. NCBI lineage: Eukaryota > Metazoa > Chordata > Aves > Gruiformes > Rallidae > Laterallus > Laterallus jamaicensis. Next base: position 11,306,251 of record JAKCOX010000011.1, read on the forward strand.
AGGCAATACATTGTTGATACAATAGCAGTCTATCATGCCTTCCTTTAATTACATACGAAGGCTGTAAGACAGTGATTTGGTCAGTGAACAGTCACAGGCAATATTTATATACCTACCCAAAGCTCTGTTTCAACAGCACCACAAGCAGCTATACCCAGTTACTAAGACTGCAAGAAGAAATATACCCATCTATGATGTTTGTATTCTCCAGGCTTTCTCTTACAGCTGCTGGAATATGCAGTCTAGGGAAAACTCTCAAAGAGGAAGACTGAAAAAAATAATTAATTTCCCCTTTGAGTTCTTAAAAAGGAAGTAGTGGTTGAGAGATGCAAGTGAAAGTGTTGTATTATTTCCACCCTTATGGAATTAGGAGTCAAGCTAGAAATGTTCTTATGGCCACAAGCAACCTAAACCAATCCAACCTGCTGTGAAGCAGAGAATAAGACTGGGTAACTTCCATACCAACCTAACTTATCTTCTGGCAGTACATCCGTGTCAGGGAATTTGGCTGTCCTAGTTCACAGTATTGTAAGTTCCCTTAAAGTAAATACCACTCTAACTGTACATCAAAATGACTTACAGTTCTGGAATCCACAGAAACAAAAGAAACTTCATCAAAATTATACTTTGTCCCTGAATAACATGTGATTATATTGACTCCACACAGCCTTAAAAATCCTCTGGCATTCCACAGGAGGAATCCCTGGAATGGCAGCAGGAAAACAACAAGGAGTTGCAATGCAATTACCTACCGAGATCAAAGACCTGCAAAAACAGTTTGGCTGCAGAATGGATTCTTCCACAATCAAATACAAAAAAAAGCCCCAAACCCAACAAAAAAACCCCAAACCTTTTTTTGTTTTAAAGAGCAAAGTTAAAAGTGTGAAGAATTACAAATTATTCATTATGTCTCTTCAAAGCTTTCAGATTCTTTAAGCACTTAGAAACAGCAAATGGAAACACAGAAAACACTAATGCCAGAATAAAAATGAAAGTAATGATACCACTGAATCTGATTTGCAATGCCATTGCCCATAAGTCCATTCAACTACTACAGGTAACAACCCACCTCACCCTCACCACCCACATAAGAAAAAAGGGGGAAGGATTACAATTTTGCCAAGAACTACTGGGAAAGGTCAACAGAAATTTAAAAAGGCAAACAGGTAAACAGGCTAAAAGCCCAGCTTTGCAGAGTCAAGAAATTGTCTTCTACCCTACAGAGTCAAGGATTACAGCCCAAGAAAAGCAATTAAAAATAGAAAGCAAAGCTGAGTCATCAAAATCTGCTGGGGGAAGGTGTTAAACGAGGTCTTGCAGAAAATTAAGAATATTACATTAAAGGCATTTAAGTTTTAAGGGAAAAAATATATCTACGTTTAAACTTCATCTTGCTCAACAACCAGAAAAGGAACAAATCTGAAAAAGTGCCAGTTAAATGCAAAAACTGCAGTACCAGATAAGACTAATGGCATATGCAAATAGTAGCAGCCAGTACCAAATGTCTTCTAAAGAACCTGCTGTACAAATATCTATTTGGCGCATAGCAGAGCTTTTCTTCTTTGATCTGAAGCATAAGCATTTCCCTTCCTTGCTTTAAAAAGGTTCTTACTCAATACACAGTTACAGGCATCCACAACTCTTGTATCTTAAGCTCTTGTGTTCTTTTTCTTTTTATGGAAGAACTATTATTATGACTGTAATTATGACAATATAAAGCAGTAATAATGTTCTTAGCTGTATTTTCAATAGTCTCTGAATACAAGAACAAAAGGTCACTTGACTGTTCTTATATAGCTTCTATATCAGATGTTCCATGTTTCCTATACTGAATTCTTTCTGTCAATAAATATTTTCCACACATTTGAATTATCATATGAAAACCAAACCTGAACAAGATGTTCTAACTGAGGCCAAATACTGTCAATATTTCTGTATTTACATAAAAGTTCTCCCTATTTTACAGTATTAGAACATTTGTGATTGAACCTCTCTCATCACTAATTCTTCAGCCTTTTCAGTGGTTGGTTCCTGTTAATTATACAAACTTAAAAGGTCTCTCAACAGCTGCAGCATGCAACATAGTTCACCAATCAATACTGAAATGTTCCTTAGCTTTGCAGAGCTATGAGAAATTCCTCATGCCCTTAACTTCCCTTGACTAATCCCAGTACTTTTCATGTTTACTTTTTACATGTTTACAAAAGCAAAAGAAGTCAAACTCCTACTAGTGTTTTCTGTGTTTTTCCACTCAACTACAGTGTCACTACAGGATTTTGGACTTTCTATTATAAGCCTGCTTGGAAGTTGATCATTTATTTATCCTTTCTCAAGACTGAAATAAACTCTTAAGGCATTGCTCAATCATATACATGTACTTCTGGTACAACATAAGATTAAAAATTGTATCTGATTAAGCGTCTGGCTCCAGCACAATTATTTTCCTTTTCAAAAAGGAAATTGTTCTGGGTCTCTGGCAGAGAGCTGTTGCCTTCTTACAGAGACTTAAGATGGCATAGTCCAATCCATCTCTCTGCCTCAGGTTCCCACTCCTAAAGCAACCTGCAAAAGCACTTGTGTATACTCAACAAAAACATGATAGTACCACAAGCTTTCTTCCCCAAATTCTGCTACAAGCAGAAATGTTTCTGAAAAGTCAGACAAGTTGGGAATGTTAATTCATTGTCACAAAAGTATTTAACTGAACTTGGAACTCTTAGCCAATCCAAACACTCAGCAAGTGAGCAACATTAACAGGAAGCAATTATTGATGTGACTCAAAAGAAAATCCAGAGACAACAAACAACCGTGTAATTTAGTAGCAATAGCTTGTAACTCTGCTAGCTTTCAGGAGGTAGACCACATTCTTCCTTCCCTTTCACTTGGCAGGTTCCACAAACAACGATTTTCATTTTATATTATCTTTTAAAAGAAACTACAAAGAACCCCAAAATGCAACAAATCAGTTCTTTTTTCTACATCTTTTGCAGAGCTTGAGCTAGATCACATTCAAATCAACATAACCACAGTAGCACACTGACACAGTTAGACACTGCTAACCCCCATGGCCCTTTGCAGCACAGATAAATTTAATCAGACAACAAAGCAACCAAAATTGTTCAAATTCAGTATGAAAAAATGAGAGGGCAGGGCAAAGCCAAATCAAAAGTATTTCTCCAATGCAATGTAAATCCACCTGCAAATTATCAATGATTGCTGCTACTAACAAGTGAAAGAAAGTAAATGTCAGAAGAAATTTTATAGAATGGGAAGTGTATTAGGTTTTACATTTGTAACCACGGGACTAGGAACAAACCCAAACCATCCCATTAGAGACCCAAGGAAAACACATTTATTGGCCTTTATTACTGCTAAGTAACCTGATTCATCTGAGGTTTGTAAAAAGTCATTGCAAATACAAAAGGGATTTTTGTTTGTTTTTAAAACCTAATCAATGTGTTGGTGTTCCTGGCTCAAGATAGATGCATCATGACTGCAATGGATCAGCTCCAAGAATTACAGTATTAGCTCTGCAGCAGTGGCTCTAGATGGTATCTGCAGGGAAATCCTTGTCAGCAGCAACGTACCTCTACTATAAATGGCCACCAGCCCTCCTACGCTGGGTTCTAAAAGAAGTATGGTGGTAAAGTTTCCCAAAAACAAGAGCTCTCTACCCCATTTACTCCTATGATTATATCAGGATAAAATTGTATAGTTTGTTCAGGGTCAAAAGCACTTACATAAAAATACTAACAGGTGTATTTAAGGGCTGGCTGACATCACCCTTTTACCAAAAGCATCTAAACACTGAAATTTCACCTTGGGGCATTATAGCAGATCCCAGGTCCATCTCCCAAGGCCCTTGGAATAAACATCCAATGTTTGGAAGATAAAAGTGCCTCGTCTACAGACACTGCAGTCTGTAACCCCACAGCAACACCAAAAGTATAAAAAAATAAAAGACTTGTTCAGCTCTCAAAAACAACAATCATAACTGAAAGTTGAAGATGTAATAGAGGAAAAAATAAATAGCAGACAAGGTATCTACCAAAAGAAATGCTACTAGTACATGAAAAATTAAATATCCCTTAAAGAGATCAGCATCAAATAGCCCCGAGTATCATACAGGATTCTCTATAAGAAGCAGCAGAAAAAAGCTGCCATGGAGATACTGCAATCCCAAAAAAAAACATTTTTCATATTCCACTAAATTCTCTAAGATAGATTTACTAAAACTCTTCTGAACAAACAGGATGCCCAGAGAAGATGTCCTATACTTCTTGAATCTTGCCAAGTTCTTGATCTTCACAAAACATTCTACGTAATGTTACAGGAATAACATGTTTCCTTTTTACATTTTTCTCCAACCTCTTTTTTTAATGGTTGATATACTTTTATCCCTAGTACAATACAGCAAGAAAAGAGAGCATCTAATCTTTCAACTCCTATTTATCAATTTATTTCTTGCAGTGGTGGTTCAAAATTAGATGCAGGATCCTAGACACGGTCTAACAAGCTGCAAGGGGTTTGTCCTTCCCAAGCTCAGGATCTCACATTTGTCCTTATTCCTACTCCTGAGGTTCCAGCCTGCCCATTTGTTCAGCAAGGTCAGATCTTTTTGGATGGTGGCTCTGCCCTTGGAACATATCAACTTGTTCCTCACCATATCAACACTCCCAGATTTGGCATCATCATCAAAAACGACTAGAGTGTACTTCACCATGTCCTTCAGGTCATTGATAAAGTCAAACAGGGCAGGTCATAATACAGACTCCTGCAATACTCGGCTTGTTATCAGCATCCACACAAACCAGCACCTATTAACCACAACCCCTGAGCGTGATCCTCAAAACAGTTTTATTTTACTCATCCAGTTGTTCATACAGCGAAACTGCAGTGCCCCACAGAAAACCATCATAAGAAACTCAAAAGAAAAGGCAGGGTAAATAGGGTACACTGCTCTCCCATACCCACAAACGTAGCATTTTATTATACAAGGCTGTCAGACATGATTTATCCCTGTCAAATCCACACTGATCATTACCAAATCATTATCTTCATGCACCCAGAAAAGTGTTCCAAAACTTGTTCCATGATTTTTCCAAGAACACAAAGAATCTAGCCAGTCTGTAATTTTGGGAGGGGAGGGTAATGTGGAGCGGGAGGGTGGGGGGGTGACGGTGTGTGTGTTCATGTTTGAGGTTTTTTTGTTTTGTTGGGGTTTTGGGTTTTGGTGGGTTTGGGGGGTAGAGGAAGGATGGGGGATACACAACAACACAGAAGGCAGGGTTTATTGTTTTCTTTAAGAGGCTCCCTGCAGAAAGTGTACTGCAGAATTTTCCTCTCATGCATCCTAAGCCTAGAAGCCATAAAGCACAGCCTTAATAAATTTAATTTGGTATCATGTGGACTATTTGGATTTCAATTTCAGTTAGTGTTATATTAACAAAGATATTATGAATGTGCTCGATTCAAACCCACTTTGAGAACACTTGTATTAGCTACCACCTTAACACAGGAACTTGTGTCTATACATTTTTTTTCAACTGTTAAAAATGGCCAGTTATTTGAAGTCCTTTTGGTCTAAGAAAACATTACCTTTCTTCACACAGTTTCTTGGTGTCTTTGATAAACTGTGGCAAGAGATTCCCTACAGAAAGGTACTTATAATAGTCACTCACAATAAGATAAAGCGATGAATAATTCCAGTTTTTGAAAGCCTGGATATCTGTTGGAAACTTCAAGTTTCTACTAAAAGCTTCCACCACATCTGCCAGAAGCATTTCAGCCTGGGAGAAGTCACATACAAATTCTCAAGGGCTTTCAACTTGCTTATTTTTAAAAACAAAACAAAAATAATATAAAAAAGTTTAAGACTATTTCAATTAAGCAGCTTTTACAGAGTTTCTATCCATATGGAGTGATAGAAGCTGAACAAACATATTTAGATTTTCTGAACTACAGCCCACTTTTGCTTTGATTCACACTTTTTGGAACACTCCATGCTCAGCACAACATCCACTTCCTACATAGCTAATGACTCACTTTTTCAGACATCTCTTATAAGATTCATAAACTTGTAAACTAAAAAAAAAAAAAAAGACAAACCCAAAATAAATTCTAAGCTTAAGCTTCCAATGTTACTGCTGTCTGAAAAAATCCACAAGGAGATATTATACTGTTTCTACAAACAAACAAAAAGAGGCATTGCGTTAGTTGCCTATAAAAGTATTCCTAGGCACAGAAAAAGTCTGCCTACAGACATTCCCCCCCGCACCTCCTTCCATCTTACACATTTTTATGCTTACATATTATGTTAAAAATATTTTAAAAGGCAAATCCAGTTTTCAACATCTGCTTTTAATTGCTATTTACTGCGGATCTTAAAGACTCATCCTACTTTTATCCTTAATAATGCTGGCATTACATAGACATTATCTCCTTTGGGTATGTAACTTTTCCATGCATAATTAAAACGCCTTTATACAAAGTAAACATTCACATCTTCAACTGTACGTAACATGTCATCTTCAACTTGGTCTATTTATGTGACATATTCCAGCCTAGGCCTACCTCTGACTCAAAACAGCTGTGTACTAATTTTTCTTGCCACTGTTTACTGATTCTCCTTCTTTTTTTCTACCCTTCTTTACAGATTATGCTGATACCTTTGTTTGCAGACTACATAGTAAACAGCACCACTCACATGATTCACTGCAACAGACCAAAACTCCAAAGCCTCAAGAAAAAAAAAAAATTGAGTATAACCGAAAGACAGCTCAAGAGGCAGCAGAGAGACTGGACTGAGTGACTGGGAATGCCAGAAACTGGTATTGCCAAAGTCCACAAGTTGTGAAACTGCAGCCCCAGATCATTCATGAACTACTTTCAATTATTTGAAGATCTCTCTCTGTTACTAAATTAGCATTCCAAGGTCTTTTATCTTTCACAAAGCCCAGATAGATAAAAGCCCTATATATATAAGCTCCTACGAAATGTTTACAAGTACTGTGGCAAAAGGAATTCATGCAGGTTTAAATACCGATCATTGATATGATAATGACATATTACTAAATGAAATGTACTTATTAGCAGTTCTATAAACAATGACAATAAACTTTCCTGCATGCAAATGTCCTGGTATAGTTTTTGTGGGGGTCTTTTGTACTTTGAAACCACTAGTTTTTTAAAAATAGATTTTGCAACTCAAGATTAAGACTGTATTTAGCGACATCTTCTATCCACCTTTTCACAACAGCATTTTATATCTAGGATGCATTTTTCCCTCTCTTCCAACACTCTGACAATTTACCATTCAGATACTCAGATGAAAAAAACCAGAAGATAATGCCCAGAAAGCACAGAATCCAAAATTCTCTGTAACGCTGTATGAATGCATATACCTTTACACTAACACAACATCTAACACACAAAATTTAGAGTAACATCTTCCTATGTCTGATCTTAAATGCCCTCTTTAGTTATCACTATGGCTACTGATCCAGATACCCACCTGGGCAATTTTCATCAAGACCTCCTCACAACAGTACCTCAAGAACTATCACATACCATCCACTTAATTACTACTACCAAGTTGCTATTTTAGATCAGTCAGATAAAGCAAATAAGGATATAATCTTTTGACCTGTATTAGAAAAGACAAAGCTAACAAATTCTGAAAAAAACACCCAAAGCTGACTGCCTTTTAACTTATCTATTAGACTTGCTCAATCAACTCAATGCTTTGTCAAATTAACAATCTTTAACAGAGTTAAATTATTTGCAACTATAAAAGGCAATGGGGATCTTAAAATCTTTATAAATATTAAGAATTATTGATAAAAAGCTATGTGCATAATACTTTTAAATTTAAAAACAGTAGAATTGGAACATCTTTACTTCGAATTAAATGAGAAAGATTAAAATCTAAGCTTAAGCTAAAAATATTTAATGCACTTAAGTGTTTCTGAAGTGTCTAAGAAGGCACATTAACAGCAGAGCCAAAACAACACGTTAAATGAAGCACTAATACAGATAGCAGTTTGCACAATTACGTACAGGTAACTTGAAAGCCATACCATAACCCAGCCTTAAGAAATTAAATGCTTGTCTTGTCCCATCATGCCCAGGTATTGCATAACACAAGCTACTTAACAATGGAAGGTTTAAGAACTTTGACTGCTACGGTTCCTCACGCTGTGTCATACTACTAAGAAATACTGCATTAATTGCAGACCATATTATTCTTAAAAGCAAGAGCTACACTGTCCACATTTCACAGAAGGGCTTGCTGTGAAGCTAAAAGAAAACCAGAGCTGATTTAGAGCACATTTAGTTCTAGGACATAACATCAATATATTTGAAAACAAACAAACAAAAAGTGCTGAGCAACTGAAATCTGCACTTTGTTCATACCTTGCTGTTCTGGATATTTAAAATTAACTTGACAGTCATTAAGTAAAGTAACTTTACTTGTCCCAGTTCAATCCCTAGTGGACAAAACATGCACTACAGAACCCCTAAATTTCAATTAACAAAATAGCTAACCTTCTGAGAGAAACAGGTAAGGCAACACAGAATATATTTTAAAACTATTTTCACTATCAATGGGAAAATATCGTGTATGCTATTTGTTACACTCTTGTTGCCAGTAACAAACCTTCTATCAGATCCAAACAACAAAACACCCTTTACAAAATTTCAAAAGGACAAGTAGGAAGAGTGCCAAACCAGCCCTGTATTTTTTAATCCATTTTTGACAATGCTTGCAATGAGATTTACATGCTCAGATGAAATAGCGATTTTTCAGTACTTGAAAAAATGCTGTAACACCATTGTATTAGTTGAAGCCTGTACTTTCATATTCGTATTACTCACCTCAAAATCACCTACTTCCAGCAATATATATGCAAATTTTTCATCACTTCTCACCATTTTCAACTGTTAGTTTTATATACTTTTGATATTTTAAAGTTTCTTATTAGTAAGAAACCATGAACTTACCTGAAAAGTAATAGTTTGAACCACAACCCTTTATGCTTCCATGAAACCGTATTTATTAATGCAAAACCAAAGCGATGTGCAATCTACAGGGACTTGCTAAAACAAATGTACAGTTCATTATTTTTAAATGAAGAAAATATCTTACCTTGCCTGTCTTGTGATCAAACCAGACAAGAGCATGGTTCCTGGACAGCACCTTACAGTCAAAAGTTGCATTATTCTGAGCTGGCCGGCAGCGAGCCACTGAGCGACCGATCTTGACGGGCTCATCCAGGTAGACATGGCGCTCCTGAAAGGGATGAGAGTTCGGGCGGCAAGTGAAGATGGCCAAGGCTGAAGGCATCGAGGACAGATTGTGGTTGCCACACTGACCAGAGATGAAGAGAGCCTCTTCTGATGCAAACTGTCCTCCACAATTTTTAACCCAAACCTCCACAGCAACTTTATATTAAAGCAGGGCAAACGTTATTGTATGAGGCCTAACAACTCATTGTTTCAGTGTGTAAACTAATTCTGGCAATAATCCAGTGAAAAAGCCCCATTATGTCTTTTACTAATACCAGCAGTGGCCCAAAAAAAGTCTAAAACGTACAACTTTCAATCCATCCTTCTCTGGAAGAAGAGGACCAAGCATCTGATTCCTTCAAAGAGAAGCAAAGGCTCCTTGAAAGAAGGATATAATGTCTTAAATCCAAGTGGATGAGTCATACGAGTACTTTTGTTTGTAGTCTCAACTGCCTTCTTTACCCCCTCCTTCCGTAAACAGCACTGACCAAAATTCTGACCAATGCAACATGGAAGCAAGGCAAGGTTTAAGGAACAGGGATGAGGGAGAAAGCAGTGTTCCCTCTCACAGCACACAGATCAGGAGTTGCCCTCACTCCACAACAGTGATTTAATCGCTTCACAAGGCAGTCCGCATTTCACCATCTTCATATACTGAACCAAAGCAGAGTAAGTGGTCCTTGGTTTAGAATGGGGTATGAGAGCTATACTGTTTTCTTTCCCTACACCAGATAAAGCTGAACTATTCTACGGTTTCAGGCAGCCACTCAGATAAGGAACTCGATAAGGCATGGAGAGGGCTTCCAACTCTCCTTCTCTCGGGGACAAGCTAACGCGTGGGAAGGGTCCTTCGGGGACGGCCTACGAGGTCCACTGACAGGTTGTTCCCAGGCGGTGCCCGCGATGGCTCTTGCTGGCGGCAGCAGGCAAAGCGTCCCTCCGCGGCGGGTCTGCTGGCGGCGGGTCTGCTGGCGGGCGGGGGCGCGGGGGCCGGCGGAGGAGGAAGGCGAGCAGGGGGCTGCTCCAGGAAGTCTCCGCCAGAAACCCCCAGCGCGGGGAGCGGCGGGCCGGGAGAGGCGGCGTCCCCTCGGCTCCGCTCAGCCCCTCCGCAGGTGGCTGCGCATGAGGAGGGCCCGCTCCTCAATCCCCCGCGCTCTCCGCCCGCCGAGAGCGGCTCCGCTTGTCCGGCGGCGGCCGGCCCTGCGGCAGCGGGAGAGGCCTGACGGCCGGGCCCGGACGCCTCCCGTTCAGTAGCTCTGCCTCTCAGGCAGCCGCCGACCACGAAAACTTTCCTCTGACCTGCAGAGCCGAAAACAAACCGGGTCAGAACCGTCCCTCGCCCGGCGCGGCCCCGCTCTTCCCCCCCCGGCCTAGCGCTGCCCGGCCCCAAGGGAGGCATAGGGCGCACCAAGGCTCGGCTCCCTCTCTTACCTTCAGCGCAGCGGCCGCCATAGTGACTGGAAACCTACCCGGTGTAGCAGCCGCGGCGCTGCCGGGGAGGGGCGGGGGTCGGGGAGGAGGGCAGGCGGTAGCGGAGGGAGGAGCCGTCCTCAGCGGGGCCTGACCAAAGGGAAGGCGCGGCGGCCGCCTCCCGCCTCCGCGCGGGCGGTTGCGCAGGCGCGGGATAGGGACCTGCGCAGGCGCGCTGCGCCCAGTGAAGCTGCGGCAGCGGCTGAGACTCCGCCCTGGTGCCGCTACCGCTCTCTTCCGGGTGCGCGGGAGTGTGACAGGGTCTGTGAGGGGAGGCGGGCGGCGGGTTGAGCCGTGAGGGACGAGGGTTCGTGCGGTCATGTGGGGGTCCGAGTGGCCCCCTTGTGAAGCGGGAAAAGGGGTGGCGGGCCGCTGCGGAAGGGCACAGCTAGGACGCGTTAGCAGGTGGGAGCGGGGGCAGGTGTCTGAGGTGAGTGAGCCTCTGGGCTGAGTGCCGCCTCGTTCCCCTTCCCTCTTCCACTGAGCTCTGCCTTGGGCGGGGGAGGAAGGGAGCGAAGGAGCGAGCGGAGCTCGATTGCCGTTAATTAGAGAAGCCCTGAGGAGGAACTGGGCTCACACGTTACCAGAGCTCTCATGAGAGAGCGCAGGAGGCTCCCCGATATCCTCCTGCTCTCCCTGTTCTTTAAGCGCAGAAAGCGTTTTGTGATCCCAGGTTGGAAGTTTTGGAAGCTATAGTGTTACTTGATGTGTCTCGGGGAGCGAGAAATGCTGGCAGCGTGTGTCGTGCCATCTCTGGTTACAGGTTGGCAGCCGGAGCGGGGGCATCTCTTGGCACGGTGCGGCCAGGCACAAGGCAGCAACAGGGTCAGGCCGGGACAGAAGTGGGGTCACTGGTGCAGCGATTTCCCTCGGAAGGGCTTGGAGCATCGACCAAGGGCATATTTATTCCTGTTTTCTAGAAGCCAGGGAAAGGTTTTTCCTTTTTTTCCAAGGTCATACAGTAGGCTAGTGCCAAACAGGCCTTCTCCAGTCTGAATTAATTTTTAAGTCCGTCATTCCCTATAAAGCAAACAAGCAGAGATTGTTTGATACGAGGTAGATGTTGGAGTCGTGCCGGTGCTATAATTACCCTGTGACAAGGTGGTAGGATTAGGGATATGGGAGGGTTTTCTGATGCCAGGAAGGCCAGGCAGCTGTGGAGGAGAGAAGTGGAGCTGGGCCAAGCAGTCTAGCCAGCAGTATTTGAGGGAAACAAGCAACAATTGAGGTAAGGCAGCGCAGCATATGAGAGACAGCTTGATTGCTGTGTTATTAATTATAGCACAGAAAAGTCTAAGGGTTGTCTTCATTTTTCTTTTTGACTGCAGTAGGATTGGGGGGTTATGTGTGTGATTCATTACAACCTAGTTTTGTTCTGTTCCAATGATCTCATGAGAAAAGCACAGTAAAACCAAGCTGTAATACCTGTTTTGAAGCAAAGAAATCAAATCCAAGATGAGAGACAGCTCTGATTTTTGAACACAAAAGAAAGACTAATAGATGGAAGCTTTAGGACTGTACGTCCATAGATTTCACTTGCCCTGGCAGGAGAAAAGCAAAAAAGTATCTGGCACACCACTTCATAGCTTTCATCAGCTTGTTTATGAGATTATAATATTATGATAAATATATTCCTAATTTGCTCATTATTTAAATAAATGAAAATCAGTGTGGCTATTGTTTATAGCACGCAGGGGGCCATAATTAATCGAAAGGGGAAAGGAAAGGGGTGCAAATGGGGTATAAATTTAAGTCCATCAGAAATTAGATGTGAGGGAAAGAGTTGCAAAAATTAAAATATTGAGAACATTTTGGAATTGCAAAGACATAGAAAGTGGGATCAAAGGTTACTACAGGTGTTGGAATTAAAAGAATGTATATGTGAGCATGAGGTTTTTTTATATGCATGCTTAATGGAGAAAAGGAATCTGAAAGTAAAGTCAAAGAACAACCATTATCATCTATAGGGCCTAAGAGAATCAAGTAAAAAAGGTGAACAGTGGTTATGTTTTTCTGATGTTCTCTGCAAGCTTTTATAATTTGTAGATACTGTCATTGAGACTCAAACAAATTTCATACCGTATGGTTGTACAGTTTCTTTCTCAAGTGTTCCTGCAACCAGTAGAACAACATAATATCCTATGTATCTGTGTCCTTTAAACTGTAAACTACCATACAATGGTATCCTGAACCCTTTCCCATCCACTGGAGAAAGCCCATTTTGCCAGTCCCATGGGAGAAGCAACAGTACATGCCAACTGCCTTTCTAATACTTTCTGGCGCTGCCAAGCGACTCATGTAGCAACAGAGTTCTACTTACTTTTCAGCAAGGGCATTAAGTTGAGGTTTCCTTTTCTGTATGAGTGCCAGCTTTCGGGGAAGTTGGATGAGTTCAGTTATCTCTGACTTTTTAACTCCTATTTCACATTTCCTTATCAGTTCAAAACTTACCGGGGCAGGTTCTGAGTAAGTTAAAAATCTAGAAAGCATTTGCATTCTGAAATGAGGATCCAACTATTGCATGAGTATTTTATGAGGCATTTGATGCTTACCGGGAAGTGTCTGTCTTTGAACTATGGAAAGCAACAGGTGGATGAAGATAATTCAGTATAAAATGCTGAGTGGCTGTGCTGCACTAGGCAGGAGTAAGGAGGATGTGTGAGCTCACGCTTCCTTTCTGCACACCACTTTTTGCCACACAACCGAAAGAAGCGGTGAGCTTTGGCAGCCATGTTAGCTAAGGGCAGCAACATGCCACTTAGGTGGCCATCCTTTTTCTGGGCAGGAAGTCTGTAAAAAAAATTATGATAGCCATCATAGCTGAGGGCAGAAACAGCCTGCTCTATAGCCATCTTGGGTAAGGGAACTGGAAGGGAGGTGACTCACATTTATTCCTTGAAGAGCTAGTGTCTGTTTCAGGATGCTGAAATGCAGCAGAGGTAAAGTTTATGTGTGTACCTGCCAAACATCTGGATTTTGCCTTGAATGTCTCAAAGTGCAAGAGAGATTCCATGGGCTTAATAATGTGGTGAAAAATAACATCTTTTGCTGAAGGAAGTTGTGAATTCAAAGTTAATTGTAACTGACTAAGAGAAAACCACTGGGCATCACTATAGGCAACTCAGTGCCAGATTTCTGAGTATTGTGCAATGATGATCCAAAAAGGCTACTGAAGTATTAACATACATCAGATCATCAGTGGTGAGGTGTAGTGAACCAGTTGCTTTGTGGGATATCCTGTCTCAAGAGGGATTGTTACATTTGGAATTAATGGAGTATGCAGTATAGCAAAAGTTAAATTTCTAGTATAGAAATTAAGATGCAAACTGATAAAGAAAATGGAATAAACAGGTAAGGAGAAAGTTGGAGAAGCACAGTTTTCTACTGAGTTCTCATCCCTGAAACTCATTCATCAGCAATTTACTAAATCAATTTCTCATTGATTCAGTAATACAACAAATTCTATGTATAATTGCACTCCTTCAAGTCATACAAAATTTGAAAATACTACAATCTATAGAGGTATTTCCAGCTACATAGAGCAATATGGAAATGTATAGCAGAGTTTGAACTGTAATTTACATCCTAATGTAAAATGCCTCAGAAGTAGCTTCTGAAACATCCAGAATCAAACTGAACTGTCAAAAAGTAAGGAATTGTTTCCAAGCAGTAGGTTTGTTTCCCTGGAGCTGTAGATGCGCCAGTTTAGAATCACAGAATCATTTAGGTTGGTAAAGAAACTTAAGATCATCAAGTCCAACTGTTAACTTAGCAGTGCCAAGTCCAGTGCTAACCCATGTCCCTGTGCACCACACTTGAATGTTAGCATGACAGAAATGTAGCTCACAGCAATCACTTTGTGTCCAGTAGAGTACTGGGGGGGAGGACAAGCTGCATGGGGTGTCAGACTAAGTAGGTCAGACCAATATTTGCTGATCTATAGTTGCTTTTGAGATGCAGTCATTAAAAATGTAATTACTTTTTTCTTCAGTAGGAAAAGTGGTCTCATAAAATCCATAACAAGGAGTTGCATGATTATTGTGACGATTCTATAACTTGTTGAAATACTCTGTTTTCAATTCTTGATAAAATTCACAATATTCTGTTCACACGTGACAGTGCCTATCACTAGACATCCACAGGCATAAATGGTGTCATTGCACTGTATGTCATGACCGCAACAGTCTGATTTGGATTTTTGGGTACCTGTTTGTTTGAGGAGCTGCTGAATGTGTACATTCTTTCCACTACTCTTGTTGGAAAAGTTTGTTCAAAACCTTATTCTAATTATCACTCCAGATTTATTGAAGGGTGGTTGCACTTTTTTTAAACTGTAGCACTATCAGGAGTTTCAGACTTATGTTCTGTTCTTGATCTTTTAATTCTCTGACTATATAAAGAACAGTTGCATTATCTTTCAGCATTAATGTTGAAAGAATAAGCAACTCGGCTGGTGTAATCCTATCTTGTCAGGTATTGATCTCATTTATCTCCTTTTCATTCAGACTCTTCCCTGCTCCTGTTTCTAGTTTGCATTATGCTTATTAAAAGATAACTTGTATCCAGTACACAAATTAGTATCTTGCTAACATAATTATATTAATGTGATCTACATAGCAAGAATATATTGAACATATTAATTATTTTATACTTAAATATATGCATATGTTCTATTTCTACAAAATATAAATGATGTATAAATATAGTCTATGTATCTTATCTATATATACAATATAGGTTGTGAAGTATGTTGATATGGAATATATAAACAACATAACATGCATACTATTAATACAGTATTATGCTAATATGTAACTAGTTTTACATATATTGTTTCTTCATTTCTAATGAAGTAAAGTAAGTTGGTATATCTGGCATTTTCACTGCTTATTCATTTCAGCAGGACACAGTTGCCATCTAACCAGGTCTTAGTTGCTTTTCTGTTACTATGAGGTTGGCTTTTTGAAATGTTTGATGTTTTCTGTGACTGTTTGAAAAATAAGAAATGCTTGAAAAATAAACATAATGTTTCTGGATTTTGTTTGCTTATTTTAAATAAATGTATTTATTAGACCAGAGCTAATTTTCAAATACAAATTAAGTATTGCTTTAAACTGAAATCGCAAGGCGGTGGAGGGGGGAAGGCGAGATGAGCAGATATTTATCCAATGCTTTGGTGTTACTCAGTGGATCTGAACAGCCTACACAGTTGTTCCCTCCTGAAGCTGATAGAAATCCGCCAGCCAGCAGCCAACACAACATTTGCTGCTACCTGATAGAAGGCACCCGCTGAGAGGGGCGGGATAGAACAGTAGAGATAGCAGCTGTAGGGGAAAGATAGAGGGTGGGAGAAAGCAAGACAGGCTCAAATACTCAACAGTTTTGGCTCTTTAGAACCCAGGTGTCCTACATAGGCCTATACTCATTTTTATTCCAGCAACTGACATCACCAGAGATGCTTTTTCTAGAGGATACTCTTGTCCAAGACCTGCTGATTATTTGTATGAACATATTGATGTCTTTCTGCAAAAATAAGAGCTCAGAGAGCTTTGTAAGAGCAAATTCCATGTTTAGTGCCCTGTATTTCATGGGCCTGTATTGCAATTTGTAGCAAAGCATTCTCAGTTCATAGGTTCCCAGCTTTGAAGTCTGTATTTTGTCCTGCATTGATACGCTTCTTGAAGGAGAGAGCAGCCAGTATCAGTTGTTCTAAACATTATGATACTAAAAAAACATCCAGGAATCTTTTTGTTCTTTTTTTAAACAACTGACGTCCTTTCTCACCAGGAAGACCATTACATTTTACTAAAGCTGAAATGTATTTGAAATGGCTAGGTGAAAATTGTCCTCAACTAATGTTTCCCTGGTAATCAGGAATATCTCCTGTAGGAGAGAATGTGTCTTCAATTTTTCAGTGACTTTTTTCTCAAAAATCATGTCTCTGTTCTCTAAACTTTGTCCTGCTAAGAGATTATTTCTGTTAAGCATCACATGGAATGAAGTTATTGGTTATTGTTTAACTGAGCAGAGAATACCAGTCTTAAGAGATACTTTATTCTTACTTTACTTGTATAAATACTTCTTATTCATATGAAAACTTAGAAATACAGGCCAGCAAGAACTAGAAGGGAATGCGTGATAATGCTAGCTATAATCTTGTTCTGCCTGTAACACCAGGAATGTAAACATGGGAAAGTATGAAAATATAAACAAGGGAAGGCTTAATAAGAAACTATGAGATCATATCTTTCCTTAAACCAAGGTGATAAAAGATTTTTGCTAGGCTTTGTTTCAGCTGTTAAATGGAAACAGCACTGCAGAACATTGCTCCAAGTTTAACCTGATGAAACAAAGTCTTAGTCATGTCTCGTTTTGGATAGTAATCTTTTACAGAGTTCAGGAGTTAACTGTTGGAAAAGTTTGTGAGTCTTAGGTGGTATTGTTGTAAAATCCATGAAGCAGCCAGAGACAGCAAGAGCCTGCCTGTACACCCGCTGCTGTTGCATGCTACACAGCTCCATTCGTATCTGGGTTTATATCTAAAATTCCCTTTGCCACTAATGGTATAAGATAACTGAAGGCTGCTGTATCTTAAAGTGTTACAGTGATAATTTTGTGTATTGTAATTTCCTTTGTTTGCTCCTCTGTCTAGGAAATTATTCTAATGATCAAGGAATGTTTTAATTTCTAGCAGTTTTGTTAGGTAGATAAACAAATGTTGATGGGTCTAAAGGAAACAGTGCACCTGAAGAGTTGTAAATTAGGCTTGTATAGGTGTGGTGTCTTGGTTTTAGTATTTGTGACTTCTGTTGGGGAAAAAATGGCATGTAGTAATTTGGGCAACCAGCCTGTTCACATCTATGGTTGGATCTGTTCTGGTGACAGCCACACAGGAATTCGGTGTGAATCATGGGAGTTGCAGGTTAGGAGGGGAGTGATGGTGATTGTTTTGTTGTTGTTTTGTTTAGTAACATAACTATTTAACCCTTTCAATTCCACAGAATGTTTCTTAGTGAAATATGAATGGGACATGGACTGTGTAAAGAGAGCTCTGATACTGTGAACTGGAGGGCTGGGCTTCTGGCCACTCAGGTTTTAAGAACTAAGGATGCTTTTGCTTCTATTATACCAATTTCCTCAGCAGCCTAGGGTAAAGTTGTCCAACCTGTGGGATATTTCCAGGTGACTCCTGGCTGATGCTCCGTCACGTGCAGGGCAGTGCATAGGATGTGACTATAACCCAGCGATAACCTTGCCCAGGTGCTGCTCACTGACATGCCCAATCGGAAGGCTGTAATTAGGTGCCTAATACACGCTGCCTGCAGACATACCCCCGCACCAGCACCAGCGAACGAGGGTAGTGCGCTCCCTAGGACAAGGCCGGTCTGTCTGGAATTCCCCCGATAAAGCGGAACCACGGGCTGCCTGAGCCAAACCAGCGCTTGTTTACAGCTCGGACAGGACGCGAGTACGGGCCGCTGCGGAGCCCCGCGCAGCACAGTGCAGGTAGGGCTGCCGGGCCGCCCCGTCCCTTCCATCGCCAGCCGCTGGGGGGAGCGCTGTGCTTCCTCTCCCCCGCGGTAATGGTTTGGGCTCCGCCCGCCCCCTCTGCTGCGGTGCGCACTTGGGCTCGCCCGCTTCGGGCGGCTCCAGTCCTCCAGGGAGCGCGGAGAAGGCGGTGCGCCAGCGGTCACGTGACTCCCGGCGGCGGGGCCGGGGCCGGAGCCGGGACCGGCGGCCGGGCGGCTCGGGGCCGGCAGCGCCATGTCGCTGCGGGAGCGAAGCGTGTCCGGCTCCGTCGAGGCCGGGGAGGACGCGGCCGCGACGCTGGCGGAGTCAGACGGTCCGGACCGGTGCTTGTCGCTGCTGCCGTGGGACCGTTTCTCGGCCTGGCTGCACTGCGTGTGTGTGGTGGGCTTCGACCTGGAGCTGGGCCAGGCCGTGGAGGTACGCGAGGCGGCGGGAGCGCGGTGGCCGTTTCCTCTCGGCGGCGTGCGGGGCGCCTCGGCGGGCTTGCGGGCGGCGTTCCCCCCGCGGGCGGGCGGCTCTGCGGCAGGGCCGCGCAGGAATCGGGCACTTCCTCTGGTGCCGGCGTTGCACAGCGGCGGGGGAAACTCGGCGGTGCTTTGAGGGGAACGAGATTGGGCAAAACCCCGGCGGCGGCTGAGGGGACGGAGCTGCCCCGAGTGGGGGGAGCGGGAGGGAGCGCTCCGTGGGAGAGCCGGTGCTAGCGGCAGCTGTCATGGAGCGTGCGGGGAGCCGGGTCATTTGTGAGCGGCTGTTTTCATCTTGCTGGGCGTCACGTCAGCGTGCTGCTGCGAGTGGGTTTCATCGCTTCCCGCTGTGTGTATGAAACACGCCGTCGGCCTGCTCTGTATAGGGACCGCTCAGCTTCCCGTGGCGTCTCGATGTGACAGATTTGTGTAACAGCGCTGCCAGTGCAAGCAGTCTTCGTAATTAACGGGTTGATCTGGATTGTGAGGTGCGCAGAGAAACTGCCCGAGCCCCCAGAGCGTGCTCCTTGCAGCGCTGAAGGAATGCCAAGCCGTGGGGGTGCCGTGGGGACGCGGCCCTGCACCGCGGGTGTTCGCACCCGGGTGGCTCTCTGCTGTTCTGTGCTACAGGCACAGACCGTCACCGCAGTTGTGTGGGGAAACTGCGATAGGGAACTGATGGGGCTGGAAAACAAACCAGAGAGAGTAGCTATCCTTTGGTTTGGTTTCATGTCCCGTATCATAGAATCACTAGGTTGGAAAAGACCTTTGAGATCATCAAGTCCAAGTGTACTCATCCTCTACCAAACCATATCCCTGAGCACCTCATCTACCCATCTTTTAAATGCATCCAGGTCAGTGACTCAAGCCCCTCCCTGGGCAGCCTGTTCCAACACCTGATAACCGTTTTGGTGAAGAACTTTTTCCTAATGTCTGATCTGACCCTGCCCTGGCACAGCTTGAGGCCATTCCCCCTCATCCGGTCACTTGGCTGAAGAGACCAACCCCCACCTCTCTACACCCTCCTGTCAGGTAACTGTAGGCAGTGATGAGGTCCCTCCTCAGCCTCCTCTTCTCCAGGCTAAACACCCCCAGCTCCCTCAGCTGCCTCTCATAAGGCTTGCTCTCCAGCCTCTTCCCCAGCCTGTCTGCCCTTCTCTGGACATGTAGTGAGGGGCCCAAAGCTGAACACAGCACTCAAGATGCGGTCTCAGCAATGCTGAACACAGAAGCACCAACAAGAACTCTCAAACTGGTGTGAACTGCATCAGACACAGCTGACGGGCAGGGAAAAATCCTGTTGGCTTTTTTGTGGTTGTTTGGGTTCTGTTAAAGTGGTGCTGCCACAAATGTGTGGCAGGATGACCTAAAATTCAACCAGGCTAGCTATCACAGTATTTAAAATGCATAACTGATACACATTGTTGGCTGCAAGAGAAGTGCCAATAAGAATCCAGCATGCTGTGCTGGGTTGCAAAGCTATAGTTGCTTGATGTTATAAGGTGTTCGTAGCAACAAAGACAAGCATTTCTTTATAACCTCTGACTTAAGCAGGTGGTGTGCTACAGAGCTGAGGGTAGCACAGAGTAGTTTCTGACCTATGCAAACAACTCTGATAACGCTCCCATTAATTTTAGTCAAATGCACAAAGAAAATGAAACTTAAAGGCTCTACCTGCTAGGGCCTGAGGTTTTTTTTCGATTATGCTGCTGCAGGAAGAATAATTAGCTTTCCATTTTAATTGAAATCCTTAAGAATTAGGTTACTTAACTGTATAGAGTATTAAAATACATAGAAATGCAAAGCAAGCTTTTCTATTGTTGCACACCCACGCAAAAGATGATGTTTTATTTCTTTCTGGGAAACTTCTTGGAAAGAAGCAGCTCCTTGCCCTAACCTGCAAGTCTGTAAGAGAGTTCCTATGGCCGTTTTTGAAGGGAGGAGTTCTCAAGGAGTTACCCAAGTTGTGTTTCCTACAATAATCACACTTTTCAGGTTTCTCTTCTTCCACTTGCGAATGGAAGGACTGTTCCTTACAATAGAATTGGTGTTTCTGACACGGGGTTTGTTGTAACACTGGAATTCATTTTTAAGAAAATGAGTCTTTTAGGCATTTTTGTTTGTCTTCTATCCAGCAAATTAAGTTGTTATTTTGGGAGGTTGGGGGAGAAAAATGCCAAGTGTGCTTAGATTGCGTAGGCAAACACTTGGAAACCAGGAAGTGATGGTCTCCACTAATTCTGCTTCATTACTTTTGTTATCATGACATCGTGTTGATACGGCCATCCATGCAGGTCAGAAAGGCTGGGTAGATGTGGCAAGATAGAGGTCACAGTTACAATTGTTTTTCTTTCTCTTCTTTTGACTTGGGGGATGGTAACACGTGCCAGTGAGGAAAAGGAGTATGAAGCCTGGTCTGGTCTGTACTCCAGCATTTGACTAGATGCAGAGTGCATCAGCATGGTTCAGCTGCTGAGAGAATTACACTTTGGTGTATTGCTTAGCATACAATAGCAAGGAGGAATGTTCAGAGATTTAAAAAAATGACAATAGGCTTACTAAATGTTCCACCCATATGTCTGCTTACAGCTTCAGTTGCAGCAGTAGTATATGGTCCATCACTGTATAGAAAACTGGGGGCGGGGGGAATTAATTGGGGACTTTACAGCCTATGGACAGAAAGCCTGCTTAGGCAGAGACCAGGCAGTGGAGGTATCATTTACTGTGGAGTGTCCTGTTTATCAGGGGATACATTTACTTACACTTTGTCAAGCAAGATTAAATTTGATCACTGGATGGTAGTGGTACAGTAATACAGCTCTGGGCTAAGTTCATGTTCTTGCATTGAACTTCTGTTTTTAGAGAAGTTCCCATCTATGAAAGCACTGAAACCTCCTTTGAAACACCATCTTTGAATCTCTGAGTAATTTATTTTGCTTACAAGCTACCCACGCATTTTGGTAGTTTTGAGGAACTTTTTAGTTGAAATTTAAGACTCTCAAGTTAGTTCTCTTTCCTGCATGTGCTTTTCTCACTTCCTTGCACAATCACTGATTCTGTGCATCCAGTAGCTTCTGTAGCTAACGTTGTCTTGCATTGTTTTCAATTTCTGCATTGTAAAAACATCAAATATACTATTTTTTTCCCCTGTCAGTACAAAGATAGTGGCTTTTTGAGTGTATTCCTTGAGCTTTAGCAGTTCCCAGAACTCATTTGGGCCTATGCCCATTCTCCAAGAGTTAGCATTAATATAAAAGGTGATTTGTCGTTGAATGTTGATTACTCCCACCTAACTATCCATTGCGACAGATTTCAGATGGTACCGTGTTGTTTGCCTTACATGGAATTATCTACTGCATTTTGCACGTACAAGTTAAATCTGAAGAGTGTAATACTGCTCTTCTGTGAGACCTGTTGCACCAAAAATCTCAAGTACTGGGAGTTTTTTTATGTATCTGTATCATCCCTAACCGGCAGCCAAAATACCTTCTCAAGATACACAATTTATCTTAAAAGCATATGAAAAATAACGACAGACACGTGATATTAACAGTTTACTATTGAAAATAGCATAAGGCTAGGCAGGTATTTGAGGGTTGTATCATAAAAATATGTAAGAGAAGCTTACTGCTTATACCCAGTTTGTTTTCAAATAAAAGAATACCTTTTTTTCCCCTGTAGGTCATATATCCTCCCCACTCAAAGCTCACAGATAAAGAGGTAAGCCATGGTTGCTGTACAACTATATAATTTGGTTTTAGCTTAGTAAGTTTGGGAAATATAAAAGCTCTCTTGTTTTCTTTTCCCACCCTTCAGAAAACCAATATTTGCTACTTGTCTTTTCCAGATTCTAATTCAGGTAAGTGCTCTCTTCACTCTCTAGTATGTCTGTTGTTGGACTAAGCTGTGCTAACAAAGAATATGACAGTATAAATGCATGTTTTGAGATTTAATGCTTATATGTACATTACAGAAAAGTTGCAAATAAGGTTAAATAGAAAACTTTAATTGTCTGTATTGCAGTAAGGATGGAGAACTTTATTTTATATATCAGGAATGTGAATATATAAGTCTTTGCAGATGATGCCCCTACAGATATGCTTCAGAATATTTTGCAAGTAAAGAATGAGCATACTAATCTTGCTTTAAAACAAAATAATAACAATCTCATTGTAGAGAGAAGTGTAGGCAAGGAATTTATGTGGTTCAGTATAGCAAATGGAAGAGGTATGGAACCCTCTTCTCATAAAGGGTGAAACTGACTTTTCCCAAACACTTTTGAATTTAAGAATGGTTTTGAAGGGAAAACCTAGGCTATCTTATATCTTCCTTGGTTTTGATGCTTCTGTTGCTGTGTGTGGTCCGGCTTGCTAAATTCTTCTTTAATCTAAACTTCTACTCTTCTGCTGCCAAAGAGAGATTGGAGGCATGTGGCTGCTGACTTGGACTGCCTGCAAAATGATACAGCAGAAGTACAAACACTTCCTTTTACTTTCATTTCGTACAAAAGTTAAAACCTGCAGTAATGGATTTGTCCCTGTAACTGCTCTTACTCTGTGCTTTCTGTTGTTCTACAGAAGAACAACTCCAATATGGGGTGATGTAGATGTGTGCTTTTAATATGTATCAGAGCTCTATCTTAGGTAATTTTTCAAACTAATTTGGCTAATTTTTATCCCTCATCTTACTGTCATTAAAATTGATGTATTTTCTTTGTACTTCATATCCTACATGTAAATAGCGGAAGAGCTTTCTGTTACTGGAAGAGAAGTTAGCTGTATCTTACTACTCTTCTTGTTGATGGTTACGAGTCTGTCCAGCCTTCAAAAGGTGTATTGAAGGTACAAAATTATATGTTAGAAACAAAGGCTGATTTATTTTTTTTTTAAATCTTTTTTTCCAAATAAGAATGAAAGTAAAGTTATTTTAGGCAGAATAGGTACATGCAGAGATGGTTTTCTTTCAGCAGGAGAAAACCTCTACTGTTTTGGTTTTTATAACGACTTATTGAGAGCTTGTAGGTTCATGACAGCTTCTGGCTCTGACATGAAAATAAAAGCTTTAGGTAATATAGCATTGAAGGATGTTAATAGCTTGCAGCTGAATTTGAAGTCACCCTTTCCTAGATTTCCATGGCTTAAAAGATGAATTCAACTTTCTTTTTCTCATGCAACTACATATAGATATCATTCTAGGACTTGTAGTGGCTGGAAAAAATTATTTAATTGGGTACTAAATCCATGACACTTTGAATGTTTTTAAGCTAAGTTTCCCTGTAGAGTTATCTTTAAAATAATGCTTTTTCCTTTTCTGCATGGATAGATGAAGAAAGAACATACCTTTTCCAATAATTTCAAATCTACATATCTGAATAGCTTGTTACATAAGAAGAGTCATGCTCTGAATGATATTTCAACATATTAATGATGAAGGGTAATTTACTTTTAGGTGTTCTGTGTATAGCTCTTTATAATAGGTGGGTTGTTTGGTTGGTTTTGCTTTGGCTGGAACGAGATAGCTATGAAAACTTGGAGCAAGTATTTAGAGCTTTGTTGCTGGCATGTGCTGTATTGCTTGTTGTTATGATTAGATCCATCTTGTGAAGCAACTGCTTTTTGGTTTTGTCTTGGTGCATTGTGGGTTTCCTGTTGCAACTTTGAGGGCTTCTAAGAGTCAAACCTGAACACAGCAGTATTAATCCGTGCTGCCAGTTGCACTGCCAGTGACTTGGAGGGTTTGAGCTGGCTGGTTGCTTTAGCAGTATGGTGGCTGAAAGTATTTATAGCAGGTGGCTGAAAGAAGATGATGGGATTGAGCTTTTAGGTCTGAAGAATAGTTATTGGGAGAATGGAGTTCTCCCTTACTATCAGTCAGCACTGGCTGATGTAAGACAGGACAGCTGTGAAGAGTTCAGATGATCAGGAGTGACTTCATGACTTTTTTTCCTGGAGGTCTTTGCAAATTACTGTAAAAAGCTGTAAAAGCAGAGTGTTAATGAAGAAGTTAGATTCAGTGTGGTGGAGCAAGTGTCCTTGGCCAGCTGGAAACTTACTACTATAACAGTAGCTCTGAGTTTAACAGTAGATTGATTTTTATAGTCACTTAAATAATTTTAACATGGTTATGGTGAAGGTAGTCTGCTTCCCACAGGTTGGCGTTGCTCAGGAAGTTTATTTCCATTGATGGCGTTCATGTTCATAACAGCCTTCCAAAGGGACTTCTTTTGCACAGGTTTGCTAGAATGAGTAAGGTACCTGCATGTTCTTAAGATCTCAGCCATCCCACTTAGCGCTATTCCCATGAGCCACCCATTCTGCTGAGCTTGCATAGCTTCTACTTGAACTAAAGGTTTTTTGGAACTTCTTTGCTTTTAACAGCAGACAACGTTTGTAATGGGGAGAACACAGCCATGAGAGTATCAGTGATGCAAGTTCAGTTCTCATGTTCCACCTGAAGAACGTTTCTTTGGCATCTGATAGAAATGGAGCCCAAATTTATTTTCAGACTACAAATAATCAATATACTGAGTTACACGTTTTTCTTTCAGAAATTAATTTTCATGAAAATTAAGGGAAATTTCACTCCCTGGGATGTAATACTCAGTTGCACAGTTTTCTGCAGTTAGTTTTGCAACTTGCAGAAATACTGAGTCCTGGGCTTGCACACAGAGTTTATAAGAGATTAGAATAACATGCTTTTACAGTGTGGCTGATATATGAACTGTTTGGTGGCAAAAAAGGTTAAGTGCAGTCATTCAACGGAGCAATGGCGTGCTTAGTGTAATCAGAACTATGCAGGCAGACCAATAAAATGTGTCATAATGGTTGGAGGACAGCCATTAGTAGAGCTGTTTAAGGACATAACAGTCTAACAAACTCACTGTGAGGCAGAGTGACTTTTTTTCCTTGTTGAAGGTAAGCTATTTAGTGTTGCTAAAGATGCCAAATTGTTCCTTTATAAAAAGGTCAAATATAAGTGGTCACAATAGGAGTGGACAACAGCCATGCAAGCTAAATGAACCAGAATGATTTTACCTCTTTGGCTGTAGATAAACAAGGCTCAAACTCAGAATACTTTCTATTTGTTGTTTATCTCTTCCCCTGTGTAGGTTGTCTTGGGGACACACAGTTTTGCTTTAGATTTCGACGGTCTCCTGGAAGGAAAGTCTCATTGTGTTGTTTTCTGGACCAATTGGATAGAGATCTGCCAATTTACTTAAAGGTTGGAAATAAGAAAAAAAAAAAAAGTTAATTCCTTCTGGGTAATGTTAACTTATGGGTTTTCACACTTAAATTTAATGCCTGAAAAACAAAATCTCTGAACTGGATGTCCTGAAAGACAAAGCTCAGCAAATGCTTTTTTTGTAGCATGTTATTATCATAATAATTAACTAATAATTAGTTCTGTTAGTTATTCTTTAAGTTTTCTAACTATGAGTTGTGGACTACAGGGAATTAAATTGATGATCAGACCTATTTTACTACTGACTAGAAACCTGTCAAATTATAAAAATGATCACCTTACTGGAAATCCAAAGTGCTTTGTAACATAAAAAAAAAAAAGTTGAAATCTCTTTCGCTTTTCGCTCTTTTTTTTGAAGTTGGAACATATAATCTAAAAGAGATAGGGGCTAAAAAGCTTTTGGCATGTTTTTATGGAATATTGAGGCCTTCAACTGAGTCTGATTCTCAAACTCAGTTTAGATTTTTTTATGTGGCAAATAATTGAATTCCTGTTTGTAGGAAGGATGAAGCTGATGTTTTTATCGTTGAAATGTGGGAGCATGCTTCCTTAATACTCCAAGAATCTTTTATCTATCTTTTATACCAGATTTTATCTTTTCAAGTCAGGGCTCTAAAGTTTTTATCTGCTAAAGTCTTTTTAGTGCTACTTTGCAAAATTATTACTCAGGATTTATTCCTCGGGAAATACTTTCTGGTTTTGCTTTCATGGTGTGTCAGGAGATTGTAGTTATACAAATAGTAAATTCAGAAAGCACAGCTGTTTCCACACACTGCTGTTTTCTCTTTGAAGTATTTGGAAAAAAACCCCAAGTCAATAAACAGACTAATCCTTCTAGTTAGTTGTATTTAATCAACTTTGGAGCTTGCCGGGAAATAAGGTTTTAAAATGCCTATCAAATGCTTCAGAAAGAAGGGTGGTGTCAGGTTATTGTATTGAATTCTATCCATTCTTTTGCAGAAAGATCCAGCATATTACTATGGCTACGTCTATTTCAGACAAGTTCGAGACAAATCATTAAAAAGAGGCTACTTCCAGAAGGTAATTTCAGTTCTTCTAGGAAAACACAAATGCGAAGATTAATGATTTTTCTGTGACCTCAGAGGAGCAGCAAGAGGATCTTGCTGTCTTAAATAAATTCTTTATTACTTGTTGGTATAATTTGACATCAGCTGTGCTGTGTTGTAGCTGCAGAGTTGGAACTAAATTATTTAGGTTTTTTTAAACCCAAGAAGTCTGGAAAGTTCATAGTTGTTTGCAGTTGCCTGTAGTCAAACGTGTGGCAGGCTTTTATGTGTGAGAAAAGTGACACTTGACGTTCTCTGGGGATAATCAGTAGAACTGAGGGAAAGTGTTACCTTAAAGTTACAAGTTTTTATTGCTTTTTATTCCAGTCACTGGTCCTCATCAGCAAACTACCTTACGTCCATCTCTTCCGCATCATCCTAAAACAAATAGCACCAGAATATTTTGAAAAAAGTGAAGCTTTCCTGGAAGCAGGTACTGGTACTATGATGTTGTTCTGGAAGAGCCCCTATAGTATCACATACTACTTTTGGAGGAATAAGGAACAGGACTGTCACATTCTAGTTTGCATTTCTGTCTTCTTGCAAAGTAGAGGGTTGGTTGAAACTTCAGTAAACTGGCTTGATTTTTAGATGGTTGGAGAGAGCTAATCCATGGTTGGACTCAGTGATCTTAAAGGTCTTTTACAACCTAAATGATTCTCTGATGCTAATTTTGGATCCACCATGGGAGACTTGAAGCTCTCTCCTAAAAACTATCAGTATGCTCTTTGCCTGGAAGTGATGTGTTCATTTGTTATTTGTTATTTTTTTTAATCACCTGTAGATAAACAGGGCTTTTTCTTTTTGACAGATGGTATTATGAGCAAAATAAGGTCTGCAGAAATCACTAGAATTAGTAATTATATTCATAATTGTTTATGGGTATTAAGAGTTTACAACTAAATGCTGAAAAACTTTCTAGCCAAGCTAGAAAGCTGCCTTTTCACTACTAGGGCACTTGTGGTTATCTGTTCCACAGTGGCTCACATACATGGAATCACAGAATGGTTTGGGTTGGAAGGGACCTCAAAGCCTATCTGCTTTCACCCCCTGTTATGGGCAGGGACACCCCCCACTAGCCCATGTTGCCCAAAGCCCATCCAAACTAATATTGAACGCTGCCAGGGATGGGACTTCCAGAGCCTCTTTGGGCACTCTGTGCCAGTGCCTCACCAATAGGAGTATCACTGTCAAACTTTGGAGTATCAAGTGATCAAGAGATTTGTAGAACTGTTGTGGGCTGTTGGCACAAATGCAGATTGCAGTGTGCCCAAAGATGACTACGATATCATGGGCTTATAAATAAACTCTTTTTTTTTCTTTCAGTCTGCAATGATGTTGATCGTTGGCCACCACCAATTCCAGGGAAAATACTGCATTTGCCTATTATGGGTATGATAATGAAGGTAAATACTCCTACATTTACTTTCCTCTGACAGTGTTTTATACTCCATTTAATGTGTAGGTACTCACCGTATTGTGCCATGTTTTCAGTGTCTCATAGTTCAGAACAGGAATAGATGTGTACTCCACTTGGACTAAAGGTCCATGAGGTCTTGATTAGGCTACTTGACTGGAGGGAGGAAGAGAGGAACTTTTATGGTGCTTAGGTTAATGTGTAGTTTTTGTAGATACTAAAAGGAGAGATGTTTCAGTATAACTAGCTGCAGTGTCTGTATTATCCTTCTGGAATATGTATTCTAGGTTTTAAAGGTCTACTTCAATGCTAAGTATATTTATCAAATCAAACCTTACATAACAGTTAAATTCTAAGAGTTAAGTTGCAGTCAAGCAAATTAAATATAATGAAAATCATTCTTGTTCCTGAAGTTTGACAAGTAAAAATGTTTTTTGGCCCACACCCCAGAAATTAATTACTTGGTCTGCTGATAATTTTCAATGCAAGTGAAATATGTCTGAAGAAAGCTATTGCAGGAGTTATGTCTAATGCATGGGGAGAAACTGTGGTGGTTAAATGGTGGCTAAGGTCTGGGCCTCTGGGAGCCATTGCATCTCATATGAAATGGAATTCACAGGTTAGTGCTGGAAGTACTTTCTTAGCAAGTGCTCTCCAGTTTATGGCTAGATATATGTGCATCACTGGGAGAGGAGATAACTTTGTGAAGCTGTTGTGAAAGCACAAATTGAATAAAGCAGTGCTCTGGATGCTGGATGATAATGATGAGTGTCAGGTATGTCTTGTGTGGGTATTGCTTGTTACTTTTGTATCATTGGTCGTTTTTATCAATGAGAGTTGAAATTGTGTCCTGAAATGGAGTGAAGCCGTAATTACCATTCTCAGTGGTATTGTCCCTGGCTTTCCCTGTTTGGGTAGTTGAGTTTAATTGTTGTGTACAAATTACATAAATCCATTTGTGCACACCAGTTTCCAATATGATCACATTTGTAGTAATCAAGACTTACAGATGTATACTGTGAGATCAGGAAAAGGTACTTATGTTGTTCAGTGTATTTGGATCCTGCCTGATACCCACCAGGACATCGTACGTTTTATGACAGGATTTTTTTCAAAAAGTAATTCTGTGTCACCTTAACACCCCATAACCTTATTCCAGATCCTTCTGTCCAACATCTAAATGTATTTTCATTGAAATAATTAATAGTTGTGATGTTCTCAATAGTCTTTTTAACTGAAGTGTTATTTTCATATTCTAATACTCAGTTTGCAGTGTAACACTGCATAGTGCATGTTGATTCCTGTTGCAATGATTGCTGGTCTTCAGCTGTGTATTCATTGTTATGTGGATGTTCTGTAGAGTAAGCAAAGTGTTGTACTTTAGTGTATCATTAAATGTTACATCTGGTATGTAAGTCAGCATTTTGAGTCTCTGCTCAATTTGATAGAAGGAAAAAAAGTGTGTCTCTTTCTTTCCAAGTTGCGGATCCCAACATACCGTGACAAGCCTGGAACAACGCCAGTAGTACAGAATGCACTCCAGGTAGAGATTAGATACTTCTCCTGCATATAACCCTGAGACAAAGCTGAATACCTGTCTTCATTCTTATACTGGAAACTTGTTCATGAAAGATTGGTAGCAAATCCTCATACAGTTTGATAATAATGCAGTGCACTCTTTGAAACTTCGAGCGGAGGAGTCTGGAGTTGGGTTCTTCATAGAAAAGGTGTTCTAATCCATTTACCTCAAAAACTTTAGGAGAGGATTGCCCAGCTCCTGAAAGAGGATAGTTGGCTGATCAAATTACTGACCACAAGTATCCTTGTAATGGGTAAAACTACACTAAACTAGAATTTGAGGATAAAAACTGAATTAAAAATCTCTAGCCATAGAAGGTGGATATAAACAAATCTCTCTCTGCCTCCACGCCTTGCATGGCCATGGTTTAAAACAGCATTAGTATTCTGTCTATTTTGTGGGCTGAAAGTCATGTGCCTCTGGGGAGTGTGTGTGTGTTGGGGGGAATGTTGGTTTTAGCACACAGTTACTTGGGGGGATAATGTAGTACATACTGCAGTAGTAAATAGTGGTAAATAATTAGGATACATACCCTCTACTGTCTGTAAGCATTTAAGGGAAACTATTTCATTTAACACCTAGGTATTCTGATGACTAAAAACCAAGCATTACGATGTCTTTTAGGCAGATGCTCAGATCTCTATGGCTTTACCGACTGTTCATGAAGTAGATCTTTTCAGGTAGGAGTTTGGACTGATTTATTCCTAGTTGTGAATTCCTACAAATCAAAGATTTATGACTGTTCTGTAATGTGTATAGCTTGGAAGCTAAGATTTATCAGTATTGTTATTAATATTCTCTTTCTGTAAAGCTGGCTAAAACCAATTCAGACATCATGCAGGCTGAAATTGCAAGAAATAAGTTTATTAAATGTTCCATTTTACAAAAATATTTTC
Organism: Laterallus jamaicensis coturniculus; assembly: GCA_022605575.1. Lineage (NCBI taxonomy): Eukaryota > Metazoa > Chordata > Aves > Gruiformes > Rallidae > Laterallus > Laterallus jamaicensis. The sequence continues at coordinate 11,337,204 of JAKCOX010000011.1, forward strand.
TATTTTTCAAGTGACTATTAAATGCTACTGCAAACTACCTTTTTATCCAGTTCTTAATCAACTACATATTACTCCTGGTTATGTTAAGTGTGCTAAAATACCTTAATCTGGTTTTAGGTGTTTCTGTCCAGTGTTCTTTCACATTCAGATGCTTTGGGAACTTGTACTACTAGGAGAACCACTTGTTGTCATGGCACCATCACCATCAGAGTCCTCAGAAACCGTGTTGGCACTTATTAGGTAAATGTAGCCAAGCCTCCTGACTAATGATCAGATGAGTTACTGTAGATTGCAGCTGCAGCAACTTCATTGGATCTGAATATAACAAAGCATTACAGACTTGAGAATTGCTTCTCCCATGAAATCTCACAGTGTGTACATAGTGCTTATCCTCTTTCTACCTTGCAGCTGTATTTCACCGTTAAAGTACTGCAGTGACTTCAGGCCATACTTTACCATACATGACAGTGAATTCAAAGAATATACAACTCGGACACAAGCCCCGTAAGTAAATCAAATATTGTTGGGAAGTTAAAGCCACTTGTAACTAGAAATCTGTTTTAAGGTACTGCTTAACTATTCTGAACTTCTAACATTAGAGAATACATTTAGACTCCTTATTTATAAGATTGATTCCCTTCGGTTTCCCACCTTTATCCTATGTAGCTTTGTCATAATTAAACTACATTTGAGCTTCACAGGATACTTGTAGCTCCATAGTAGCTTTTTGGAAAATTGTTCTGTAGTCGCTTTTATTTTTAAGCAATTGCTAAATAAAGTGACTTGTAGCATTCAACATCTGTGCAGCTGTTTTTGTGAGCTCAACCTAGTTAGTGTTCTTGTTTGAGACAAAAAGTTAAAAAGTAAATATGTTTTCATTAAATCCATTAGAAAAAATTGTAAGTAGTTCAGAATTTAAGCTTTTTTTTTAAAAAAGCATGAGTCAACAAAACCAGTTCTGTTTGAAACTGCTTTAAGGACACATGTTTTGTCTTCTATGGTTTTCTTTTTTCTATCCTTCTCTTATTTTGAAGGCATGCACCTCAGTTATTTCTAAATATGATACATAAATGCAGCTTCATTTGGGAATGGGGTGCATGTGTTACATTCACTGACCTTGTTTATAAACATTTTTTTTAAATGTTTGTGTTGGGTTTTGTTGTTTGTTTTGTTGTTTTTTACTGTATTTTTCCTCTCAGTAAAAAGCACTGCCAAGAGATACAGCAGTGGAAAAACAAACAAACATAGGCATTATGTTTCCCATGGAATACAAATTGTGTGGTTATGCAGTATGTAATTTCATTTCTAAAAATAATTTATGAAACGTTTGGTTAAACTTTAGTAACCCATGCTGAAAACTTACATCTGCTCCTTTGCAGCAAAACAGGAATGCTGTTCAGTACACATGCTCATGTTTGAAACACAGCTAGAACTGCTCCACCTTTCCTGCAGAAAACAAAAAAAAAAGTTTAGAAAGCTGGAAATAGGCTTTTAGAGCAGTGGTTGGAAGAAGGGGAAGAGTGAGAGGGGAGCAAGGGGTATTTTTTCATTTTGATGTTCTGGCTTAATTGTTTCTTTTCAGAAATTATGTCAGTGGTTTCAAATCAGAATTGGTTCTGGTAAATACACTAGATGAGGGCTCCTGAAATCGACCAAGTAGCTTACCAGGTCTTGCTGTTATATCACTAGTAGCAGCAAAACAAGATTCCTCATCTAGAATTCCTCACCTGGAGAATTACTATTTGTGTGTGTATAAATGGAAACCATGCTTGACTTTGACCCTCTAGTTAGGAGAGGGGAAAAAAAGTCAGTTTGTGTGCATTGATCCAAAACAAATGTGTGTGAAACTTGCTTTTTTGGCTCACACAATAGAGGCATGAGAAGACTTGATAGTTCTGTTGAGATAGGCTAGACTCGAGCTGTTCCTAGGGAGGAGGAGTGTGCCTGTTGTTTGGGTTCTTGTGAGACTTGGTAAGTTGGTTCTTACAACATGAGCATGAAAAGAATGTAAGATAAACCATCATAAATCATGTATGGTAACACTGAAAAATCATGACCAATGTTTGCAAAGCCAAGTGAATTTAAACCAATAATGCAAGTGAATTTGACTGGATTACAGAAACAATTAAAATAATGAAAATATTGAAATGACTGGGGGAAAATACATAATACATGCCATAAAAGGGTTGCAGGTAAACACACTTGAACAGCAGTAAAGATGCCAATTGGTAGTTCCATAGCCCAGACATTATACTAAGCTACAGAGCTGTGTGATCAGATTTTCAGCTAAACTGTGAATGTATAATGAGCGTGTCTGTACGTGTGCTAGCAAGCAGGGGGAAGAATGAAAGTCAGTAATGTCTGTAGGTTAACACAGAAATTTATTCCTAATTGCTACCATGATATAACTGGAAGAAGTAAATAAAAACTGAGAGATTACCAGTTTTTATTCCCCACCTTGCCTTGAGAAACAGTAAGCTTAAAACAGTGTAAGGAAAGTGTTAAAATTTGGGGTTTTTAAAACCAGTCTGAAGAAATGATGGTAACCATTTTTAGCATGGCAGTTCCAATGAGCCTTGCAGTTACATTCTCTCCTTAGCTGACATTTGCCTGTGAAGTGGATGGCAGCTGGTATTCTGAAAAATGCTGGTATTTCATCACATGTAGCAGCACCTCGTACTCTTATTGCCTCTTGTTCTGTGGGTGGCCCTGTGCATCCCCAAAGCCAGATTCTAAGCACAGAAGAGAGAAAAATCTGACAGGTTGTGAGCTTGGGCACAATGCTATTAATTTGCTTCTATTTCATCACTTGATAACTGCTTTTTAACAAAGAACACTCAAGTGTTGGAAAGGAAATAGGATATTGTCTCTTAATCATATCATCTGACCAGCAGTTCTGCTGAGAACTCTCACGCAAACAGCAATGATGGTGACGTGCACTGTGAAGTCCCAAGAGTTTGTTAGAATCAACCCTTGAAAAGCAGTAATTTCTCTTTGAAATATTAGTCAAATGTCTGCTAATTTAAAAAAAAAAATCATCATTGCAAATGGGCAGAATTTAGCCAAGATGTTGTCATTTCTATTCCCACTACCATTTGGACTAAAAGATGATCTGTCTTGCCATCTTCTAAAACTTAAGAGCTTTGATAAACATACTGTGCAACTGGAAATGTAAGTCATAAATGCAAAAGGAAAATAATTTCACATTAAGAATTAAAGTTGCCCTTTGTATTTTTTAACACAGAAGTTCTTACCATCATATTTCAACATTGTCATTATTTTTCTAGACCGTCTGTCATTCTAGGGGTGACGAATCCATTCTTTGCTAAAACACTTCAGCACTGGCCTCACATCATCCGAATTGGAGATATTAAACTGCCAGGTAAAATACAAGTATTTTCCACGATCTTGTGTGACAAGATCTAACTGTGTGCTTATTTATTTGCAAGCCTGTGTATTTTAGATCAATTAATTCAGTTTATTCCTAACCAGATCTTCACAGATGTGAATATGTCAAATGAAATTAGGCTCTTGAGTACCGTCTATCTTGTATTGTCAAATCTTGTATATTAAATGCAAAAGGTGGTCATACTGTTAGTAATAATGTTTTACCTTTCACACAATCCAGTTTTCATATCTCTACCAATGAAGTATTAAAATGAGAAACATCACTTACTACTGATGTTAATTTTAGGATGAGTAGAATGTTAAAAAAATCAGTCACAGCAAGTGCACAGAAAGTAAAACCCATCTAAAGTGAATTTTGAATGTTACAACAACATAAAAAGTAGTTTGACAGTATTGTGATAATACATTCCGAACCTGGCAATATTCCAGTAATTATTATTTTTTCAGGTTGGATGATTTCCTTACATGATTGAGCAGAATTTTAATAGATGCTTTGGATAACATGCCAATTACTAGGCTGTAATAAAATACTGTGGTATTCTGAGGTGCAATGCTTAGTCAGGAACTTTTAAGAGATGTATCTATCTGACCTACCTTTAGAAATTTAAATTATCTTCAGGGACAAAGAGAGGCCCTGTGATTTATATTTCTTTTTTTGTTTGCTTGTTTGAATTTTCCATTTCTCCCCGCTCTACAGTTTCACGGGCAATTTATACTATGCTCTTTCCTGAAGTTGAGAATCCAGCTACATCTAAGAGAAGGGTTCTGCTGAGACTGCAACACTGTTAACAGAGTTTAGGGTCTCTGGCTTGATAATGACATATTTGAAAAACAAAAACTTACTTTGGCTTATGGAAAAAGAAAGCTTAACGTTATTTTTAACAACACTTAGTCCCTGGTTCCTGTGTAATTTCCTATATACCATTTTTAATTTGGCCCAGGTATTAAGGTTTTGTTCCTGAAAGCATTTACCCTGAAGGCAGCAAAGAAAGAAGCAATAAAACTCAAAACTAGTGAAATAGTCATTCACTGCTACGTAGCCAGTATTCTTTGGCTGCTTTGATTCAGAAGGGAGACCTTTCAGTTTTTTGGTTTAATTTGCTTGTTTTGTCAGTAGTTTTCTTTAATTTTCAACTGGGTACTGTTATATCAAGTGAAAAGCCTGTATGCCCTTATTCATGTTTACTGGACATTTATGGATACTTGTGTTTTTAATGCCTCTTAGAATATTATTCCTCTAAATGAAAAGTGTTTCTAAAAATATGAGCAATCACATATTACACGTTTAACTGTAGTATCTAGTGAATGGAGATTTCAAGTAAGGCAACTTCAAATGTTTTGGCAGGTGAAGTTCCAAAGCAGGTGAAAGTGAAAAAACTGAAGAACCTAAAAACTTTGGACTCCAAACCTGGTAATAAGTAGCTTCAGAGTTAAATTGCCAGTATTTTAACTTCTAAAATTGTGACTAGTTTTTCCTTTGGCTGTATGGTGCTTTTTTCTTCAGGTGTTTATACCTCTTACAAGCCATACTTGAACAAAGATGAAGACATTGTTAAGCAGCTACAAAAGGTAATAGTGCAAGTCTCTGCTTCATGGAAATTGCTTTGTGTGCTGTTGTATGGTGTTTCCACTTAAGGCTGAGCTGAACTGAAACTAGTTTCTGGTTCCTTTGCCTCAATTCATAACCAAATAGACAGGTGTACACCCTCACTGCAGAATAGCTGCCGCTGTGTTAGCAGTTTCTATAAAAGCATGAATGGTAGAACTCAGTTATGTTAATAATTTAAGAGAACTGAACTGGTTTGGGTTCTCCACCCTTTGCCCCCTACCCCCAATCTCTTTGGTCAAGAAATCTTGAATGTGTAAGAAGTAGAACTTCCAGACTTCATCAGATTTGCACAAATTTGTCAATAGAAGATTTCCTTCCTTCTTTCAAGGAAAGAATTTCTTTGCATGAAAAGAAAAAATATCAGTAATGAAATGAATGCCTCTCTGTGCAAAAGGACTTGATGCTGTTGCTTTCCTTTTGTGGTTCAGGGTAGAGTGCTATGTGGAAGCTTATGGCGAATGAACACAGAAACACTGAAATAAATATTCTTTTAAAAAAATCAAACCAAACATACTTTGGGGTAGCAGCCTTACTGTCATTCTTTATTTCTTTCTTTTAAGGGTGTGCAGCAGAAGCGTCCCACAGAAGCACAGAGTGTGATTCTTCGGCGGTATTTTTTGGAATTGACGGAGAGCTTCATTATCCCACTAGTGAGTTCTGAGACTAATGGATTCTTTACACACGTAATGCAGAGCTTTTCTGGTGTTAGCCTAAGTCCAGTAACTATGCAGTGACTAGTGGCGTACCCCCAGGGTCAGTACTGAGACCAGTACTGTCCAACATCTTCATTAGTGATCTGGATGATGAGGCAGTGTGTAGCCTCAGCAAGTTTGGTGATGGTACAAAACTGGGAGAAGTGTGACACACCAGAGGGTCGTGCTGCTGTTTGCTGGCACCTCAGTAGGCAGGAGAAACGGGCTAACAGGAACCACATGCAGCTCAGCAAAGAGAGGTGCAAAGTCCTGCATCTGGGGAGGCCTAAACCTCTGCAGCAGTTACCTACTGGGGACTGCCAGGCTGGGAAGCAGCTTTGCAGGAAAGATCTGGGGGTCCTCATAGACACAAATGTGAATATCAGCCAGCAACATGCCCTTGAAGCAAAGAAGTCCAGTGGTATCCTGGGCTACGTTAGGAGAGGTGCTGCCGGCAGGCTGAGGTGGTGATCCTTCCCTTCTGCTCAGTACTGCTGAGGCCATACCTGGACTAACACATCCAGTACTAGGCTCCCAAGTGCCACAGAGAGATGGAGCTACTGGAGAGAGTCCAGTGAAGCACCACTAGAACAACTGAGGGGCTGGAGCATCCCTCATGAGGAAAAGCTGAGAGAGCTGGGATTGTTCAGCTTATGAAAGAGAAGGTTTGAGTGGTGGAATCTCATCAATGTATACGAATACCTGAAGGGAGGCTATAAAGAAGATGGATCCAGGTTCTTTCCAGTGATGCCCAGTGACCAGACAAGAGGCAGCAGGTGCAAATCACAGGAGGGTCTGTCAACAGTCAGGAAACACCTTTTTACTCTGAGGGTAACTGAGGTTACGTTGCCCAGAGAGCTTGTGTAGCTTCCATCCTTGGAGATAGTAAAAAAACTCTGGGCATAGTCCTGGGCTGCCTGCAGGTATGTTGAAGCAAAGGTGCAAAGAGGGGAATGGGACCAGGTGATGGTCTTCACCAACCAAAAAAGTTCTGTGTGAATTTAAGTAATTTATCTGAGCAAGTGACTAAAATTGGGAAGTGACACATCGGCCATTGGGTGTTTATGTAATCACACCCCCCCCCCATTTTGAGCTCTTGGAAAAATTTTTGGATCACCTGAACTTTTCTTCACATAAACCGTATGTATGATCAGGTCTGATTTCTGTCTGCAAGAACTGGGGCGTCCTTAGTCACTTACTTGTCCTTGGACATTAAGGTTTTTCCTTAAAATCTGTCCTTTTTTTCTGTTATTTTGAGACATGACAGCATTCCTGTCATCTTGATGAAGCTTTCACTTCAGGCAACCTATTTAATGTTTTCTGTCGTAAATCTGAAGGGTGGGATCAACCTTCAGCAGTGGCCTTGCTGAGAAATGTCTCCACCGCTCACAGGTAGCCAGGTATGGCTCCGGCCATACCTTTGCTGAGCGCTGCTATTGCAGACATGCCCACAGCTGATAGAGCCATTTGTAGGTTAATTCTGTATTTAATGTTTCTACAATGGGCTTTGATTGAAAATCACTTCCAAATACTTGATACAAAGTGGGATTACTGTTTGGAACCACCCATGCTGTGAACTGTCAGCAAAAAAAAAAAAAAGGGAGAATGTTTAGTAGTGACTGGAGTTCAGGGTATATATATTCCAGGTATGCATTTGCCTCCTGTCCTCCTTTCCCTCGTGTCCTCCTTGAGTCTTGGCTGACGTAAAGTTCTGTAGCTGGGAAATAAAAATGTTATTAGATAAGATCCGTCTTATGCTGTCATGTAGTAAATATGCATGACCTCACCCTGTGCCAATACTCAGAAGAGAAAATGCTGTGGTCACAAGTGATAAGTAAACATACACGTGGACTGTGTATCCTTAATACTGGTTGTACAAACAACCTTTCTTTTTCCTTTCCCTAGGAACGATACGTGGCTAGCCTAATGCCTTTGCAAAAATGCATATCACCATGGAAGGTAAGGAAAATTAATTTGAACGATCAGGAAAGTGTTTATGAGAAAAAACAGTTATGATATGCTAATGTTTTTTTTTCTTTCTGCAGAGTCCACCACAGCTGAGGCAGTTCAGCCAAGATGACTTCATGAAGACACTGGAAAAAGCAGGACCACAGCTCACATCAGGTTTAAAAGGAGACTGGATAGGACTTTACAGGTAATTTTTTTTTCATCAGCATAAAAAGTTAAACTATATCAATGAAGACAGATCAGTAAGATGAATGCTTTTTTTCCTGAACAAACTCACTATCAGCAGTGATTTGAGTAAGACTTAGACTATATGCTTTAATAGGAATTGGTAATGCTTAGTATACATCACTGACTTAACTATTAGTAGGTTGTTAAGAAGCATTTTTCATACGATGGTAGTAACACTACAAGTCTCTCTATACCAGTGTTATTTGTGGGTTTATTTCTGGTTATAACTTGATTTCTCCTTCCAAGCAAAGATAAAAATGAGGGTATTTGAAACTGAGCTTTGCTTTTTTTTTTTCCTATCAAAATTCCTGATCTTTATTGTCTCTCAGACACCCTTTCTTTACATTGTTTTCTCAGTCCTTGTCATGATTAATCGAAGTACCTGTTCTTCTCCACCTCTGACTATTACATTCTTTGAAACTAAACAGAGGAAGGGTCCTAATATCATCTTCAGCCTCAAACATGAATTACTTAACATTTGATGACATAGAAGACAGTGTTATATCACAGTGGTAATGAAAATATAAACCGTATTTTGCTTTGGTGTTCTACCAGGCATTTCTTGAAATCGCCCAACTTCGACGGTTGGTTTAGGAGCCGGCAGAAAGAAATGACACAGAAGTTGGAGGCCCTTCATTTAGAAGCTCTCTGTAATGAGGTTAGAAAAATTGTGCTTATGATTGTCCTCTTGTAATAAAAACATACTCTCCCCCACGTCTGTTTTACTCCTGCTGTTTTCATTAGTTGAACCTAAAAATATTGACAACTTTATCAAGTCTGATCTACCAAAACATGAATCCGTTAGCCAAGCAGAAGCTAGAACTAACATTGCCAAAGAGAATGCTATGAAATACAGGGCATTTGTTATAATGACGGTCATAATTTGTAAAATGTATCTTTAATCCTTTTTTGTTATGCATTTTGAAATTGAAAACATACCTCACCTACTTTTGCTCTCATTTGATTCCTTTCTTGGTGTTCGAACACTTTTTTTAGTTGTGATACAGTTTGTAGCTTTGAAGGTACAAACTCAGTGAGCACCATAGAAAATTGACAGCTAATTAGGTATGGATAGTAAATAAGCCTGCAATTGATCCATCATACATGGAAGCTGAGAAATGAAATCTGTTTACTGATGTTTAACAAGATGCCACATAAATGATCTTATGCTGTACGATCCATTCTTTACTTAAGAAGCTGGTGGGTGTCAGTATGAGTTGGAGCAGCTGGTAAAGAGGTATTGCAAGAGGAGAAGAGGTTGTACAGCTAGAGAGGGAATAGAAAGAACAGAAAAAAAAGTCATCACCACAGCTTAAACAAAAAATTGTGCTGGTTATTTTTAAAAAGCCATTGATTTTTATCCCTTGCCTCATCAGTTCCCAAACAGCATATCGTAGCAGCCCAAATAGATTGTTCAAATAGAGCGGCCCAAATAATTTGCAGGGCAATATCAAGGTCAATTATGTCACCTAGAATCTGTCCAACTATATCTGACATTAACTTACTGCAAGGAAAGGGGATGTATCACATATTTATTACTGACTCTAACTGGCTTTTTCTTTTGATCCAAGTGTTAACATCTTTCTGTACGTGAGCAAATGGCTTTAATAGGTGAAGAGTAAAGGGGTAGGAGAACAGAGCTTCCATAGGAAAATTCACTTAATGTATTTTATTAGTTATTGACTATGTGTTCTCTTTTAACGCCCTAGAAAACAAGAAGAACTGCCTGGCCCTATATTAATATTTCATGGTGCTGGCAGATCTGATTTGGTAAACACTGACTGCCATTTTGCACTGTAGATGCTATTTTTGAAACTAAGCCTGTTAGGCTGCTTTTTTTTTAATTGTATTGCATTTGTGTCCCAGTCTCCTGTTTTGCTAAGTCCTGGACAAACGTGCAAATAAAGCAGACTTTGCAGTTCACAGTACATGAGTAAAAGGAGTTTAGTAAATGGCACAAGAATAAGTAGGTAGGTGTAAATTAATACTAGTTTTGAAAATTATATATTTTGCCATGAATATGTCAATGCTTTATTTTTATTCTTTTAGAATTTGGTTTTCTGGAGTCAAAAGCATACTGAAGTAGAAACAGTGGATCTTGTCTTAAAGTTAAAGAATAAACTGGTAAGTAACTGAATTGAACATGGCTCAAAACTTGCCTGACTTAACTAGATAAAAATATTTTACCCTTGTGCTTGCAATTGCCTAAATAAAAATATTAAGATCTGTGTGGCTCAAGGAATTGGTTGTTCAGGTTTTTAAAACCTCATTTCAACTGTGACTGAAGAGCTAGCTGGCAACATTGCCTGGTACGTTGGAAGAACTGCGCTGATCTTGTGTTCTTTAAAAACCAGTTAGAACTTTGTGACTGACCTGAGTGGAAAGAGGCCAAATCCTATGGGGAGCAGAAACCCAAACTTCCTTGTAATTGTCCATATCCCCAATGAGTTGGCAAGTGAGGAGTTACTTTTCCAGATTGACTATGTGTCACTTTGGTGCATCGTAAGGTAAATTTGCATTTTAAGTAGAAGTCATGTTTTGTACTTTTGCAGTTGCAGGCTGACAGAGAACAGCTTCCTGTGAAAACTGACACGCTGAAAAAGCTGCAGACACACATCAATGATATCATACTAGCACTTCCAGATGACTTACAGGATATCTTGCTCAAAACTGGCACAACATGATTTCTACTGGGCCTTTTTTTTCTTGTGCAGAAAACAAAAGGCAAATGTAATTTTACAGAAGACGGTGGCTTACCAACTTTGGAACGCAGCTCTAAGTGGTTTATTAACACTACAAATGGACTGTACTAATAATGTAGCCCACTATATACTATTTTCACTGTTTTTTCCACTTAAATACCAATGCAACTAAAGGAATTCCTGTGTCTAATACTGTTTGAAGTGCTCTTAAATAAAAATCTGTGGGTATATGAAACTATACCACAGTATCGGACCACAGTGCAGTGCTGGCATTGCAGAATGTTTTCCAATTGGTGCTGCTATACTCAGCCCTGTTAACTCAGGGAAAGCAATATTGATCCTGTACTGTCCTGTGATGTAGAATGCAATTGCTTTTCTTTTTTTTCTTTTAGTTTTCATCTAGTGATGAACCAAACTGGCATTGAGTGTGGTGGTCAGAATATGTGATAGTTGAGGTATTTCACTGGTAAACTTGCTTTCAAAACTGTTTCAGGGACAGCTGAAATAATCTGATTGGTCCTTAACTTTCTTTGTTCCTCCTCCTTACCATCTCTCCAAAACCATATTAATTTAGCATCAGAAGGCAGCTGACAAAAAACTCTCCTCCATTCAATGTCAGTTGATTAGGGTGCTCTTACTCACATGCCTTAAGTATGAATTAAGTGTATACTAATTGGTGGTTTTAACTGCTGACATTCAGGATTTAAAGTGGATCACTAGTGTAAATGTAAGTATGCAGTATTCATCACAGGAAATAAACACAGTGGTGTTCTAATACGGATTTTAAAATCAGTGATTTCAGTAGAATTAGCTGATATATACAATACACAGTCTGTTTCAGTCAGAGATCATAGCAGTCAGCTCCTGTTATTTTTTTTTACTTAATTTTTTTACTTATATCAGTTTGAGGAGGTAATGGGGCTGGAAGGAGATGTCATCAGCTGAAAAAAGCCTATGGAAAGGTCAAACTGTGGCAAGAAAAGATTGTAGCATGAAATTGTTCTCGGTATATGCATATAGCAGACGTGCATAGAGTATTTTCTCTTGCATACTAAGCAACGAGAATGTGATGTTTATCTTCTTGAACGAGTTTTAGTGGTATATAAGAACGCAGCTGCTCCACATGCAGTGTTGTACTTTGACCAGTTTCAAGTAGAATAAACTTAATGCTATAGTGTACACATCATACACTTTTATATGACAAGTGGATCACGGTTATAAAAAAAAAAACTGCTTTTAAGTGCTTGGATAGAATTTTTAAAAACTTAAGACATAATCCTGCTCTAAGAATATGCTTTTGTATAATAAATATTTCATACCATCTTTCTAAAAATATCCTATTTAGATATGAAGTGTCACAACAGTATTTTTATGAAAATATGTATTTTAATACTGTTATGTTTGTTACTCATGACCAAAAGTTTAATGTATCTATTATGTTACTTAAACTACACCACTTCAGCATTAACTTCTACTTTGCAAATTTTTTTGCACACCCTGATGAATAGCATTTCTAATCCAGAAATTAAGTGGCCATTCTTATACTAAGATATCCTAAATACTTAACCTGGAGCACTGTGTAGTTTCTTGGAACCATGTAAACTGGTAACAACTATGATAACTATCACATGACTGCAAATATGTATTTTTGTAAAAGAAAAATAAAGGATTTGATTTTTATTTCCTTTTCTTTGGAGTCATGTGTGTGTGGTTTATTTTTTTTATCCCCCTCTGTAAGCAAAACTGTTTAGCAGCTTGGAGAGGTTGCTGCTTAGTCAGACTTTATGAAGCTGTACCCCTTAGGTGATGAAATACCTGATGTGATGGAATGGTGATGTAATTTGACCATGCATCATGGTTATGATAGATCTTCAGAACCCTCAAGAAACCAAAGGACAGGAACAGCTTCCAAGAAAAATTTGTCCATTCTTTGGTCTTTCGTGTACGCATCTGAGAGGCCCTTGAGAAACATGGTAGTTGGAAGTAGAGTGCAAGCAAAGCTACTTTAATGGAGTTGGTATTAGTTTAAGTCCCTGAAAGACTAGATGCTTAAACAGAATTAGAAAGAAGAAAGGCAAAAAGGGAAGTTGTACTGAGTTGTCTGCCCCTCTCATCAGTGACTTGTAATGCTTTCAGTAGTTGAGGTTCAAAGGGACCTTAACCTATAGGTACGTGTCTAGGCAAAATGGAGCCACTAAAACACAGCTTTTTCTTACTGGAAGGATTCTGCCCTTGTCCTGACTCCCTGCAGCCCTTTAGCAGTGAGTGTGCATATTTTGACTAGGGTTGCTTCAACCATTCATGGTGTTGCAGCAGAGGAATTGCATCAGCTGCAGAAAATAGTTGTGAGCTTGGTGAGTTTTCCCACCCTTGTGTTTTTTGTTTTTCTCTGTTTCGGTTTTAACTCAATGTGCTTAAAATATAGGTAAAGAGCTTTTATTAACCCTTATTCAACTGAGTTATGCTAATGATAAAGGGTCTTAATTGGATCATGAGAAGAAAACAGTGCCCCTGTGTAACAGGAGAGTTAAATGGATGTGTGTAAGCTTTGGGACTTCTCAAGTTTGTGGGTTTTTTTAAAGCAAAAATCATGTCATGAAGGAAAACGTGAGATAAAAGTTTGGTCAAATATGGTAAAGGTGCAGCTAGTCCTTTAACAGCCCACGGTCTGAAGAGAAGAATGAACCCGAAGTATGTTGTATGTAAGTGATACATGATTTCAAAAATAGTCGTTCAAATATTTTGTAGGGTGCTTATCCTCATCTAGGTTCAGGGAAGTCTAACTTTGCTGGCCAGAAAACAAAAAGGTGTAAATACTGAGTTCTCTGAAGAGAATAGTAAGTATTGGAAGCCCAGACCTGGACTCCTTAAAACTAGCGGGAACCTGAAATCTGATAGTTGATCAGGATCACACTAGCACCTAAGATGTTAACTGGATTAACTTAAAATATGACTGACTTGAAGCTTAAGCTGCATTTTTATTAAGTTTCCAATCTGAAAAGCTGATTTTGGTTCAGAAGAATGACTAAGTCTTGACACAGAAAACCAGCCTGAAGTCAGCCCCTCTCCCAGTAATTTACTATTCAGATGTGATTCAGGGCTGTCTCTTTATCAAGACCATTAAAGCTGTTTTTCTTTAATGGAGAATAAGTTAAATAGCTTCTGTTTGGAATATGTTAGCTATTGTGTCCTAACATGGTTCCCAGTTAGCTCCTCTTCTGGCCTGCATTTACTTACTGCCTTACCACGGTGCTTTTGCAGTCACTGTGGGTGAAGCTGTTGGAGCTTGTTATGAAGTGGATCATGCCTCTCAAAAACTGTCACGTTTCGGATAAACCCTGGCAGCTTCAGTTCTTCCCCTCTATCTTGGCCCTTTCCTGGCCCAGAAACCACACGCTGTTCTGGGGCCGAGACCAGAGTTTTGCCCCGGCTCTGCAGTGGGCCCAGGTCACAGGCACAAGGACCAAATCCTGCGGTACCCCGTGTTCCCCTGGCAGGTGGGCTGGGTGGGGCACGGGTGGCTTTTTTAATGCCCCGGCGACTCCAGAGGATTTGTTTTATCCTCAACACCCTACTTCTCTTAGCTGTCCAGAGGCCCTGGGGCGGGGAGCCGGTGGGCTGCCTGGTCTCGGCCCCAACACGGCGCGAGCTGCTCTGAGGTCAATTAGGAGGGTTTGGGGGGCGCCAGGGACGCGCGTCCCCGGGGAGAAGTGCTGTGCCCCCCCCGGGCGCTGTTGGGGGAAGGCGCTGGGCCTCCGCCTGAGGGCCCGCCCGCGCCCAGCGGACTGCATTTCCCGGCCTGCCGCGCTCTGCCTTGCCCGGGGCGGCCGGAAGTGGCGGCAAGGCGGGACGGAAGCCTCCGACTACATCCCCCGGCGTGCGCTAGCGGCGGCCGTTAGGAGCGGCCGGGCGCGGGGCGAGCGCAGCGCTTGCCGGGAGAAGTAGTCCCCGCCGCCGTTGGGCGCCAGGGCCGTGTGGCGGAGGGTGGTGCCGCGGTCGGGGGATGTGGCGAGCGTGACGTGATTTTGTCCGCGTTGGAGCCGGGGCGGCCGTGGCGAGCGTGACGTGGCAGAGAACGAGCGAGCGAGGTTCCCCGGTCGTCGCTGCCGCCTGCGCCTTATAAGTCGGCGCCGCCGGGCGAGCCCCACACTCGGGCAACCTGTCTCCTCGCTCGCGGAGGGATCCGTGAGCGCAGCCGGTAACCGCGCCGCGCTCTGCTTTCCGCCCTCCTCCCGCTCGCTGCGCCGCCGCCCAGCCCCGCAGCCGCCATGGGCCTCACCATCTCTTCGCTCTTCTCACGCCTCTTCGGCAAGAAACAGATGCGCATCCTCATGGGTAAGGGGCGACAGCGGCGCGGTGCCGCCCCCCGGCCGTGGCTTCTGCCTTGCCCCGGAGCCTTGCGGCCGTTGCGCCTTGTGAGGCCGACGCCAGGCCCGCCCGCTCCTTCAGGGATGTGTCCCGCCGGCGGTGGGGGAGGGGAGCCTGGCAGGAGGGGGCCGTGGGCCTTGCCCCGTCCCAGGGTGTGGAGGACGGGACGCTCCCCTTTACTCGGGCCTTGCGGGGTCGTTGGAAAGCGAGCGGAGGGGAGAGAAGGGGCGATGCGGGAAGGGGGTGGGGAGTGGGACGTGTCTGCCCTTCCCTTTTCTCCGCCGTGTTCGCGTTTTCCTTTCTCTTGTGTTCCCCCTCCACCCCAGTCCCGCTGTCTCGACTGCGCTGGACGACATACGGAGCCCCGCTTCCTTCAGCGCTTGCGGCGGGGCGTGCGAGGCTTCGGCCCCTTCTCCCTGCACCTGCGTTTCCGCTTGCGTTGAGCCAGAGCGAAACGTAGAACAAAGATCAAATTGCAGGAGGTGAAGCCGGTGCCCGCTGGCTGGGGGAGGCACGCAGGGCCGGGGAGAGCGGGGTTCGCGCCTCGCTCTGCCCCGCGCTGCCCCTGCGCTTGTGCGCTCGGCCGGGGCACGGCGGTGCTGCCCCGGCGTGTGGCTCTGGGAACAGGATGTGACACCGCCTGGTGCCTTCAACAGCGGCAGCTTAAGAAGTTGCTGTATAATGGCCGGTTTTCGGTAACCGAGGTGTCTGTATCTCTGACCCTTGCGAAAGGACGTTTCTGTGTAGTGAATCATTGAATCTATAGCGTGTGTGTGCTTTAATGTAATGCACAACATGATAAAACCCCGTAGGCTGCTTTTTCAGTGCTCTCCTAGTTTTGCTATCCGCTCGTATTACTTAGGTTGTCTTTTCTTGACGCAGACTGTAGGAGTTGGAGCCAGTGGCTCGGGAGGATTCTCTCTTGGAGGTGAAGGTTCAGGAGGGCAAGCACTGCATTCCGTGTTTCCTACTCCAACTCTTCCCACCTACCCATCCCACCAGTTTTATGTACTAACAAGTCTTTACCCCCATTTTTTTCTTGAATGCTGATACTAAAGTGAATGGATCTTGATTCATGGCCATAGACTGAAGGAGCTTGTCCTAAGGAATTATATGAAGTGCTTGCTTCAGTGTAGCCAGCAATGGGACTGGGCCCTACTGTGCAACTTCTTGGCACGCTACTCATCCTTAGCACCAACTGGGTATGCAGAGAAGACATAAACTGCAGCTTTTTTAAATTATACATTTTCTGTGTTCTCCACACATTCTCTGATGACAGAGCTCTTTATTACTTGCACAGTAATTTTTATTGTATCTTAGCTGCTTGAGATTAGAGACTTTCATCCGTGTCAAAATCACCTGAGTAATTTTTTGCCTTTGAGACAACTTAGTACCTCTGTTGGTTTCAAGGAAATGATTTGACTGCCTCCTTAGTAGCCAGGCTCTTCATATGACTCTAAATGAATGAAGGACGATCTTCAGACGAGCTTGACTGTAGGTTAAGATAGTGTCTGTGGTATTTGCAGCTCTGTTGCATTCTGCAAAATAATGAAAACAGGAAAGCAATGTCATGCAGATCAAAATAGCTTGAAAGGCTTCAGTTTTTTCATTGGTGGATAATTAGTTTAAATTCAGGTTAGAGAAGAGGGAGCTGCACTTTCTAGCAGTTGGCTCAACTGCATCTTTTAAAATCATTTTTATTTTAAGGCATAGATTTTATGCAAATACCAGACCAGCTCAGAGTATGAGACTGTGCTGTATTTGTTACTTAATATAAGAGGGTAAAACTTTAGCTGTGTTGAGATGAGAGTGTGTATCTTAAGGCCTATATTGGATGTCTAGAAGCAGAATCCACTATTCTGGAGATCGCATAATTCATTTATACCTGTAACGTGGGAAAAAAGCTCTTGATAGTGTTCTGTGCTAAGTATCAGCACTGTGAGTAGAGATACCTGAATGAATTAAGTAAAAAAAAAAATGAAATTTTTCCTCCAGGTGATAATTTAAAATTTACTATTTGAAAATGAGCTGGAATATAGTATACCAGTGAAGTGTCTTTATGGAGTAAGGTGTTTATGGAGAAATACTAAGGAGAAAAATATTATATGGGTGAGTTGATAATGAACAGATGATTAATTTATAATTCAGACTTCCTTTTCACAGCTCTCTTCTGTTTATGCAGAATTCAAGATAAAATAGAATTAGTTTAGCTTTTAGGACAAACTTTGTGGTATTGAGTTCTGTAGAATTTGAGTATTTCTCTCATCAGGTACCATTACTAACAGCAAACATGACATGCTGTCCTTTATCTTCTCAAACTGGGTTTGTGGTAAAAACTGGGCACTTAATGGTACCCTGTTAGTGAAGTGTTTGTGGAGATTTTTGTAAAAATGTACTTGGAAAAAGAAGCATTTTTCAGAAATGTGAAGTTAAAATTCTGGGGACATGCATGTAAAATAATTCCTGCACAGTCCTTACAGATATCAGTAGCATGAGGGAGAAGAATTAACTGTAGGATAGAATTGGTTGACTTAAAGTTAGGCTAGGCAACCAGGGCATTAGCATGGAAAAATGGAGTCCTAACCCTACATGCACTTGTCTACAAAGCTTGTTGCTCTTGTACCTTATAAGAAAAGTTGCATGTTCACTGTGCACTGTTCAGTATCATAGCTCAGTGTTCCGTGTCTTGGTGTAGTTGTGCAAGTGTTCACTGAGATAATAGCTGCTCAGGAACTTTGACTACAAAGGTAACTATTAAATATATCAGGGGGAAAATTATTAGGTTCCTTGGGAACTGTATCACCATACAGCACGAAACAATTTAGTTGGTGTTTATTTAGGGATTTTAGTGGCTTTTTTTAATCACTCTTGGTTTGTGTGCTCTTGGGGAGGCCTGTGGTATTTTCTTGAGAACCTGTACTGAGAATTATCCCTTCATATCCCCAAAGACTTACCCAATTGAAACAAAACCTGAAAGAGGCCATATTATGTAAAGGATAACCAAGACAACTTTTGAGAGAACTGATATAAAAGTGAAGGAATGCAAAGCTGTAGTGAGTTGGGATTCATTAATTTTATTTTTCTAAGCTGGCTTTTGATTGTAACATGGATGTCATGAATCAAATACAATAAAGGTGGCTTGGTTTTGCTTGGGTTTTTGCCCTTCTCTAATTATGGGGAAACTAGTTGGAAGCAGCAACATGCTGCATTTTATAGTAAGCTTTGAAATCTCCATCTCCCAACCAAACTCTTCGTTGTGATGGGGGATTCTGTTTAACTTTCTGCATCTGTAGTTCATATGAAGTTCTGTGCTGAGGGAACAGGCAACTAGACAGATACTCAGCCACCAGTGGTCAAAGTAGAAGGTGAGGAAGGTGATGTGGTCACAGCGGTGGTGTTTCCAGGGATGAATGAATGAACGACAAGCTTGAGGTTTAGAAACATGACTGATAGTTTGTGAAACACTCCTCTTAAAAGGGGTAAAGGCCTTAGAACTAAAATGGTTTTACCAACAACAGAAAGCACTGTAGAGTTGTGGGGGTTTTTTTCTCCAGCTAGAGGAAGAGGATGTTTGACTCCATTTAAAGATAAATAGTTGCAAGTGCAAGTCTGTGCTTCCCGTTTTGTACTTCATTGTAGTCTTAATGCTTTGTGGTGTTGCTGCAGACCACCATACCCTACACTGGGATTCTTGCACCTTGGTCTTGGTGATGGTCAATCACACATTGCAATTGGAATGAAAGTGTAGAATCAGAAAATTACAGTATTTAAGGATTTAGGTTTTAATCTTGATAGCTTGGTCAGCTTTAACTATATGATGTAGAAGTAGCTCATAGTTGTACACTTTGTGTTCCAGTGAAAATGTAAATTTTGCTTTAACTACTAAAAGCAATAGTCACACTTCCTAGAGGCTCAGAAGATCAAATGTAATTTGGTGCTCTGAAACTTCCTGTTCTGAAAAGGGTGGTAAATGGCCAGTTGAGTACCTATGCTCTTGATGACTATTGATTGTTTAGACTTAGCATGGTTGCAGTGTGACTGAAAGAGGCAGTTTTGTGAAGAAAGTCGTAGTGATTGGCAGAAGTGGCCTTCCCTTGGTTAACAGCTACTGTCTCGGGTGTGGAGTCAGAAGAAAACGTGTGCCCATAGCTCAGCCTCCCTCCGTGCAAAGTCCAACCCCTTCACACTGTGGGTAAGGGTGGATTCCAGCAGCCTCTGGGCTTTGTGCTTACATTGCTCATGCAGCCTTCTGCCAATGCCAGAGGTGGGGAGGTGGGTCCTGGCACAAGAGCAGAGTGGACAACTGGGGCAATAATTTGTTAAATGTAGGAAATAGAACCATTCAGGAATTTTAAATTAATTTCTTAACTCTGCATCCTGTCATCAAATGGTTCTCAGTACCCACTGTATGCTCTTTGAAATGAGATCAGCTTTTTTCTTTATCTGTGTCTTTAGTATAACCCCTAAATACACTGACACCATTTGTGCTGATAATGTCATCTTTCTTTCCTTGCTAATTTTAACAACTCTTGTCAGTTTTGGCTCTGCTGATAACTGAGGGGTTTTTTGGATGGGTAGGAGAAGACTTTGTGAGTATGTGTAGCTTTAATTGGTGCTTCACTAAGTGATCTTAATTTACTGAAAACTACGATATATCATGTACACAGATCATGTTTTCTTGCAACATGTGAGCACCTTACAAATGCTCTCTTGAAGCTGAGCTCTGTGAGAATAGTGTTGGACTCCAATCACTGTGCTGTGAAAAATGTTACTTTTCAGTGTAGATGGAGTATTTGAGGGTTTCAGAGTTTAAAGGGGTTTTGAAGGCTACCTGACACCATTGGTGTAAGGAAAATGCTAAAATTTTCATGACTTGTAAGCCCCTGTGAAACTTCAGCTGTGCCATGTCCTTTTGTTCATGTTTGTGTGTGGCTCTAAAAGAGAACCAACACTTAGACAATGGCAAACTTAAAACTGTTAAAGTTTAATTTGAGCATTTTGGGAGTTTTATTACCTCTCAAGGAAGCTTTGGTTTTGATGGTAGATTATTTTTTTTCCCCTTCTTTCCTAACTATCAATTAGACCGACTGTGTTTTTTAAAAGGTGATGATGATACTGAAGAAACTGCATTGGCATGTTTCTGTATCAGAATATAGGACAATTATAGATAGATTTATTTTTTAATTAGCTTGCTGTAACAGCAGTTAGTGTCTTGAGAAGGAGGAGGCTTCTTAAGAGCTTGCTTTCATTCTGAGTAAGTAGGTAATTTTGAATTCTATTTTATTGCAACACTAGGGAAACAGTTATATTATTAATAGTCAAGTCATCAAAGCACTTAAAGCTTAATATATCACAGTCACCAAGTAGGAATTTAACTCAGAACACTTAGCAGTGTTATCAGACAAGGGTGACATTTGGTTTCTTGTGCAAGTGTTACATAATTAATTATTTGATGGATGTTTAGGTTTTTATTTGGGAGAAATTTTACGGACTATTTTAATTTTCACAAATACACATTTTATTTGAACAGTTGCTATGGTGTTTAGTATCCACTGCTTGTTTGTGCTAGGCATTGGATTCTGATGCAAAGCTTTGTATTTTGAGTTGCTCTTAGATGTTTTGAAATGGGTAACGATAAGCACTTGCATGAACAGGTTTAGAAAATAGTGGTGTGTGCTTGTGATGTTAGTGATGCTTCTCAGAAATGTCTTTGAGGCTTCAGTTTGTTGTTTTCCTTGTTTTAAAGGATTGCATATTTACCACATAAGCTTAATGTTCTTCAATATAAGCTAAACTGTTATGGAAGCAGAAATGCAAACCTCAGTGCAGAGGGCCTGTAAGGATCGTAAGTAGAGACTCCTACTGAGATCACCCTAGTCTGTCTTCAGGGCATCACGAGTTACAGCCCCTGGGGTATGTGCAGAGGGAAGAGGGACTTTCCAAACTGCTTGGGTTTTGTCAGGGCAAAAGAAATGTTTTAGCAGAGGCACTTGAGACTGGAACGAGGGAGACAGAAGTGTCTGCTGGTAGTGCCACTCTTCTTGGTTCAGGTGGAAGTGAAACTGGCCTTGGCTGAAGGTTGAGACCTTTCTCCAACCTGAGTGCAAAGCAGTGATCAATTAGGATCTATGTTGTGCTTGTACATGGTTGCTAGACATGTAAACCATCCTGACTTGCACAGAAGAAGCTTTCAAAGTGAATATGAAAACTTAAGCAACGCAAATACTATTGAAGATGACTAGAAGCTTGTAAGCCTGTGGGTTATTGAGCTTGCTGTCTTCATTGCTTGTTCTCTCTGGGCTGAGTAGAGGATATGGGGAGAAACATACAGTGGTGTATCAGCAGTGACTTAAGAGTGTTTATAAAGTTGTTTCTTCTCAGGAAAAAACCTCAAAGCCTAACTCTCTGCATGTAAAATGGCATATGTTTTAATTAGCAGATTGTGGTTCATATTGGGAACTAAACAAAGTTTTCTGTTTGTCCTAGTTGGTTTGGATGCTGCTGGTAAGACAACGATTCTTTATAAACTGAAGCTAGGAGAAATTGTCACCACAATTCCGACTATTGGTAAGATAACTAATCCTCATTTTTTCATTCTTCTTACTCTAGATTTGTGTTGTACAGACAGATTTCTGAAGACTGTAAGGGTTTGCTGTCTTTATTGTTAGCATAAGCATCAAGACAAACACAGGCTTTCTGGTACTGCCACAACAGGTTTGTATCAGGCCAAAGATACATCTAGACTAGAATGCTGTGTCTGACTGTGGCCAGTAGCAGATGCTCAGGAGTACGTGATGAACCTCTGGCAGTTTGTGGCTGTAAGACTTGTTGAACCAAAGGTGGTGTTTTGTTGAGAATTTAGTGATTATTCCCACACCACCACCCACCGTCACCACCTCCCCCACCCCAGGTCCATTTTCTTCTTGATGTAGCAGTTCAGTTCTGATAGACATTTTATATATATTTGGGAGAAACATAGGCACTACCTTTCACTTGATTCAAATTAAGTTTTAGCAGCAGCATTAACTATTTCTGTTTGACACTCTTATTTCAGGTTTTAATGTGGAAACAGTAGAATACAAAAACATTTGTTTCACAGTTTGGGATGTTGGTGGTCAAGATAAAATCAGACCTCTTTGGAGGCATTATTTCCAAAACACACAGGTAAGAGTTCAGAGATGGCATTTGTTCAAGACCTGTTTTGTGAAGTCTCATCTATGGAAAGGTGTCTTTTCTCGCTTTCAGAATGGGAGAGGAGAAAGGCTCCTCACTGCTTCCTGCAAGTTCTAAAGGCTACCCAGATTTTATTCTAGATGAAGCTGGTTTGTTACCCTGAAGGCTTCAGGTCTAGTTGTGAGTGTGTCCTGATGCATCTACCAGTGTTCTGTAGTGTGCCAGAGCAGCTGGTTTGTTTGTGAGGAGCTCTTCAACTCTGCTGTGTTCATGCTTTGATGAGTTTGAACTGGCATTGTCTTATGCATAAGAAATGTTACTATCTAAGCAGCCTTCTACCTGTTATTTTTTCTAACCAGCCTCAATATACACACCTTTTACTGTGCTTTATCAATGTACTTAGTACACTGACTAAAAAAATACTGTAAAAGATACTGTTACCAATTGATTAGGAAATACCTGGTTCATAGTGATGTGACTGCTGTCACTTTTGATGGCATAAATGTGATTCCTTTGGTTCAAAGGTAGTCAGGTAAGTTGCTTGTTCCTATCAGGAAACTTTGGGAGTGGTTTGTTTGGTTTGTTGGCTTGGGCGGTTTTGGTTTTTTTTTTTGGTTGGTTGGGTTTTTTCTGTGTTGAATCTGGAGTTGCTTCCAAGAAAGTTCTGTGCAGTACAGTGTGTGTGACAGGTGCAGAAAAATGGAGAGGTCTAGATTGACAAAAAGGAGTTAGCGAAGTACTGTTGTGAGTAGAGTGATACTTAATTTCAGTTCCTTCAAGCCTGTTAACTGTAATTTTAAAAGCTGCTTCTGTTTTCCTAATGAGAATGTGTAAGTTTTTCAGGCTGAAATTTTAAGAGTAAATAGTGCAAGGGGGGCACTTGAATAACAGATACCATCATGCAGTTTGGTAGAACCTTTTTTTAAATAAATGCAGGCCTGTAAGCTTTTTTCAGTGGGATATGAGATGAAGTACTCTTGCTGCAGTAAGTGAAAAGGAAGAGGGGAAAGTTAGCTTCTGAAATTTTGCTGGTGCCTTTCCCACCCCCGAGCTAATGAATCCCACACTAATATATAAACTGAGATTTTTGGTGTTGAACTTGTTTGTTTAGAAGGCCTGACTTCATTTTGCAGTTGAAACTTACTATGTACTTGTTCAGATAGATATCTTGCATTGCTTAAGCAGAAATTTCTGTTAAATTTGCTTGCTTGACAGAGGGGACAGTCAAAATATTCAGGATTTTTTTGTTTGTATTTTAAAATACCACTACATGTTTACATTGGCTTACCTTCTTACAGGGCCTCATTTTTGTGGTAGACAGCAATGACAGAGAGAGAATCCAGGAAGCAGCAGAAGAGCTGCAGAAAATGGTAAATATCAATAACTTTCTGAAATATTTTTTTATACTTTGTCATATTTTTGGACGTGTGTCAGCTTCCCTAGGAGATTAAGGATCTCAAAATTTTAAGGCATCTGTACAGTGCATACTGTATTTGTCTGGTAATTCTGGGTCACATAGTGCACTGCAACTCTGTAGAGAGCTTTAGCTCAAGAACTACTAAAATGTCAGGACCTTTTTTTACCTTCATAAAACCTTAAGAGAAGTGGAGCGAATGAAGAAAGAATTTTGGAAGAACAAAGTGTGTGTTGAGAGTCTCAGCAGTGAGGTGCATTTTTAATTTGCCAATTTAATTTGCCTGTTGAAAGAATATCTCTGTGCTGGTAAAGAGATGTTCTCTTGGGTGGTGGTAGTTAAATTTTGCTAAGTGCTTACCAATGACTTAAGGGGCAAGAATGTAAATGTTGAAAACCCTTAAATCAGAATTTTCTTTAGTGCTTATTGAAATACTGAACTGGGGTAATTTAATAATGTGAGCATTTTTTTTCCTCTTAGCTTCAGGAGGATGAGCTGCGGGATGCAGTGCTGCTTCTGTTTGCGAACAAACAAGACCTGCCAAATGCCATGGCAATCAGTGAAATGACAGATAAACTAGGTCTTCAGTCTCTGCGCAACAGAACTGTAAGTGCTAAACTTCCTGGCTGCTGAACTCTTGTCTTCCTTTATGTATTCTAAATGTTCTCACTTGAAAGGAAAGTTTCCACCTCTTTCTGTAGAAGGATGTGCATGTCTGCTGCTAAACTGTGTAGTGCGTAGTTTAAGGTCACAATTCCAAATTAGTTATTTAGAATATAATCCAATGTGTACAGCTGTTGGAGATGTTTCATCTTTCCCCTCACTGGGAAAAATACAGGTACTTCAGGCTGTCACTGAAATACAGATGTCAGACATGCTTGACAGAGTATGTGTTGGGCTTTCTTGATTATTTTTTTTTTTTGGGGAGAAAATGCATTCTGCATGCTCACTGCTACAAAGCAGTAAGGAAATTAATTAGCTCCTGAGTTGTTGGATTCCATCTGCACAGGCCTGTCAGGCATAGGGCTGCCTCACAAACTATTTACTCTTCTGTAATGTTTGCTTAATCTGTATATTGACACAATAAGATTATATCGTAGTAGGTGTTTTAGAGGTATGTTAATTTAGGTAATTCCACATTAATTTCCTGAAGAGAGCAGTCTTCCAAAACCAAGAAGCTAGTTTCCATCTTCTAAACTAAATACACATTCTGTATTTGTTTCTTGATGCACTGAATGGTGTCCTTAGTATTTGGTAGGCAAACACCTGAGTTTTTTGAGTAACATCTGAACCCCACCTGCTTTATATGTACTTTTCAAAACTTATATCATCTGCTCAGTATTGACTCAAGACGCAAAGCAGTATCTAAAGAACACTATTTGGGAGCGTGTCACGTACCATGGTAGGATAGTTTGCACCTTGTCAGTGTTTTAATTTAATCTTTGTCTGTGTTCTGCCTTAACAGTGGTATGTCCAGGCTACCTGTGCTACACAAGGAACTGGTCTGTATGAGGGACTTGACTGGCTGTCAAATGAACTCTCAAAACGCTAACTGGGAACTGGATGACTCTTTCACCAGGGACATGTTTGATATAAGTGGTCTAGGCTTGTTACAACAAAATTAGTTTGCATCTTGGTTATTTCAGTATCTGGAACTGATATTTGGGCAGGATATTACAGCGTTTCAACTTATTTTGTTGCCAATTCTTGTTTACCGAGCTACATGTTGCAGAGGTAGCAATATGCTTGGGTAAAAATCTCCTTAACTTGGAAAAAGTGTATCTTCTGATTTCATTCCCCTTGTTAGCCTAAATGCCTGAATATAGTTATTGTGACATCTTTAAGATCTGTTTTGAATACTCCTTTGAGCCCAAATAAATTAATGTTTTAATTTTTTTTTCTCCCTGCTACTTTTAGTTTACTGATGCCCTGTTTCATTCCTCTGACAGTCTGCTGATTTAAAAATGTAGCATTCCGTATGTATTTATTTCTCTCCCTTGCCAAAAAGAATTCCTAATACTGCTTGTTCCAGCCAAGGAAATGCTCTAAAACACTATACAAATCTACTGCACTGAGGAACATTTTATTAATCCTTGGATTCTATCAGCCCAACTTGCCTTTGTGTAAATTGGATTTGATGGGTAGAATAGTTATGTGCTGGTTGCGAAGAGCTCATGTTGAGGTTGTTTTTAATATTCAGCAGATTGTCTTCCTTTATATTGTATCATTTTTTTTTTTATGTTGCATGTTGCTTTTTGGTATCAGCCTGACTATTTTTGCCCAGTGTATAATAGTTCTGCTGAAGTTTTACTGTTTGTTGGTGAACATATCTTCATAAAGAAATTTTGGAAAATTCATCAAACTCAATGGATTAGGTTTCTTCATAACCCACTTGGAATTATTCCTAATAAAATGATAAAATGTAGAGATCTGTGTATGCTCTTTTTGATTCCTGAAATAGTTGAACTGCAAGTTATCATTTATTGTTTTTCCATTGATCTTTCAGCTTGAATGTCAGCATCAATCTCAGATTTTTCACTGGTTTGGAGCTATGTAGAGTGGGATGCAGAAGGTGGGCAGCAAAGTTGTATACAGTGCAGTAGAGTAGTTGTCATCGGGACTTATATAATTCTGTGTCTTTTGAAGTTGTAAATCTGAAATTCCTTTTAAGATGTCCAGATATGAAAATACTAACAGTTACAAAAATTGTAATAAAACAAATCCAATCTGTCTAAAAAGCATGCATGTCTGTTTCATAGTTGTATCTGCACTTGAAACCAATGTGGATTTTAGCAGGAGAATCATTAAGTCTGGTGGTGTCTAGCTGGGAAGTTAACTTGAATACTTGTACAGGGATTTAGTCAACATGAATGGTGACAGTCACCCCAGAATATCAGCTCTATGCAGTTGGTACTGTCTGATTTCATATTTATGCCCTCTTATACCCTGGTAGTTCAAAAGATGTAATATATGTTTTGAGGCTGCTACTATCATGTATTCTAAAACCAGTTTTTTCTGTTGCCTGTCTGCTCTGTGGATGCAGATATGGCTCAGTCTTCCAACTGAGATACTCTGTTCTATTAACTGTATGTCTTTAGGAACTCGAAGCGTTATTTCATTGCAGTTTTAGGCTCTGCCTCTCTCTTAATTTAAGCCCAGGTCTTGTTATTCTTGCTACAAAAAATTGCAGTGACAAGGGCTGCTAAACTCAAGCTAGTTTAGGTTAAGAGCAACTTCCAAGGCAGCTCCTGCCGTAAGCAAGGTTTAAGTTTTTAGGAATTACTGTTACTGTGAACACAACTAAACCAGAGAAAATTCCAGAGCTTTTGAATATGGCCATTAACTGTTGTCAATATGTAACAGAAACCCAGGAGACAGTGAAAGGTGAGACGGGTTTTGCTTGTACCATTAATGAATTGCTGATTACATATTAACCAAAGTTGATAGATACATCCATGCATTAGATCAGTAGCTGCTAATATGCATATTTCAGGCAATGCAGTTTCTTGAAATAACCCTTAAAAGGAATACCTTGTTCAGAAGAGGTCTGTAATGTGGATTGTGTCGGTGGCCCCAGTTATCAGTTCAACTGAAACAATGCTTGTGATGAATTAAATGACATCTCTTCCAAGGGAGTTAGAGGTAGTCTTTAAATAAAGCAGAAACTTAGAAACCAATTAGGCTTATCTTGAAGGAAACCTTCTGTTTGGTAGAGAGCAATATTTTGTTGATTTAATTCTTTCAAATGCTTTTAAGTAATTAAATCCTCAGGTTTAGGTGAGCTCTGTTTAGCTGCTTCACTTTGTGTACCAGTAGGTTGTAATTCTGCTATAAAAGCAATAATTTCACAAAATCAATGTAGTAAAGATCTTGAGGATCATTTAAGAGCGATGGGACCTGCATGAGGGGTTAAGACTGCAGCTTACACTGAGGTGTAGCAAGACAAAGTCAATACAATTCTTGAGTGTAATTGAGTAGATCAGAGAGAGACTATTTTTTTCTCACAAGTACTTCAGTCTTCCTGTAAATAGATAAGATCACACTTGACCTCTTTTACTAGAATGATATTTGCCTCTTAGTACTCTGTAAGGTTGTAATCTTGGAATCAAGGTCTTTGTCCCATGGTTTATTCATAGTAATATTAAGCTGTGGAAGGGACAAGACACTAATAGGCTATGGAATAATGGCACAATTGACAAGTAAATAAATTTTCCCTCAGCTTATCACATTCTCATCATCTGTTTGCAGTTAACATTGTCCAGGTACACACTGTGCTGTATGTTGAAGACTCTAAGCAGCGATCCCTGGGGTTAGTGCATGCCTTCAGATGACAAAGATGAAGTAGTTTGTATGTATTCTTACTGCTATAGCTCTGAGCTGAAACCTTGGTGGCTTGCTGTTTTCCTTGGAGCTAGTGCTACTTTTGGAGCTAGTGCTACTTTTGGAGCTAGTGCTTGCCTGTTAATGCAGGAGCAAACTTAGTCCTCATGGTTTGTGGTGGCTTTTTTGTTGTGCTGCCTTCTCTCAGTACCAGGACCATGTGCAGTGTTGAAATCAGTGTTCTATTCCATCACTGGTTAACTGTCAGTAAATTCATTGGTTGTGAAAGTGGCACAACTGATAATGTGTACACTTGTGTTCTGAGACAAGCACAGTGTAACACTTCTGCTGCAAAGGCACTGGCTGTCATATCAGAGGCAGTGGATAAGTAAAAATACTTTTCCTGCTTTTTGGCATTCTTGAAAGTAGCTATTTTCTGGCTGAAGCAATTATAACACTGGCCTCAATGTTGTGTACCAGTAACAATGTATATAATGCAGCCCTGCTTTCTGGAGGCAGATGAAATTCCCATAAAGATTGAATTGTTCCATGTCTTTTAAGTGTTTATGTAGTAACTTTTGTCACTTCCCTATCAGAAGTCCAATATTTGAACTGAACTGTTGTCCCAGAAGTTCAAAGTCTCAGACAGGCACAAGACCACAGGAGTGGTTTTTCTTTCATTTGGCCATGCTGACACAATTTATTCCTTGTATTTTTTTCTGTACATGCATGCATGATTGGCTTAATTTTTTCCAACACTATGAGAATAATTTGGCATGAATATTCAGATCTACATATAGACCAGAGCAAAAGACTTTTTTCTCACATGTAACTAGTCTGATCACTTAATGCTACAACATAAATAGATTTGTTGGTTTAAAAAGGAAAAAAAGCAGCTTTGTGAACAATGTGAGCTAGAACTTGCTCTGCAGGTGTTTTATAGATAATCTGTGGAGTTCACTTAATCCTTCTACATGCAGATTAAAACCAAAATCAGCTCTAAAACATCAGAAATTAGCAACAAATGTTGTATTTGTTTGCTTCACTTGTCCTTGGTGTTTTCAGTGTACATAAGCCAATGCACTGGAACCAGCAGTATGCTACACAGGTGCCTAGAGGAATGGCCTGGCTTGTGTATGAAGTGGTGTAGGGTTTTACCCGTAATGAGAATTCAGAGCCCAGTTTGCAATCGCTTGTTCAACTGGGGAATCTTTAAATTAAGGACATCAGCTGAGTTTGTCTGGGCAAAGGCAGTTTGGATGTAGTATGATGAAACTCTGCATATGTCTGTCCCAGTACTTTCCCACCCTGGTTGAGAATGGTAGTGACAGGGTGCTTGAGCAGGAGGAGCCCCTTGATACGCTGCTGATGGGAACGAAGCTCAGCTACTCACTAGTGTGCACTGTGCAGAACTACTAAATGCATCAAGTTCTAGGAAGGAAATGGATGCAGATGCTGGGAAAACTGTAATGTTTCAATCTCTCCCTCTTAACTGGGTGGGACTTGAAAGTCTTTGGACTTTTTCAATGTTAGGAATGTGAGGAATGAGGCAGCTACACAAATAATTTGAGGTGTCGAAAGATCTGACTCATTAGTGTGGGGGGTGTTTTTCCCCTTCTTTTCTTGTGCCATTTCTCTCTCCTTCCTTCTCTCAAACATACTTTGCATTATTATTATTTGGTTTATTGTGATACATTTTCACTGAAAGCTTGAATTAGTCCCTTCTAAAAAAGCAGTGATAATGCAGATGTGTAAGAATTTGAGTAATGTCAGGGGGTGGCTAAGACCCCTTTGTCTGCAATGGGCAAGGTCAGAGGGAAAAAAATACAAGTTCAAGTTGCCAAACCAGTCTGAAGGATCTGGCAGAACTTGATTGCTTTTTGCAGTTATTAAATACATGGGTAAGCTATGTTGCACAATAACCAGCATGACCCAAAAACTAGCCAAGTATCTCTTATCTCCAGTGCCAGGCTTTCAGTGTTCTTAGTTCTTGCAATGTTCTTGTGAGTGACAAGTTTGTCCACAGCAGGAGTCAGTGGAAAGAAGACCCTTGACAACAGCTAGTCAGAGCAGGTGCCAGAGCCATGCTGTGTCACTGAGATGGGGAAGCTGATTAGAAAGCTGAATGAGATGTTCCTTTTTCCTTAATGGCTGGTTTGGGAAAGTAGGGCAACAACAAAACAAAGGATACAACAACAAACAACCCAAACACATTGGGAAAGCTACAAAGAGAATCTTGACCAGTTTTTAGATGTGGAGGATATGGAGCATTCCAATTGCTACAAGAGGAATATGGGTGAGTTGAGGTTTATGGAATTTAACAGAGAGAAGCTTCATGGGTTTTCTACAAACCTGAGTTATAGAGGCCATTTAGAGAAGAAGAACTTATTGCTGGGCAGGGTTCAGAAGTTGAGGTAAAATGGGAGCTCAAATCACTAGTTGTGTAGCAGGAAGCACCATACATTACCTCAGATGTAAAAAAGCTTGGATGCATAGGGGGGTATGGGCCAAAGGTGTACCCACACCACCCACCACCCCCAAAAAATAGATAATTCTTTTGAGTGGTGACTTTTTCCTAACCTAGACCCTAGTGCTGAATTCTCACTCCAGAAGTATTTGACTGGCTGCTGACATGTTGCTGCTGTTGGCACTCAGTCAAATGAAGCAGCCCAGGCTAATTACAGCAGAGATACTTTAACAAGAATCTCCAGCACTAGCTCATGGGGCTGAATTTCCTCCTAAAGATATTAAAGGATTATCTGCCATGTCCAAGGGCTGTCTAGTTATACTGGGCCTGCTCCAGTGCCATGTTTCTCCCTTCCTGCATGCTCCCTCTCTCTGCTCCAGGAGGCAGAAGTAGCAACCCCAATTTAGTGACAGAGAGAAACAAGAGGTACCTGCACTGGGCAGACCAGCAGGCAAGTCCCTTACCTGAGCTGCTCCATCTTCTAGTACTATGGATTGTTCATGTTTCAGTTTTGGAAAATAAGACAAAGCAATCCAATTGCAATGGATAGGTATCAAAGAGGAAGAAAAGAATTATTCTAAAGTTTAAGGGGGAGCTCAGCTAGCATATGTAAGTTAATATGAGTGCACTTCCAAATTTAACAGTTGCAATCTTATTCTGAGTGAGTTGCCAGCCTACAAGCCTGCATTGCTCAGTTTTTCAGGTTTTTTCCCCAACATTTTTCAAAGCTGGCAAGTTGAAGGCCTCTATCTCAGATGTAATGTAGTAATTTTCAGTGCTTTTCCAAGGTTTAATACTTTTTTTTTTTCTTGAACAGCTCTTCCAATTAATTTTTCTGCCTTTTAAGATGCCGTATGCTTACACATAATCAATCTTCAGGTGTAAGCTTTCCTGCATCTACAGCCATGGGGTCTACAGCCTCCATTCTGTTTGCAACATTTCCTCCTCACTCCTGTGTTTTGAAGATTGTTATGAAACACTGGTAATTGTATTGATTTTGTAGTCCGGAATAGTACAGGCACCACTTTCAATTCATATGCAAGACTGCATTACATTTTTTAATTAGACCTAGAACAGTAACTGCTCAAGGACCCACCCAAGTATTGAGGATAAAATTTTACAGGATGAATGCTGGTCTTCACTCTTACTTTGCAATGATCTAATGTCACTCATTGCTACGTTCCCTGGTTTGCTTCTATTTTACTTATCCAAAGGATGTATCAGCTGCACTTCAGCTTAAATGCTGGCTGTGCAAAAAATTAATCCCAAGGTTGACCTATTACAATAAATTACAGTAAGTGATGGCTCTTTCAGTGAGGCCCTGTCTTGTGCTTTGTTGGCAGATCAGCTTAAGCAGGTTAAGGCCTTACTCCAGGCTTCCATTCCTTATTCGCTCCTCCAAGCCTCTATCTTGCTCTTTGGGCACAAGAGGCTGTATGGTGAATTAGCCTGAGCTGTAATGACCCAGTAAACCAATAAACTCTTTTGCAAATATTTGCAAATGAAAGGCCCTGTATTTTTACCGGGATCACTTCCCTATTGTAGTTTGTTGTGGTGGCAACAAACAGCCAGAAGTCAGAGGCAAGAGAGGTTGGGGTGAGAGGGAGATGGAAAGTATTTCCTTATGTTGTCAGAAAAGGCTACTTGCAGAGGACATGTACATAAAATCTCATGTAGTAACAGGCTTCAACAACCTCACATATTAATGGAACAGTCCTTGTATCAATTCCCATCAACCCAGGTTTTTATGTGCAGAGTTGGTAACAAAATTCAGGACAGTTGATGAGATTTGTCTTCTCATGTCAGGTTGACACAGTGACACATGGTTTGAGATTTATGACCCAGCACCTTTTCAGCCTTGTGTGATCTCTGAGGCTAAACCTCCCTGCTGGCTTTACTGGTACAGCTGCTCATCAGCATCAATTTAGATGCTCAGTTACTACAGTAACAAACCCAGTAATTTTATTGGAAATAACATTAATAATTAATAAATTAATTGAAAATGCTAAAGGACAGATGTTTACAAACTTCTGCAAAGCACCACCCTTCAAAATACAAGTAATACAGCAAGAGGCAGAACTAATGACCTCAGTAATAGGCTACTTGAAAGTTACCACTATCTTTAGTATCTGCTTCTATCCCAGCTACAACCTACAGTCCACCAGAATGCAGTGGAAATGAGTAGCTAGTTCTGCAAGTACAGGATAGCAGACTTGTTTAACCTAAAAAGACACCAGTAACTGGAACAAAATCAAGTGACAACAGTAACAGACAATGGAAAAGGGCATTTTATTACAGGGAAAAGGGAGATCTTACAAAACAGTTTTCAAATGCTGTTTGTCTTATATGGACTAATGATGCAGGGAAAGCAGCTTGTTAAAAGGATTCAAATCCCTCCACCACACTCAGTGAACCTATGGCTAGAACACATTTCCCCCCATCCAAATTCTCTCCTACTAAACAGGGAAGACTAGATTATTTCTAGAATGAAAAAAAAGTATGTGGGAAAAACACTACTAACAGGTGAGGCTGTCTTTGTGTGCAAGAGAGGAAGAAAATAGAACAATTGTGATAAAGGTTTGCAAGTCACTTTAAAGATTTAGGTGTGGATACTTAATGCACCACATCATTAACTGTTCCGTGTGTCACCCCCCTTTGAAAACAGTGCACTGTTCAAAAGCTCCTCACCCAGAGATGACTGTTCTAAACTCCAGTGTTTCTTATACTGCCAATGATTATAAACAATGGAAGGAGCAAATGTTCAGAGATGCCACCTGTATGTAGCCCAGTTTTACCAGGAGCTAAAGTCATGCACATGACCTATAGTAAGTGGGCAAGCAAAATACTTGCAAATCAATTATAATCTTGAATTTAACACAGTTGACTCTACAGAAAACCTGTTCACTGACAAGTGAAGAACATCTTTTCAGAAAGCAGTAGCTACTCATGTTTTATTCATGCCATTTACTAAAAACCTGGGCACAGCAATGGTTCAAAACCATTTCTGAATTTACTTGAAAAATTCCATCTCGTCATGACACTGGTTACAGTAAGGCTGAATTGGCTGAATCCGTTTCCTCAGGTTCTGTTTCAGTTCTGAATTAAGCAGGATTCTGTTTGTAGAGAGTCTTATAAAGAAATTAAATTCATGTGGGTTTTTTTAACAAAGTAACTCTTAATCCTTTAAAAACACCTATAAAAAGGTATGCGATAATGCAATTTTCAAAATCCCTTGTCTTAAATATTTCTTTTTTCTATTAGCATATAAAAAAGGGAAGGGAAAAGATGCCATGCAAGTATTCTGAACAGTGTGACATAGAACAGGTTCAGCAGAACCATTAAGCGTGAGCTTTCTGGTAATTGTTATGACTTTTTTAGTAGCATATAAGCCAAGGGTGTTCTGTACTGATGTTCCCCATCAGTATATTAAATTTATTGTTTGAAAAGCCCCAAATAGCACCATGTGAGAGATGATCTATTTCCACTTTAAGTCACATATTAGTGCTATATGATCAGAAGGATGTGAAACACTTGGCAAAGCCTGATGGGTTGTTACTTCTTCATGACTTGGCAATGGAATGACCTGTTCAACCTCTAGAGCGTTTCTGTCAATGAAAATATAGTCCAGACATCCATGAAACCCACCAACATAGTTTGTATATGCAGGTTCTCCACAAGCACTTAGCAGTTTGAAAGGATGGCTTAGGGGCATATTGCACCTTTCTTCTTCTCCGTTAGAGACCCAGTCTTCATGATCCTCAGCAATGCTTCCGCTGTTAATAAAGCTGTAAGTTCCAGATGATGGTGTACTATTGAAATCTCCACAGAATATGACAGGTATGCTGGGATACAAATCACATGCTACGTGCCTGATGTGGGACAAGGCTACAGCGATTTGGATGAGACGGATGTTCCCACCTGAAAATACAAAGCCATGTTACTTCAAATACTTCACTCTGGAGGAATCTTCCAAGTCTCTCATTTAAGCTTATCTCATGTATAGTTCTGAAGCATTCATCTCTTTTTTCTGTACACTGGATTTTAGAATAGTTTTCATAAAGAAAGAAGCCTTTGAAGCACGTGACTAGGAAAGTTGTAGAGACACAGTGTTTTAATTTGAACTCTCACATACAAGGATGCTGAATCCTAAACACCAGTATTACAGAAGCTTTCTGGTTTGTAGTAACCATAACAACTGAGAGGCACAGAACTAAAAGAAAACAAAATTAAAAGAGAATAATCTTTTATAAAAGCTTCTGTAGCCCAATTTGTTTGCCCTTTTGGTGATACCCCAATGGTAACTCCTTCAGGTACAGCAAGACAGTGAAGTCACAAAGTCTGCTGCATTTTTATGGTCTACTCTATGGGCGAACTGTGTGTAACATGCCTTTGCCTTGCTTTCAGCTGTATTTTACTGACTCCCAATCAGACTAGAACAACCTTACTCTAAGGAAAATAAATCAATAGACCTAGCAGCCTGGCTCAATTCATCTAGATAGGAAGCGAGACAGGAAACTCAGTTCCAGAACAATAGGTTAGAGCTGCAAAATAATAGGGGAAAATCTCTTCTCCCTAGGAAGGGTAAAAAGCTTTACAAACCCAATTATCATATATATTTATATATATAAAAACATGACAAAGTTACCTTTTGGGTGCCAGTACAGGTGGGTATTGGCTACACAAATCTTCCTGGAAGGATGAGTTGTAGACTGAAGAACTGAAACCTTCAAGAGAAAAAGCAGGTTTTTTGCCAAATCTTAAAGAGAAAGATTATATATTTTTTTTAAAATGCAATAGTTCACTTATGCCTTTATGACAATCCAAAGAATCTGCTGCTTACAGCTGACAGACAGAATAGCTCCTAAATTGAGTATTTATCTTCTATATAAAGGTCTGTGTTCTATCCACTCTATTACTAATACTACCACTACATCCAGTTATTTGACAGACCTTTTGTCCACAAATGGTTTTCTTAATCTCATTTACAACTGATTTACAAGATTTAAGCTTTATCAAATATATATTCTGACATACAACAGTAAGTAATGAAAGACTAGGCAGCCAATACTATCAAACAGGACTCAACACCAGGCCCAAATTCTCAACTGATATGTTCATCTTAAAACAGTTATTTTACCTTTATTACCAAATTTTTGGTATTCCACATATACAGCTCAGTAAAGTCTCAATGCTTTGTTCTTGTTCCAAAGCTGCTCTTCTACTCTGCTCACTAACATAGCTGACAGAGAACACACCACTGTTCTGTCTCACTCTTAATCCTTTCCCTCTCTTCGGTGGTTTGATGCTTAACAAACTGGCTTGGCCACACTTGCCTGGAGACAGTGGCAAGAGAAAAGAGGAAAAGTGCACATAAAAGCTGGTACCTGCAGCACAGATGACCTCTGCAGCACCTTCTCCTGCACCGAGGGGTACGTAGCCAGTTTATCACACAGCTCCTTGTGCAGAGGATCCGAAAGCAGGGCTTCGCTGAAAGTTATGTCGTGCCGGCTAAGGAGGCTGAACTTGTCCCTGCGGTAGAAAGTGGCCAGGCCTTCGTGCTGCTTCTCCTTGATCCTGAAGAGTCCTTCGAGGCCAAAAGCGTCTAGGGCTGGAGTCAAACTGTCCACGAAGACCGACTTATCCACTTCTTGCAAGCAGATGAGGTCGGCGCTGTAGCCGGCCAGCTCCTTCTTGAGCAGGTTCTGCCGGTAGTCGAGCTCCAGGGCGTACGGGGCGCAGTAGGGGTAGAGCACGGTGCGGGAGAACTCCGTCTGGGCGTAGGTGTCGGCCAGGATGTTGTAGGAGACAGCACGAACGGAGTCCTCGCCACAGACCTTCTTGGTGTAGAGGTGCCGGGAGTCGAAGGTGCAGGCGCCGGGGCCGGCCTCAACGGGGCCGCTGCTCTCCACCTCGCAGGGCGGCCCGTAGCGCTGCGCGCTGTCCCCGGGCGTGCAGCGCAGCTTCAGCCGCAGCCCCACCAGCGCGTTGGACGGCGTGAAGACGCGCTCGGCGACCGCCGCCTCCACCCAGACCGGCCCGTCGCCCGCCGCCGCCTCCTCCCCGCCGGCGCCGGGCCGCTGCTCGCGGTACCAGCGGAAGAGGCAGTGCTGCGGGGTGGCGAACTCGGCGCTCACCTTGGGGCACACGGGGAAGCCGGCCATGAGCGAGCGCGGCAGCTGGAGCTCGGTGAGCGCCGGCGCGTTGCGCTCCACGCGGTACCGCGCCTCCCCGATCTGCAGCACGGCGCCGTCCTGCCAGGCCGCCGCGTTGGGCACCTCCTCACCTACCGCCTCCCCGTCGCGGGAGAAGAGCCGCACGGCCGGCGGCGCCTCCGCGGGTTCCCCCGCCGGGCCGTCCTCCGCCCGCGCCTTCTTGCTCTTCTTCGCCGCCTTGGCGCGGCCCTTGGCGGCGTTGGTGGCGATGCGGGACAGCGCCCGGCCCAGCGGCTCCGCCTGGTCCCGCTGCATGTGCCGGGCGCTGCCGTCGGGCAGCACGAACCGCAGGCTCAGCTTGGGCTCGGACGGCACGCACCGCACCACGGCCCGCTCCATGGCGCCGCGGCCGGCGCCCAGAGCGGCGTGGGAGCCGCGGAGCCTGCGGAGGGCGGAGCACAGCCTGCGCCACATGGAGCCGGCGCCGCCGCCCGCGCGTTTCCGAGAGACGCGACCGGAAACGACGCGCCGCGCGCGGCCTCACCAGAGGGTGGGGCGGTACTCCCAGCCGCCCGCTCGCGCCCGGGGGCGAGGAGCTGCGCGAGAGCGCACCGCGTGGCGACGGGCGGGACCGCGAGCGCCTCACCCTGACTGAAGCACCGCCCCCGCCGCGGCTGTCCCGCCTCCCGCGCGTGCTGGCCCCGCCCAGCAGCAATTAGCCCGCCCGTACCGTGTGAGCGAGACCAGCCGGGGCTCGTGCCCTCTGCCGGGGCTCGTGCCCTGTGCCCCGGCACCCCCCGTCAGGAGCGCTCTCGCGGCCGCCTGACGAGCGGCTGGGGGGGGGGGGGGGCTGTGTTCTCACGTACGGCGCGGAAGGGTGCGAAGCGCTTAACATAAATATCGTGACATCTGGGGCTTGGGGCTGGTCTCTCTCCGTGAGAAAACGTTCCGTGTTTGGGTGGAAGCTTCAGGCTGGACAGTCCCGGCCTGCTGACGCGAGTTCGGAAGCCGCTCGGGGCTCTCTGAAGCGGCACCCGCCGTTCTTGCAGTCTGCTCGAAGGGCTCTGCCCGCGGAGGCACAAAACTGGACTTCTCAAGTCTCTTTATCTAGTGTAGGCAGGCGTGCAGTAAGCCTCTGGAATTAGTTAAAACGTACAGTTCTGTTCTGACGCAACGTAGAAGCTCAGCAGCCGCTGTCTGCTGCCTGAGGCCGTTATAACTCCTTAGGCGTTCTCGCAGCGACCTAAGGTTTGTATCTGCTTCGTGCAGGCAGCACGCTGGAGCAGAGAGACTTACTGAACTGTTGAGGCTGCCTTAAGCCACGTGGCAGACTAGGGAATCTAAGGTAAGATTCTCACAAGTCTTCAGTGGGTTTTGTTTGTTTTTAACTCACGAGAGTGTATGATCAGCTTCGGTAGCACAAAGCACAGCAAACACGAGCAGCCCCCTGCTGTGAATAAATGGGCAGCGTACGAGCGTGCTGTTCTGGGCAGGGGGCCCTCGTGAACGTCAGGGACCGAGGCAGGTACAGCTCCCTTGCAAGGGAAAAGCCGCCCCTGAGAGCTGAGGCGACCTGGTTAAAGGTGCGGCGGGGAAAGCAGCGGGGGCTGAGCGGGGCCGCGGTCACCGCCCGCAGGTGCGAGGGGCGCTCAGCTGGCGCGCGGCTGAGGTGGCCTCGGCACCTGGCACCTGAGATGGCGCCGGGAGGGCGGGCGGCGCCGGGGCTGTGCGCTGGCGGGCCGATCCCGGCAGAGGCGCGCGGAAAACTCGCTCTCCCGTGGTCGGATGAGGCTCACGGCGCCTCGCCCCTTCCGCTGACAGCCGCCCTGCCGCCCGCCCTCGGCTCCGTGGCGACCGCGTTGTTGTCCTGAGCCGCCTCCATACCGCCGTGCTGCCCGGCGCTCCCCGGGAGCGCGGCTGCGGGAGAGGTGAGGGCGGCGCGGGCGGCGGGGCGGCCCTCTGCGGGGCGGGGGCGGTCGGACTAGTTGATGCTGCTATGTCCTCCGCGTTGATGGGGCTGTGTCCCGGGCTCTGCGGGGCTGAGGGGAAGCTAGGGGAACCTAACAGCATCTTGTCTCTTTAGCTGAGGTTTGTTTCTTTAGATGCCCACACCCACCCATCTTAATTCATTTGCAGGACATACCGCGAACTACGGAGGTAGCTTTGGCTTTCTGCTCCCCTCCACAAACCTGTTGGAGTGCGTATTTGTGCATAGCGTTTCCGGGGTACCCCTACCGTGTATCTTCAGTCACACAGCAAGGATTTCCCCCCCCCCCCCCCCCCCTCTATTTTTCTGTCTTTATAGACAGAAAACTTACTAACTTTCGTTACCAAGTGTCATTAAATGTGGTTACTCACTTAGCTGCTGCACATCTCCATCCCACCCCCAAAACAGGATTCCTACTTCAAACCCATACCCGTCTCCACTCGCCTGTTGCACAGCCCGACTACCCACAACTGTGGTCACAACCAAAACTCCCCTCTGCTTTGCTTGAATTTCATGACCAAATTACATTCTTTTAATTGGGAATCTATTCACAAGCCAGGGTTTAGCCACATCCCCTCAACCCCATTAAAACCTTGCTTGTCTCTTTTGTCTCAGTTAACTCCTGCCATGTTTTCTCAGCTTAATCTTGTTTCTGGAGATGCACACCTTGGCATACTCTTAAGTGAATATTATTTGAAGAACCCAGAGTTGCTGCCGTATAAGAACAAAATACTGAGAACTACTTGCTATTTAGATGCACTTGGTCCTGTAGCTTAGATACATGTTTCCAGGCAGGCAGTTGAAATGAAATTGTGCTCTGCTCTGCATTAGGTAAATACATGAAACACTATCGTTAGGGTCTGTTGATGGAACATATGTTTATGTGTAAGACAGAGTTCTCAAGCAGCCTGTTAAATTCACCACAAGACTTTCAACAAAAATTATTTCTGAATAGTCATCAATTTCATACTGCTTTTTACAAGATGAAAATGCAGTTTAACATTTCCATAAGTTAAATAGAACTTTTAATGATGACTTTGCACATAAGGTTAATTCTTTTTTTTCCTTAAGGACTATAAAAAGGAGAATGGACTCCTATTTTACATAAATGCTTTCTTGCACTTTTTTCCTGCTTTTTTTCTGTCTCTTTTTTAACAGTGATAAAGATTATCTGAAGAAGAACTTTCTCATCATTTTGCTTGTGTGTGTTTGTTGTTAAGACTATGTTGATGTCATGCTTTTGATTCTTTTCCTTTAAAGATGGTCTATCTTCAGTAGAATTCTAGGTTCCTGTATTTGAAGATTTGCTGCAGATTTATGTTTACAGTAACACCAAATGTCAAGGATGCTTTGAGGCATTTTTTTTTTCCACCAGAACTTCAGAGGACATACTTGCCTGAATTTGTTCCATGTTAGCTGGCATGGGTGGACTTAACCAGGCAGTAGCTTGGTTTTAGTGACCAGATAAAAAAGGTGTATGTAGTCACCCAATGAAGCCACAGAAACACTGTTACAGGCACCATCAGAACAGGAAGGGTGTGGGGCCAGTCAGGTGCAGTCTGCCAGAGGGTTTAATAGGTGATTTTCTGGTATCTTCTGTGCTGTGTACAGCTGTCAGATTAGTACTTAAACAGATTTGTCATAGAATTTTACTTTTAAGCAATGTGCTAATCTTGAATTAATAGAACTGTACCATCATTTTTTATTACTGCAGGCTATATGAAGAGTGTCTTTCTGGAGCTTTGCTATTTTAGCATCTACAGTATTTTTCTGTTCTGGCTTTTACATTGAGATTGTGGAAATCCCTGAGGCTACCTCATTTTATGCCTTACGTTAATTCAACTTAATGCACACACCTGTCAAACTGCTTTCTGGATGGGATTAATTGAATTCTAGAATCTTGTTTTTGTTATGATTTTAGATGTCACGCTTAGAGCAAGCACCTTCCAATAAAAAGACTTTGAGAACTTGGTTTCTTCCCACTGTTTTACCTTCATCAATCACATCTGATATGTCACCGTTACAGAATAAACTACTGACATACCGAAGATGCAACGAACAGCAAAAGTTGCTCATTCAGTTACTGTGAGTTTCATGTAATTCAATAAATATTGAAATTCAAATTAAAGAAACATTGTACATTTGATATCTGAGAAATAACAATGGTGTTTGTTAATTTTAGTGGGTTTTGAGGTCACTAAACATTTCACATCCAAAGTTATTAATGATAGAAGAACATTTGATGGAATTTCTGATTTTTTTCTTCTTTACAGAATCCAAAATCTGCTTGAAGTATGTTTGTTGGAGTCAGTTGTGAGGAGAAAGTGACCTTCACATTTTGAACATAGTTTATGATAGACTGAAAAAAATCCTTTCTCCCTATGAAAACCTTTTTCAAAGAGAATCAAAGTCTGGATTACTTGCTTTCTTTTGTGTGAATGATCTAAACATTGGTCTATTTCTAACAAGCTTCTTTGTCACTATCTTAATGCATTTGCTGCTGAGCTTAGTGATCATTGTCACTGCCAGGGGAGCACAGCTGACAAGATGGTTGGTAAATGCACATAAAATTGTCTTTCAAGATTTTCATTTGCAAAGGAGAAAAAGAATGGAAGACAACAGGAAAAGGCTGTTTTCACCTTATTTTTGTAGGCCTAATAGAAAATGAAAAGGTTTTTAAATTACTTTTATTTTTATATAAATTTATTCCTGAAATACCTACATTGTTTTTCAGCAGTTTACTAAAGAATCCCTAGACATGTTGATTATCTTGGCATAAACATGAGGATTATGTGGGCTAAGATTGTGTTGTTTGTGGTATAATGGTGAAATATATGGCAACTTGCATCTTCATGTAAAAGATTAAAAGAGTAAGGAAATCTAATGGTATTTGATAGGGTTAAAAACAGAGAAAAAATTGTTTCAGCTATAATAAGAAGAAATAGAAATTAAAG
Source organism: Laterallus jamaicensis coturniculus (assembly GCA_022605575.1). Lineage (NCBI taxonomy): Eukaryota > Metazoa > Chordata > Aves > Gruiformes > Rallidae > Laterallus > Laterallus jamaicensis. Next base: position 11,378,646 of record JAKCOX010000011.1, read on the forward strand.
ACCTAAATACAATCTTTTAATTTAACCCATTTTGTGTATTGTTACTGATACAAATTTTATTTTTGTTGCTATGGATTTTTAGCGATTCCATTTGCTGTGACTAGATCTGATTATGACAACCAGTTAATTAATTCCTGTGTAATTGTTATGCTACTTCAGTGGCTAAATTTTTAAGTGGCCACTTATTACAGGTGTTTTTTTCTGTAAATATACCGGTACGTGTCCCAGATAATTGGCTTCATGGAGCTAGAAGGTGGTAGAAAATTAAGATGCAGAATAGAAGTTTGAGAAGAGAGTATCACAAAGAGGAATTTGATTTTTGCCAAAGATAAGCGAGGCACGATTTGCCTTTTTTCTTCTTCCTCTCTTTTTGTGGTTTTATTTTTTTTTATAACAGTAGAAACAATCTATTATAGAAAGCAGAATTCATCTAGATATATAGAGGTTAAAAATAGAGAAGCATGTTTCCTTTCTTTTAATAGTTTAAATGCTGATATAATGCAAATCTAATAAACAAGAAGTCTTTTTAATCTAGCTCTTAGGAAGTAAATCGTGATCTTTCAATAGTACCTGCAGTAGCAGAGTGTAGGTTTTAGAATGCAGCCCTTCAGTGTGCTGAAAATGTCAACTATGTTGTAGTGATAAGTTACTGTCCAGCAAGGGGACCAGCTATCTGACAAGCACCGAATGTTCTGCTCGAACAGTTACATTTTTTTACAAAGTGAATTCGCTTTCAAATAAGGTCCCATGGTTTGAGCGTACACTTAACATTGGCAGTCTGACTTCCATGTGGTAGTTTTTAACTCAGTTATATTGAGATGAAGCTGAAATACACTTTGCAACATATGTGCAGAGTGTATCCCAAATATACTGTGTACGGTCATCATGTATGCCAACGTTAACTGTTCAATGTTTTCTGGTAGTTTTTAGCAGTTTCTAGCCACAGTCAGTACAAAAGAGCTAGTCTTAAACAGCTCTAGGAGGTCTGTTCTGCAGTTTGTTTTCCTTTTTTTTTTTTTTTTCACAATACAGTTAGACAAGATCTGTTGTGGTTGTTTGTGGAGATGTAAGATACAATCCCTACAGGAGCTCTGGGCTGTTGGATGAGGTGAATTGAGGCATGCATTTATTGTGATTGTGGTCAAGATAAATGTGGCTCTTTATATAAGGAAAGACAGTATGAAAACCCTGCCTTAGTTTTTAGTTATTAAAGAGCTGGTAAACATGACAAAACAGACCGCATCAATTAAAATTACAGCATTATTTTTAACATGTTGTTTGTAGTTTTTCTGCACTTCTGACTCTCTGTTTTACATTAGAATTGATCGAGGTTTAAAAGTCTATCATGCATCCATGGAAGAAAAATATCACAGAGATCCTGTACCCCCAATCCCGGAGCTCCCTTCCACTGTGAGGAAGTATTTCTTTAATATTTTAACTATTGCCTGTTTGATTCTTTGTTATTGGGACATTTATGCCTCTTACTACTAATATTTACTTAAAGATACTTGTCTCAATCCTTAGTAGTTCATAAATTTATTTATATGTTCAAGTAGTTCCATTGAAATTAATACATGTATATTTACAGTCTAAAGTCTTTGTTTAGGAATAATATTTGTTAAATTTTGTATTTCTGTTGGTGGGGAGGGGTTGTTTGCATGTTCTTAATACATTAGGATTTTCTGTTCCTTTTTTGTACAGATGAACAGTGAGCAAAAACAACGAAGAGTGAGTTAAATTCTTTCTTCAGCTTTTTTTAGACTAGAAGAGCGAATGGCCTTTATTCAGAATTGTTGAGTATGTTATGTAGAATTAATGATGGTTAAACAGGAGAAACTTTTTTCCTTAGTCCTGTTGAGGAAAAACACAATAGGAAACAAAATAGTAATGTTTTCTTCTGGCCCAGTAGTCAGGAATTAGTCTTCCATTACAGAAAGTGTGCTTATCAGTAATTTAAGTTTTGATCTAAACCTTAGTTAAAGATCATTACATAGAAAAAAACACTAACAGACTTCTGCATTTTTTCAGTTGAGGTCATAGATTGTACTTTAACCTGTACAAAAACCAGTCTTTGACATTGTTCATGTGATTTGAAGAAATGTATAAATCCTGGAATTGGTGTGTAGCTTTTAAAATAGGACTTAATCTCTGAAAGCCACTTGAAACTCAAATTTGCATTGAAATATTTATGTTAAATAGCTTAGTGGAACATGTATTTTTCCTAGCTGATGTTAGGAAAAGTCATTCTGAAGACCACAGAGATTTCAGATCCCTTTTTGGTTTATAACAAAGCTATCAATCAAAAGCACAAATACCTATTTCTTAGGCAAAAAACCCCTATTACCTGTGCATAGTTTTTGCTAGATAAACATTTGTCCAAATAGCAGTAACATGGAGCTTGAACTGCTTTATTGTCAGTCATAAACTTTAGCAGAGAACTAAGGAAAATGTGTTTCTAAACAGTACAATATTTTGTATTTAAGCATTGAGGCAGGGAGACAATTTGTCAGCCACGGTGAACAAAGAGACTTCGTTGTCAAGTCTAGTGCAAAAATACTTACATAACTAAGTATTAGACTTCTGACAATGTTGTTGTTTCAGACAAACTATCTCTTTATGAAGAAGTGTGTGGAAAGCAATCCAGTGGTGCCCATTCAGCAGCAGTGGCTAGTATCCATACTCCAATTGGTGCCACCATCTCTTATAGAAGGCAAAGACCGAGAGCTGTTAACTGAAAAGCTCTTAGAGGAGATAATAAAGGATTATGAAGCAAGCATGAGAAGATATGTGGGTAAGTATCAGAAACTACACAGTACTATTATTAATTTAATTATGTGTATATTATAAGCTCTTCCATGGTTTCCTATGGAAAAGAACTTTTCTAGATTGATCTTTCAGCCAGGCTTGATCTTTGTAATTAAGCACTGATTTCTCTTTCTCTGCTTCATCAAATGTGTATAGGCAGTAATATTTAAGGCAAAACGTGCTGATTATATTTGGACTAGTGAAAAGTTAACCAGCTGGAGGTATAGTTCAAGCAAAGAAAAAGCAGCTGTAGACTTCATGAGAAAGAAGTTGATTGCTGATGACCTTATTTGATTGTCTTTAACCTTTTTAGTTAATTTGATGTAAGAGTATATTGCTGTTTTCTACTAAAGAAAGTGGCAACTTTTTTATGTACAAGTTGGGGGTTTTTCCCTTCTTCAGGAACAACAGCTTTTTTAAACTGTTCATCCATAAGAACATCTGTAAGTTTTCAGATGCTGCTTTCTATGCATAAGGAAACTCAGAATAAATTTCTGCAAAGATAATTAGCTACTTTAAGATATCACTGAAACAACTTAGTATGATCTTTAGACTTTAAAAATTAATTAACTGGAATTTTGAAAGGGGATTCCCTTAAAATCATCTATTAATGTCTTTTTTTTAAACATTTATAATACATGTAACTGAGCCAATTTTATCAATATTCTGGTGGGTGTCTAGTACTTTTTAAAAGGCAGATTCAAAAAGACACAATTTAACACGGGACTGACTTCTTTATAATGTCATCAGTGGGACAATTGTATATAATTCTATTAACCAAAATTGCCACATGTACTTAGAAAGATAGAATTTTTCGAGTTGGAAGCGGCCCATAAGGATCATAGAGTCCAATTCCCAGCTCCTCATAGGACTACCTAAAACTAAACCATATGAATAAGAGCATTGTCCATATGCTCCTGGAACTCTGACAGGTTTGACGCTATGACTGCTTCACTGGGACCCTGTTCCACTGACCAACCATCCTCTCAGTGAAGAAATTACTTCAGAAAGCACTTAATTATTTAAACACTAGTCTACCTGAAAACCTTCATGAATTAGACAGAATGGGAATTAAGCCACCTGAATCCGTGTAGGTACTTAGCAGAAGCTGTGGTTTTGAGTTACCTTTGGGGGGACGTGTTCTGAAGACTTGGATGATACAGTTATGTTTCCATGCTGCTATGTGCTTGGTTCAACCTGGAGAAAGTCTGAGGAAGTGCAGTGCCTATTGAATATGGTTTAATTTTCTTCTAATGTTTGCGTATTTTATTTTTTTCCTAGTGCAAAATGTTCTTATTAAACCAGATGTAAAAGGGCTTGAAGATGAAGAGGAGGCACTTTTGCCTTTGTTACCAATGTGAGTGTATTAAGTTGACAAATAACTCACTGGCAAAACACGCTCAGTTTCTTAAATTAAATTCTTGTTCCACTGTGTGAGCAGAGTTATAGCAAAGTATTAATTCTTGAGTCTCTTAATGAGACTTTTTTTTTGTCTGTCGAGGATCTTGCGTTTGAACATCTTCTGTCTGAATGCTTTACAAAGTTATAGCCCTTTTATTACTATTGTTACAGTTACATAGAGTAGCACTAATGACTGCAAATTAGACTTCAGGCTCTGAGTGCCCAGATACTAAAGTCATGTTGCAGCCACCTTTGGAATGAAGTGTGTAAATATGGGGCACTTTACTGGCAGACAGCAGTATTGTGCAGTATTTAACATGATAAAGCTGCATCTAATGCCAAGGTTTCATTTGACTTTGCTGTAATGAAGTGAAACCTTGAGACTGAAGGAAAGGTGATTATGCTCTGCCAAAATGGAAGAGGAGTTCAGGTAGAACGAATATAACTATCTGAACTATATGATGTGCTGAAGCATCGGAACGTGTCATCTAAGTACTGATGGTAAGTCTTTCCTGTTAGCAGTTGGTGAATTTCGAAATTTACATTGAAAGAGCTTCAGGAAAAGCAGGTGATATGAAAATACTCTGGAGTATAAACCATGATTGATCTTGAAGAGTATCTTTATAGCTTCCACCATGTCATATTGAAGATATGTGTATGGCACTTAAATAACTATTTATGTTAGTGCAAAAGTTTTTTACTACTATTTTTTTAACATAGGAGTGTTTTATTTAAGTATTGCTTGAGCTCTTCATTCTTTTGTTGTTTGTTTTTCTGGTTGTTTTTTATCAGAGGCCTGGATTTTTCTAGACCGTGGCATAACAGTTTTATCCAAGCAAAAAACCAAATCCTCTCCAAACTGCACATTCTCCACCCCACAATGAGAACTCTGCTGGATTATGGTTATGCAGCATTCTCTACCTTTCTTATAGTGGATTTCTCAAGTTTCAGGTAGAGTCTGTTTCGGTAATTCATTGATCCATATGGAAGATGGTAAAAAAGAGTTTGTTCAGTTCTATTATTTATGGTAGGGTCTTTTATATAATACTTTTCTTAAATGTGTCATTCAATGTTCTTTGAGTAGGTTACTTTGTGTTATGACACATTTGAATTTTGTTCTCTCTCATACACATAAATATTTTCTTGGTGCTTAAATTGCTGGTAGTATCAGCCCTTTTGATTTATGTTTTGCCTTTAACTCTGTGAAGGTCTCATTACTTAATTAATCTTACGCCATGATCCCCAGAGAAGGCTGGTTGAAGCAATGTTTGAAAAATTTAATTCTAGTAGTGTTAATATGTGTCAAGAATTCTATGCTAACCTAAAGATCAGATTTCTTGCTGGGTTTTATCCATTTAATTTTTAATCTTGGAACTTTTAATTTTCTTAATTTTCAAAAAGACAACTTTCAGTATCTTTTCACATTATTATATTTTCTGGTAACAGTTCTTTATTTCCTTGGGTTTGAGGGGTTGGGTTTTTTCCTTCATTTAGGTCTACAGAAGGGATGTTTAGGTTTCCACTGTGCTTTTTGCTAAAACGAATGAGTTTGTAATACAGTATAGATTGCTATTAGTTTATTACATGGGATTTTAAATTTTGTTTCTAAAGTTGCCTGTAACTTTCTTTTCTAGATTGAAAAGGCCAATTGACTGTGAATCTTTAAAGACTGAGGTCTCTCTAAGCTGTTCTAAAGCAGAAGAGAAGATATTGAATACGTGGTATCAGAAAGTTATTGGTCTCTTCAGTCAGAAGGAGCTATTGAAAGGTGTAAAGTTGGATCAGGTTGATCCTTTTTATAACTGTGTGGCTACACTTATGTCTAATCAGGTAAAAAATCTTTGCCCTCATGATAAACTTAATGTGAAATTTAGGTAATTTTAATGAATCAGCAGACTATATGATATGAGTTAACCAGCTGTTGCATATAATCCAGTAAAGGATTCAAAGTGCTAAATATTTTTAACTTCCCTCCTTTAAAATAAATATGTGGTGTTGTCTACTTCTTTTCCTTCTAGATTTTTTAGATGCAGAAAATTTATTAATTCTACCAACTAGAATGTGATTAGCTTAAAGAAAGAAATAGCTCAGTGTTCTTTAGGGCCCTTCCTATCACCAATCTTGGAACTACAAGTACATGTTATATATTAGCATAATGAACGAAACTGTGTCACTCTCCTTTGGAAGCAAAAACCCCTACCAGCCGGCAGACTGAAAAGCCAGCTCTGCCAGTAGGTGTGCTGCAGTTCTGCAACATTTCCAAACACATTTTTCTGTGGAAAAATCTTTGCAAATTGTTTTGTTTTTCTTGGTTTTTTTTTCTTCACCCTGATTATTTGTATCAAGGTGATAGTTAGATGAATGTTTCTCAGGTTGGGTTTTTTTTGTTTGTTTGCTTTAGGAATTTTCAGTTGTTTAATTTCCTAATAATAACAAAACAAGAGCATTCAGAGGAAATCACTGGTTTCTGGCTGAGATAATTGTTTTTCCAAGTTCTTAGTTTACTTTCAGTAATTAAAAAACCCTCTAACTTCCAATTAACTGAAAGCATCTGTTGTTTACATTGTTTTATTTACAAATGTAACATTCCATAGGAGTACATATATTCAGCAGTTTGAGAAAGCAGTAGTTTTTTAGGATTAAACCTTTATTTCTATTGCAGAAAAATAATGGAACAGTGGTCTAATAAAATCATTATCATATTTAATTAAAGAATAATTAGAGGAAAATGTATTCCAGATATTTAATTTATCCTTAAGACATGTATTAGTAACAATATTAATTTTGTAGCGACAATAAATGCATGGTTGTTACTGAAATATTTACTGGTTCATTAGTTTACATGCATTAAGGGTTGGGACTAATGGGACACATTAGAAAAATTCACACATCTTCAGTTGTCTCTGAATCATGCTGGAACAACTAAAATGAATGGAAATCCTGGTCTAGTGAATGAAGGGAAAGTGGGATGGGGTTCTTTGTCCAGCTAATAAGTGACATATGTTATTACCTAGCTGAAAGAATTATTGAGAAGAACAGTTGAAGCTTTTGTGAAACTTTTTGATCCCGAAGACCAAAAGTCTCTACCATTATTTAAGATGGAATTGACTCTTGATGAAAAGAAAATGGAGTTTTATCCAAGCTTACAAGACCTAGAAGATGCAATTCTGTTTATAGTAAATCGTATAGGACAGACTCTTCAGGTGTGCTTTTATCTTTATTTAAATATGTAACTGCTAAGTTGCTCTGTACCTGAAAATGTTAGTGATTTAGCAGTCTGCTGTGGTAATGGGAAGAAGAATGAATCTTGAGGTATTTATTTTCAATAAGCATTCTGCAGGTCACATCTTGAATCTTGATGCTCAGAAGAACTCCTGGCTCTGAAACTCATTTTGTTATTCCTTGTTCTTAAAAAGTGGGTACACCTGCTTCTTATTGTTTTAGTCTGCTGTTTTAATTTGCAGATCTGTGTGTATGTCTACAAATTAACTGTCTGCTTGTCCATTAATTAAAAATAAGTCTGAAAATCTTCACAGGAAATAAAATGAGCTAGAAGCTAAAATTCTTTTCTTCGTTGGAATGTTTAGAAAACCTGAGAGTGTTTTAAGTATATGTAATCACATATTCTAATTTATTTGTGTATTTATTGTTAACATTGAAAATCAAGTAATTTTACACTGTATACTTTCTGTCAACTAACATTTTGTAGAGAAATATAATTAGCACCTTAGTTATATGTGTGATGCTTGACAGTAAACTTGCATTAAGAATTAATATGCCCAGAGAAAGACAAGGAAATCTGGAGTTTAATTAATTTTTCTTTCGAAGATAAAGAAAAGCCTCAAATCCCTAACAAATAGTTTATACAATATCTAAAGATTTCCGTCTTAGGAGTCACTCTGTGACTCCAAGGGAAGACAGCCTTTCTGGGGGCTTTAGCTGTATCCCTGTTGACTTTATATTGGCCTTTAATCTTACATGATGATACTTTGAGAAGTGTTTGGGGTTCAGAATGAGTAATTATTTTTTGTCCATTTTACATATTTTTCTGGTTCCATGTTTTCTGCAGATTGCAGTTACCTCTAAAATATATGTATCCCTGCATTGCTTTTAAAAATGTAAATAATCAGAATAGTCTGAATTTTCATTTCTGTTAGAACATCCAGACAGTACGTTCTTGGCTAATGGGAGGCACTGCAACCCTGGATGCTGAGCTTCCTAGTCATGTTATAGCTTGGGCCACATCAACACTGAAAAAATCTATCAGAGACAACTTAAAAAGTCCAAAGGAATATTTTGAAAGCTATGGTGAGTGGTAAAAGAGTGTTTAAATAACTGTGCTGCTACTTTGAAATAAGTACCTTACTGTACAGCATATGTGTTATAATAATGTTATATTATTGAATTGTAGTTGAAAGGTTTGGCTGGCTTGTAGATGGAACTGCACAGGCACAGGTAGAAAGATTTGAAGCAGAAGAACACAGTTTTGATGAATATACAGCTGTAAGTTTTAATTCTACATTTTATATATAACTGTTACTATACATACAGTAATAATAAAGGGGAGAGAGGGTATCCAGAGAATAAAAATTGCTTAGCCTTTAGCTAAAAATTATGTTGACTACCTGCAAATCTACAACATGTTTTTTTCCCTAAAAGTCTGTGCTAAATAGAAAAAAATACTATTTTAATTCCTCAATGTCTAGTACTCATTCATGTAGCCAAGTATTTAATTAGCAACTCTGAAGCATAAAATCTAATGTTTTTCTGAAGTTCATAGATGAATTCTTCACCGTCAAGAAGGAAATCTTGGGTTTGCCAGAGTTGCTGCATTTCCCTATGGTCCGTTTGAATTGTGATGATTTAAAGCAAGGTTTGGCTAGTCATGCAGGCAACTTTGCGAAAATGCTAATGGACAGAATAGTTGTGGATTACAGAGAGGAAAATGAAAAGTAAGTACAATTTTATGCTTGTGAAGGAATGTTGCATGTGTTTAATGCGTGGTAGAAGAAATGCAAGTACACCGAACTCCTGTTCAGTGTAGACTCCTGGCTAACTACTGAGCTCGTGCAAGTTGTACCAGCTGATCTATTTTTCCTTCTCCTTTAGACTCAATAACTAGTAGGGGAAGATACTAGTAGACTTAAATAGTGGAGGAACTAAAAGATCAAAAGACTTCCATTACCGTTCTGGCTCTTTGAGTGTGAAATACAGTACTGCTGCACTGACAAAGGAAAGACTAGACAGATTCTCTTATTACGTGAGATATAACTCTAGGTTTTCAGACATAATGACTGATAATAACACTGCTCAATTCTAAAGGTTAATTTATAGGTATGGATAAAATAATGAGTGAGGTCATATTAAGTCGTTTGGTTAAAATGAACCAGTCAAATTTTATAGTGATTCCACAGTACCAAAATTCCAAAATATTTACTATGAAAGTGTGTGTACGCTAATGATACTGTACTTCTGTTCATGTACTTGCCAAAAGTAATTGAAACATTTTTTGTAAAAGAATACCCTAGGAGCCAAACAAATCAATTAGTGGAAATTAGTAAGTGGTATTTTTCTATCCTGACTTGGTCATATTCCCCAGTTAGTTTCATGAAGTGATGGAGTTTGTGCAGGGGTAATTTTGAACATTTAATTCTATTAAAGCAGAACTTGAAGCCAGTCAAATTAAAGTCTTAACATTTTGATATTTTATGCTAACTAAATGTATAGAATATGCAGGGAATTTGAAGCAATTAAGGAGCGTGCATTGAAAGTTTCTGAGACAACAGAAGAAATGGTGGAAACAATAGCTTATATAAAGAAAGTCAAGACTGAAGGTATTCAGGACCTGCTGTTAAGAATCAAGGTAAATCACTGTTCTTTAATTCTTCATCTTTTGCTAAACATGCTGGCCTGTACAAATACAGAATTCATTCTGGAGTGCAGAGACTTTTGTCTGATCATGCTGCATGTATGAAAAACCTGTACCCTCAGTGTTACTTCAGAGAAAAGTGGGAAATCCAGCTCTTTTTTTTGCCATTTCCTGGTCTTCCTTATTCCCCATTCCCACATGTTCTGCCTGTCAAGAGGGGAAATGCAGCTTTTAATAAATCACAGTAGATTTTAAGACACACAGTATGTAGTTTGCACCTAGAGACTTACTTCAGGGCTGCTTAAAATCTATTTGTGAAAATATAAAGAGCATTTTGTGTGTAAAAATAGTCATGATTTTGAACATACAAGACCAGAATATAGCATAGTACTTTATCTATACGCAGAGAGCAAGATTGTAAATTTGTGTAAGATGTGGGTCAGCCAGAAATGTTACTGGAAAAGAAGTTCTTTGCTATATGTTATAGTGTTATATGTCAGATTTTCTGTTATTGTAGTTGGTCTGTAAATATAATGCATGTTTATTCTGCAGAATATATATATTTTTAAAATAATATTGGGGTTTTTGCACATAGATATACAGACCATGGAAGTCAGTCATAATTAGAGAAATAAGCTCATCAATGGGACCAGGATTTGGCTAGCATTTCATATGTATTTTGAATATTAGTATTAAATTTGGTGAAGTTTGAAAAGTCTGTGAAATGTAGACTTCTGCTTCTATCTTTGTAGATAATGTTGGCCTACCCTATATTTTAAACAGACGTATGATAACTAAAGTTTTTTGAAATCTGTTTTCGTAGGAATGCTCTCGGCAAATGAGTTACTTCTTAGATGTTTTCTTATTTGCTCCTGAAGACATTGCATTGAATACAACAGTTCTGTTATGGCCAACGATGATTCACCCTATTTTTGATGAGCATGATGATGTAAGAGCTTTTTCTTAATTTATTGTATATTTTTGCTTGTGAGACTTTTAGCTTTATTCAAGTTAGCTATTTCTTCAGCATGCTAAATGCAAATGCATGTAGAACATGAACAAAACTAATTTAGACATGTATAAATAATGTTTTTCCAGTTTTTTATAGCAACAGAGGGCTTTTGTGGACTGATCTTAAAATCGGGCAAGACGTTATCTTAATGTGTTTGTGGTCAGCACTAGGAAGTTTGCAGGAAGGTGAAAGTGTCTAGTTGTCTAATACTGAAAATTTAACTACCAGGCCTTTAATAAGAGTTGGTAGCTTGGGCAGGAAATGTTAGCTAAAACGACGTTTTCTTGGTCAGTAAAAGAACAGTGGGAACTGGGTTTTAGCTAGCGATCATTAATAGAAAACACGCAACACCTAATTCTCTCTGTGGACTGTACACTGCTTTCTTCCGCTTGTCTGTATTCATCTTGTTAGTATTCTTTCTCTCCAGCTATGACACAGGAAAAAGCCTTTTGGTGTTCTCTTGCCTCTCTATAGTAATTAAGTGCAGATTTAATAATTTCTTCTAGAAATCCTTAAGAATTAACATATTTTAAAAATAAAAATATCAGTATTTCTTAAAGATCACAGTATTTCTTAAATATCACAATTGAGGATTTCTTTTTCACTAAGTCTTATTCAGATACTAAGGAGTATGTTGAAGGGTAATGATACACATGGGTTTTAGTACTGATAAAACCAACTTTATTTTCGTTGTGTTAATCTGGGTCCTTAACAGTTTATCTACTCAAGGATAAGAAGAGTTTTAACTCACATTTTCTAAAATATTGATAAATATGAAGGCTTATTGTATTTTGATATATTATTTTCATACCTGTTCAGAGTGTAACTTAGATATATCTCAAGACGTAGAATTATTTCATTTCAGTATGTGGCTGACCTGACTTAAAACATACCCAGCTTGTGACACTATGTCTAAACCAGTTTGTTAGCGTGCTATCATTCTCTTAATCCTGGAAAATGAATTAGTTAATTAATTTCCTAGTTGTACACAGGCAGTCCATGATGCTTGTTCAAATTCTTTTTAATGAAAATGGCAGTACAAAGTGTCTGATTTAAGGAGCCACTCCAGAGTAGATCTTTTGGTAGCTGACTGTGTAGCAACTGGCTTGAGGATAAGAGTAGTTTTACATCAAGTTTTTATGACTGAATATTTGCATTTTCTGTTCTAAGATAAAAGTCTATTCGTTTTCTAGTGCAGTAGGAAAAGACTGATTCCTCTGGAGAAGTTCTGTTTGTCTCATTCACAATTTTGATATGGCAGTAGGTGCCAAGGCAGAGATCTCCTGATTTCTTGTTTGGTGCCGTAAAAATAACCCCTCTGTCTGCAAACCCTGTGCTTTAGAGTGGTCTCATGTTCTGGAATTTCTGCCTTTTGTAGCAGCAGATACATGCAGGATAGTATTGGCTGTCCTCTTTTGGCAATTAGCAACCTTATCCCAAAGATGAGAATCTATTTCTTGCTGTAATGCTTCCCTATCTTTTGCCTGAGTGCTGAAGGAGTCCTTTAAGGCAATTGTAAGTGCTATGATTATTGAGATAAAGGTTCCATGTTAACATTCAGAGGTTGTGCACACTTAAATACAGAAAGTAACTTACAAAGAAATCTCAATTATTGTAAAGATAATAACTTATCTGTATTGTTTATTTTTTATCTATTTGTGCTAAATGTTTAATTTAGATGGTGCTGTGTATGTTAACTATTGAAAGGACTTACTGCAACTTTTGCATTGCTTTTTTACCATTCAAAACAATAATTTGTTTTGTAGCTGGTTGAACAATCTAAACTTAAAAGACAGGAAGAACTAACACATAGGTGTGAGAAACTGAAGGTGGAATTAGACAAGCTGGCACGTTCTGTCACGGAGTTCGAAGAATACTCAGAGCTGGATTGCATGCCACAGGTCTGATTAACATTTAGTATAAAATGGGTAGAAATGTTTTGTATGTTTAATACACAGGGTTCATGGAAGAAACTTAAAAATAATCAGTTGTGAATATAGACATTTTCTTATCCTCTTCCCACAATGAACAACCTCTTGGAGAGTCTATTTGTTTGCAAATAACATCAGTGGGATCAAATTTCTTTGATTTTGATATATTAAGGAAATAAAGGGAAAAGCAGCTGGTTAGAAAGAGTGATTCATAGCAATTTGATTTATTTTTTTCTATGAACCTCAAAACTTCATTATTCTGCTAATTAAGAGCCACCACTGCCTCCAAAACTTTGCAGATTTCTATAATTGCCAGAGCATATATTTTTCTTTAATTGGAGGTTATCACAATTATTTTTAGTATTTTTTGGTTTTGGAATCAAAACACTTCAAAGCATAAAACAGAAATCATAAGCTAATAAATCCCAGTTACCCTTATGATAGGTCAGGTACATAAAACCACCTGCCTTCCGGGACAATGAATTTTAAAACTCAAACATTTTGGACATGGTTTTTAGTACTGATAAAACCAACTTTATTTTCCTTGTGTTAATCTGGGTCCTTAACATTTTATCTACTCAAGGATAAGAAGAGTTTTAACTCACATTTTCTAAAATATTGATAAATATGAAGGCTTATTGTATTTTGATATATTATTTTCATACCTGTTCAGAGTGTAACTTAGATACATCTCAAGACGTAGAATTATTTCATTTCAGTATGTGGCTGACCTGAGGATGTTACAGAAACGCATACAGGAGGCTGATGAAGCAGTAGCTCTTATTAATAAAGAAGAGACTCTGCTTGAATGGAAACCGACTGACTTCCCACTCCTAAACAACCTAAAAGTTAAGATTGAACCATATCAGAAACTTTTTTATCTTATACTGAAATGGCAACGAACAGAAAAAAGGTAAATCAGCTGAAGCTAAATGAGGCAGAGTGGGGGGAAAAATTATCACTACTTTAAGTAACTATTATGCATCTTTTCTGTGTAGCAAAACAAGTGTTAATTATTTCTGCACTACATTTGTTACTCAGTTTTCTGGTTTTTTTTCTCAGATGGATGGATGGTATGTTTTTGGAACTAAATGGGGAAAACATGGAGGCTGAGGTTGATGAGTTTTTTCGAGAGATATACAAAATGTCAAGGTTCTTCCAGCAAGAGCAGAAGAAAATTCAACAGGACTGGAAAAAGATACCACCACACAGAACTGCAGAAGAGAAGACAGAAGAAGAAACAAAGGAAAATCCGACTCTTACAATGTGTTGTTCTATTCTGGAGGAGATTAAAGGCTTTAAGGTAAGAAAAGGTGAGGGATGTTAATATTTCATGCTTAGGCACAAATGCTAAAATCAGCACTCAGTATAGGTAGATGATGGAGTGTCAGAGACCCCTGTTAGAGAAAAGAGCACTGAGTCACCATTTCCAGATTGTACTGTCCCATTGATTTTGGTGAAATAGAATTTTAGATATCTTTGCGGTTTTTGAATTGGGACTTGTTAAACAGTGGACACACAGAGGAGAAAAGTAGACTTTGAATGCAGAGAAACATTTAAAGATATAGTTGGGAATTTTTAAATGGGACTATATGTTATGTTAATTTCAGCAGAATTTAACAAAGCTGAAAGAAGTTGTCCCTTTCCTCTTTTTCTCCTAAGACTGTGCTTAATTATTTTATATTTCTTCAGTAATTTGCCACAATTATTTAGAAATCCAATGGAGACCCATCTGCACTTTCAGAAAATATTTATTTTTTTTATGTCATCAGCTACTGCAGCAGAACTTCAAATGCAAATCAAAGATAGTTAAAAAGTTAAGAAATAATGCACATCACAACTTTTACTTTATAAATGTTTTTCCTCACTTAGGAGAACATTCCTACTGTGATTATCTTTTGTAACCCTGGCATGAGAACTCGTCATTGGCAGCAGATGTCAAGTATAGTAGGCTATGATTTAACACCAGACTCTGGAACTACCCTCAGAAAAGTTTTAAAGCAGAATCTAGCTCCTTATTTGGAAGAGTTTGAAGCTGTAAGTGTAGGTGCAAGCAAGGTAAGCATGGAGATTTGATAGTGTTGGTGATGGATGGCTTTTTTGAATGAAATGAAAAGGCTAGAATTTTTTGTCTTTGCCCTTATGCAACAAAAGAGATTTGAGACTTTGGCCCATTAGGTGATAACAGTAAGCATGTAAATGTTTGTATCATCATTAATATATCCTGAGTGTGCTGCTTTCTGTCCACTAGAAAATGGTATGCTAAGAAAAACAAGAAGTCAGTTTATGCTGTTAGAGCAAAATAGCTTAGTTCATACATTGAAGTAGTGAGCTGGAAAAAAAATAAGGCAGTGACAAAAATAATTTTCTTTTTAAACCCTAGGAATTTTCTTTAGAGAAGGCAATGCATGCCATGATGGAAAGCTGGGGTTCAATTTCCTTCAATACAAGTGTGTATCGTGAGACTGGTATTCATATTCTGACTGCAGTGGATGAGATTCAAGCTGTTCTCGATGATCAGATTACAAAAACGCAGACAATGAGAGGATCACCTTTCATTAAGCCATTTGACAAAGAAATCAGGGTATGATGGGTACATGCTTTTAATGTTTGTATTTGCAGCATAACTATAATGTAAGAGCATTCCAACTGTATTACAGCTTTATTGTTTGACTTATTAATGAAATGCTTCCATTGATATTTCAGCAAGATTCTTTTGAGTTCCTAGAGATCCTGCTTACTCTTCTCTCTTGGAATTCCCTTTTCTGTTCAGATTTAAGTGCAACCAAGAGAATGTGATTATTCTTTCACAAATTTTTTAAAATCATTATTTCTATTAGTTTTGAACTATAGTGTTTTTGGCTGGGCAAGGAAACTTCTTGAGGGTTGGAGGAAGTTTTTTAATCAGACCTCAGAACAATGATGGAATCGCTTTACACCTGCTTTTGTATTTCAGGGCTGGAGTAGTCTGTGGTCCTAACACCGTGACTATTGACAGGAGAGAAACTGGTGACATTGCTTTGCAGTTACACACCCTAGTTGGTTTATGTACAAAATATTCAGGTTCAAGCAGGCTCAGTGAACATAGGTATTATGCTGCCTGTAAAGAGGTATCTGCTGTGGTCCACTTCAAGGACAGAATACAGGGCTGACTGGATCTCTCCTGTGATCTAGTGTGGCCTTTCTGGCATGCTTGAGTCCCCTCTGTAATTCAACTGCAAATAAAGAGCTCCTTGTGGAGAGAGAAAACAATTTGTCACTGATAACCTCCTGGTATTACTTAACCATGAAGACATTAAAAGGTAATAGCACAAAAGTGCTAACTGTGTTTTGGAAAAGTAATTTCCAGGTACATTAGCCTGCCTGAACTTTTTTGGCTATCTATATACATGGAAGAACCTAAATACTCCTAAATATTTTTGTTTTATTTTATTTACTGCTAGACATTTTTAATTTTCTCCTTGTGAACTCAAGTAGCACAGCATCTGTCTTTTCTGTATTTCTGTCTCAGTGTTTGTAAATACTGAGGTGACATTCTTTAAATATTTATTAAGGAATGGGAAAATCGCTTAATTACAATTCAGGAGATTATTGATGAATGGCTGAGAGTGCAAGCACAGTGGCTTTATTTGGAACCCATTTTCTCTTCTGAGGATATTATGCAACAGATGCCAGAAGAGGGTCGTCTCTTTCAGACTGTGGACAGACACTGGAAGGATATTATGAAGCATTGTGCCAAAGACCCAAAGGTAGGGAAAGTGTATGGTACTAAAATAAAATATTATTTGAAAAACCCACTGTTTGAAGTGTCTTATTTGTAGCTTACAGTTTGCATGTATTCATTGTTACAGGTTCTTGTTGCTACTTCCTTGGTAGGGTTACTGGAGAAGCTTCAGAACTGCAATGAGCTTCTCGACAAAATCCTGAGAGGGCTTAATGCTTATCTTGAGAAAAAACGTCTCTTCTTTCCTCGGTACGATGAGTTTTGGCTGTTGAAAAAACAAAGATTCTGAATGTTTATTTTGTTGTGAAGAAGGTCATGCTTTAAAGTAGCTTGATAATAAAGTTGGCTTTTTCCATTTTCCTACATTTTTTTAGCTTCTTTTTCTTGTCTAATGATGAAATGTTGGAAATCCTGTCAGAGACTAAGGATCCTCTCAGAGTTCAGCCTCACTTGAAGAAGTGTTTTGAGGGCATTGCTAAGCTACATTTCCTTCCCAATTTGGATATTAAAGCAATGTATAGTTCTGAAGGCGAGTGTGTAGAACTGATTTCAACAATTTCTACTTCTGAAGCTCGAGGTGCAGTGGAGAAGTGGTTAATTCAAGTGGAAGATATTATGCTGAAGAGTATTCATGATGTTATTGCTAGATCAAGAATGGTATGGGCTTTGTAATTATTTAATGCTTGTGGCAAAAATGGCCCTTTCTTTATTTTAAGGCTGTCTTGTGGCTTCCTGAAATTCTTCCTGAACATGAGTTGATGAAGTTATGGGACCAGGACCAAGTTAACTATGACTTGTATTTATAGATCAGGGAGATAAGTAAGAGTTTATTTTGAGTAAGAATCAAGGTGTTTTCCTGTAACACTGGCTATAAATTATTTTAAAAGCTTGGCAGCAATACTGTGTTTATAGGATATATCATCTATGTTATATCCTATATTATAGGAGATATTTTTCAGGATATATTTTTCAGGGTTTTTTAATTTAATTTCAAGGAAGACATACAACACTTGCAGTATGCTTGCTTCCTCCTAATAGAAAATCATTAGCCAGAAAATGTTTCTTTGTGTGAAATTAGTATGGAAAGATAATTGCAAGAATCTTTAAAATTATTTGATAAAAAATTGCAAATCTAAGGGGGAAAGAGAGTTAAAAGTTCATTTGGACTTTATAGCAAAGAAAAAAGGGCAAAAAATAGTGATGGGCTCACGTTATAAGTTTCCGTATTACTATATGACATCCGTGCACTGACAATGTATCTATATATTTTACTTACCTCTCAGGCATATCTGGAGACTGAGAGGAAAAGGTGGGTTCTGGAGTGGCCTGGACAAGTAGTATTGTGCGTGTCTCAAATGTTCTGGACCAGTGAGGTACATGAAGTTCTTTGCAGTGGACCAGAGGTACTTTGTAATGCAGTCTTTTTAAAAAAGTCTTTATTCATTTTTTGTTTCATCAAATGTATTTTTCTACAATCAAAATTTGGAAAAGGATCAGCATATGAGTTTCATTTATATGTACAGTAATTTAAACCTGTGATTCAGGTACTTGAATACTCTTATTTAGAGCACATGTAAATTAAAATGTAGCTTCACAATGTAAATGCGTAACTGAGAGAGAGAAGTTGATGCAAAGACACAACGATATACAAGAATGGCTTAATAAGCAATTTCCATTAAGATATTTAGTCATTATGAGGAAGTCTGGAATGCTTGAAACTGTCGTATAATCATTTTCCTAATTACCTTTTTTCTCTTAGGGTTTAAAGGATTATTATGGTACACTTCAGCTTCAACTTAATGATATTGTGGAGTTGGTAAGAGGAAAACTGTCAAAGCAAACAAGGACTACATTGGGTGCCTTGGTTACTATTGATGTTCATGCTAGAGACGTCCTCATGGAAATGATTGAAAGCGGTGATTATAACAGGGTTTTTTCTTCATCTGTGTCTTAATAAATAGCTAATCAAAATGCTTAACCAATCTGATTTTGCTGCCTGAAACACAATAGTATTAAGTTATGTGTGAGAGTATTTGGATGTGAGCATCAACATTAATTTCAAAGCTGTTCTAAAACTCAATAGAAAATCCAGTGATCGAAATGCCTTTTATGGTTGCTTTCAATTCTGTGTTTATCAGGCGTGCAGAGGGAAACAGACTTTCAGTGGCTTGCACAACTGCGATACTACTGGGAATCTGAGAACGTTCGTGTCTGCATCATTAACTGCAATGTAAAATATGCCTATGAATACCTTGGAAACTCACCGCGCCTTGTCATTACCCCTCTTACAGACAGGTGTTACCGCACCTTGGTATGATCTTCCACCAGTGCTAATAAATACTAAAATAAATATTTACTGTAGTATAGTATTTCTTACACTGTTCATTTCAGCCATACTTTTAGGGCTTGCAGTTGCTTCCAAGACTCTGATATTTCTCTTAAAATACAGTTTTCAAATGTAGAATATTGAACATGAAACTGAGCTATAGAAACAATCTGGATGGCCCATCAACGTGACTGAAACATTAGGGGATTATTCTGCTGTGGATGTGTTTTTTAGAAAGCAAACAAAAAAACCACCCTATCTAGCTTACAAGAACAGAAAATAGTTTGCTGATGTTCTGTGGCTGCTAAATAAAGTGGAGGAGGTTCCGCTTGTGAAAATACTGTTCCTAAGACTAGTACAAAAGTTTGGCAACCTTGTAGTATCTGTGCTTTTGGTAGTGGTGTTTATCATTTATTTATTATTGTGCTGATCTATCCTCAGCCAAGCTGACAACCGAAAGTTACCAAAGTCATCTCAGATATATATGGCTTTTCTGACTATCATTTACTACAGTTTACTTGGCTGAAGTATGGCTTCAAGGCACCCATCCTCCTGTTGTAAGATGGTAACTTTCATGCTGTGGAGACCTAATTGCAAACTCTGTAGGGTTTAAGAAAGAAATGGTCTTAAGAGACCTGACTGATGCATCTGAAGATATTTTTTTTTCCCCTCATTGTAGCTTCAGATTTTACTGTATGGTTCTAGCTAATGCCAGGAACCCATTTGTCAAAACATTAAGGTACATTGGTATGAGAGGGCAATGCAACTGGTAGTCTTTTTATTAGCCCACAGACCTTGAATCCTGGAGAAAAGCATTTGGAATCCCGGTACCTTGGCAAAAGGAAGTCTTGTCCTTTGCCTATCAAGGTCTCAATACAGTCCTAGTCAATACAGCTCTGGCCTTGTAACTGTGGATTGGAAACCAAATACAGCTTATCTTTTGGTTAGAGTCTGCAACTTTTTTTTTTTTCTGTCAGATTTTTCTCCTACTTAGTGGAATATGGGAGAGAATAGGGAATGATCAGTGGAAACAGGGATAGAAAAGAGTAGCAACCAAGTAATTACATCAGATTTAATTTGAAAGATCTATCTAAGCAAGAACTGAAAGATTGGGTCTACTAAAGTTTGAGTAACTAATCATGGTGATAAGAATGATAAACCTAAATTCTTTGTTAGGGTCAAAATTCAGTTCTCTTTTTATATATTTCCATGCTGTAAGTAAATTTCAGATTATTTTTAATTATTAGATTTAATTAGTGTCACCATACTTTTTATGTTAGATATGACTGTATGAAACTCTGCCGGTCAATTTAACATTTTCATTCAGAATAATTTCATATGAATGAAATAATGATATCCATAAACTCTGTTTCTTAGATTGGGGCCTTTTATTTAAACCTCGGTGGTGCCCCAGAGGGTCCAGCAGGGACAGGTAAAACAGAGACAACCAAAGATTTGGCTAAAGCTCTTGCTGTTCAGTGTGTTGTCTTCAACTGCTCTGATGGCCTCGATTACCTGGCAATGGGAAAGGTAAGTAGAAAATAAAGGGGTTTTTTTTTTAGGATGAAAATTGTAGGGTTCTCTTACTTTGCAGAATCAAATAAATGTGGTACCTTTGGTCTGCTGCCCTTGGACATTATATATTGGTCACTGCATATGTTTAATTTTCTGCACTTTACAAAATCCTATTAAGTTGCTAATTAAAACATGACATAAACAAGAGTTCACAGGATCAGGATCTTCTGATGTAGCTTTCTTCAGAACCAAGAAAAGACTTAATTCTTCAGTACATCACTGATCTTTCTTCTAAACAGGATTAGACATTATCATAATTGTCTCTTTCATGTAATTCAACTTCCAACATGATACTTAGTTTCTCTGGAATCTCCTAAGATTCTGTTGGTGATGATATTGCTCTTTATTCATTTCCAGTTTTTCAAGGGTTTGGCTTCATCAGGTGCATGGGCGTGTTTCGATGAATTCAATCGCATTGAACTGGAAGTACTGTCTGTTGTGGCACAGCAGATCCTCTGCATCCAGAGGGCTATACAGATAAAGCTAGAAACATTTGTTTTTGAAGGAACGGAACTGAAGCTTAACCCTAACTGTTTTGTAGCTATTACTATGAATCCAGGTTATGCAGGACGTTCTGAACTTCCAGATAACCTGAAGGTAAGATAAAATACATACTTCTGATTAGTTGTTATTAATTCAGACTTTACCACATCAACTATAAAATACTTGTTGCACAATTTTTTGCTCTTTCTTTTTTTCTAAGTACTTTGGGTTTTTTGAAGGAATTTGAAATATTTATCATGTCTATTAGTGTTCTTCAGTCTTTGGCTTGGAAAAATAATCATGAAGTGCTGTAGCAAGTAAACTGTCAAGTTTCAGGCCATGGGTATAATATAAGATGTGGGTAGTAACGTTTTTAAGACAAAGGTATATGTTGGAAAAAATGCTTTGAGAAAGCATTTTTATACTGCATTTACTGTAGTCTTATTTAAAAGAGGTATTATCAATCAGCTTAATACATGCAGTGAATTTCCTTACATTACCTGATTAAATAAAATCTTTGAGACTATTTTTTGGGTCTAGATTATCTGTTACATTGAGGAGGCATGGCTTTAGCAAAGTTATCTGGAGCCTTTTGGAGCTCCTTAAGACTCAGTATGGCATGGAGCTACTGGGCCAGAGCAGGTCACCCGTGTGGGAAGTACACTGCCAGTTAAAGCAGAGTGAGTGCAGCATGAAGAGTACACCAGCTGTAAATCACTTAAAGGAGCGATGTGCATTCACTTACCTGCTGTGTACAACACCTTCCTTTGCTTACTGCTGTGTTGGATGTATCAGTGTAAGGAGCAAACTGCATTCTTGAGACTATGATGAGGGAAGAGAGCTGGACAAGGCACTCTTTGGTGTACCACATTGTATACTGAGATGAATTTGATGTGAGCTTGCTTAGCTTCCCTAGTGAGTCACAAGCTGCAATAATTATCAATAATTATTCTGTTTCTTTAGCTCTCAAATGTTCTGCAGGCCACTGTTTCCCACTCTAACAGGTTTAAATGATCCACAGATTACTTAATCATATTAATCAGTGCTTCATTTAAAATTGTGTTACTATTTTCAGTTAGAAATGCTGTGATGGGATGAATACTGATCTAGCACCTGCAAAAGTTCTGAATTACTTTCCATTCCTCAATTAATTATTTAAAGCTATTTCTTTGGGTATGTGTTTCAGGTTCTTTTCCGAACAGTAGCCATGATGGTTCCTAACTATGCTCAGATAGCAGAAATTTCACTGTATTCATACGGATTTTTGAATGCTAAGTCCCTGTCAGTGAAGATAGTCATGACCTACAGGCTTTGTTCAGAACAGCTTTCCTCTCAGTATCACTATGACTATGGTATGCGAGCGGTTAAAGCTGTGTTGGTGGCAGCTGGAAATCTAAAACTGAAATTTCCCACGGAAGATGAAGATATATTGGTGAGTTCCTGTGGCAGTGATTCTTAAGGAATTTTATAGATGCCCACAGTTAGGATTTCTGAAGACAGTTTTACCACGTCTTGTCATATCTCTGATCCATGTGCCTTAGTTTCCCTATATGTGAAATGAAGACAAAGTACATGCTGAGCTTTCCAGTGCTATGGTGATGATTACTAAAGGCACCATTTAATTAATCAACTGATCTTTATTACATATTAGATTAATTTATGAGCAATTTTTTCTGTGTTTTTAATAAGAACAGTAAAATGTGTATTTGTTTCCTCTAGCTTCTTAGATCAATTAAGGATGTGAACGAACCCAAATTTTTGGCGCATGATATACCTCTGTTCATGGGTATCACTAGTGATTTATTTCCTGGAATCAAGCCTCCCGATGCAGACTACAATGTAAATACACTTGTAACTTTTCCTTGGTCTTAATTATTGTGGGTTGTTCTGTGTTATTCTGTTTTTAACTAGGTGTAAGTAATACAGTTACCTGTGAGCTGTTGTAAAATAAGGAAAACTGCTGAAGTTTTGTGGTGAAACTTGGAACGAGAAATTTTTTTTGGTACTGAGTATAATCCACATCTGAGTTCCTTTGCAACCAGAAAGAAGCTTTTTGTTTGTATTTTCTCTTGTTTATAACAATAGTTAAAGTATAGCTCCATTGTAGGAGTGTGGCTGCGAAGAAGATAAGCATGTAGGAAAAGGCAGATTAGATTAACCTTTTTTAAATTTCCAGTAAAAATACTAGAGTCTTGTTAAAAGCCTATTGGTCCAGGCACACTGTTGGTTTTCTTATGGTGATATGCCTTCTCTTCAAGATAAAAATTGTATTTACGTCCTGCATGTGAATTAAAGAAGTGATTTTTTTGTTTGGGTCTTTCCCTTGGGATGTTGGCTGTATTCTGTTTAATAGCATTTCAGTTACTAATTAATTTGAATGCTTATCAAAAAGGGTTTAACTCTTTTACTGTAGTCTGAAATAGTAATTAAAATTGTAGAGATAAGGTTATGATCTGTTTTGATTTTAGGATTTTCTGGAATGTGCCAGGGAATGTTGTATTCAACATAATGTCCAACCTGTAAAAACTTTTCTGGAGAAAATGATACAGACATATGAGATGATGATAGTTAGACACGGGTAAGAGTCTCATTGCTGTTTCACAAGCAGCATTTGTTGAGAGTTTGATTTACACACACGTGGTTATTTGTATCAAATATAAACGGTCATAAGGGTAGAAAAATGTTTCTATTGAAACATTTGGTCACCAATATTGCTTTCACATGTAACAAAGTGCTTGTAAATGCATCTCTGGGGAATTGTACTGCTGTTGAGATCAGAAACAACCTCACTTGGCTAACAATTTTAGATGTGGGTATCAGTATGGTGAAGACTTAAGACTAAACGTTTGTCTATATTAAAGTATTCATTATCAGTTCTCTGCAATTTTATTAAATTATTTCTGCATAGCAACTATGTGGAGAAAGTATATACAGTATGACACTATTCATATGATTGTTGATCTTCACCTCATTAAATAATCTTTTCAGTATAACAGTGTTACAGTCACATCCCTCTACTGGGTGACTAAGAAGTTACTTCGAAATGTGGGTGATGGTAGTTGGAATTTTTTGTATGTGCAGTACATTTTCCTTCTGCCTGTGTGCTTGAACTTTGTATAAACTCTGTCTAGTCAGGGAAAAGAACCTAGAAAGTAATCCTGACTTGCAAATAAATGAAGTAGTGTGGTGGTAAGTCTGTGGTTGTGGCTGTGTATGTGCAAAGAGACTGTTTTTTCCTAAAGGACAAACCAGATTTATTTGCTCTGGTTTTTGAAAATTTGGTGCAAATTAGCTTTAGGTCTATGAGTGATGCCGTTGGCTGTTGTGTGGGCTGTAAAAGCCAAAATTACAAGACAACTTTATTAATAGTGGGTTTTTTTCCGTCTCTCAGCTTTATGTTGGTAGGGGAATCGTTTTCTGGGAAGACCAAAGTTCTGCATGTGTTGGCAGACACACTGTCTCTTATGAAAGAGCGTGGTTATGGTGAAGAAGAAAAAGTAATTTTTAGAACTGTGAATCCAAAATCAATCACTATGGGTCAGCTTTTTGGGCAGTTTGATATGGTATCCCATGAGGTAATGTATGTTTTAAAAATAATGCACAGTAATTGATCACCTTTATTCTCATCTGCTGTGGCTTTCATGGGATTTGTATGTGTGTAGTCACGTGTGTTCCAACTTCCAGTTAACTTCCATGGTGACATTCCACAGTTGGTTTCAGGGGCAGGAAAAGCAGTTTACCAGGTTTCTGCTTCTGTTTTATAAGTCCCAATTTTGTTCCCTGCACTCCAGACAGTGTTTATGGGGCTCTGCTATGAATTAAATTACTGGTTTGGTTTTAAGAAAAAAAAAGCAAACACACCAGTGTGGGTTCAAGACTAGGAGCTAATAATCCTGTTTGGGTTTTCTGCTTTGTAGTATTTCTAGTGCTTTTTTTTTTTGGTTAGGTTTTTTTAACTTACATGTGTCAGACCTCTGTTATTCTGGATTATATGCCACTAAATTAATGATGTTATGATTTGGACACAATTGTAATTTTATTTTAGCTAATATTTCTATGGCTTGTTTTAAATTATTGTATAAAAAATGCAGTGCCACGTGTTATGTAGGTCTAAATATGAGAAGAAAAAAACCAAACGAATACTGTTTTGAGGGTCCTTGTCCTAATAGTTGCATACATGCTTGGAAATCATACTGAAATTATCTGTATTCATTTCTCTATCTATTCCTAATCAGCATAATCCAAGAAATACAAAAGCTATCTAGCAAAACTTAAGAACTCATGGGTTCTAAGTGTGAAACTTAGGTTCAGAGAAGAAACAACAATGAAGTAAATGTGAAGTAGTGAAACTTGGGGTGACTCTGGGGAGAAACAGATGCAAGGCAGAGTGGAAGCATTTCTGAGTTCCTGTAAATTGCATTGCCAGTCTTCTCTTTGTAGCAATATACTTTTAAACCAAAAAACCCCACTATCTTAAAATGTGCTGATATTGCATGACCCTCAGTGAAACTGCAAAAGTGTGTTCTGCTCTCTGCAGAACAAGAGATGAATAACTAGAAGAGAGGAATAATGAAAAAGCAAGGGAAGTTTTTTCTGTAACTTGGAGTTGTAATTGAACTATGTGTTCTATGTCTTACTTTTCATTCCTACATTCTCCTCTAGTGGACAGATGGTATAGTTGCTAATACTTTCAGAGAATTTGCATTATCTGAGACTCCTGAACGCAGATGGGTTATCTTTGATGGCCCGGTTGATACTCTGTGGATAGAAAGCATGAACACAGTTCTGGATGACAACAAAAAGGTATCAGTCAGTGGAAATAAATGCCTAAATAAATTAATGTGATGTCTTGAAAGTATGCCTCTGCATATAAAAACTCAAATGCAAACAACAGTGGCTAGCATCTGAAAAAGACAAAAGCAGTGTGGTTTTGGTAAGAAGTTATAACCTTTTTTTAATTATTTTAATCATAATCACAGAATCAACTAACTGTTGTAAGACATTAAATGTACAGTATTTCCTTAATGCCATATTGTAAGTTTGTAATAGAAATAATTGAAATCTGAAATTTCAAGAAATGCATTTAATTATATTTAATATTAATCCCATGGTTTCAAAAATTGCAAACTTAAGAACATGAAAAAACCCCCAAGACACAGAGGTCTATATTTTCAAAAATGACTTCTGAGGATAAAATTGTAAAACCATACAATGCTTTTGAAAATGGGCCTTAAGAATATAAAAATTAGAGTGAATATAAAAAATAGAGACAAAGTTAATATAAAAGTTAGGTACAGCTTTTAAAATAGTCTGTCAAAATGCTCAAACTGGACTTCTATTTATTAAGTAGGAACATATATCTATGCATATATATATATTTATAAAAAAATATAATACCTATATAAATCTCCAGCTGGAATGCTTCAGTATTAGCAGCAATAAGGAGCAGATATAATTTCTCCTTTCTGTTGCTGTCTTTTCTTTACCCTGCCACATGCACAATAGTTACCTGTAATGAACCTACTGGTAGGATAATTGGAAATACTATGGTTCAAGTGAAGAATTTAGCTAAAGCAGGAAGAATAATAATTGTTGCTCTAAGTGATTAAGCATTTTATGGGGTTGACCTTGCCTTGGTTATAGAGGGTTTTGCTGATTTTCATATAGAGCATTCCTGTAACAGGTACTATAATTTACAGCTAATTGTTTTTCTAACTTTTAAAAAATTTTATTATTAAAGCTTTGTTTGATGAGTGGGGAAATCATCCAAATGTCCCCTCAGATGAGTCTTATTTTTGAAACGATGGATCTCTCCCAGGCATCAGTAAGTCTTGTATTTAATGAAAATATAAAATTAAGTTCAATATACTAAATGTATTTTTAAAGTGTTTATATTTTCTTCTTAGCCTGCTACAGTCAGTCGTTGTGGCATGATTTATTTGGAGCCCTCTCAACTGGGCTGGAGACCAATTGTTACCTCTTGGTTGAATAAGCTACCTGAACCTCTTAACTTAAAGGCACATCAAGATCTTCTGCAGGAACTTTTTGATTGGTTGATACCACCAGCATTAAGACTCCGCCAGAAACAGTGCAAGGTATTTTTTGCCATTTTTTTCTGCAGTAGGTAGGTGACAGTTTCCATTTACCCTTGGTAAGGAGGGACTATTGCCTCATGGCAAGTGCAATTAGAGTGAATATGCATCAACCTCCTGTTGTTTTGTGAGGGGATTTTCTTGGTCCATTTTGGAAAGTTAAAATGAGAATGTTAGGTAAGACTTGTAAGTTGATCATTGTTTTCACTGTGTTCTTTTCAAAAGTAAGCTATTTAAAGAAAAGTCTTCCTAAGAGAATTTAATACACATTTTTTTCTTTAAAGATGTCATGTTGAATAGGAAAGCACTTTGTGTTTTAGAAAAAGTGTGTGCAGTTCCTTGCAAACTCTGTGGATACAGTGCTTAGGCTTTTGCTTGTGTATTGCTGTAGTTACTTCCATGGAGGTTTTTGTTTCAATATGTATGATTGTAGCGCTCACATGGTAACCATGAACACTGCTAACAAGCTAAGTATCTTGATGTTTCAAGGATAAAGGAGGGCAAATCATCTTTTGAATAAATTCAGTGTAAGCTTTGCCTTAGCTAATTATCTCCTTATTTTATTATTTAGATCCAAAAGATAAGCTAACTGAACACCTATAAGTATAATATCCATCCTTTTATATCTTTTAGGAACTGGTACCTACAAGCGATATCAATGTTGTAGTAGCTCTTACACGGCTTTTTGAAATGTTGATTTGCCAAAATGTGCAAGAAGACCCCACCAACAAAAACATCCGTGTGTGGATTATGGTTGGTTTTTAATGTGTAGAAAAACATGTATCTATTTCTGAATATGCTGATCTTCAAAAATAATTGGACTAATCAAAACAACTTTAATCTGGGATATCAGATGTGAAACAGTTTTGCTATCTCCCTGCTCCCTCCTCTGAAACTTTGGAGATGCCCAGATGAGACACAAGTCTTAGATATAACAAATATGATTAAATATTTATGCTATTTTTCTGGGATAGTTTTGGTTAAATGTGCTTTTTAACTGAGTAATTAGGAAAAGCAAAATTGTACTGTTTCTCTTAAAAGAAGCAGTTGGCTTGTTTGAGTAAGATTTTATTGGGAAGAGTGTTTTCGGAGAGTTACATTAGTTGGACACTCTGTCTGACCTTATATGGTTGTTCCTATGAAAAACTGAAGAAAACAGAATGTAGAAGCATTTGTTTAAAACTGAATTAGAAAATTCCTAGGTCTGGGTTTGCAATTAGAAAATCCTGAGAGGTTATGATTGAACTCTTCTCAGGCTTTGTCATGTGACATAATGCTTTTGTCAGTGGGTTTTATTTTTTGTTTCTTTATAATAGTCTCCAATACCTATATGTCTGTGTATATTTATGTCTTCTACATGTGTATTTCTGTGTCTCATTGTATGTATGTATATCCTTGAATAAGATTTTTTGTTTGTTTGTTCTGTCTTTAATCAAACTTCTAATCAAGGGCTAATCAAGGGTAACTTGTACCACCTATCCCTTAGCAGTATATTTTCAGAATTATGTTTGTTTGTCAGACTGTAGGAGGGTCATACAATATGTCAACTTTTTGGACAGTTGCTTGTCTTTTTACCCTTGTAGGGTTGCTTTGCTTTTGCCACAGTCTGGTCCATAGGTGCAACTTGTGATGGTGACAGCAGGATAATTTTTGATAATTTCTTGAGGGAAACTTTGGCTGGGAAATCTGGAATAAATCCTGTACCAACAAGTGTGGGAAAATGGGAGTGTCCCTTTGAAGAGGAAGGCTTGGTCTATGACTACATGTATGAGGTATTGATTGATTGCTTCTGCATTGACTGAATGAGGTTCTTGAATGGAAGGAAAATATAGCTAGATGGATATGTTCACTTCACAGAGCAGGTTGGATGTTGTAGAGGCATGGTGTTGGATTAAATCCCAAAGTGCATTTATTTTTTGTTTTTGATAATTAATCTGCTGACCAATTTTTCTAAAGAAAATACCAAGATGTATGCAGTTATGTACATAATATTGCAACATTATAGTTATTCTACGGCTAAAGCTAAGCTGATGGACTCAAATCTGGCTTTGTTTAGAAGGGAAGATGTGGACTGTCTGGAAAGAAAACAGGGTATTGAGTCCACAGGCAGTTTGCTTATATTCCGGGTTTTTTTATAGTATCCATTAGAAAGGTTAGATTATAGTTATGCTCTTTAATTTCTGCGTATGTTCTTTTGGGTGGTTTTGTATTTTTGTTTGTTTTGGCTGAAGAGAATCCTAAAGAAAGTATTCTTAAGTTTGGAAATGTACTTCAAGACTTTATTAGTTAGAGAAAAAACCCTAAATATATGAACTTCTGAAACATTTAATTTTTATTAAAATTCATTAGTTTAATTTTTCAAAAGTGAAGTAGTAGAGAAAACCTTCCATATGTATAGAAGTAATGCTGTTCTATTTTACATCTGTATTTCTTTCTAGCTGAAAGGCAAAGGATGTTGGGTTCGTTGGAATAAATTTATTAAAAATATTAATTTCGGTGATAAAAATGTGAAGATTCAAGATATTATAGTGCCAACTATGGAAACAGTCCGCTATACCTTTTTGATAGATCTGTTTGTGACCCACGGAAAGTAAGTTATGTCATGTATGTTCATACATACTCCAAAGCCAATAGAATAAGGGAATAAGAAATGTCTCTCCCTTTGTCCCCTTTTTCTTGGTGGTGGGAACAAACTAAAATTATGACAGGTTTGTATGAGTACATCAAAACATTTTTAATTTCTTCTTAAGGCATGCAATGTTTTTAGAGGTAGAACAAGCAGGGCAAGTTAGTTAAACCTTTGACTTCTAATTTCATTTAGCTTATAGTTGGTTAGATTTGTGCACTCTGTATATATTATTTCTTTCTTTGTGAAGACCACTTCTTTTAGTGGGACCAACAGGTACTGGGAAATCTGTGTATGTCAAGGACAAATTAACGAATAACTTGGAAAAGGAGCGCTACTTGCCCTTCTTCATTAATTTTTCAGCTCGAACCAGCGCCAACCAGACCCAGGTTAGTAGAGCAGATAATTTATTGTGGTCTAGCCAGCAGCAGTCAGGTATTCAGGGATCACCCCAAAGTTGGTGCTGTGCAAGACACCTGCTGCTGCACCAGGCCCCCAGCTGCCAGTCAGTCCCTCAGCCCACCACCAGTTATAAACAGAACAGGATATGATACGGTATGGAATATTTGGTCAGTTTGGGCCAGCTGTCCTGGCTGTGTCCCCTCCCAGCTTCCTGGGTGCCCCCCCTTCTCATTAGCAGGGCCGTACAAGACACAGAAAAGTCCTTGGCTGCTTGGCAACAACCAAAACCATCAGGGTGTTATCAGCATTACTCTCATCCTAAACCCACATCACAGCACTGAACCAGCTGCTAGAAAGAATATGAACTCTATCCCTGTTGAAACCAGGACATTTATCTTTCAAAAAGATAACATATATCAGTATTTAATCTGTGTTTTGGATATTCCTGTCTGCATTATAGAACATTATTATGGCCAGGCTGGACAAGAGGCGCAAAGGAGTCTTTGGCCCTCCAATGGGAAAAAAGTGCATCATTTTTGTAGATGATATGAATATGCCTGCTTTGGAGAAGTATGGTGCACAGCCTCCTATAGAGCTTTTAAGACAGTTCTTTGACCATGGATTTTGGTAATTATTTGAAATACAACTGAAATTTCTTTGTTGCTGCATTTCCTGTTGTATTTATTCACTTGAATTTGACTTTTAAAACAATTTTTAATTGCTTTCTAAATGTTAAGATAACTTTGGTTTATATAAAAATTTCTTATTATCCAGTAGAAGCATCTGCTGTGTTGCTATTTAAGTGACTTTTCAATTTAGGAAGTAGATCATCAGATTCATTTTTGGTTTTTTTAGAAGGTCTTACTGCTGAACATCAGCAATATTTATATATATAAATTAAATTATACTCTTACATGTGGATTTTTTGTCTGCATTTTTCATTGGTTTATTTTTTTTAGTGTAATTCCTTGTACATAGGTTATGCATGCAGAGACTACCCTCTAATACAGATATATGTAAGCCTTAACAAATGTGTTGTGTCGGTAACTAAATGTCATGCTTTGATTTTATTTTGAAGGTATGATTTAAAGGATACATCTAAAATTACACTTGCTGATGTACAGTTACTTGCTGCTATGGGGCCTCCAGGCGGTGGGAGGAATCCTGTTACCCCTCGATTTTTGCGACATTTCAACATTTGCACTATTAATTCTTTTAGCGACGAAACAATGGTGCGCATCTTCTCTACTGTAGTAGGTTTCTACCTGAGGGCTAGTGAATTTTCTTCAGAGTTTTTCACAATTGGAAATCAAATTGTCACTGCCACTTTAGAGGTAAGAGGCAAATACCTTCATGGAAGTTTTCTTTGATTTGTTCTGAAGTTCCACTGGCTCTGTGATAATTTAATTGGTGAAATAGAGATTTTAGATGTTTTGTTCCCTATTATTTTTTCACATACGTCCTCATCTGCTTTGACAAAATTGTCTTAGTTTTATTGCTACAGTAATCTTTTTTTTCTAGAAAATAGCCTTTAAATTTGTGGTAGTTCTGCTTGTACCCAAGGATGTATTCAGGACCAAATGCATCTCAGTTCAAGGACTTTCAGAGCTGGTATTTTAAAACTCTTGTTAGATAATACATACAGTCAGTGTATGGTTCGCAAGATTGACCTGACAACTGCCACTAGAATATTTTTTTTAAGGTTCAATTAATCTTTCCAAAACAGACTAACAAAAAAATAATTCGCATGTTTTGCTGCTTTAAACACAAAATAATGTTTCTATAATAGTAATCACTAGTAGTAGCTACTAATGGTTTGTATGTATCGGGTACATTCAGAGGATTTAGAGATCTTTAGATATTATTGGTATTTATTAAATGAGAAACACTATTTTTGAAGGCATTTTGTATTTATTATAATAACACAGTGTTACTGTTTTGTTGATTTTCTTCTTTGTTGTTTTTATTTTAAGGTGTATAAGAAAGCCATCAAAAATCTTTTGCCCACACCAACCAAATCTCACTATACGTTCAACCTGCGTGACTTTTCACGTGTTATCCATGGCTGCTTGCTCATTAAGAGACAGTCAGTTGACAGCAAACACGTAATGATTCGGCTGTTTGTACACGAGGTATTTCGTGTCTTCTATGACCGTCTAGTGGAAGATAATGATAGAACCTGGTTGTTCAATTTAATGAAAGATATTGTGAAAGAACATTTCAAAGAAGCATTTGATTCAGTTTTTGCACACCTGAAGGAAGGAAACACACCTGTGAGTATAACTTTTAACCTGTTGCAAAGCAATTGCTTTCATTATAAGCTTAGGACTAGAAAGTTTCTCAATCAATTTTGGATCAAATGTGCTTGAGAAATTTGAACTGGATTTGGCAAAATGTCTTCTTTGGAAAAAAAAAGTTAAAACCTTTGGAAGTATTTATCTGTTGTATGGAAGCATCCTTTTCAAAAAAAACTTCATGTAAAGTGTGGGTCAACTTCCTAGTTTTCCATTAAATAATGTTGTGCTTCTGATAGTGAAACAAAAACTTGGTTTTTATTCAGTGAAAAAGAAGTGCAATGCTTTTTAAGGTTCACATATCCCCCTCTCCCCCTCCCCGGGCAATTAATATCTTATTTAAAAATCAGGCTTAGTGGTTTATTAAGCTCCTGGATGATTGCATCAGAACAACTTTTCAAAAAAAGTCTTTCACATCAGTTTGGAGTCATAGCAGCAAATACTGAATCTTTGGGCAGGGAAGATAAAGTAACAGAAAAAAACAGAGTGATTTATAAACCACTACCACAACAGTAGCTGGGATCTGCACATAGTCCTGTGCCTGCAGAGATAAATACAAATATGAATACTCTTGACCTGATTTACAGTATAAAGAAACATTGCCTTTTAAAATTTAGCCTGTTACTGTGTGATAATATTTAAATTTATTTAAATTGTGGTTTAATCCTGTTATACTGTATGACTTGTCTTCCTTTTTATGTGTTTCTTTTTTTCTTTCCCTGTCATTTCATTGACCTGCAGAAGAAATAGCTTTGTGGTCTTAGTAATCTATTCCATAATATATTGAAAATTGCTAGACATACATTTGTACAAATTTGATGTAATCTGAAGGTCATGATTATGAGACTGTTAATGGCTATTTGACCTATTTGGTCCATAACAAATAAAGAACAAGTATAATACAGAGAGTAGAGAATTTTGAGGTGAGTGTTGTCTGTGAGTCTCCATATTTCAGAGTGCTTGTTCTTGCCTCTGGAGTATTTCTCTAAATTCTTCATTGTTTTCTAAAATTTCAATAAGGAATATGTTTGGTAGGTATTGAACTTGACTTCATAATGTGTCGAATATTTACTACAGGTTACAGAAGAAAACATGAGAAGTTTGTTTTTTGGTGACTACATGATTCCAGAACTTGAAGAAGATGGAAGACTTTATGTTGAAATTCCAAGCATTCAACTGTTCAGTGATGTTGTGGAGCAGTGCCTGGATGAATATAACCAAATCCACAAAACAAGAATGAATCTTGTAGTTTTCAGGTGAATACAGTCTGCATTGTTAAGAACTTTAAGCAGTAGTTGATATTTCAGTATATCCAATTTTGTAGGATGTGTTTTTTCTATATCTCCTCCCCTTAATGCATCTGCAGAAGTGTTTGTGGCATTACACCTTTTTCCAGTGGCCTTGTTTTTTCTATCCAAAAGTGAAAGAGAAGTTTTTCCTGGGAGAGCTGTTTCTCCTATGACCTCTGTTACCCATGAAGATGGACATCAATTTTGCCTGCAGCCACTGAGCTTTCATTTCATTAAGGTTATGAGGTTCAAAGTCAGATACAGCACAATCATAGCTGTCTGTCTGCTCTGATATTACATAGCAGAGCCATGCCAGGGCATATACCCAGCCTGGTGCTGTAACTAATACTCTGAAATTTTAGTCTCTGCAGGATACTATTGTTACCTTAATTAGTGATCAGACAGAGCTACATCTGAGACAGATTAAGAGGTCACAACTCCTTCCTTCTCCCTATTGCTAGAGATTACTGCCTTTTCATATTTGCCAGGGTAACTTGGCATGTAGATACTTCATGAAGGTGATTAGAGTTAGTTTAAACACTTCTAATAGCAGCTTATTTCAGTCTAGGTCATTTTGACAAGTTTGATTTTGAGTACCTGCATATATGCTGGGAGTTTGAAGAGCTGTCAGCCTCTGATCAGAGGCTACTTCCTGAGCATAGAAGTAATATCCTAGTTACTGAACAGAATCCAGGAGAGCATGTCTGACTGTAGCTTTAGAGTCAGATCTCATGGATAATATCTGGATTTGACTCCTTTTTTTTTTTCTAACTAATTAAAATAAACAAGAATTTATCTTCTCTGAAATGCTTTAACTTTTTTTTTGAGGTTAAAAGAGGTTTATTGGCATAACACATTTTCCTGAGTTGTTCCTTTAAAAAGTATTTAAGCTGTTACACTTGAAGAAAGTTAATACTGATAATACTGTTATGATTTTAGAGCAAGATAATTTCTGTTGTTTTTCTTTGACACTTTATTCATATAGTGCTCCTGTTTTCACCACTTCCCATTCCTTTCAGTAATTTGTAGACATTTGAAATTTAGCTAAATATGTGTAATACAAGTGTTGTGAGTTCTGGTTTTTTTACTTTGTGGTGCATACCCATTGCCTTTCTTTTCCCTCTGCCCCCCTCCCTCCTTCAGAAATCTGTTTTGAAGATTATATATCTATACTTGTTTCACATATTATTGGGTGCACAAATGTATATACACTCCTGCCATACTGGTAATCAGCATATTTCAAATGCAGGTATATGTTGGAACACTTGTCCCGTATATGCCGTATTCTGAAGCAGCCAGGGGGTAATGCTTTGTTGGTTGGAATGGGAGGAAGTGGACGTCAATCTTTGACTCGTCTAGCAGCATTCATGGCAAAAATGTGTGTTTTTCAACCAGAGATTTCTAAGACCTATGGTACAAATGAGTGGAGGGAAGATCTGAAAGTGAGTATTAATACCCTGTCTGCATTTTTACTTCATTTTGAGGAAGGATGTTTTAGAATGTGCAGTATTTTAACTGTTTTGCATTTTTAGAGTTTTCTCAGGAATGCCGGTGTAAAAGGTTTGAAAACTGTATTTCTACTCACGGACGCACAAATTAAAGAAGAATGCTTTTTAGAAGATGTTGACAGTGTCCTCAACACTGGGGAGGTACCCAATCTTTTTGCAGCAGATGAAAAACAAGAAATCTTAGAGGTATATTAAGAAATTGTCTTTAATGTCATCTTCCTTATAAACTGGTTTGTCATTTCAGTGTAAAGTGTGGCTTTTGGGTATATACTATTAATTCTGTGACTAATTTTGGTGGTCTTAGATAAATAAGCCAGTTATTAGTGAACTTATGGACTAGCTTATGCCTACTACTAGCTTTAATTCTGACCTGGCATTCTGTTCACAAACAAATTGAATTGGACATGTAGGGACCCTTATTGTTCAAAATTGCTGGGGTAATTTTTTTTAAGATTTCTACCTAGAAACAACAGCAGTTACCAGTTGGGATGGACATCAATATTTTATACATCAAGCTAGAAACTTAATGTTAGCTAACAATATGTGGAACTGTATACTGTGCTGTCTTGTTATGTCTGTGGTATGTTTACTAATTAATTACCTTGATCGACTTCTAGTTGACATTCAAAGCAGGTCTTAGTACATACACAGATGTTGTTTATTGAAATAACTCTATCACTTGATAAATACTACTCTACAGTTTTTTCTTGCACTTAGATTTTGGAGCATGTTGATGCCTGCATTTCCATGTATTTTGCAAGGAAATTAGATTGTAATTCTCTTCTCTCTTTCATTCTTGTAAGATATAGAATAACAATATTAAGATAATGTGGCACTCTTACAATTTTTTACTTTCTATGAACATACTCAATTGGTGTATCCTAGAACTTGGTAGCTCTCTATAATATGCCAGCTGGAGCAAAGCTGGTGTTTACTCGTTGAAATTTGCTTCATCAGAATATTTCTTTTAGTCTATGGCTACTGAACTAATATTTATTGTAATTGTGTGACTATGTAAAGCTTTTGTGGAAGAAAAATTTGAGTTTTAGGGGGCTTTTAGTCAATGTTTCATGGATTGTTAATTAATTGAGGATACTAATACTTTTATGAATGAGTCTGTAATTTCAAGTCTGGATGTTTTTTCTTGAGTGATTATTGGTTTTGGTGAATGAACAAATGGAGTATGTTTTAATGTTTGAAACTTTAATCTTCCAAACCAATTAGGTAATTATAGTGTATTTCGGTATAATATTAATGTTTCAAAACTTTTCAGTAGGTTAATGTATGGAAGTGTTGTCTATATGGCAGTTAAAGCATTATTATCTCATGATGAAAACATTTGCTTTTCTGATAGTGTAATGAGAGTAGTAATTTGTCTCATCTGTCTCCATCTCCTTATTTTTTGAGTGAGTGAAGATAGACTGTAATTAACCTGATAGTTGTATTTATCATTAGAACATTTTGAGAGAGCTAGATAGGAATTTTGATTTATTTTTTTTTTTCAAAATGTTTCTTAACCCTCTGTCACATCTTTAATGTATCTTATCTGGATCTCACATTGGGATGGATTTTTAGATTTTGATCTGATGTGTTTTCGGTTGCTCAAGGCAGTAGATAATGCTTCCTAGAATGAGTTTAGGGTCACAGATAAATGCTATAGTTTGATTCTCAAACAGTGTTTACTACATGTTCTGTTTCTCTAGTTTATTATTTTTCATTTATTAATGAAAAAACTGTTATTCTGTGGTGATGCTGTCATTAACAGGATTGCTATAGGACTTCAGAAGTGCCTAATGAGAAATTGAGTAACAGCCTTACTTTATTATTCCTAAGGGTGTTCGTGCAGTAGTTCAGACTGGCAAGAAACATGAAGAACTCAGTCCTTTGGCCCTGTTTGCGTGTTTTGTGAACTGCTGCAAAGAAAATCTCCATGTTGTGGTAGCATTCAGCCCAATTGGAGATGCTTTCCGCAATCGTCTGAGACAGTTTCCCTCACTCATCAACTGCTGTACTATAGATTGGTTTCAGGTATGTGGAAGTATTTATGTTGTTTCCTCAACAAACTACTTCAGTTTTATAGCAATCTGTATTTCGGTTCCCATTAGCTTTTTCTCTTGTCTTCTGTATAGAAGTACTCAGTGGCTTTCACAATTTTAAAACAGCATAGGCATTTTGCAGTATTTTTGGAAACTCTTTAATGGTCAATCTCCATAACTCTAAACAATTTTTGTTCCTTAAAATTTTACATTTCTGAAGTAGTGAATAGTCTTTGATTATGCTAATTTTTCTTTTTATTGCGTAACACACATGTTTTAAAGAACTAGAGAAACCATTTCATTGTGACTGTAAAATGATTGTAGCTTCTGCTGCTTGTTAGGCAGATCATGCATCATGGGAATCAGTAACAAATACAATGTCTGTTGTTTATCAGTAGATCTTTTATAGCAGAATAAAACTTGGAAAATTGCTGTAGTTAAGAATCCTCGATGTAAACAGTATCGCTCTTCGTTAAAGTGCAGTTAGCTCTATAGCTTGGCATGGTGCTGATGTCAAATTCTCTGCCAAAAGATGACACAGGCACAGAAACATTTGGGTAGAATGGCAGTATGTAGCTTTTAACTATATCAGCTAGTTGTCACCAGAAATCATCACATGGGTAGGGACCTTGCTACCTGATCTAACCCTTCTATCAGTTCATTGTTCTTGAGACGTGCTTCGGTCTAGCGTGACTCATTCTGCTGTAGTGAATTATAAAAGTTGATAAGTTATAAACGTTTTTAATTATAAAAGCTGCTAACAGCTGAATTTTACAAATGCTTTCTTCCTCATTTCTCCCTCAGCCTTGGCCTGAAGATGCCCTTGAACGTGTGGCTAATAAGTTCTTAGAAACACTTGAGCTCACAGATAGTGAGCGTCAGGAAGTTGTGCCCATCTGTAAATACTTTCATACTTCAGTTTTGTCACTCTCTGTAAGGTCAGTCTGTTTCTTTTGAAAGCAACTAATTAATTTATAGAAATACTAATTAGGAAAAGGTTATGTTGTTGAAAGTAGTAAATTGAGCAACAGAGAACTCAAGTTGGAATTTTAGAAGAAACAACAAAAGCAGGTGATTGAGTTTTTAATTTCTACTGATTTCTGTATTAAAAGTTAACATGTACTTATCTGCCTGCATAAAAATACTATATAGACTCATCAATGTTGTTTACTCCTATTTTATGTCAAACAGTTACATAACTTTTCTAACAGTAGTTAAACTGAAAAAAAGAAACCAAAACCTAATGGCACTTTTTTTTTTTTTAGGTTCTTGCAAAGTCTGGGACGACATAATTATGTTACTCCTACTTCTTATCTTGAGCTTATTGCTGCATTTCGGAAACTTCTTACTCAGAAACGAGATGCTGTAATGAAAGCCAAGAAGAAATATGTGAATGGACTAAATAAACTAGCTTTTGCTGAATCACAGGTTAGGACAAAAATGGACCTGAAACTCCATTTGAAAGTGTTTGGCAAAAGCTGATCTTTTCATGAAGAAGTCAATCCAAAGCATTATTTTAAGAGTAAACTACAAGAATTGTATTTTCCAACTTCTTTCCCACAGTCATAGTAGTTGTGCTGGAGGCCACAGACCTCCATGCATGTATTGCTAAGCAGTGTATGAACAGAGCTTCCCTTTCCTGAATGGTGACTGGAACTAAAAACTAGAGACTGTGTGTATGAAATAAAAATGAGTCTCTGAAGTGTTTTGATTTGAAACTGAGTATTATTGCCATTAGGTGAAATTGCTGGAAATTGTACTTGGCTCTTCTGAATTCCACCTGATTGCTTTCATGTGTTATAGGTTGGTGAGATGAAACAAGAACTTGTTCAGCTGCAGCCTAAACTGGAAGAGGCTAAATTGGATAACGCACACATGATGAAGGTAGAGCCATACCAAAACAACTTTGTGGTTTTTAATCATGTAGATTTGTGATCCATAATTTCACCTTTGTAGTAATTACATTTGAATGAGGAATCTTAATTGTACGATGTATTTCTACATTAGTAATTCAGCTGATTGTAGACAGGTTCTGAAGAACTTGCCCATACAATGTCACTGATTTGGGACGTTCACAAAGTAAGAGTTGAGTTCAGGTTTTTTGAAGTCACCTCATCCTTCCTGGAGTTTGCAGTGTTGTGCAACTTGCTGTATTCATGCTTATATCATTAGAACTGGAAGAAATAGCATTCCTTATGTAAGATACAGACCCTGGATGTACAGTCCTTGTTTGAGCTCCATACTGAAAGGTGTCAGAATAAATTTGTACAAATAGGTCTTAGATTGGGTTTCCCAAGATCATTCACAAACATTGCAAAAACCACAAATAGTTTATCAGTATACCAAATAAACCAGAACAGTTTTGCACAGTCTGTCTTTGCATGCACAGGAATTAAACACTTGATTTTTGAAAGGATCCTAAAAGGGATTAACTTCATAGAAATATAGTGGAATTCAGAAACCAATCTCTTGGGTGTTTTTGAAATTTCTGACTTGTGAAAATACACTTAGCT
Source organism: Laterallus jamaicensis coturniculus (assembly GCA_022605575.1). NCBI lineage: Eukaryota > Metazoa > Chordata > Aves > Gruiformes > Rallidae > Laterallus > Laterallus jamaicensis. The sequence goes on from JAKCOX010000011.1 coordinate 11,418,532, forward strand.
GGTATATTACTGGTGCAGCACAAAAAAGTATAATTTGATTGACACTGTTATGCACTTCCTTCTGATTTGTTAAGTATTTTTACAGATACAGTTCTACCTCTTACAAACCTCAAAGAAAACTGGATGTCACTTGTGTAGAACTGAAAAGGAAGTACTTGGGTGAAGGCTTGACTCATCACTGGGAAAAAAAAATTGTGGTAGTCAGTGTTACAGACTATGAAGCTATGAAAACTCACTATAAAAGCTAGCAATTTTTTAGTTACAGCCTCATGCACAATCATGAAGTATTCCTTGCCTCCTGAATGTAAACATATTCTTAACAGCTTTTAGTGACAGTAATGCTGTTTTATGCAGTTTACCTACTGATAATGCTTTGTGATGTTACGTTATGCTACAAAACAAATTATTCCCTTACATTAATTGAAAATATATGCAAACATTTAAATACTTAATTTTTCTCTTTATATTTTACTTTATTCCATAAGTGCTATGCTAAGTGTCATTTTATTTCATTGCTCACTGCTCAGTAGGAAGCTCACCTATTTATTTTTTTTTAGACTATAGAAGTAGAATCTGCAGAGGTAGAACAAATAAGAAAAACTGTAAAAGTAGATGAAGAAATTGCTACAGAAAAAGCTGCAGAAGCTCAGACCTTGAAAAATGAATGTGAGAGTGACCTAGCAGAGGCGATCCCAGCCCTGGAGGCAGCACTTGATGCTCTTGACACTTTGAAGGCAAGCTAATCTGACGTGAACCCCTTTATTTAGGAAATGCACTAAGAAGAATTTGAAAAGGGTTCCATTTCTTTAGTTTTAGCAACAGAGGGGACCTCTACAGTCATTGTTCAGGGTATTTCCTCTTGATGTACTCAGAATACAAAGTGGGAAGAGTTCATTTAAAAAATTGTTTGGTTGCAAGAAAGCTGACGTGTGGGAAAAGTAACCAAAACTTGAGGTTACCAGCAGTGGTATCAGCTGAATTGCCTCTTTCAGCTAAATTAATATTGGCCACCAGTGAGTAACAAGGCATTTGCTTATGGCTAAGAATTATCTAGATCTTTGGTTTAAAGGTTTTGTCCTTGTCATGACTTATATGTGATATGAAAGCAGGAAATAGTCATGCAAGAATTTAGTATAGTAGGAGTTACTAAGTACATGAACGGTCTTAGATTACATTTACAGAAGCATATAAAAATATTCTGACCTAGACTTTTTAAAATATAATTTTAATTAATTATTAGTTTGCCGTTACTAGCATTTATTTCATTTTTATTTCCCCCGCATAGGATACATTTATGGATATTGTTAATAGTCTTGCTAACACTGTATTATCCCCTCTAAAAGTCCTCTATAATTATGTTCATTGGTAATGGTGTTATAATTCCCCCTTTTTTCTGTTAGTTCATTTATTTTAGTGGTGAGAAAGGCATAACACTCATCATAATTTGATGTTATTTTTATTTTAGCCTTCTGATATATCAATTGTCAAATCAATGAAAAATCCTCCATCTGGTGTCAAGCTTGTCATGGCTGCTGTCTGTGTCATGAAAGACATAAAACCTGAAAGAATTGCAGATCCTTCAGGGAGCGGCAGAAAGGTAAAATTGCAGACAGTAGTTTCAAATACAAGTGTGTTTCTTGTTGTTCTCAACACAAAACACTTGTTCAATAAACAAGATCGCCCAGGGTCCACTAATGTAGGCAAGTACTTACAGCCTCCATCCATTATTCAACTGAAAACTTCCAGAATTCCTAATTTTCAAAGTTTTGTAATGTGCAGATTTAATTTGTTTGACTTGTATGTTGATAATAATATGTAACTCTTCCCAGAGACACTGATCAACTTTTGGCTTTAAGTATGGTTTGGGGGAAATATGTGATCTGATAGACTTTCTCCTTTATTTACATCTAAATGAGGTGCAAGGTAATCAGTGTTAAATATGCATGAGATTTAATTAAAATAGATTTGTTATTTTTGGATTGTGTGCTTGTTTTAAAGCTTTCCTACTGTGTTTTGTAGATTTTGGATTACTGGGGCCCTAGCAAGAAACTGCTTGGCGACATGAATTTCTTAAAAGATTTGAAAGAGTACGACAAGGATAATATTCCAGTAAGACTTCTGTCTAATTCTTCGGTGTTTTTTACCATATAGACACTTTCTTGTAAGGAAAAAAAAACCAATTAGAAAATACTATACGAGAGGCCTCGCTTGTCACATGTCAGTTAACTTCTGTTATGACTAAGGATCTTTACAATATGATAGTATATCTCTATAGAATGAATATGGTCATGGCAAGCAAGTCAAATTTCCTCGGGATAAGCCTTGTTAAGCAGCATTTCAAGGTTTTAGAATTCCCTTTTTGGAATCCCCCTTCTATTTGAATGAATTGTCCTGTTTACAAATATGTTCCAACTTTGCAATGTTCAGGTCGTCTCTCATCAAAAGGTAAAAATAGCTCATGAAAAAAATTGTGCCCAAAAAATGGCCTAAGCAGGTGCCTGCCTTGGAAGGACTAGGAACATATCTATAATATATCTATAGTATATCTAGTAATTTCTCCAGATGTACTTCCAGCCTCTAGCACTTTAAATAAAGGCCTTCCAAAGGTAGATGGAGTTTCTGTCTCTTACATAGCTTTCAGTGGATGTCTGCTGTGGAATTTCTCTTGTCCACTTAAATCCCATGTAAACTTGCACAAGGCATTCCAGAAGTCTACTTTTAGTAGTATAAGGAACTATCTTCTGTTTCTTCTGAACCTGGGTCCTTTTAGCCTCATCTCATGTATTCTGTTTTCAAGTGGGGCTTTTTTGTGGAACCAGTGAATATTTGATCCCTGTCCAACCTCTGTACCTTCTTTGTGTTCACTTTTCTAAATTACTCATCATTATAAACTTTTTTTCTATTTTTAAATAACTGCCCTCATTGGTACTGCTCTTAAAAGTTGTTTCTAATTCTGTTATTTTGTTTGAAAATGACAAAACAGGCAATATCTTAAATGTACTAGAAGATATACAATAAATGGCAGAATGTAACTATGTAACCTGGGTAACTGTATTTAAAATGCGACCATCTCCCCCAGAAATCTTACTATCCAAGAGTGTGGGTTTTTGCCTTTTTCCTAGTTCAGTTGAAACTGAATATGCTCTGCCTTTTATAGAACTGGTCCCCAAAAATAGGCACAGACAATGTGATTCACTTCAATTTTGTCTTACATTAGTAGAAATACATTTTTATAGTGATCCCAAGAAGCTGTGTCTTGAGAAAAGATAGCAAATAGTGAAATTAGCATGTTTTGCACAGGAGACAGTGTAAATTAAGGCTTCTGTGTGACTAATCTTCTTAGCACTTAGGTAGCTGCTGCATGAAAGACACACCACATGCATGATTATGAAGGGTAGGAGAGGATTAGAATGGAAACAGGAAAAGACTACAAAGCATGATAGGAAAATCAAAAGAAACAAATGAGCAGTGTTTTCTGCCACAATTAATACTGAGTAGGTCTTTCCTGTTTCATTGTGTAGAGAAACAGTGATCAATCGGTGTAATTTCAAAGTGTCAGTCATAAGATTTTGATGAGTTCTAATGCTTTTGTTATCCAGGCAGCTGTCATGCAGAAGATTCGGACTGAATACTTGACTAATCCTGAGTTTGATCCACGTAAGGTGGCTAAAGCTTCCTCAGCAGCAGAGGGTTTATGCAAGTGGATTATGGCAATGGAGGTGTATGACAGGGTTGCAAAGGTGCGTTTGTGATCCTGGTCCCTCCGTGCTCTGAAACCTTCCCTTTGTGTGGTACATTCACCCTACCCATTGTATTAAAGAATGAAGTTACAAAAATGTGCTTTAAGCGTTTGTGTCTTGGTTGTAATTGAATAGGTCGTTGCACCCAAGAAAGATCGTTTAAGAGAGGCACAGCAATCCTTAGCAGAGACGATGACACTGTTGAATCAGAAGAGAGAAGAACTTGCAGCAGTTGAAAGTCGTTTGGCTGGTTTGGAACGAACATTCACTGAGAAAACTGAAGAAAAGGCTCGTTTAGAATTCCAGGTTGATCTGTGTGCTAAAAAACTGGAGCGAGCGGAGAAGCTGATTGGAGGCCTTGGTGGAGAGAGATCAAGGTCAGGCTAAAGTTCAAATATCAGTTGTAACAGCCACTGTAGAAACAGAATTTGATCTTTGGTTCTCTGAGCTTTTAATACTGTTTTGAGGGCTGTGTCTAGACCCTTGAAAGACTCCTAATTTTTAAAATGTAAAATACGGGCAACAACATGGAGAGAATTGTAGAGAGAGTCTTCAGAGTGAGAATAAAACATATATACCCCATGTCCTTGTTCTCCACCTGAAGTTAAAATAACCAACAATGAAAAAAGGTCCATTTTTATTACCAGTATCACTAGTATGGAGGTTTCAGCAATGTTTTTCTCTATCTTCTGCTTGTCATAGATGGAATAATGCTGCAAATGATCTTCAGGACATATATGATAATTTGACAGGAGATGTTCTGATATCAGCTGGTGTGATAGCATATCTGGGAGTTTTTACTGCTGGATTTCGACAAGAATGTACAAAAGATTGGAGCAAACTGTGCAAGGTTAGAAAACTATCTTCAATTTAAATGAGTGGGTTTGCTTTTCAGACTACTGTAAATATCCCAGCTCCTTTGGCCAGCCTGGTTGCCCTTCTCTGAACTTATTCAAGGACCTCAGTGTCCTTCTTATGGTGAGAAGCCCAAAACTGGACACAGTACTCGAGCTGCAGCCTCACCAATGCCGAATACAGGGGCACAATCACTTCCCTAGACCTACTGGCCACGCTATTTTTGATAGAAGCCAGGATGCCTTTGGGCCTCCCTGGCCACCTGGATACACTGCTGACTCATTCAGTCAGCAGTTTATTTAATATTACCTTGATATAATGATGGACTAAATTCTGCTGACCCACTATTCTGTAAATTTGAAATTAATTGAATCAGCAAGTTTATTCTGGGCCTAAAGTAGCATATGAGAAATGAGAGTGGACCATTGACTTTGTAAGGGTTGACTATTAAATAAAATCTCTGAATTTTCTGTTTTGTCTTTAGATGAAAGAATTAGTTTTAAAATGCAGTTATATATAATGTAAATATGTGTTAATTAAATGGTTGATTATGCTGTTTGCAAAGGGACATTCCAATGTAGTTATGCATTTATGTAGTTACTAATAAATCTAGAGATTTGAATTCACTGATTGTGACCATGACAATAAACAGTAACAAGTCAGTATTGGATTACTGTATGGAGTTAATGGGTGATACAGTCAGATGATTTCCGACTGTGTGAGTTTCCTAAAGCAATGTATTGTCATAACTTTAGGTAACTAAACCCCCACATTTACAGTGTGCAGAAACATGGACAAATCCTACAAAATTAGGAGAGAGGGTAAATATCTGGTGGTGAAATAAAGGTAACTATTAAAGCTATGATTTTCGCAGGTTTTTTACCTCACCTGTTTCAAGCTCTTAAAAGGAAATGAACAATGTCAATTTGGATTGAAGTGGCATTTAATAAAAGATGTAAAGAAACATGCAGTAAAGATAAACTGGCTTTTCTTCTGTTTTTCCAGGAGAAAAATATCCCTTGTTCTGAGATTTTCTCTCTAAGTAAGACTCTTGGTGACCCAATAAAAATAAGAGCCTGGAATATTGCTGGTTTGCCAACTGACGTATTTTCTGTAGACAATGGGGTAATTGTTGACAATTCAAGACGTTGGTAGGTGACAAAAAGGTTTAATTTTCTAATCCAAACAAGTTTTCACTTCTCAAAAAAAATCAGACTAAGTATCAAGAGACAGTGCAGCTTCTGTATAGACAATGCTATTGAAAGCAGAATGGAATATTTATATCCAGCCCCTGTGAAATTTAAGATGTATAATGCTTTAGAGATCTGTGTACATAGTTACTTGAAGGTTTTCCTTTTAGTAGATGCAGTGCTCTTAGCTAAAGTTGGACCAGGGCAGTCCTGCCTTTTTCTCATTCTTTTTTTGTTTATTTGTTTGCTTTTTTTAAACTTTTATTTTAAAATCTTGTACCTTGCTGTCCTGTTACTCATTATTTGTGTTTAATGGTAGATTCAGTTATGTAAATTGCAGGGTCCAGATACTGCAGTCCACTTCAGGTTCTTAGACTTACTTGGCTATCAGATGACATTTTTGTGTTTTACAGATACTTATGGAGTGTGAAACTCCTAACTGTATAAAGGATTCTTTTAAGACAACATTTTTTAATTACTGCAACTGAAAATTTATTTCAAGGGTGATAGCTATTAAATTACATGAAAACATGTGACAGCTGTCTGCAAATAATCTACACTCACTAGAAATAGAGGATTATAAAATTTTGTAGTGTTTTGATTTAAGTTCTCTTAAGAATCAGTCTTCATGATAGATTTAGATTATAGTGTCCATTTTTAGAAGGGTGCTTAGTTCTGTGAGGGTGCAGTTAGAGGTGTTAGTTATGATTCATCCCTCATTTATTAAAATACATACATATATATTTTTATTTTTAAGTGAAAAAATATACTTGTAATATCTCAACATTTATAAAAATAAATAAATTCTAAATAATGAGAACTCCAGGGGAGAGGCAGAACAAGATTTAGCAATATTTTGGCATTGTTGTGTATTTTATTAACTTTTTTCAATTTTAAGAACTATTTTTGGTATTTTAAAGTTATAATAAGCTTGATATATCCACTTTTCACCGATTTCTTAAAAAAACAGAATCAAAATTTTATAGCCTTTTCCTTGACAGCCTGGCAAAGAATATCTTAAAACAGTTTAGAATTTTTAAAAACTCCTGCAAACAGTGACAAAACTGTCTTCTGTGTTCTAGGCCCTTAATGATTGATCCTCAAGGTCAAGCAAATAAATGGATCAAGAATTTTGAGAAAGAAAACCACCTGAATGTTATCAAAGTCAGTGACACAGATTATATGAGAACTGTGGAGAACTGTATTCAGTTTGGAACTCCACTTCTGCTAGAAAATGTTGGAGAAGATCTAGACCCATCCCTTGAACCTCTGCTACTTAAACAGACTTTTAAACAAGGTACAGCATAATTAATTTTGAGCCCTGAAGTAGATGACATTAATGTTCCTCTTATAGTCTATGGTACTCTCTAATGTTTTCTTACTACTCTCTGTTTTACTGCTGTCTGTGGTAAGGGGAAGGTGATTTTCATAACAGCTTCAAGTTCTATATTATCTTCAAATAGGTGTCATTTATATATCACATGGTAGTGGTTTAATGTGAAGACCTTCACCATGTCACTGTAGGAGACTGAATAAAGACACTTTACTGCTTAGACACTTAGACTTTGCTGGAAGATTGCGAATAAAATGAAGTTTTGCTTGTTCTTTTTCATATGTTTTAGTCTAATACTAATATTTACTAAATTTTGCACAAGCAAGAAATGCTGTTAAGGTATTTTGCTTAAGACACAACTTTCCTGTGTTTCTCTGAAACGTTGCAAAGTAGCAGTGAGTTTGGCTTTCAACTTTTCATTCATATTCTCCTGGAAAAAGACAGAAAAATGCAGATAAACACCATTGGGATTTCTTTCCTTCTTTAAGGGTTTTCACATTCATACTATTTATTTCCAACAGGTAACTAAAGAAAATAATAGTTTGTGAGAATATCATATTTGAGAACAATTTCACAGCTCTCTGTTACCATCTCTGGTATTGTATGTAGCCTTACTGAATTCTGTGAAATTTTTCAGAGCATCAGATTTATTTACTTATTCTTTTAAAAAAATTTGTCATTTACAATAAATCAAGTGTTTTTTTCTGTAAGCAATTTAACTAGATAATGGTTTTCTTAACTTTTCTCACCTCAACTTTAGGTGGTGTGGAGTGTATCAGGCTTGGTGAGACCGTTATTGAGTATTCCAGTGATTTCAAGTTTTTTATTACCACAAAACTGAGAAATCCACATTATATGCCTGAACTTGCTACAAAAGTTTCTTTACTCAATTTTATGATAACGCCAGAGGGACTTGAAGACCAATTGCTGGGTATTGTTGTAGCGAAAGAGAGGTAAGACTCTCTTTATGGCAAATAGCCATTTAAAGTTTTATGATGTAGTTCTGCATATCACATGGTGTTTTTCCAGACAGTAGAGATATAATAAAGGAAAATTAGAATGTGCTAACATGCAAAATGCTAAGTTGTTAAAGTTTAGACCATCATTTCCAAATACTGAACGAAAGTTATGCAAAGAAATCTGTTCTCAGAAATATAAACATATGCTGAACAGTAACAGCCTCTTAAACTGAAGAGACCATTCACACTCATTTGTTCTAGGAAGGAGGAGGTATCTTCATGAGCTTCAGTGGAACATGAATATTGACTGTGTGTTGTATGTGGGTTTTTTCATTAGGCCAGAACTAGAAGAGAAAAGAAATGCTCTCATCCTCCAATCTGCAGCAAATAAAAAGCATCTAAAAGATACTGAGAGGAAAATTTTAGAAACCTTACATTCATCTGAAGGAAATATTCTGGAAGATGAGACTGCTATTGAGATCTTGGATTCTGCTAAAATAATGGCTAATGAGATCACAAAAAAACAGCAGGTAAGGACTATGTATATGTGTTTTCAATTAACAGTTGAAAACAATAAGTGGAAATTAAATGTGAAAATTAGAAGCTAGCAGAAGGAATGTAAATTAGATGCAAAGCGTGAGGAAGCTGTGCTTGTGAAATGTGAAGAGAAATAAAATTGGATCCATTCTGAAATCTTCACAGATTGTTTATTCAGTCTTTAACTGAAAATATTTTAAAGAATATATATCAATCTATAGAGAGTGAAAATTAAATTCTGAAGTTTAGGTAACTTTAAGATAAAAGAAAGGAACTATTTTTTGAAAACAACAAAATATTCAGGGAGACAATCCAGATTCTTTGGTTGAATTTAATGGATAAAATACCAGCTGAAGCCAATGACAGCTAAATAACATTGGTAAAAGAATAAAGATTTTAAAAAATTTTTTAAGTTACTATAGATGTAACAGAAATCCAGTAGTAGTGGTTTCTTTAAGATCATGTTGACCTTCAGGTATTTGTTAATGCCTATTGAATGTAAACTCAGAATATGTCTGATCAAATTTTGAAAGACCTTTTTATATTCAAAGTATGTTTTTTTATACAGCGGGTTTACAGTATAATAACTAGAGCTTAAATACCTGGGTAATTACAGATTGATTAAACTTGTTAATATTGCAGAGATAAAGAGTGATACTATCGATGCTAAATGATGCAGTGGGACTCTTGTACATTCTTTGTCCTTTGCTTTGACTCCTGCATCCTGTAGTATATAGACTTATAGTATATATTTACCTATATCTATAGGTAAATAGATCTGGCAGTACTACACTAAGACAAGTACTCATTCGACGTAATGTAGTTGTCACCTACTGTGGTTATGCATTTTGGAATATAAAAGTTGTCTTACTCTAGCATGATCAAGTTCTGTGTAGAAGTATTTTAATAATGTTATTAAGTAGTTATATTTCTTGTAGATAAGAGGATATTGGAAGCTTTTCTTTATCAACTACTATTCATATTTAGATTGCAGAGAAAACGGAACTTAAAATTGCTGAATCTCGAGAAGCTTATCGACCTATTGCAAAGCATTCATCAGTGCTGTTCTTCAGTATTGCAGACTTGGCAAACATTGATCCCATGTACCAGTACTCCCTTACTTGGTTTGTTAACCTCTTCATCAACTCTATTCAGGATAGGTAAATACAGTCTTTCTGGTGTAAAATAAGGTTTTTTCACTGTCCTGCTCTGAATAGTTCCCTCCTTTTTGAAACTGTTTATCTCTTATCCCTCATTAAATGCAGGTTTTTAAAATGAAATATGATTTGTTAATGAACTAAATGCTCTTTTTAGCTACAGTTTGAGCAAACAATGAACTGTATGTGCTTTATTTAAGTATTTTTAAGAATGTGACTTACAGAAAGGGTGAAGTGTATTTATGACTACTAAGAGCATCACCACCTAACTGAAAAAGTTATTTCAGCTCATTATTTTTCTTGGGACTTTTAAAACAGCTGTAAAACATTGCATATATTTGGAATTTTGAGGAAATGGGCATCTGAGTCTGTTGTGGACTATGTGAGCTTGATGTAATTTCTCTGCAGCCCTAAGTAGATTTAGATTTCTTAAGTGATTTGCATAAGTTATTAAATTTGAGGTCTCAGTTTCTCATTTCTTTTCTTTTTAGTAACAAATCTAAAATCTTGGAGAAGCGACTTCGATATCTAAATGACCACTTTACTTACAATTTGTATTGCAATGTGTGTCGTTCACTGTTTGAAAAGGACAAGCTGCTCTTCTCGTTTTTGCTGTGTTGTAATCTTCTCATGTAAGCTCCTTTTTGTGAACTCTCTTTAATAACAGAATTATCATTAGTGTTTTTGTAATGGAAAAATATTGAGATATATTCTTGTGCATATTAATATAATCTTTGGAGTAAGATCATAAATGTTTGGGACTTCCTAATAGTAATACTTACAAGCAAAAGAAAATGTGAGTGCATGTATCACTACTATGTATAGCCTTGGACATGTTAATGAAAGAATGTTCCCATCCTTATTAAAATCAATGGTTTTGCCAGTGATACATCTTTGATTCTCTTTAAAGGGCCCGGATAGTTCTACATAGCATACTATATCAAGAATGATTGCTGTTATTTAAGAAAACATTTTTAAAAAAATCTATACAATAATGTACCATCCAAGCAACAGCTAGGCCTTTCTATGTTTTTCATTTTCTCTCCTCTTTCTTGTATCCTTTTGTCTACATCGTGAGATCTCAGTTGCAGACTTCCATATATAGACCATTCTTCCTTGGTCAATTTCTAAGGCTGCTGTATTCCGAGAATGCATTCTTTTCTGTAAAGCCTTTAAAAATCAGCAATAAGTGCGCTTTTTAAAAACAAATAAGCAGATATTTACCATTTACCTCTTTAAACCCTTAATATAGTCTTAATCAGTCATTTTTACTATACAGTTTTTTAAAATACAGAATACTGCGATCTGATCTCAGCTGTTACTGAAGTAGAAGTGTTACTAAATGGTAGTGAAGTGTAATGAATTTTAAACAACTCTTTGTATTATGTAGAATTGTAGCTTTGTAACTGAATATTATCCATCTATGTTTTTAATACAGGGCTAAAAATGAAATAGAACATCAAGAGTTTATGTTCTTACTAACTGGGGGTGTAGGTCTCAAAAATAAGTACAAGAATCCGGATCCATCTTGGCTACCAGATAAGAGCTGGGATGAACTATGTCGTGCAAGTGAAATCCCAGCTTTGAAAGGACTGAGGTAGAGGAAAATTTTGATGTGAACTAGAATTAATTCATTTTGACTAAAGCATGTGTAACGTTAAAATAAATGTTTCCTATATGTTTTCCAAACCAGCACCAAAATGCCAGCATGGTAAAAACAATCCCTTATTTCATCATTAGGTTTGCTTCACTTATTATTTAATTAAACTCTTTTCCTAAATTATTTGAGGCATTCCCTAAGGAAACCTCTATTGGTGTGTCTCCATGGTAAAGAAACTGTGTTTCAATGGTAAAATCTAATCTCCTGAAAACAGGAGAATTTCACCCTGGATTTAAATGGAATTTAACCCTAAATTCTGGTGTGGCTGTACAAGCCTTGCAAATAAAATGCTGACAGAGCCCAAATACTTGGAGGATTTGGATCTGACTATGGAAACACTGCTCTGTTAGAAGAAAATGTTTGAGGCTGTCTCTGTGTATCTCCCTTTGGAGTTTTAGTAGCAGTATGGGTGATGATCCAGCCTTTAAATTGTCTGAGAGTTGTCCCATTGCAGAGTATGTAACTGTGCATGTTGTGTGAAGGAAGGAAATCCTTTTCCTTGATGGAATTTCCTGCTAATTTGCTTCGGTGGAATTTCCCTGAAATGTGAGGTCAAAAATTCACCCCAGCCTGTGAACTACAAGTACTGCTGGCTGAAGGAATGCTCAGAATTTATTGTCAACTCAGAACCTGTCAGGTGGAGTTATGTATGTTTGCCATAGCATGGTGGGAAAAGATTTTTTTTCTTCACTCTTCAGCATGGAGAAGCTCAGCTGGATGATTATTTGCCGATATAGAATGGCTTGTGTAGCAATACAGTGTAACTGACTTTTGATAAACATAAATGGAATCCGAGTATTCACAGTATTCTAAGTGTGGGTTTGTTTGGGTTTTTTTCTCTAGGAGTCACATCTCTGAAAATATGAGTGAATGGCAAAAAATGTATGACAGCAAGGAGCCACAGAACTTTCCTTTACCAGAACAATTGAATAATTCATTAAATGAATTGCAAAGGATGATAATTCTTCGGTGCTTACGACCTGACAAGGTAAAATGATCTGCTACCAAGTGTTTGTAGACTGCTCCATGTCTTGTAACAACACTGGTTGTTAAAATAACTATTCTTCATCATGTTTTGTTAAGAAAATAAGTGCTATTCTTCGTTTTCAACTGAGCAATACAAACACCACAGACATCAGCTGGAATCTTTTGTCTGACATGACTTAATGCATGTTTCAAAGTACAGTCATTGTTCTAGTTTCTTCAAGTGCTTGTTCATGTTCACCTGAACTAAGACACGGAGTAGCCAGTACTGTGTGCTGGTATACAAAGGGTTCCGAGGCAGAGATACAACGTATTTACTTGAACAGCAGAGGTGACCTTTTACCACCTTCTGCCTTTGGTACACTTAGCAAGTTACATTGCATGTACTTTAAGAACAAGGGCTGCTAGGATTTAAAGTACATATTGCAATTGCTCCTCAATGACGTACTACATTAATATTTACTAAGGGGGAATGTGCTGGTTCTCCACGCTAGGTAAAGTCTGAATTAAAGTCTTACTGTAATTTAATATTGTTTACATGAGGTATGTTGGTTTTTATTTTCTAAAAGCTTTAGGCAACCTGATCTTTTTGGAGCACAGGAAATTCCACACCAATCTACAGAAGAACTTTTTCACAGTGAGGGTGACAGAGTGCTGGAACAGGCTGCCGTGGGGGGTTGTGGAGTCTCCTTTGCTGGAGATATTCAAGACCCACCTGGACACTGACCTGTGTAACCTGTCCTAGGATCCAGGGGGGTTGGACTCGATGATCTCTGGAGACCCCTTCCAACCCCTACAATTCTGTGATTCTGTGTCCCTGCCCATGGCATGGTGGTTGGAACTAGGCAATCTTTGAGGTCTCTTCCAACTGAAAGCATTCTATGATTCTATGATTATTACTCATCTGGTAAGGAAAAAAAGAGAGGGGGTTGTCAACCTTTGCTTCTGAAGCATTCTGCAAGGCTGGCCTCAAAGCAGAGGTGTCTGTAAGGTCAGGAATTTAACTAGTACATGGCACATTCATATATGCACTTATGTTTAATTTCTGTTAATGGTTTGTCTGTACTTGTTTTATCAGATTGGTCCAGCTGTAACAACATTTGTAACTGATAAGCTGGGGAAGAAATTTGTAGACCCACCACCTTTTGATCTAACAAAAAGTTACTCAGATTCAAATTCTACAATCCCTTTAGTATTTGTGCTCTCTCCAGGAGCGGATCCCATGTCTAGTAAGTATATGCAGGAAGAGTAAACAAAAGCATAGTACAGCTTTTCAGATTAGGGACTTGAATTTCCCTTTCAGTTCATGTCTTGGTGCAAATACAAAACAGTAGTGAACATTTTAATTTTTTTTTTTTCTGATATAACTGCTTTTTAACCAAGAAACGCTAAAAGTTTATGCTTTCTGTTTAAGGCCTTCTGAAATTTGCAAAAGACAGAGAGATGATTGGAGATAAGTTTCAGTCCATCTCATTAGGACAAGGACAAGGACCTATAGCTACAAAAATGATTGAGAAAGCAATGGAAGAAGGAACCTGGGTTTGTTTGCAAAATTGTCATTTAGCTGTCTCCTGGATGCCAACACTGGAGAAAATATGTGAAGACTTTAACAGTGAAAAATGTCATCCAGTCTTCAGACTCTGGCTTACTAGTTACCCTTCACCAAAGGTGTGTGCATTGCCGAACATTCTGTATTTGGGAAAAGACAAAGTTGATGACATGTTTAAGAAATACATCCCTGAATGAGCTGAAAATGCAAAAGCTCTCTGAGATAGAATGAGGCTGTTGAATAGATAATTTAATCAAGAAGGGATATTTAAAAATAAAGATGGTTACATCAAGCTTCCTTTGTGATACTTTGATATTGTATTGTGTGATATTTTGTGTGCTACTGAATGGAACTGCATTTTGCCAGTATATGTAATTATGAAGTTTTTTGCTGTCACTGAGGTTAATTTTGCATTTTATTTATATGGTGTTGAATACTCAGAAGATGTTTTAAAATCTGTTTGTAGTTTACAGCAAGGTCTTGCTTTCTTGATGCCTTTGAGAATTTTTTAAATGTTTAAAATAGATTTTCTGAGATAACATTGTTTATATAATAAACAGAGTAATAATATATTGTTATAACAATGTAACATCTATTCCAGACTTTGAGTGCAGTTTTGCTATTTTTAGTTTCCAGTAACCATTCTGCAGAATGGAGTGAAGATGACAAATGAACCTCCTACTGGTCTCCGATTAAACCTACTGCAGTCATTTCTTTCTGATCCCATTTCTGATCCTGCATTCTTCTCTGGGTGCCCTGAAAAGGAGCTGGTAATGTGTCTACCTCTTGACAGTTTTCTTGTTTCTATGGTGGGTGTTTGTGGTTTTGGTTTTGTTTTTTAATCCAGAGATACACCGATTTCTGTCCAGTGAATACAATAAGCTATGGTTTTTACTGTGGTTGTGAGTTTAGGTTTTCAGCCTAAAAATACTAGTTAAGTGTTATGCTGCCTGGTAATTTAATGTTGCAGTATTTAAAATGGTTTCTTAGGCTTCATTAAATCACATACATGTTACGCAGAAACTCTGAACATTCCTTAGTAGGGCATATGTATTATTGTTGAGATGGTGGTAAATGCTGAGAAGATCAGGGACCAGTATTGCAGTGCCTCTAAGTCTTGCTGGTAAGTGATGAACCACTTAGCTAATCATTACCCATGAAGAAAGTGAAAAAGCAGTGGATTTATTCACAAATACAAGTATGGTAATCAATATGCATAGGTATACGTGGATGCATCTAAAGACTTATATAAAACAATACATCTGCAATTTATGATTTTCTAATGAACCTTAAAAATAAGTATCTGCTGCTATTTTAATTCTTACCAAGTCAGCTGCCCTTTACATGGAAGAAGAGAAAAAACTTGTGTAATGGTACTTGAGGAGCCAGCTAAATGTGCTTCCATATGTGGAGACTATGTGCATATTTGTACCCAAACCAAGTAACCACAGCATACTCAAGTTGCTCGTGTTTGTACCCTAGACAGAGAGTGGTGATTGAGTGGTGTGTTCTCTGTACAAGTTACAAACTACCATGAGAAGATAGGCTAGTTAATAACACTTTTTGGGTTTGTTTTTCTCAAAGGTATGGGAGAAACTGCTCTTCGGAGTTTGTTTTTTCCATGCTCTTGTTCAAGAGAGAAGAAAATTTGGGCCCCTTGGTTGGAATATACCCTATGGATTTAATGAATCAGACCTGCGAATCAGTATCAGACAGCTGCAGGTAAAATCACCTATTGCCACCTTTAACTCAGATTTTGCCAAACATAGGTGACAGTCAAAAGAGCAATACGCTTAAGTTACATCAGTTGTTCATAGATTTTCATGACTTCAGCTACAAAGGCAAGGAATTTCAATCATATTATAAATATTTTCAACATTACAAATGAAATAAAATCAAGAATTGATCTTCATGAGATTTAGATTCTTACAGACATACAGAATATGATGAGTATATGTGAGTATAATAGGAGTCAATTTTAACATATGTAAGAGCTCACTGTGCTTTATGTAACACCATGCCAGTGGCAGTCACTAGTTTTTGGTCATTAATAGGAGGAATTTTTTTTTTTTTTACATATCTCCTGTTAGTTAAACAGAGCCTCAGACTATTCTCCTTCCCTAAAATGAAATGCTGAATTCTGCTTGACTTTGAGTCTCCTGCAGGCCCTGTGTGGAAAAGGCAGGAGAGCTAAAACTATTAGTTGCAGAAATTGAGGCTGAACAGTTGGAAATGTTATCATGAAGTTAGTTCAAGAGATAAGAGGGTTTTGCAAAATCATGTCAAATGCACAGTTTATGACATGGAAAAATAACCATCTAGAAAATTTAGGCTGGGCATGCTATCCACTTATAAATAATTCAAGAATTATTTGGATAATTTACTAATTTGGATATTCATATGAGGCTTTTACTACTAATTCCTTTTTATTTTAAACAGTAATTTTTACCTGAAAAATATTTCAGAATTTGAATTTCTGGCGCTTAGGGAGAAAACTCCATAAACTGCAGTTTTGCATTCACTATAGCTTCCAGATCTTTGTTTGGTCTGTAGGTCACACTGTTGTTCTGCAGATATTTCAATAATTACCCAAATCTTCTGTTTCAGTTATTCATAAATGAATATAGCCATGTTCCTTTTGAAGCTATATCTTACCTGACTGGTGAGTGCAACTATGGAGGTCGAGTGACAGATGACTGGGACAGACGTTTACTGCTGACAATGCTGGATGACTTCTACAATCCAGATATAATTGAAAATCCTTCTTACACTTTTTCTCCCAGTGGCAACTATTATGCTCCTCCAAAAGGCACATATGAGGACTACATTGAGTTTATTAAGGTAAAAAGCAACATCAAGATTATGAACTGTTATAATTATGATGCACTAATAAAGCAATCCTTAAAGGCTTCTGTTACGGTTTAGTGTGCATTAAAAAGGTAGCACATGAAACTGTGTCCTTGGCTTGTTGCCTAGCATCCTTTTATGATCCTTGCCATGATCTAGAATATTTCTGAGGGGGAGAGGGAATTGCTTTCTGTGAGGTGATGGCTCTGTGACCAGTAATACTTCCTGACTTACACATACCTACTGCTAAGGTCCTTATCAACCTTCAACTGAAGTCAGTAGTAGCTTTTCACTCCTTAAAGAAGCCTTGGATCTGATTCCTAGTATGCTGTTTTATCTCATGCAGATGTTTATTGCTTATTTTGTCCTAGAGTCTTCCATTTAGTCAGCACCCAGAGATATTTGGTTTGCATGAAAATGTAGATATTTCAAAAGATCTTCAGCAAACTAAGATCCTCTTTGAATCTCTGCTTTTAACACAAGGAGGAGGCACTCAGGGAACTTCTGGAGGTGGTGACTGTACTCTTTATGAAATTGCAGATGATATTCTCAGTAAGGTATTGTATTATTCCAGTAACTCTAACTTACCTTTTTACAAAGCAGAACATATTTTATCTAGAATCTTCAGTGTCAAATTGACATTGTGTTGGAGGAAAAACCTCCTGGGAGGAATTTAATGCACTATGAAAGTAAAAACATGTGTGACTATGTCTATACTTCAGCTGAAAGAAGTTTTTATTAGAAAACAGAAGTTAAAAGAACAGTTTGATTCATTCATGTGAACAATAAAATCAACAAAACAAATGTATTCATAACTTTTCATGGTATGAAAAATTCTTGGAAGTTTTTAAAGGATAAACATTACTTTAAAAATCCCATAATTTTTATTTGAAAAAAACTACTAAATACTGAGGTGATCTACTCATAAGAAAGTTTAATGGTAGTTATTACTCTGCACTTTTTCATAGATCCATACTTTTCATGTAGTATAAATACATAATGATACATAGAATGATTTCCAAATATGTGTCATTTGCAGCTTCCAAATGATTTTGATGTTGAAAGTTGCCTAACTAAATATCCTGTGCAATATGAAGAAAGTATGAACACTGTATTGGTGCAAGAAATGGAAAGATTTAACAAGTAAGAGTGTCATACTTTATTAAATGTAACCAAAATAAGTCCATTCACAGAAGAAGTTTCCTTTTGAATCATACACTGCAAAGCTGATGTTGTGTCAAGTATTTATTTATTCTTTCCCCTTCTAAATTGTCTGCAGTGATATTTGCAGTCCAAACACCAGGACTCCTTGTAGGAAGGCAGAATGTAGGATAGATGTGTTTTAACCTCACTTTCTCTTTAACTATCTTTATCTTATATTTTATTTTTGACCTGTAGAGTAAAGGGGTTAGAAACTCTACTACACACACAGATGTAGTATATGAAACCTCTTTCTTGATGGAAAAGTGTCTTTACTGACCTTCATTTTCCAAGTTTTCCTTTGTTGCAGACCCTATCCCCCTCTTCTTTTGTAATCTAAACCTTTTTCCTTCATCTAGTATGTGGTGGATACATTTGGAGTTCCAAATTAAGGATAAGATGTGAGAGGATATCAGAGATGGTAAAACAATTTGACTGTTCCTAAAATAAATCCACGCAAATGCACATTTCCATGACCTTACAGATGTAGCTAATTGTGCAGTTATGTAACAGCTATAAGAGTTCTATAGATGGCTCCATAATGCTTTTTTTTTTTCCTTTTCCCAGTGAGGATGTCATGCAAAATGTGTGAAATTTTTGTTTTATTTTTTAATTCTAGTTTAATCCGAACTATTCGTATAACTCTAATTAACCTGAAAAAAGCCATTAAAGGACTGGTTGTTATGGATGCTGAACTGGAGGCAGTGTGTGGCAGTCTACTTATTGGCAAAGTTCCTGAGAGTTGGGCAAGACGTTCATACCCGAGTCTAAAACCCTTAGGGAGCTATATTCTGGATTTTCTAGAAAGGCTGAAATTTTTACAGGTAATGTACAAGAGGCGGCACCACCAATTGTTTAATCTGCTTTTTCATATCATTTGTCCTGTACATTAGAGTGTTGGGAAAGGCGTGATAGAGCTTGCTTAGATTTTCTGAGTGCAGTTATGTAGAAAATGGTCAAACAGTATGGGAATTGTCTTTTTCTGATTATTGACTGTGTTATTTTGTTCTTTCCAGGATTGGTATGAATTTGGGAAGCCCACAGTATTTTGGCTCTCAGGATTCTATTTTACTCAAGCTTTCTTAACTGGAGCTATGCAAAACTATGCTAGGAAGCACAGGATCCCTATTGACCTTCTGGGATATGAATTTGAGGTAAAGATAAATGAGTATTTTATTAATCTGTGTCTTGATATTACAACAAGATATAGTAAGTAAATCCTGGCTGGAAATTACATTTTGCAAATAACTCACTGCAATTCAAAGACATACATGTAATTTTTTGCTAAGGTAGGCCTGTTAAATAACATCTGTAAAAGATGTGAGTTAAAGTGAGTTCTGTCCTTGTACCTAGACTTCCATTCAAGAAAAGAGCCTATAGAGTACTTATCTGTGTGATTAAAGCCACATTTTATAATCTACAATAGAGGTAATTTACAAACCCACAGAAATCTGTTACCTTTATAGTTTTGTGTAACAGTAGTACTGAAAGGAAGGTATTACGATGTTATTTTCATTCCAGATTGATCTTCTGAAAATTGGCTATTGGCATAATAAAAAAACCCAACAGTTATGAAAGTTTAATAACATTGAACACTTATTTCTTGTAGGTTATTCCTCAGGATACTGCTGAGACTGCACCAGAAGATGGTGTTTATATCCGTGGATTATTTTTAGATGGAGCTCGCTGGGACAGGAACAAGTCAGTAACAAAATGTTTTACTATGGTTCTGGAAAGCTTTCTTAGGTCCTCAGACAAGATTTGTTTAAATATTTTAAGTGCTGCTTGTCATATTGTGTAAATAACACACGAAATAAAACATTTTTTCATGCAGGAATTAAAAAAAGAAACGCAAGCAAGCAGCAACTGAAAAACAGATGCCAAACCTCTCGTGGTTTAAGAACCAAGCCACAAATAATTACCTGTTGTTTTCTCTCACCAGGGGAATGTTGGCAGAGCAGTATCCCAAATTGCTCTTTGATACTATGCCAATCATTTGGATAAAGCCAAGTGAGTATAATTTCTCTGAAGCGTGAGCTGTTCAGCAAATAATTGGAACAGTGAAATTCCTTTTTTACAGAAGATCAGTGCTCCTACCCTCACCAAAAAATACTCAAATGTATGTCAGACCAGTGACTTTTACATGAAAAATTGGGCCTGCTAGCTTGACTCAGTCTCACTTAATTTGAGCAACAGGCTTCTCCCCACAGATTTTTAGAATTATTCATTTGACAAAAGGAATAGTTAAATGAATCTTCTAATAAATACGCTTAGGTGCTACCTGATCTGTTTGGGCAGGAAAGCACATGTTATTTCAAGTCCTGTTTCCACTCAAGTTGAGGATAACTTATGACTGACTTATTGTTTTACCTCACATGATTTAGCAAGGTTTGCTCAGGTTATTTTTGTATGACGTGCTACTAGCATAGCAGATTGGTAATACATTTTCCATATCTCTTGTTTTCTTTGTTCAAGAGCAGTAAAACCCTGTTTTAATTTATTCACTTAAGCAGGACTTTCTACTGCAATTGTTCACACTTAGTTGTTACTCGCTAATGGGCAGTTGCAGAGAGTTCCCACTTTTTCTGCCTGTACTTTCTCTTGAGGTTGCATGAATCTATTCAGACACACGTGATGTTAGACTGCACATGTAAGTAGTCCAGGCATACAAACAGTTCCTGTGGAGTTGTGTGCTTGGATCTCAGGTGACTTGAATTGCAGTTAGATTTTGTGGCTGCTGGACCAGAGTTTCCGTGGAGCTGTTAAAAACTCGTGTATGAACTATGCTTTGACTATGTTACTATTCAGATTTTAATGTGCCCTTGAGTGATTACAAAGCTGGTAGACTCACAGGGAAGTATTGAGTTCTGAAAAGAAATGGTAGTTAAATGAGTTGGGTTGAAAACCAAAACAAACTGTGCCAGAAAACATACAAAAAAGCCAGATAATTTTACTGTGTTACTCACAAAACAATTCTGCCTTACTGTCTTTAAGGATGTTATTGTAAATGCTTAATATTTCTATATAGATTTAGTTTCTATTAATAGACCTGCTGAATGTGGGGGTTTTTTTTTGTTTTTTTTTAAGCTCCAAAACTGGATATGAAGAAATCTAATGCATATGTTTGCCCACTCTACAAGACAAGTGAGCGTAAAGGAGTCTTATCCACCACTGGACATTCTACTAACTTTGTCATTGCTTTGATGCTTAACACAGATAAACCAGTCCAGCACTGGATCAAGCGAGGTGTTGCCTTGCTTTGCCAGCTGGATGACTAACTTTGGACAGTTCAGATACACCCTTCACAAGACCCTGTGCTTTTCTGGGCTAACAGAGGAGGTGGGACATGCTGTGTAAAAGAAACATCTGGACTTGTTTTATTTTAAAAGGGGGCGTGCATGTCTTTTCTGATCCTCAATGTTTTGTCTTAAATTAGCATGTACTATTATTAGCATCCTTACAATCTGTAAAAGATACAACTAGGATTTTAGCCTTTGATAATTTTAATGTGTAAACATCAATTTCATGCATTACTTGAATACCACAAAATATATCTTAATGTAAAATTCAAGTAGTCTGCATTTTCAGAGAGAAATATTAGAGTTAATGAACTTCAAGCATTAAGACTGCTGAAATCTAGTAGGTAATAAGTTTTGGGATTTCAGTCTAGATTTATATATAGCCTATGTTCTGTCATAGCAACAGTGAAGACGGCAGTATGAGAAATCATTTTTCTATGGTAGTTACTTCTGATGCTGTCCTTTCTCAGCAAATTAATCTTTCCAGAATTTAATTGATATACCCTGATTTTTGTAAGGTGGTGTTTTTTTCAAATAGTTTCTTTGAAGAAGAAATGAGATCTGCTTTATGACCACCTGCCATAAAATGCTGTGTTTCCCTGTTGCTCCAGAGGGACAGCCCAGTTTCCATTCCTTCACTTAATCTGCATTTTTGTATTGTTTTAAAAAAAATAAAACATGTTTTCTACCTTGCATTCGGACACAGCCGTAATCATTTCCTTGTAAGGATCCCTCCGTAAAATATGGTAGGAGTAAGTTAAGCACATGAAAGCCTCACTCCATCTTATTGTCACTGGTATAACTAGGACTCTGTGTCCTTCATTTCCCCACTTACTGTGTTACACCAGCATAAGTGGTGCAACTTTCTGAAACTGTGCTTTTCCCCTTGAAGACTCTCTTATGTTTATCCTTTGTTTCCTTTTCCATTTATATTAATAATGTGAACTGTGATTAGGCAAACAGAAACACATAGTCATTTTAAAGAGAATTCTTGCTTGATTTTATTTGCTTGTTTATGTTTCCTTTTATAAGTTTGATTTTTTCTTTTTATGCTGTTTTACTCTTAAGTAAGCTCCTAACATTATCTTCTTACTCTCTTAGTAAATCACTAAAGAATGTATTTTCCATAATATAATAAGTTATAACTTATAGTTCTCAAATTCTTATTTCAAAAGCTTTTTTTTTTTTTTTAATTAGTGTATTTTTACAAAGGAAATGAACTTTTAATTCCTTCTTTTGCTGACACTGTTTGTCAGGTCATATTATTAAACATAACAAACCTATTTGAAAGAAACATGGAGAAAGTCCCAGAGTATCTTATGATCGGGTATTTATAGTGAGCTATTAATGGACATAAGCTCTACTGAGATCATTTTCAATCCTGAAAATAACACTTTCAACTTAATAATCGCTTCTCCAAAGTGTAAGGTCTTCCCTCTTTCAGAAGGTGAGGAAAACCAGTGTATTTTCTCAATTACTAGAAAAGTTGTAGTCTTTTCACAAAAAGAAATGGGCTAGATTTAAAATGTTAATATGCTTGCTGTACTGTAGGTATAATTGAATACAAACAGTTATTTGTCTGCATATTTTGTTAATAAATTTCTCTTTTTTGCTACATGTGTGATTACAGAACCAGGCCTTGCAATCAGACATTAGGTGGATCAGGTAACAAATTAAATGATGCAGGTTTGCTATGAATTAATTGCTGCTGCTCAACTGTAAGATGTTTCTAGATTTATACCAAATTTTATAAGTAGCATGTTGACAACTTTCTTCATTTTGCTGTGCTGATTCACTTAATTTGCTTTCAGGTTTACTGATTTTATTCTACTATGTGCTGTGTTTTTGGTTGGTTTATTTTTTCAGTCCACCTCTCTTTAAAGGCAGAAGTGGAAGTTTTGATGAAGCAAAACAGTTGAGAGGTTTGTCCTTGCAGAACGTCTGTGAATTTAATCTATAACAGCAGGTAGCTGAATACACAAAGGAATAGTGTGACTGCTTATGCGTATAACAGTGTACAACTACACATGATTGATTTGATCATCAATATTTTTTTATTTCTTCTTAAATTTTAACATTTAGACTTAACAGATAGTATCAGTAGGATTTATTTCTATGCTCTGTTTATTGAAATCTTAAAGGATTAGAATATTTTAATTGAATCCTTTCAATTTGATTTTTTAAAATACTAATGCTATTTTTAAGGTGGGTTTTTTTTCCTATTACCTCCATTGTGGTTACACCAGGATGTTTTATTTCTGCCTGTATTTGGATATGTACTATTGCATTATTTTATATATATTCTTTATAAGTATTATTAAAAAATTAGGCATTCATTGATGAAGAGAGCAGAATTGTAAGTTGATATGCTCGAGGTGGCTGTGCATTATGTACATAACATGGCAAAGTTGGTCTTACTTCAAACAAGAACTTTAATGTTGTTTCAGGTGGAAGGCTGATGCATGTAATAGGACAAATCTACAGTACTTCCCTGACTACAAGATAGGGTTTCTTTCCTGAAACAGCTTGAACAAAAGCTTTTACGGAAAAATTTCAGTCCTTCACTGGCCTTTTCTTTCCAGGCCCTCTGTGAACAAAGTGAAAAAACATCCCACCTCTTACTGCACATCTGCAAGGAAACATTGGAGCACAATTGTGATGATATCTGAGTGTTTAAAAGACTTAAGAGGGAATGACCATTTGTCTGAAAATTAATTTTATTAATTTCTGTTGCTTTCTAATAACAAGTAGGTTTGGTGTGTGAAACAGATAAAAGCAGGCACATGCTATTGGAATAGAAAACCTTTACTCTCTTCTAAGTAACTCTTTGCAGGGCAAACTTAAGTACTTGGGAGAAGGCTGGAGCCTGACATAGAAAAGTTCTGATTAATTTATTTTAAACTGTGTTTCATTTCTCTTGATACTTAAACAGTGATTGCTATTTCTGTTGCTCCAGATTTAACCCTAAGATTCCCATTAAAAAACAGTGTTTCCTTATGTGATGTGGTCCGTGTTGTGCTGATTTGCCATGGATAATTCTATATATATGTTAGACGATGATTCTGATGATGAAATCCCAACCCAACAAGCTATTCAGGAAAGCTTACAAGATAGGCATAAAATTGAAACAAGTGGCATTACAACAGAAGATGAAAGGTACTAAGTTATTACTTTTATTTTGGATGTATTCTTGGCATTGTTATAAGCATGTGGTAATCTTTTCCTTTGTGACTCTGTATGCTGTATTACTCTGACATTGTCTCATGGATACTGAAAACCACTGGTAGTTCACTTGTTCTGAAATCTCCCTCAAAAGGTATACCAGTGTTCACAGAAACATGGAATGTATTAAACTTTCAGGTGAAATTTTACATCAAAACCTGAATGAGTACAAGGCTTTATCAAGAAGGTATGTGATGTAAACATAGATTTCTCTGGTAGCTTTCCCTCATTTTAGTATTTTACTATTAGCCTTTGGGGGAAAAATTCATTATTTACAGTGGCAGGGAAAAACCAGCAAAAAAGGTGCTTTAGTATGAAAGTAACTTAGAAAAGTTGTAATACATAGTCAAACTTTGAGTGTTTAAATTAAGGTATAACTATATCCTGAACTTCACATTCTTACTTCTCATTTTATTTTTGATCTCTTTGTGCAGTTTCCAGTATCCTGCAAGTAAAGAACATGGAAAGATAATTGCAGCAATTCGGACAGTTAAGTACAAGTACACTGCAGTAGGCTTATACCCCTAGGAATCCCCTGGGTATTGCATTGTTGAGCCGTGCCTTATGGGTGTTTGTTCACTTGATTAAAGGGCAGTTTTTCTTTATGTGGTCTTGGGAGGAGTAAGGCAATGGAATACAAGACACCCAAAAGCTAATGTACTAGATAGGAAGATGGTAATGGGAGGGGTTCAAATGTCACTCCTTTCTGAGATTTCAGTGCCAGGAGTAAATCCCCTGGAATTAGAGGAAAATGCCAGGCCTTTCTTGTAAAATAAACCACAAGATGGTAAGGCCCCTTAAGGCCCCAATTAATAGTTCACAAAAGCTTTTACCACTTTGCGAGATCCACATTGAAATCTCTTCTCTACCTGAGGAGTGTTAAGGAATTGTTCCTTAACGGCCAAGCATTACTGTATTCCAGTATGAGATGCTCTTAATCTGCTCCTCCAAAATGTCTGTTTAGTGTGGTATAGTCACAGAGATAACAAAGATCAGAAGTACTACTGTTTTTTGGACAGTTGTGGGAAACATTTGTTTCAGTACTTGCGCATCATGTGATTTACAGAGATAATCTAGTGGAGCAGGAATCAAGAAACGAAGTTTTTTCTGGAAGACCAAATGCTATACATGTTCCATACACAATGGCTTTCTGAATATATAGTTCTTCCATATGTAGGGAACCTTCAGCAGCAGAGATTGAGTCTGTCCCCTCATCGTGTGGTGGTAACTAATAGGTCAGATTGCCTTCTACTGGCAATGATGGAATTAAAAAAAAGAGCAGAAACTGGGCATCTACTTAAACAGCCTTTCCAGCTAAGCAAGTTGTGCTATTTCTTGATGAGATATAAAATTGAAAACATAATAATTTACCTTGATTAAAGACCCATTAAGATTGTAAGTGAAAGCAGGAATAACAAGATAGGTCTTATCTCTGTTAAATCAGCTTTATTTTACTTTTTTCCTACAGTTCCACTAGGATGCTTGTTTATACATTAAATTTACATGCATTCCTGCTCATCACAGGATTGCACTTGAAATGCTGTAGCCATACATTGAAAAAGCTTACTTAGTGTAATTCAAAATGACTCACAGAGCAATGCCAATCATTGATTGTTCCATTCATGTAAACTGACCTCCAAGAAAAAAACTCTTTGATAAAGCAAGTTGTTTATTCTGGACACACTGATGGGATAAATGGCACTCAATATATTAGTTGCCTGAGTTTTGTTATATGATGAGTGATGGGATATGTGTCTGTCTTAAAATATCACAGGCCAAGAAGAGGCCTTGATGAAGTTGGTGAGGCACAGTTCTGCTTTTGAAGAAGCAGATCAGCAAGGCTGGCTTCCTGTTCATGAAGCTGCGGCACAGCTAAATAAGAACATCCTTGAAATAACTTTGAAAGGTACAGAGTCTTTCTGGTTTTCCACCAGAAAGTTGTACAAACCAAACTTTGAATCATCCAGCTTTAAATGTGTTCTGCTTTTCTGTATTTCAGCCTCCCGTGCCATTACATGGGAACAGAAGACTCTGAAAGGGGAAACGCCTCTCTTGGTGGCTGTAAGAAATTGCATTGTAGACAGCGTCCGCTTTCTCCTGCTCAGTGGTTGCAATCCCAACGTTAAGAATGAAGAAGGAGATTCTCCTTTAGTTATAGGTGAGTACCTTTCTTAGGAGTGGAGAGGTGAGGGAATGAGCTCAGCTTGTCATGATGACATGATGAGGTTTCAGTTGGACATACTTGACTTCAATATCTAAAATATTTTGCCATGGAGTAAAAAATGTTAATCGCGGTATTAAATGTGTCTGTCGCTGTCTTTCTTAGGTGACACCTTAGAAAACATGCAGAGAATTCCTAACTGCTTTTGTAGTGCACTATATTAAAATGCACCATCCCCCAAGAGGAAGATGTGTGGGATTTATCTAAAGCAGCCATGTAGGTTACAGATGATAGGACATCACAGGCTGTAGTATGCTGTCAGTAGTATTTCAAGCATCTCTGACACATGAAGCTTCTCTGTGTAATCTGTCTTGGTGAAGGGCACTCTCTGTTCTGGCCCACACAGCCTGGAAGATCAAAGAGAGGAGGAGGGAAAGGTGTTGCCTGTGCATTCCATTCACTGGAGCCAATGCAAATTACCCTTTTAAGATCCTTACTGATTTAAGAGATCAGGCTTAATAAGACAAGGCAGCATATGACACAGTCGTTTTAAACTTTGTTTCACGTTATGTTAACCGCTGCTGAAGATTAAATAGAGCTCCCTGAGGAGGGCAGCTCCTGCCTGCACCAGGTCCCTATGTATCATCTCCATCTAGCGGCAAGGAAAGTTGCATTACTAAACACAACAGAATTACAGAGAGAAAGAGAGATTACCATAAAACAATTAATTTGTATACTCAATGTTATCCTAGAAACAAAGAACAGACTTGTTAGTATGTTAAACCTTTCAGTGTAGGTGACATTTCTCAGTGTATAAATAGCACTGCCAGGAACAGCTCAAGCTTTCCTGCCACATTTAAGAGAAGCCATAGTGCCTAGAATAGTATTGAATAACATTCTGGCTGATACTTCACTTAATGTCTTACAGCAATTAAAAATGACTCGTATGAGATTGCCTCCCTGTTGCTAAGTTCTGGTGCAAAGGTGAATTTGCAGTGTGTCCACAAGAGGACTGCTCTACATGAGGCAGCCAGGCTAGGTAGGAAGGATCTGGTGAAGCTTCTCCTTCGTTTTGGAGCAGATCCTGACCCTCGGAGTGGATATGGCCTCACACCTTTAGCACTGGCTGCACAGATCGGACATACGGAAATTATGGAGCTCTTACTGCAAAAAGGTGAGACTTTATTATGTACAATATTATAGGAAGAGAGGGCTCAGAGTGGGGTGGTCTGTCTGGCCAGTGTCCTAAATATCTGATGGAATGCTGTATAGCAGACAGAGCCAGATTCTTCTCAGTGGTGCTCAATATCAGGTCAGGAGGCAATGAGCATCAATGAAAACTTCACAAATTCTGTCTGAACTTAAGAAAACACTTTTTTTCTGTGAGAGTGATTGGACATTGGAATGGGTCAGTGGTGGTGTTCTTCAGGTGACTAGAAATTGTAAGTCATGTGTGTTAGTGCTGAAATGCTTAAAGCTCAAATGGGATAAAGTGAATCCGATTTCCAACAGAGAAAATTATTTCTAAATGCAGACACAAAGTATTGTTCTTGGCTCAGTAGCCAGTAAAACTGCATTGCTGAAGTGAAAGGAAAGCACCTGTTATCAAGTTACTGGGTATATAGCCTGTAGTGTTAATAGATTCTAACATACACAAAAAGTATTTTTAGAGATTACTTAGAGCAAACTGTGCTGTTAATCAGTGAATATTTGGCAAAACAAGGAAATCTGACATACTACAAGAGATGTTTTGCTTACATTTTTGTAGCATCTTAATTTATTTTGAAAAATGTGACCCCCAAATCTTGTGAGTTGAGGCCTGTCTGAAGAATTGGTGGTGTCTCGATTTCATGAGACACACACACATATTCCCTCTAAAATAGTTAGCCTATTTACACACATTTTTATTAGTCCTCTGAAAGTTCTGTGATTGGATTAAAACTGGTTATTGTAAGATACACCTTGGGTAACAGCAGAAGTAACTTCCCTTACTAAAGAAATTTAAATGTTACCTGCACAAAGAGTATTGTGGTGTAGTTGAGGCCTGATAAAGACTACAGTTATATAATATTCAAATACTCTATTGGTATTTCACTGAGTAGTTGTAATAATTTTTAAATGCAATGTTTTCTCATGTAGGCAGGTCACTGTAGGGAAAGCCAGATGATATTTATAGTGGGGAATTTTATATGATGGCTCAGCAGCACTGGAACTGAATTGTACAAACTGTTTTAATACTAGGTTCTCTCAGATCTACAGTTAGATCTGTCTGGTCTTTGTAAAATAGAGCTACTGAGATGCATTGTGTGTAAGCCAAAAAACCCCAATTATTTGTATGAATAAAAACCAAATCCCTTGCTTCCCCAGTTCTAGCATCAAGTCTTACTGTGTGCTTGTGTTCAAAACAATTGGGACCTTCTCATTCTGAGGATCAAGCATCCACTGTGAAAGTTTATGCTCATTGTGGTGTGATTTGGTGAAAAGTAGTATTCATGATGCCATGTCACTGAAGAGTTGGAGATACTAATTACTGCTGGATATTTACAGTGACTACTGTGAAAATCCTTGATGCTTCTTTCCAGGTGCGGATGTTCTTTCACAGGCAATGGATTGTGCTTCTGTACTATTTGAGGCGGCAGGAGGAGGAAATCCAGATTCTCTGACTCTCTTACTAGAATATGGGGCTGATGCCAATGTACCAAAGCACTCGGGTCATTTGCCAATCCACAGAGCTGCATATAGAGGACACTTTCTGTGAGTTAATAAACTTAAAAATCAAGTATTGGTGGCACCAGAAATCCTAATTTTGCTAATTCTACCTTATTCGAAGCAGACAGCAATTTTGTAGTTTTATAGAAGGAATTGGTCTTGACCATGTAAGTGTGAGTTTTCTGTGTCTGAATGTCAGGATAAAAAAGACTGGTAAGGACAAAATCTTCATCATGTTAGGACGAACATGCTAGTTCTGGTAGTATTGCTCCACTTGTCACAAATAGTAACACTGTTCAGTCTGATGTTGAGGTTTTTTGGGATGTCCTAACTCTCTTTGGGTGTGCCTTATCTCCACACTATCACAGGAAGGTAAATGTACTAAATGAACAGAGACTTAGGGAATAAGAGTTATCCTTGTTTTAAAGACAGGAAAGATTTCTGGTATATATTTATGTTAAAATGACAGGTCTTCAATACTAGCAATGTTGTATTGTGCTTGAGAATCTGAGGTATCTTAATTCCCATTTTAATATTTTATATATATTAAATTCTATATAAACTTAAATATATTGTATAGTCCTGGTTCAGGTCAAGCTAAGCAGTCCACACAGGTGAGCTGATTTAGCCCAGGGTGTTTCCACACCACCCAGTATCACTACCCCATAAAAGGGGCTGGTCAGGGAGGGGTGCTGTGGGGTGCCTCCAGGGCAGTCTGAGTGTGTCCCAGCTGCTTGATTGGTCTTGTGTGTGGTGCAATACTCTGTAATCATGTTGGTAAGGTACTCTGTGTTATCACCCAGTGTCTTTGAAATTTGCTGCAGGTTGTTATAGTTCCCCTTTCACAATGATTTTGTCAGTAAACTGTCCTTATCCCAACCCACAGAAGCTCTGGGAGTGAGCGAGTGGCGTGTGGTGCTCAGCCACTGGTTGGAGCTGAACCACCACGTGTATCTATTAAATTGTGTATTATATGTATTCGCGTTATCTTTTATTATGTTAATTCCCCATTTCCTATATATTAAGCAGTAACAGTGTTACTCAGGAAAAGCTTCTGTTGAGAAGAAATCATTATAGTGTGCGATGGTACTAATTTGGTATATGGACAGTTGTATGCAGTCTTGATGAATTCTGAAGCCCAGCAACACAGAGAAATTGAAAGATTGAGCTAGGTGGACCGGTATGTTTAAGATTCTAATTTTTTTCCTTTTTTAAATCTCCAGAGCTCTAAAAAATTTAGTTCCAGTTACTAATTTTGATGCCATTAAAGAAAGTGGGATAAGCCCAGTTCACTCAGCAGCAGCTGGAGCACATCCTCAGTGCCTTGAGTTTCTCCTCAAATCTGGGTTTGATGCCAATTTCATGCTGGATCAGAGAGTTCGCAAAGGCTACGATGACCACCGGAAATCAGCACTGTACTTTGCAGTTTCCAATGGGGATATCTGTTCAACGCAGCTGCTGTTGAATGCTGGAGCCCTGCCAAACCAGGATCCTATCAACTGTCTTCAAATAGCCTTGAGAATGGGCAACTATGAGTTAATGAATCTACTGCTCCGACATGGGGCTAATGTCAATTACTTCTGCAGAGTGAATACAACACATTTTCCATCAGCTCTACAGTATGCTCTGAAAGATGAAGTCATGTTAAGGATGCTGATGAACTATGGGTATGATGTGCACCGCTGCTTTGATTGCCCTCGGGGAAACAGTTCACATTCCCAGTATGTGACTGATGGATGGACTTCTACAGTTATCAAAGATACAATGGTAAGCATGCCAGACGGCTTAATGAGTTGTTTTACTACCAGTATCATTCCTAAAACTAAGAAAAGAGAGTTTTGAAACTGTAAGACAGTTTACACTTAAAGGTAGGAATAGACAAGGCTTTAAAAATAAATAGGTGATCCCATGAGGCCTGGCTTATGACAGCAAATTATCATAAAGAGTATTTTTCAGCTGTGAAAATACAACTAATTATATGCTAATGATCAACTAACACGGCTACTAGAAGGCAGTTGTAGGGACACCCTAGGCCTGGCATGGTAAGCACTGAGCAAAAATAAAGAAACCTGGACAGACCTAAAGACATTCCCAGAGACACCCATCAGCATCATTGTTTTAGAGTTTTTAAAGTACGCTTGAACCTAATAAATCCTTCCTTAACCTGAAGATGTGGCATATACTGGGCTGGTGCATCCCCTGGTTCAGCACACTGGGACACAAATCTAAATTCCACTTAAGGAGTGGTAGTGCTTCTTTTAAGTGTTTAGTTACCAAATATACAGCTGCTTAAGTACATTTTTGGATTTAGTACAAAATACCATCTCTCAGCTTTTCAGATTCTACCTCTAAAACTCCCTGACAGAACACTCATCCTTCCTGACATTGCGCTCAAGTTATTTAGCTGCTCTTGTCTTGCAGAGGCAGAAGTCACTTACTGCAGTATTGAATGTTATCCTGTTAAACGTTTTGTTTCTGTCAGTTCTGTGAAGTGATAACCTTGTCATGGTTGAAGCATCTGTCTGGGAAGGTTGTACGAGTGATGTTAGATTATGTCGACCACGTTAGTATCTGCTGGAAGCTAGAAGCAGTTCTCAAAGAACAGGAGCTCTGGCCAGACATCCATTTGATTTTAAGTAAGTATCTGATACCTACATTTGAATGTCAAACAAGGTGATTCGGGGCCTTTTTTGTTGGTGGTATTTTAGTTTTCATTTTCTTTATCTGAAACTGGTGCTTTTCTTGACCCTTGTTAGGTGAAAAATTATGTTTTCATAGTAAGAGACCTCTTAAAAAATCAGTATGTACAGGATTTAAACTAAGTTTCTCTCAGAAGTCTGTTAGACAGTAACTGCATGATTTATGTAGAGCACTTGGACACTGTAATTACAACAGTGTGGATGACACAGTCCTCTTCAAGGGGAGAAAAGCTTTTCCCTTGCTTCAAGTTGATGGGCCACATCTAATAAATTACTATTTTTGAGTGATTTAATTCTAATCTAGATTAATTCTATGTCATTTTTCTTTATACATAGATTAAGAATAATTCTTACAGTAGCCTCTTCATGTTGACAGAGAACTGGTATCAGTTCTTTGGGGTAAATGTACATTTCCAAAACTTTACTACTTAAATTTGCATAAACCGACATGTAGCCAACTTGACAGAAATAAAATCTGCTCATTACAAATTATACTGAGAAATGTATGGGCTGGAGTGAGAACTCCTGACAGTTTTGGTTTCCCAGGTAGCAGAGTATTGAATAAATAAATTGAACAAAACCCTGTGACACCTTCTCATTTCTAGCAAATCCTCGTTCTCTGAAGCATCTCTGTCGCCTGAAGATACGGGAATGCATGGGCCGGTTGCGTCTCCGTTGTCCCGTCTTCATGACCTTCCTTCCACTGCCCAACTGCTTGAAAGACTACATTCTGTACAAGGAATATGATCTTTACGGACAGGAAAGCTTCAGGGGACCCTGCAGCCTCAACTGTACATAATTATTAGTTCTGTGTTCTGAAGGCAATGTTGACATAGCTAAGACTGTCTGTACAGCTTGCTTTTTCAGGATTTTATCTCCTATGTATATTTAAGGAATACCAGCATCCTCCCCTTACCCTCTGGAGATAATGGGGAGAACCCCAAAATGTAAGTATTGGTGATCCCATTCTGTGTATCTACTGGAATATGAACTATCCGAAAGCTATGGCAATAGTACTTTGAATGCTTACTGTGAAAAGTGAAGGAACTGTTAAAGGTAGGGCTGCAAACTGTGTTACTGAGAAGTTAAAGCCTGGCCTGACACATAACACTACCCCCACTGTAGGGGTAAACTCAGGGATTTATCTATCACCAGGAAGGGACAAGGTTCTTCCTTAATCTTGTACTTTCCTTTCTCTTGCCAAGAGTTCGAGGTTTGGCCAAGTCCTATGTTTAAGTTCCAAAGAGCAGCCTAAGTAGATTTTTCTTTTTTTTCACCCAATTAAAGCAATCCCATGTTCTAATCAGTGAAACAGGATTAAAGCTACAGGAACTTCTACTCATCACAGGAGCTAGTGTGAAATACTGATGTTTGAACACGAAGGCACTATTTCTCAGGTATTGCATCCATTGTGTATTTTGGTTGTGCTCTCTAGTCTAGGTTTTCCTTTCATAGTGCTGTCCCAAGGTATGGTTTGTGGAGCTTAAGTTTTTGGAGCACTATCTGATAGCTGTCTCAGTTGTCTTAGGAAGCCTTCCACAGTATGCACAGACCCACAGCATGCCCATTCTTTCTAAGGATACTGCAGATGTCAGTCCAGAGTTTAGAAGAAAAAAGTTCATCAACACACTTGGCATTAATAGTATTTATTCCTTCATTATCAAGTAAGCATAGATTATTTCTTTCTAGTTATACATGCATCTTTATCACGGAAGTTACATAATTCAAAAGTCTGCTTTTCCCCAGAAAAATCTACAAACTTTATAAAATACAAATTTAACCATAATGTATTTATGACCCATTACTTTTTACATGGTGTTTATCATACCATAAACTAACAAAGCCCATGAAGATACGTATCAGTACCCACGTTCATGGTTGTGCTGGTATAGCCTCTGTACATGTCTAATCATTGCAAGCACAGCTCTGCAGAGTGCTCCACGCTGTCCTGACTACGCCACCACCTGCACTAACCAGGCAGCTAGGACAGTAAGGATTTTCTTCCTCTACCATTCAGCCTTTGATTGTTGCAAACCTAAGTTGTTAGTGTTCCCAAGTACAATAACTGACTCCCGCTGCAGTTACTGGGCTAATAGGATTAAAATTAGGGGAACTGAGATACATGTTAACAGCAGAGGGATATAACTGTATGTGAAACTGTGTTTCATGGCAGGGACCGCATACTGTCACCAATAATGATACTTCCTGGAAGTCAGTATTATGGAAAATGCAGGAGGTTTTTTATCAGTACAAATCCCACCCAGAAAGTTACTATAGTTAAGCTTTTATTTAATCTACAAAATGCTGACTGAAGCCCTGGCATAATATGCTCACTATCCAAGTTTGCAAGGTTAAGACACAACAATCAAAGTTGATGGAAGTATGCCACTGGGGGCTTTTAATACAGCTGTTCAGGGAACATGTGCAAGTCAGTCTCAAACACCGCAAAAATCACTTACACTTCACTAGAACAGGACCAGTCCAGAACATCATTGGAAGAATTTGACCACTCTATTATAAAAATGACCTGAAAGATTGTACAAAATCCTTGGCTTGCAATACAAACTTCATTAGAAATACAAGTGCATTCACAATTACACACTGACTGATTCTTGTCACAACAACTTAGATACCACTGTGGCAGGGGAAAAAAAAAAAATCAACTTATGGCTTGGTTAAAATGGAAAGCCATGGAGACTGGCTTGCAATAAATGTTGTAAAATAGAGCAACAGAAAGAATATAAAATAGCAGCTCTTGCTGTTCCACTAGACAACATCTCTACTACAGTCACTAAGCAGAGGCAGGTTTTCTTTATGTGAATTACTTCTGAAACAACAAGAGACTATATCATAACCGTTTCCTCCATTGGCTTCTCCTAAATTCTGTGCAACCAATTCATCAGAATGTATATCTTAAACAGATTTCCTTCTTTATATCAATGTACCTAAATTATGTCAATGTACCTAAATTATACCTTTATACAGCTTCAGTGGTTTCAGGATTTTCAGCTCTGGGTTTACATCCATATAAAGATGAAATCTGACAGCACTCTAGAGAAGAAAATATTCCTTAAGTTTTATTTTACAGTTCGATGATAAATTGTCTTGATGCAATTTCAAACCTAAATGTATTAAGGAAGTAATAGACTGTCAAATTAGTTTACACTACCAGCTCATAACCAGTTATATATGGCCAAGTTGTATGTTGTCCTCTGATTTCGACTTGGAGTAATGTGTAACTGACCATAGGGGAGTGCTGGTTATTATCAGCAATGCTATAAGCACTTTATGTATTTTGATATTCACGCCATTACACAGGTAAAGAATGTATGTAGCACAGGTAAAAAATGTATGTAGCTTGAAACAACAGCAAGACTTGCTTGGTCTGCAGTGTTTAATCTACACAGAGTAACAAACTCAGAAGAGTAACAAGCTCAGCATTCCCTTACTGAAGGGAAGAAGCATGGCGCCAACTATGAGGCTGCAATTAGCAACACAAGAAGTTAGTCCTGAACAAGAGTGCTGATTCAGTACCTAAGCAAAGTCACTTTAAAACCAGGTACTTGAAAGAATTTTTTTTCAGGAACATCTGAAATAATAGGAGATGCCCATGAAGCCTGCAGCTTCAGCTGGAAGTGCCTGAAAGATGAGTTTGTAAGTAAAAGGCAACAGGAAATACTAAGGGGGAGAAAAGTTGTGAGTGGGAACTAACCAATAATAATATACTTGCAGTAATAAATTGCTCAGGTGGTGACATCTTACTGCAGTTGTTCCCAGGAGAACAGGTGGTGTTTATATTAAAAGTCATACTCTCAAGGAAAATACTGAGCACTCTAATTTTATTTTATTTTTTAATTAAAAAAATAAATACTTTCCAGTAAAGTAATTCTAAACCCTACAGGAAAAAGGGTACCAAATAGGTTGTTGTTTTTTTTTTTTTAATTTAGGGAAGGAGGGCATGGATAAAAACTCAGCAGCTACTTTTGCCTTGAGGTAGCTCTAATTACAGAGCTGGGGGTTCCTCCCCTTAAGCAAAACTTCGGAATTCTCAGCCCACTAAATTCATTGCAGCATTCTGGTTTAACTTCCTTCTCTTTTCTGACCTGCCATTTGGTCCTGCAGCTTTTTTCACTCTCCCAAATCCTTATATAGCTTTTTGCTCACTTCACACCAGTGAAACTCTCCTAAAAAAGCAAAAAAAACCCACCCTCATTTTCTTCATGCATGTCAGCCTACTTTCTTTAACCATTCTCTTAATTCATTTCCCATTTTTTTAGTGGTTGAGAATCATCCAACACAAAAAAGATGCACTTCGCTCCTGTGCTGTGTATTTTAGAAAATGACATTTAATGGCACAGATAGAAAACCTGAGAAGCAGAGTAACTCTAATCATGCAATGTTAAATCCCCTATGAAAGTAAATACATCTGCCAACTCTTTGTTCCCTTTTCCCCCCCTCATCTTTGCAATCTCTATCTTAAACAGTACTGGCTTCAAGAAAAAAAAAAATTGACATTTCTTAAGTAAGACCAATGCAGCACAGGCTAGAGATGCTTTTTGCTGAGATTGCTAATTAACTGTCTTCCATATGGAAGTAGGGCTACTGCAGATAAGCCAGTTAACATTTCAGTCACCCTACTTTGACAAGCTGGGGGACAAGATTTTAGAAACAAACCCACTGCTTTCATTCATACTCTGCCTGTGCTGTTTCAAAAATACATCATCTCCAGCAAGTACTTGAGGAAGACCGAGGAACCTTGAGCTATGCTGTCATACTATTTGATAGAAACCAGAAATCTCAGTAAGTAAAACAAAAGAGAAAGAAGGATGAACTGGAACAATTTGCAGAGACAAGCTACCTGCCATGCTCCTATCAGTAAGCCTAGATTTAGGCACAAAAAGGGAAAAACCAGGAGTTGCTGCCTCTTTGTACATTTTTTGTTGGCAAGAATAAAAGCAATCTCTTGAGGACGACAGATGAGACTAGAAGATTATGTGTGAAATAAAAACACCCCTCTTATAGTAAAAAGCCTCAGATCTGTGTGGTCTGTGTGCCAGTGTGCTAGCCAGGTATGGCCACAGGCCAACAGCATTTGGCCTGACTGTGCAACAGCAAAACCAGGTATTTCTGCAAGGGACAGGCTGCTCTGGGAATGACAGATGTACTGAAGCAGGAGTTGCTATCGCACTCTGGAAGAGAACCTTGAGGCTTTCTGCTGCTCAGCTTCCCCATCTGCTGTGTCTTTGAAGGCAGGGTACTGTGACCCGCTCCAAGGCTGTGGGGCTGTAGCATCTGCTCCAGAGCTGCTCTACCTCCTGCTGCAGTAGCAGCCCCAGGCCAGCACCCTCAGCCTGCCAGGGCACTGCAAGGGGAGGTGCTGCTCTCCCCTTTTCTCCTGTGTCCAGAGCCAGATGCAGTCAACGTCTGCACAGAAATTCACATCTCCAGCATAACGGGCTCGCAGAGCCGCTCCAGTGCATAAGGCGAGCCAAGGATGTTAATCTCTTGATGCACCTACAGGTATCTAGCAGAGTGGGCCTGAGACTCCTCACTGTCTTTATCAGTGCTGAGCAACTTCAGCTGGGAAGATCCTCTGAACTTGCTTCCATTCCTGAACACCAGAAATGCCCTGCAGTGAACTGTAAAACACTCGTAACTGTTACAATATAACTAGGAGTATAAGCTTATTCTTCTCTTTCTACATTTCTTGTTATTTTCATGCCACTACTAGAGAGAGATCTTCTGTTCCACTAGGTTTATAGTATTTGTAGTTATTAGTGCAAAAATAAATATTTCTCTTCAAACAAGTTTTCTCTTCTGGATCAAAAGGTGAATGCACAATTAGTACTATACAAAATAAATATTACACAGGGTATGGAACACAGAGTTCAGATGACAAGCTGTAAACAGATACTGCTTTGAAAAATGCTTTGTGGGATTGACAGGATTAGCATAATCTTGTACTTCAGAACTAGTAAATTCTGTTTGCAAAATCAAATTGAATAAAGAGACTTAAAGAGCTTCAACTCATTTTCAGTAGGTGCACCGTACTGGTGGCAAGACATTTACATATTCAGAAGAATTTTCAAATGATGGGATTCAATATGTTCCTCCAACTCTAAGCATGTTTTGTAAAAAGTGAACTCAAAGCTTACAGCTTTTTCTTACCTGTACTGGGGAAAACCAAGAACATGGCACTTGTGCTACAAGAATATATACATTAGTCTTTCATTTGATAAGGAATGCTTTACACATTCCTCATGCAGCAAAGTGCAACCGTGTCTCATCAGCTCTTGTCTGGGTCTGACAGTATATTCTCTCCTGTTGAGAGAAATCTTTCAGCATTATATTCACCAAAAAACCAGAGGATTAGCCAGTGCAATATGAGACAAAAGATAAGATCTTTCTGTCTAGAACTATTGCACATCTCACTGACGTTAATAAGGATATTTCTTTCTAAATCTAAGACCAGTTATGTGCAACAACTTAGGTAAAGTTTAGCACTGTCTTATTTGGACATCTACTTTTTTATTTCCAGCAAGGTGTTCTCCATACTTCAGTGTTAAGAACAAGTTTCAGTTGTAAGTTTTGCTCCTAGAGCAGTCAATTGCACAGAGAGGTAAGTGGGGGGGCAAGACCCCACAGTTTTTTCCATACTGCAGAGAAGCCTTGAGAAAACAGGATTTTATATAAACATGGTGGTATCACCGTGCTTTGCTGGAATACAGAAGGGAAATTATACTTACATGAAAATCACTTAATTGAGAAAGAAAAATCAAGGCATAATAGGGTCTACATATGGTGAAGTCTTTTATATAATACAACAGACCCTCCATGTACATTTCACTTCTTGTAGAATTTGTGCCATTTCACCAGGTACATCCACAAATCCAATTTTAATTAAGTAGGCAACTTCAGGCTTCAGATTCTCTCTTCTTCTTTCCATCTTCTCCTAAATCACTGTCTTCTGACTGGCTACTGCTAAGGACTACAAATTGTCCTTCTCCACTGCTCTGGTTCGATCTGCTGGAAGCAGCTATCAACCGGCTTTGCTCCTCTAAGTCCTAATTTGAGAAGGGAGGGTCAGAAATCAGAAAGTTAATATTAAGCCATCCACAAGTGAAACAGGATGCCATTATTATGATCTATAAGCTATGGCTGAACATTATCCATGGGCAACTTTCTGTACAGATGAAGTTGAAAGAGTGAATAGGAAACCAAGACTCCTTCATTTCAGTAGTTGGCAGCTAACACATTACTGGTGCATCTGCACCCATAACCCACACAGTGCAGCAGGTCAGAACAAATATCCTTGTGTAATGACCCCTCAGCAAACAAAATCATTTTGAGCCTGTGAGAGGTGTTCCTTCAAGCACTGTTCGTAAGTGTTCTCTAAAGATGTTATGTGATTTATCTCCTCAAAGGAGCTCTTTGTAAAAATGACTATAGAGTTAACAAAATCTGCACAGGAATTAATTCTAGTAATTAATGCCACAGTGTTCTATGAACTTGTTGTAAAGAATATGATAGTGGAGCTTGGAGTACAGAACTGCAAAAGAAAGTAAGTAGAAAAAATTCATTAAAAATAATAAGCAGCCGTACCTTTTCAATTTGCTTTTGTTTATTCAGTTCTTTTTGTTGCTTCTCTTTGACTCTATCTATCTCCTTCTGCTTTTCTGATGCTTTTCGATCCTAAAGGGCAAAAATGTAAATAAATTAACAACAACCTCAGGTGTTTGATACACTACAGATTTGTATCAGTTTGCTCTGATAGCACTGCTTTGATTTTTTTTTTAAAGGATTGGTATGTTTGATAAAGGTAGCAACCTGAATCTTATCTTGAACTCTGTTCTACAGAGGACATTACTCCTTAGTCTTTTTTATCTTGGGTTTAAATTCTCAGAAAACAACCCCCTTAAAAATACAGCACAGCGCTACTACTGCATCTCTAAGCATCTTGCAGAATATTTTCAATTACACATACTAAATATACTCTCCTCCTTCCCAAGTATTCCTTGCCCCCAAATGATTCTTACCAGTTCTGCATGAAAAGCTATCTGTTTTGCCAGTCCCACAGAGTCACAAATCTAAACAGAAAACAGATAGGAAATAATAAATGACTCTAATAAAAATGTCTTTAAAATTAAGCCAGGTTCCCAAAGTAGATATGAGATAGTGGATCAGAGCACTCACAAGTAGGTCAGGTTTAACTGTGTTCAGTACATAACCAAAATACCCTCCCTTAGAAATCCCTTAGCTTGAACAGTTCTAACATCTTGGAATCCATGTCAGGTTCAAAACTGATACAAGTATTACAATCACCAGTACCTTTTCCCCTTCATTATTTGATTCAAATATATAGCAGACAGAGGTCTGGCGGCTCTCAACTCTCCCTCCTGACGTTCGAAGCACGAATCCAAAGAGGCGCTTATTCTCCTGGTGTGTGGCGTACAGGACGACATTAGGCAAAGGGAACTGCCCAGAAGGATCAGACAGGGAGAGATTAAAACTGGTTCCAAGTATTTTCTATATGAGGTTTCACTATATTGCAAGTTAATTATTTCAGAATCACAAGTGCCCAACCACACCAGAATTTAAACTGCCCAAATGAGGTGCAGTTATAAACCACAAAGAGAAGATTAGAGGACAAAGATAAAATTATTCAAAAGATAAGAAACTTATAAACCCACACTCAGTGTATGGAAAGAGGACCACATTTGCAATGCCATTCAGGCATCTTTCTGAATGTGAATACACCCTTTATTTTCTATAAGGAGACATCATGCATACAAATTACATCTGTGACTAAGCTTTCAATACTTGCTGTCATGTAAAGGTGCTACTTCTCCAAAACCTTTACTGCATTTAGTTCAGCTTTTCTGGATTATGTAAGAAAAAACCCAAAATAAACAACATATCCTCATAATTTTCTTACAGCAAAACTATTTTGCATTCTTTGAAGTTACTCCTCCTAACACTGATTTGCTAGTGATTTTCTATTTTTAAATGCATCCATTAGTCTCCTAATTTCAGTGGAAATTTGTCTCATGCTGTCAGTAATTTCTACTAAGGTCTAATAGTATTATTTTTACAATGAAAGAATTACATAGCTGGGTGTTTATCTTAAAGTATAAAGTTACTTACTCGTAGTCTCGTAACTTGTGTCTGTGGATCAATTAACCTAAAAAATTGTTTTCAGAAACAAAGCAGAAAGTAAATTTTACTCAAGTGAAAGATCATCATTCTGTAAGTAAACATCAGAAGTCAGGAAGAAAACTTACTTTAAACAGTCACAAGTGACTAGTAAGTGTGATTCTGTCATCCTGAAAATGTTATGGATAGCCCGAGCTGCTAGTATTTGACGCATAGTTTCATAAACAACATCTGGACTTTCATCAGACTTCACCTCCATGGAGCCAAGAAATCTTACAATAAATAACTGATGCAGAATTGAATCTAAGAGAAAAGGAAAGCATTGAAAAATGTCAACTCCAACATGGGCTTTCCATTCAAAACCAAAGGAGGACTGCAGTCAGGACAACTCCAAACATCTGGTAACTTGTAAAAGAGATTGCTCCTACTTATCAATTAGAGGTACAATTCCTAATCAGCAAGTCATACATCTTTTCAATGGTTTAAAGAATACAAAAGATGCAATTAATTGTTTTTGAAACAGACAGTAGCCTGATTTAACTCACCTTGGCTAATATGCTGCTAATGTATCTAAGAATTCTAAATCTGGTGTTAAATTAGAAGACAGACGATACAGATGAAAACAGAAAAATCATTTCTAAGTTATACTTTTTAGTTTGCATTACACAAAGGTTTTGCTTTACCTTCTGTCTCAGATTTTGAGCCTCCAGATTCACCAAAAGGATTTGTGCGTCTATTAAAAAATGAAAACATTAAACCAGGAGTCAGGTAGGAATCACTAATGAACACCACTGTAATCTCATGCTGCGTCTAGTAAGAACATGTGATGATTTCACAGACTTGTCATCTGGAGGTATAATGTATGATAAATCACAAGGACAAGCAATTTAATCAGAAGTAGACATAAATTGCTGTATTTGAAGCTCAAATTATGTGAGATACCAAGTATCATTGTCCTATTGCTGCTATAGAGTTATTTTTTTATACCTGAATTCAGCCCAAAACAAGACCTTATTAGTATCTGAAAAGGTATAGTTTTAGGGGAAGAAATTTTGCAGAACAGATTCGGGAAGTACAGCTGAAAGCCAGTCCTTTCAGTACTCCCTGGGAGCACCACAGTTCTCATCACTGTCTCAAGTTGTTGAATTACTGAAATCACTAGTTTTGTTTCAGGTGCAGCTTTCTGAAAACATTGATGGGGTTTTATTCCTAGAGGGTCAAGAGAAATGTGGCTGTTTCTGGCTCTCAAAGACAGAACTGCTATCAGTTACAATGAAAAGTGAAAATACTCTAGGCTTCCAAGGCTACATTTGTCAAAAGCAGTAAAGCAATGCTGGAAAGAGGCTGGGAAACAGGGCAATTTTATTTAAAACTTCTAATGAGGAAGAAACACTTTCTCCTTGACAAACTGGTAGCTGAAAAACTATTGTCAGGGGTTTGGTAAACTGCAAAGTAGATTTTACTGGGGAGTAATGACATGTCAGGAAGTAATGAGTGTCACCTCTCAGTAGTTAGTGTTGTAAAACAAACTTCGTAACTGGGGAAAAAATGTCCATTTCTCTTGTTCAGTTACATGTAACACTGACTGCCAGTTTTCTCACTCAAATCTCTTCATTAAGAGACATCTATTTTCAAATACAAAATTTTGAACTCTGAAGCCAGGATTGCATTGCTACAACGTTCATGTAACATGGAGTTAAATCACCATCCCATCAAACGTTGGCCAGTGTAAAAACACTGAAGGGAAATTCTTTCAGTTATCATCATCTTTCATTCCTTGGGCTTTTCTTGTTATTTAAGAATCATCTGGAACAGTAAATGCAAAAATCTCACAGATCTCACAAAAGAAAAAAACCAAAATGTCAGTACGAGCAACTAAGGAAAGTCTGGGTAACTGAAAATACTGAGCACAACTCTATTGTTTCTATTATGAAAAGTATTATTTTCTAGAATGGAATTACAACTGATGACATGAATTTAGCTGAGGTATTAACCTTCCCACTTCCTAGGATACACTTCAAATCTAATTTAAATCAATGTATTCTTGAGGATCTAAATAGCCAATTGATAAACCTACTATGCCAAACCAATAACAAAAACTCTCAAAAAAAAAAACGAAGAGCTGAATATATCTAATTTCAACTCTTGTGGATCTGTGAGGTACAACTGAAAATTCCAATCTTTTTCTATAGGGCAAAGGGATATGACACATTATTGTGACTAGTCACATAAATTAGTTTTCAGCTTTCTGGCTTTTTTTGTTGTTAAGAGCAGCTGGATCTGCAAATATGTTCTATTAATATCTGAAATCTGTATATATAGCTCCAGAAATGCAGGACATATTTAATGTGTTTTAATTATTGTTTTTAAGTGGGAAGTTCACCAAAAAAAACGAGTAGGAGAAGATGCTTTTGTATTTTGGGAAGAGGTCTTACACAATTTTAACTTGTCTGTATAGAAGCCTAGATCATTTTCACTCACCTTTCAGGTTAAGAAGAGTGTCACCATATGCCATCATCACCTGGAGGCAGGGCTACCAAATTTCTCTTGAGTTTCCAAGAGGAAATAACCCAAGCTGCTGGGTAAGCAAGCAATAGGAAAGGAAAATACTTTGTGAAACCAAAAGATTAAAATAAACTAATAAATAAAAGCATTAGCTGTTCAAGCAAGAAAAGCCACTGCTAATAGAAAACTACACCTTGAATCTAGTGCACGTGATCAAGCCTTCCTTTTACAGCTCTATTTAACAATTTCAAATATTGTTTTGCTGCACTGGCCACAGCAAATTTTGTGACATGAGTCAGGTGAAAGGCAAAGTGTGTTCTGGAGCTGCAGCCTAAGCATGGTTTTCTTGTTTCTTTGTTTTTAAATGAGTAATGTCTACTTTAGGGATTTTCTCCTTCTCTCTGTTTCCTACCTGCCCCCTTGCCCTGAAGATTTTCCTTGACCAGGTAGATCTTCACTAACTGGAGATATTATGTCAAACTGTATAGGAGTGTCAGGGGCGACAAGTGAATCCAAGGAAAGTGTGGACAAAGCTGCTGATTCCGATCCCAGTGACCCTGTGCTGCTAGTACGAGCTGCAGGAGGACGGGATTGTCTGAAACAAAACAAAAAAATCAAAATTAAGATATCTTAGTGTCAGGTTGGTTGATAATAAATTAAACCGCAGGGGAGGCCAATCAATATTACAAAATTTGGATGTAAACCAAAATAAAAACCTAAAAACCTGAAGATCAGGGTAAAGAAATAGTCTACATACTATTTAGTCAAATTTAAGTTTAAAGTTACTACTTGTATTAATAATTGCATCAGGTTGTATTGTCTTTCAGTTGTGATTATATACTGAAATGAAAACAATCTGACATCTGACTCGAGGTGCTCAACACAATAAGAAGAATCTCGCTATAAATCGATACAGCCAATAAAACTGTCCAGTCAGCTGGAAACCTGGATTACTTGTAACAGCGGATGCTAAAGAATGCTGGAAAGGTGAGTTCAATAATTTTTCCTCTACCTATAAGAGA
Organism: Laterallus jamaicensis coturniculus; assembly: GCA_022605575.1. Taxonomy (NCBI): domain Eukaryota; kingdom Metazoa; phylum Chordata; class Aves; order Gruiformes; family Rallidae; genus Laterallus; species Laterallus jamaicensis. Next base: position 11,463,313 of record JAKCOX010000011.1, read on the forward strand.
TTTTATTCTGAACATAGGAAGTTTTGTTCTTTTTTTTTCCCTCCCCTGGAACTCTATCCAGGACACTCTTTACAGACGTGCTCTTCAAAGGGCCTACGGTTGATGAACTCACACAGCTGGCCGCATGCTCTCGTGCCTCTGCTGGAAAGAAGGAGATGGAGTAACAGCCTCCAGAGCTGACTGATTAACACGAGCAGCAATTTCCTGCAACAGAGGGATGGGAAAAATAACTCAAAACATTTCCCTCAAAATAAGCTTTAAGACTTCAGTTTTGTTTCTGTGCAACTGACAAAAATTATAAACTCAAACTCTTGTGAGTCTTACGTTCCTAAATCGTCACTAACATAGATGTAGTATTTTCTTCCAACTTGTCACAGACAGCCTCCTGCTCACTTTCTAAATTTAAATGAATGCATTTGCTTTATAATAGAATCGTAGAGTGGCTTGGGTTGGAAGGGACCTCAAAGACAATCCAGTTCCACCCCCTGCCATGGGCAGGGACACTCTCCACTGGCCCAGGGTGCCTTGAGCCCCATCCAACCTGGCCTTGAACCTTGCCAGGGATCCAGGGGCAGCCATAGCTTCTCTGGGCACCCTGTACCAGGGCCTCACCACTTCACAGGGAAAAATCTCTTCCTAATACTTGATCTAAATCTTCCCTCCTTCAGTTTAAACCCATTCCCCTTGTCCTATCACTACACTCCCTGATAAACAGCTCCTCTTAGCCTTCCTATAACCCCTTTTGGTACTGGAAGGCTGCTGAAGGTCTCGCTAGAGCCTTCCCTTCTCCAGGCAGAACAAGCCCAACTCTCTTAAGTCTCTCTTCACAGGAGACATGCTCCAGCCTTCTGACCATCTTCAGGGCTTCCTCTGGACTCACTCAACAAGTCCATGTCTCTCTTATGCTGGGCGCCCCAGCACTGGACACATTACTCCAGGTGGAGTCTCACAAGAGCAAATATTAATATAAGCCAGCAACAGAGAAGAGTCCCAATGGTAACTCTGACAAAATAAGCAAATGTAGCTGGGAAAGAAAAAGGAGAATCTCATTTGAGAAACTCAGTCCTCAACTACTCACTGAAAACATGAAGATTCAAAAGTCTGCACTTAAAATTTGGGAACATGTAAATGTTTCTGAAAAGCCAAGACATGAACAACTATCAAGGAAGGACTGAGTCACAATGTTATTTCAGCAAATGATGGAACATTTACAGTTAAGAATTCCACTTTAATCTTTTATGCAATCACTAATTATCAATTATCAGTATTTAATATTGATGGCTTCCCTTGAAATAATCCATTTCTAACTCATCTAAAGGCAAATAGTGCTTTAATGAAGTGAAAATAGGACTTTCCCAGAAATGGGTATGATCAGATGATTCACATTTGTAAGGCTGTCAGTTCCCTCCTTTCAGCAATGAAATATATCCATGCAAATATTTATCATATTCACATGTAACAAAGCATCATATATGAACAGAAACAAAGGATCTTGAAGATGGCAAAAAGTTATGCCAAATGTAGAAGTCACATCTTTTCAATGCTTTCTGTACAAGCATTTAAATTAGGACACGATGGACTGGTATCAGACACGTAGAAGTACTGAGCTTAATTCCATGCTATCCAGTTACATCCAACTGATCAATTTTTAATTTGGTGCTTATCTACATCTTATCATATTACTGATACTCTACATTTTAGTGGTTACCTCAGGGTTTTCACTTAGATAGATCTGTTTAGAGATGTTGTTTATGGTGCATATCCACTGAAAAAAAAAATGAAAAAAATTAATTTTTCATTGTTTAAACAATGATGATTAAATACCCGAATTGCCTAGTTCCAGCATTTTTCCCACTTTCTTTGTAACTCAGCCAGTATTCATCCACTGCATGGAAAAGCAAATCTGCATCACCAGACTTAGCAGCCATGTGGAAAATGCCATCACAAGGAGCTCTGAAAGCAGTTCAAACCCAAAGCATTTCACATTTCTTTATTCAACTTGTTCATGAAGTATAAATATGTTTCCCATCATAAGTCAAGGGCAAAAAAAGTTTTTCCTCATTTCTCAACTGCCTGTATCATCACCTGTGTCCTAACCTAAGTTCTAATTGCTGACACACTGGGAGGAAGAAAATGTTGGGAAAGATGAATAGAAGGAAGGAGAAGCTCTATGTGGTGAGATCCCATTACTGCCAGCTATTTTGCTGTGGGATTTTTGGTTTATGTTTTTTCTTTTTTCCTTTCTTCCATAACACTGAAAAGGACTTGGTGGCAGTCAGAGCTGCATTTTTTTCTCTAGGATTTAAACAAAGTAATATTTTGTCAGATGTCCTGAAACCTGTCAAATGAGAGAATTAATTAAAAGTTCACTGCTTACCACCTAGAGAACATAAAATGAGCACTCCAATTATTGCTACAAACATATTTCTTCTGTGCAACAGAAAGTCACTGGACTCCATGAGAACCTCCTGTAAGCTTACCTCTTCATAATCTTTTTTGCTCTCTGCCTGCAAGATTGAAGATCTGAAAGAGAATGGAAAAGACAACTTTGTCTGTGTAAAATACCTCACAAGTACATGCAGACAGGAGATTACATTTCACATTTGTAGACCAAAGGGGGTCGGTACAGAATTCTAGTTGTGCCAATGTAATACTTAAGCACTCACAAAATGTAGTAATACACTACTGTAAACTGATTATAGTAATTTTATTCTTAATACCATTCAGTTACATTATAGAGCTGAAAACTAAGAAAACCCAGGCATGACAAAGCTAAAAAGACATGCCAGATTTTATTTCTAAATACTATGAAGCTCTAATCTAAATACCATGAAGCTATACTCTGGCCACAGGTTTCTTTCCTTAATTAGTGAGTCCAGTATTAGTTGCAGGTAGCAGCAAGGGAAGAATACCTACTTTTTGCCATCAAAAGATGTTATCTGGAAACAGTAGCGTCTGTCTTCACAGTCCACAGCCATTACAGAACAATTGTCTATATCCATGACAAGGCCCCCAGCTACATCACCTCTTGCCTGGCTCATCAGATTTCCACCTTGAGTGAAGTAAAACTGTCTCTCCCAACTGGAAGACACCAGCCCTGTCTTACTAAAAGATAAAAAGAGGTTCTTAGTAGATTAGGAGTTCAGCTGAGCTGTATAAACTAAAAAAAAATATTAAAAATGACTTGGAACAAACCATCCAGGCACTTCAGACATTTTTTTCCCAATATTAATGTTTTAGGTTAGCTTTGAATTTAAGTTAGTCTCCGTTGGGGTTTTTTTCATTCTAAACTTGTTGCTGGGCAAAGAATACATAAACTAGATGCTTTCTTAGATTATATGAAACTTGATTTAGAGTAAAAAGGCATAAATACTTCAGTTATTTATGGTATTGCTTTACACAGTATGTACATTCAAATTATATGCAATAGCAACATAAATGGTAAGACCTCTGAACCCTGCATTTACATGGTTAACACTAAGTTTGGAAGAACTCTGTGTTAAGCATTAGCTTAGTCACACAAGGTACCCCAATTTTCCAAGTATTTTGTACCACTCAACAAGATTTTCAAAGTTTTGCTTACAGCATGTTGTTGGGTTTTGTTTGTCTCCCAAAATAACAGGAGAGGAACAATCTCAAACCAAGTATCAGTAACACTTGCAGTTCAGCCTCTCTTTGAGTTCAGATAATTTCTTTAATATTAATTGCTGCAAATTTGTGCTACTACAGAAATTCATGCCTCATTCAGCGAGTATGTTACTCTGACTGCTGCTGTAAAAGTTGGTTTTTGATTCCTTGAAGCTGATTTTATAAATTACAGGAAAAATCTGAATATTACAACTTACTTTATAACTAGACTTGAATAGCCACAGCTCCCTCCCGTGGACAAAACCCGACTTCATGAACAGAGAGGTGTTCAACTGACACTTAACAGAGAATGTTTGGCCTTGGCTATCTTGGGCTTGTCATATTTTATTAGTAACTGAAATCCCAAGGCTTTAACAGATGCTTGCATAACAATACTGATAGCTGCAATGTTCTTTTCCAACTATGATCCAGTGAAATGACCCTTTGCTAAAATGTAATCTTTCTTTTTGATGTTAAAATTCAGGCAAAATTTGACTATATGCTTTGCACCTGAATGGCACTATGTCAGTGTAACAATTAAATGAATATTAATTGAAGGAGTCCAAAGAAAGAAGCAGAACATCCCCATTGTGACTTATACAACTAAGTACATAAAATCAGCATCGCTAAATTTTTAAAAAGCTTTTTTTAAAAAAAAAGGGTTTTAAGCTTTCCATTTCCAAAATAAAGTATTCTGGAATTTTTAAGTAATAAGTTAATCTTACTTTCTTGCATTGAGATAGCCAGCTTTTCGGGTTAGATTTCTGTGAACAGGGAATTTTGTTGGATCAGGATCAGGCAAATACAGTGGATCACTAGCTACTTCCAAGTCCTCTATAGTTTGTTGCATGTTTTCTACTTCACAGTCCATTTCCCTGCGAACACTAAGGTAAATAATGTGTTGTTAACAAAGATGTTTATTAATAAAAATAGAAACAGAACAAATAATTGTCTTAATAATAGTTCAAGATTCAACAAAACCAACTTACTTCTGTACACTTGTGCCAATATTGGTCAAAAATTCTTCCAATTGCTCAGTAAGATTTTCTGAACCCATTTTAAAAAAACTTATCTTAAAAAAAAGGGGGAGGAAAAGGGAGAATTTAGTCATTAATAGAACTAGAGTAGCAATTAACAGATGAAACCATAGAAGGTTAAATTTCTCAGATAAATCTGGTTTTGTCCCTCTTTCCCACCCAAGCCGCTCAATAAAAGGAGCAGAACGCATGTCGTCTGCAAGTGATGGCTGATGCTGACACTGCAGTGGAATTCCATTGTGTCAGGGGAAATACAGTCACCTGGAAGAAATACAGAAATGGGCAGAAACTGTTCTGGAAAAGAAATAAGGTTTGACCTTCCAGTGATCCTAAGGTCTCTCTCTATACATACTTTTCAAGCCCTCCAGTTTGCTAACTGCTGTACTATGGGTGGAGTTATTTGCGAGGAGATTGGAGACGGGAAACCTGTGATGACTTGTCTGGGGCTATCCTCTGGACCAATTGTGGACCCTGCCAAGGGAAACTTACAGTACACATCTTCAAACCAGGGTGATCCATATTGGTACAGAAAAACTGCCACATTTAAACTGAGTTTATCCATATGACATGTCAGAACAGGAAGCCATGGGAATGGCCCTACCCTTCCCATTCTTCAATTCAGCAAAAATCTGCACCTGAACAACAGGTCACATCATCTACTTTGTTTCAGAAAACATTTAGACTTAGTTCTTAAATACAAACTGCCAAGTTTCAAAAAGAAGCAGAATTCACCTTAGGACTGGAAAGCTTTCAGACAGCATGTACAAGTTAATTTCTACACAGGACACTGTGGCAGTACCAGATGAAGGAAAGTCTGAGTTTGCCTTTTGTTCCTTTTTTTTTTTTAGAAAAAAAACCAACCCAGAAACAACAGCATAACTTCTGAAAACACAAATTAAGTCCTTCCAAAGAACTTTTTCATAGTTACATTCTCTAGTGCCCATCCTCAAATAAACCAGCTGTGAACACATTTATATTAAAAAGCCAAGCCAGAACGATTTTTTGTATTCAAGTTCTTCCACACTCTTGATTAAAATTAGCAGTGATGTGACTTTGATGATTATCTCAGAACAGCTGCCACAGGAGAGAGTTAAACTGTCTCCATGTTAATGTACACTTCACATGGACTTGCATGCATCAAAGTTTTAATCAGCTATTCCCACTATTGATCCAATGGGAAGGTACCCAGCAAGGAAAATTTAGGCTGTGCATTAAATTTAGCCATACGGGCTTGGGGACAGAATTAGATATTTGTATTTGTCACCCAAATTTTCCCAAAAGATCTTCTGATGGGAGTGAGGGCATGTCATGATGAGATTCCTGTTGAGTTGGGGTCATGGCAGCAGCTGTGCCAGCTACAAGGATGAGTAGGGGGAACTTCTTTTTCTCCACTTCCTTCCTTGGATTGCAAAAGATGCCTCGGAATGGATTTCAGGACATCAAGTGCATCAGCCTTCATGAAGTACTTTTACATCTTCTTTCAGAATCTGAAATTACCTGAGCTTGCATGTATCCTAGCAAGGGCTCTAGCATAGCAATTTTCTTTTTGTACTGAAGAGTATTTAATGCACAGAAATAATGCATCATAGTTTGATGCTGTTTTTTCCTGGAAGTATATACATCTTCTGTAACTTCAGCCTTGACCTAAAGAGACACAGACAGGGGGAGGGGAGAAAAACAATGTTTGAGAGATGGTGTTTATCACATGCCTTCTGGTCAGTGTTACAGACAGCACAGAAAAAATAAGACAATAATGTTCTACCTTCTATTATCAGTGATTGTGTATTTTACCCAACAATTCCATTTCTCTAACTTATACCTGGAGATACATAAACAACAAACAGCATTCATTCTCCCTGGGAAGTGTGGTTATTTCTTTACAAAGTAAATTTAATGTAGTATCACAGCCTTCATCTCAAGAGTATTTTCCATGTTACAAGACAGGCACGTATTGGGAAAACCTCTGTTCTGAAGAAAACTCTCTAGACTGCTAAAACAAGCAATCAACCTTCAGGTGGTGTCTGCCATACATTGTCTTCCATCATAAATATATACATTAGATCACAATCATTTATATCCTCTAGAAATCTTTGCATTAAGCAGTTTGTTTTACAAACCTTTTCATTTTCTCTTCTTTTTGACAAACGACTGTATCTGGTAATGGCAGCATCATGGTCTAAACAATCAAGGGAGAATTTATGAGAATTTTGATTAATTATTCATGAAACAGCAGAAAACCTTTTAAATCACTGTGTGTTACACAGCCAGCTGGATACAAAGTTCTGTCATATTAAAACCTTTAAGAACTGTTCTTGCCTGTTTAGAATTACTTCATTGCCATAAATACTTGTACTGACAAAAAATTCTAACCAGATGCAAGCATGGCCAAGTTGTTACGTATTTCCCTAAACATCTAGTATTTTCCAAAGACAAAAAGATAACTTTCCTTTATAAAAACCTGCATCTAATCTTGTTTGCTCCTAAAGCAATGAAGCAACTTCCATTAAGATAAGGAGAATCCTTACTTAAAGATTATGTTCTCTACAAGGATATAGGAGAGCTAGCTAAAATACTTCGGTCAATAAGGAAGAGAACTATCAAAAGAATTTTAAGATGTCAGAAGTTGTTTATCAATCCAGTTCTGACTTCAAGAAGTGAGCTAGCACCTTACTACTTTTAGTAATTTTGGTAGCACAATCCTAAATTTTTTAATATTTGTAGATACATTTAAAATATTGGAAAAAAAGACTAGTACTGTCAATTTGCCTTAACACTTTGGAACACAAAGCCAGGATTTACAAGTCAATGAAGGAAAGTTGAGCACACAAGCATCACTGAAAAAATGACACTGTAGTTATGTTAAGTAGTGCAAATATTTTCACTAGTTTTTTAAGTAAATAATCTACAATAATACTGGCATCTTCTAAGATCTATAATGAAGTATTTCACACTTACCATTGCTTGCAATTTGGAAAACTTCTTTTAGAGTTAGTATCTCTACAAAACAACATATCACAATTTAAATAACTTGCTATTTAATAGCAACGTTATATATTATCATTATATATGAACATTATATGTTAAGGTTTCTCATGCAGTCTTTCACTACTGAACAGTTGTAGGTCACGCTGAATTACCAGTGACACTATGTGGCCAAGAAAGTTTGCTCATACTTAGGACCTGAGTAGCATTTATGCGGCTGTCTGGATATTTAAATAATATGATATACTGTAGTAAGTTAAGGATTAACTTATTTTCAAGAGACTTTGAAAGAGATCAATACAATGTGTCATCTGCAGTTCTGGTCAGAGTTCTAGTCTGAGTTGGGGAAGTGGAAGCACAGGAGACAGGGAAGTATCACTGGATCAAAGGAGAGAGCCTCAAACACACTGTGATTGTTCCTACCTACAATTAGTTGTGGTCTAGGGCATTATTTAGTCTCACTGTGTCAGGAAACAGAACACAGTACAATACTTCGCAGTTGTTCCTTTTATGTCATATTAAGACATAAAAAAGCAGAGAGATTTATTTCAAACTTATGGTAAAGAACGACAAAAAAAGTATGGAAAAGTTTCATGAAAAACACTTAGGGAATCTGTGAAGGAGTGTGGTATCACAGAATACCACATGGGTTGGTGGTTAAAAACTTGCAGTGGAAAATTTATTTTGCAATTATTGCCTCAGGGGTGCTTCTTCAGTGAATATAAAGAGAATTTTCAAGGTTGAGGGTAATACTAGCCTTGGGACAGCCGTGTTCACTTGCTCAAAAGGATATCTATTGAATCCACTATTGCCAAAGAAGTATTTACCAAAATTCATAGACAGCTATTGAAGAGTTGTATTTTTTTATTTCAATATAGACTTAAAAATGTTCATGTTAGGTATACCCACTCTAGGATGTTCACATTAGGGATTTAACTTATTTTGGTTTGAACTCTTATAATTTCTATTTGAAGCCCATTTGCCACCACAGCAGTCTACTCACTTTAGCATCTTGAGTACGATCTGTCATACTCAGACGCATGATATCTATTATTTCAGACCAGGCAGAGTAAGATCCAGCAGTTACAGAAATGAGAATTTGGAAGCATTTTAAGCCCACACATAGAAGCCATCTCTACTACCAGCAGGGCTGAAGAACCACCTTACTACATTTTAATAATACAGTAAGTACTGCAACTTGGGCACTCAACTTTTGAGCTTAGTTCAGCTGTTATCTTGATGGTATGGTATTAAAACATATGCAGGTATTTCCTGAACATGCCAGTTATCTCAAGATGATTCTTTCCTAATGTTTACAGTAACTGCAAGATTTTAATCTTAAATAGAAGATAATACACTTCCATAACATAAGTAATATTTCTGTTGGAACAGTTACAAGGTTAAGTTCTTCAACTGTAATACTCTCATGAATACAAATAACTTTTTTTAATTGGGACGTAAATACTTTTTGAGAGCTGAAAAATAAGCAGTGTATTCTATTTAGTGAAACGTGCTATGGAGATCAAATGCAACATTTTTGTTATTGCTGCTGTTCACAAAAAAGAGTATTTGTTTGAGCATTTTACCTTTTAGCTCCCTTTCTTTAAACTGGGTAATAGGAAACATCATGGCATCTGCAAGTTGAGTTGAAAGTACTGCATGGCAAGAGCTGAGCTGTGAAAGACAAAAGAAAGAAGGAAATTTTAGGAAAACACCAATGAGAAAATAAAATAAGGATTAAATGAAATTAAAATGACACTCAAAGATGGTATGTACAATTCAAACATAACGCCATTCAGTTTTTTGCAAGTATTCTAGGTCCCTGGTCTCCTGACTACCTTTTTATAGAAGACCTTTAGATTCTAGTACTTGTCCCTACTTTTCCAACTTCATTCCAAATTAGTAGATCATGCCAGATGATGGCCTCATGCATTCTGATGAGTAATCAATTTATTTCTCCAGTTTCTCTCCAGCTACATCCCAGCCCAGGTTACTGGGGTAGAACAAATTTCCTCACAAAATGCTATTTAAGTTGTGTATAAAGTGAGGAGAAAAAATCCTGACTCAGATCTGAATGGTGCTACGTTGCCTTTGAGAAGTCTGTCTCTATCTGGATACAGAGAGCAGGAGGTCCCTTCGTCAGTCAGGTATCTGAAATCAGGCAATACAAACACCCTCATGAAAACCAGTCTCTAACTGCCATTCTGAAATGGGTTCTGGCTCTATCTGCAGCAAGTTAAGTGACATCCTTTCTCCACTGTATAGCCTCACTTTGCCCAGTTCATCCTCTAACTTCAGGTTACATAACTTCAAATGTATGCTGCAATATGCAATTAAGTGGAGCCTTACTGACAAATGAAAGCCATTTCTACACCCCTCCTATGTTAAAATAGGCTGCAACAATTAAGCAAGATAAAGTCTATATGTGACAGCATTAGCAAAGTTGAGTGAAACGAATATAAATACTTGCCTCATCTATCACTTTTGCAAATTGCTGTAAAGTAGAAGTCATAACTTCATCATCTCCTCCTAGTGGAAAACGCTAAAAGAAATAAAAGGAGGCATGCTGTTTGCAGTGTCTTCTGCCATTCACAAAGCTATGCTAATCATGTCTATGACTGTACTGGCTATTCCATTATTTTAAGATACTACACAGCTAAGATACACTGAAGCACTTCTTTATTGTCCTGTGAAGAAGGAATATTGGCAGGGGGGGCGGGAGGGAGGGGGGAGAGTTATAAACAATTCTCATGTTAAAAAAAGCCCAAACCAAACAAAAATCCCCCAGCTAGTACTTTTCAATTTGATTTTTTAAATACTAGATTTTGCTAGAAAAGTGCAGAAACAGTGCAATTCACTAAATAGCTGTATCATTAAAGTAAATTTGGCATTGTACCAACAATGTTAAAACAATTACAATGACAGTACTGCAGCTACTTCTAACAAAAAAACAATAAATTAATTCCTGCTGCAATTCAGAGTGTGCAAAGACATCTTGAGCATTTCTAGTCTGTTGTTAGGAAGAATTGTTTTTTTAAAGATACTCTCAATCTCTTTCTACATCTCTTCCTACAGGGTCAACTGCAGGTAGGATGAGAGGAAATGGTCTCAAATTGCATCAGGGGAGGTTTAGATTGGGTATTAAGAAAAACTGATTCACTGAAAGAGTGGTCAGGGATTGGGCCAGGCTGCCCAGGGTGTAGGTGGAGTCACCATCCCTGGAGGGGTTCAAAAAACATGTAGACATGGCATTCCAGGAGATGGTCTAGTTGACATGGTGGCATTGGACTGACGGATGGACTTGATGATCTTAGAGGCCTTTCCTAACCTTAAAGATTCTACGATGAATTCTATGATGTCTGAATACTCACTGTTCTTTTGCATCAGCACCATTGTGGTTTCGATCCTATCTGCATTACACCTATTCATGAGTAACAATTAGCAAAGGAAAAATGCCGTGTAATCTCACTGCTCCAGAAAGATTTGCCAAACTGGAACAAGTAATAAATTGTACTTTTTCCACTTCATCTCATTAGGTGGAGAATGAGGATAGGGCAGGCTCCTTATTAGGAATGAGTTTTTCTTTTTAAGATGCATCTCAGAAAAAGGGTCCCAGCTGCCTTGCTACAAATACAGAAACCTTCATAATCCAGGCTGCTGTAGAGAAAGTTCTGGATTCCACAATCTGCACTTTCAGAGATGGAATTATTCTCACAGTAAATTATAGTTATTAAATAGACACTGCTATGCAATCTCTTCTCTTTCTGAGTAGTAAAACTGAAGCATTTAACAGTAAACAGGTCTATAAAACAAAAATAAAACCCCACCATCACCCTAAGGAATCCCCAAAACAATGATACAAAAGTAAAACATTCCAGATATTCATCCTGGTAAAAGGAACTTCATTCTGGTTTAGCTGGAAGAACTAATGCAAAGACAGTAGATTCTTTTGGCAAAGAGCAGAACCACCAACTACAGCAGTTCGTTCTAACCAGACCAAACCTAATACATTCTACACTGTGCTCTGGGAGAGAAAAGGCCTCACACATACATAGTTCTGACCACACAGAGACAGCCATGATTTATCACAGTACCTGTTTCTCATACTCCTTCAGAAGCTTTGAAGTCAGGTGAGTTGCTGCACTTAATTCATTCTGATTTAAAGAAAAAAAACCAAAACAAACAACAAAAGCCAAAATAAATGAAAACAAAAACAAACTTGTTACTTTTTGACTTAAATTATTAAAAAAAGAAAATCATGTATTTGAAGAGGAAACTATTACAGATGGAACATGAAATCTGACTACAGATTTTCAGAAATCCTAAGCATCCTGCCCATCCATTTCTGTCACATTACTGAGAGATAAAGGTAAACAGTGTTTACAAATACCAAGCTCACAGCCTGTGCTGCAAATCCAGTTTCTGGATCTTTCATGCTACGCTGTGTGTATTTGCATTTAATTATTTCAAATGAGCTGTTCCAGTTACTGAGTATTAGGAATTTGTTAGCTGTAAAGGTAAGAAAATACTACAATGACCCTCAGTACTACCTGTTTACAAACTGCTTTGTACTTGTACTCAGACAGGGCCTAAGTAGCAGATTCATGGTATGGGACAACTTCATCTTTCATAATGCAGTTGAAGGAGGAGCTACAGAACTTAAAAGTTAAATAGAAAGGCAGTAAAATAAAACTATGTAGTAGCAAACCTACAGTAACCACACTAGTCAAAGTAAAAACAACAGTAAAATAAGAACTTGAAAAGCAGGAGTGATGAATCAGTAAAGAAGTCAAACAGTTCAAGTATATGCAAGTTAAAAATACAGCCATAAATTCAACTGCTCAGAAAAACACACAGAATAGATTCTGCCTTTAGCATAAAAACACAGTTACTTGTAGATGGTAAGTGAAACATGAATATATTGTTGGTAAAAAATAATCTCCCACTTGGTACTATAAACTATACTATTGTACATACTAAGATCATAATGGGAAATATTTTAGAAACATTTGGGCAATACAATAAATCTCCTAGAAGATCACAAACTTTTTTTTTTTTCAGAATTTCTGTTGCGAAAGAAATCACAAGAATTTAGTCTTTAAAACTCCCTAACATGCAAAAAAAGTCATTTAATTCTTATTTTATTTCACTTGCACATTTAAAAAATGTGGAAGTTTAAAAAATATTGCATATAGGAATATTAAAAAAAAAAAACAAACAAGACATGAAATGTGGTTCAGAAGCTTTCCAATCATAGAATATCCTGAGCTGGAAGGGACCCAGAAGGATCATCAAGTCCAACTCCTAATTCATTCAGGAATTTCATTAACACTACCTGTGCATCATATATTCTGTGCATGGCTTGAAATAACTGATTGATGTAGTTGGAAATTGCAGCAGCATCTTCTTCAAATACTCCCAGCAAAGACCGGGTCTGTAAACATGAAACAGCCAGACACAAACATGACAAGTTAGCAAAGTCATATTTAAATGTAACAGAATTTGTTTGTTCTGAGTGTCATTATTGAAGAGTTTACAAACCATCCAACACTGTTTACAGGAATGATACATGTTGCAGAGAATCATAAAGATAACCAAGCTCAGCATCACTTCTGCTGTCAGCCTCTCACGGTTAATAGAAGTACATTTTCAGACAGGAAAGGACCAAAGGAGATGCTTAGTGTATGAAAAAGTGATGTAGGCAACTGCTGGATTCGCTAATGTGCATCCCTAAGGAAGAGGGTAAAGATGAATGGTATTAAATAGCATGCCTGGTTATACACAATTCCTCTGCAGTGAGATCAAAAGAAAGGCATGGCTTTCTGATACCATCTGTCCCATCCCTGCTGGCTGTGCCTGGACCTGTGCAATAAGAACCAATTCTGTGATCCCTAAAAGCCAAACCAAAACTGCACAATCTAAATCTATGTGTTTTTGTTCCAAAGTTATGTTTCTCCCCCTCACCACCCCAGTGTAATCTTTGCACTAAAAATCTGTCCTTCTGTCCTTACCCCAGTTTGCCAGTCAGCTTGTTTCTTAGCTGATGTCACCTATGACTGCATCCTATTGCACTGCTCACATCACTGATGAAGGTGCTTAACTGTATCCACCTCAAAATCAATCTCTTTATCATTTTCTACCAATTAGACTTCAAAACACCAATCACTGCTCTTTATGCCCAACTGTTCAGCCAGTGTTTCCACTCAGGCTGCAGTCCATACCTCTCTATTTTGGCCAAAAGGATGTGACTGTGTCAGAATCCTTGCTTAAGTCAAGGTAAATGACATTCACTGCTCTTCCCTGTGATGAAATGACTGACTCGGACGAGAAGGCAATCAAGTTGCTCAGGCATAATTTGCCCGGAAGCTGAAATGAGATGCTGACTCAGTGTTCTTGCATCCTTTTTGCTCTTGGAAGCAGCATTACTCCTCACCACAAGGATCTCAAATAGCTTGCTTCCACCAAGACACCCCAAGGGGAAGAGCAAAGACTGCACTGGTTACATTGGCTTTTCCTAATCTAAAATATTTGTTGGGATACTTGGATACAGAAACAGGGGCATGGCTTGCAAGACACACAAAATAAACCCTTTAACTCTAGCAATGTTTTAGCAAGACGACTGTGTTTTGGTTTTATTTTTACACTAAAATAAATGCCCAGACTAGAAAATGGAAAGAACCATAAGTATGTAAAAAAATGATGATTAGTAAAGAAATTGGAAACTCTTAGTCTTCTCTAAGCTAAATAACTGCAGTTTCCTCAAGAGTAAGAGAAGGACCTGGGAAAAGAATGGAAGACTGACATGAGAAGTCTGGACATCAGAAAAAGCTCTCTGAAGAGATTAGCAAAAAGCACTGGGCTGCACTGCATATGAATTAGAAGTCCTTGTGACATTGAAGACTTATATTGAAGTGACAGACTTTAGTCCATCTCCCCTTGAAACAAGAATGTCTTTTTCAGCTACTCTTCTGATTTTCTGCTTTTCATGATAATCAAGGAGTATAAACCTGTATAAAGTGTATTATTTGACCATTCTTTTGACATGAATTTATTTTACTTAACTTGAATTAGATGCCTGGCTTTGTCCCACAAATATGACTATAGTATGTAATGTATAGTATAGTATGTATAGTACGTAATGCCTACTTCATTTAAAAATATAATCAAACGTCATCATCCCCACAATAAATCACTTTAATGGCAGTTCTAGTTTATAAAACAAGTGGAAAAGTGAAGTGGAGGAGGAAAGAGATGGACAAGAACTCAAATGTTTGCCTGGTGTGGCAACATGTGGTGTCATCTTAATAGCTATGACTCATGGAGACATACATGAGAGACTGCAAAAGAAAAAATTACACAGTACCATAACCACTGAATTATATACTCATGACCTTTAAACCTGAACAAAAATAAACCTGAACTTGTAATTTTAAAAGAATATCATGTAAGGTTTCTGGATTATTCTTACTCTTTAAAAGGGAATGCTGTAGAATAAATCTATGTCTATGTTTTATTATAAAAATAGCAGTTATCAATGTCTGGACTTCAAACTGACATTACACATGGCAGACTACTGCTTAGCAAAAAATTAGAGGAATTGTTTACTCATGCTTCTAGTAAAACTTTGCATTATTTTGCATGTTTTTTAAGATGCTTTCATTCCATATATATGAGTAAGTACACTAGAAACCAGTAGTGATAGGCTGCACAAAGAAGCCACCTAGTTAGAAGTCAGTGAATTGTTAAACATTCTATGACATCATATGTATGGCAGTGCAAGTGACATCAAGGCTCTTGGCTTTTTTATTGTGCAATGCTTTAGGAATGCATGTAAGTCTGAGCAGAAACTCTAAATACATGCATAAACTCTTGAGTACGTGTGTAATAGATGTCTGCTTTGCATAGTGAAAGACAATGTGAAATGGCATTTGGTTTGTCTAAAAAAACAGTGGTTAGGTTTTTTATTCTGCAAGAAGAGGAAATGAAAGGGTTTTGCCATTTTAGAAAAGTCCTTCCTTCCCTCAGATGCAGAATAAGTTTGAGAAGATGTTTATATACCTGAAGTTAGTGTCCAAAACATGTCTAAAGGTGCAAAACTCCAGTCCATAGTTCAGCATAAACAGTGACCTAAGTTGATCTTTTTCAGTATTACAGAATGAACACATCAATCAAAGTCAGAGCAAGGTTTCTTTTTTCTTCAAGCAACACTTGTTGCCAGTTTCATTGCACTGGTTTCAGAAAACCAGAAATTAACTAACTAATGTAATAGAAGACTACAGAGTCCTGGTTATGTTCTAAATGGTGGTTAACCAAATTCACTTGAAAGATTGGACTGACTGAAAGGTGCAAAATTTTGTACCTAAAATAGAAGATAATGTTGGCAAATCTAATAATAGTTTAAGCATATCGAACTCATTGGGCTGAGTTACATTTTGCAGGACTGTATCACAAATTATCTCAAAAGAAAGATTCTAGAATTTCTAATTATATTCCAACATATAACTTTTTTGTATGTGCTTCCCAACTCACATTCCAGTCTCAAGTGCTTGGAAAAAACCAACCAAGCTACATCCCACTTTTTTGGGATCCTAAATTTATCTTACATTAGACATTTCCTGTAAATATGAATAGTTCTGACTTCCATATACTGTATACTGAGAACAGACCTTCTGATTTTGTTAAATTACCATTACTGTACGCTTTCCTCTCCATGAGAGTACATCAGTTTAGTTTCTGGGCCAGAGAACAGGCTAGATGTCATCTTAACATCTAGCACGTGAGTTATATGGGGCACTGTCCTCTGGAAAGCAGCGATACACTTTCTGCATGTCTGCCTTCTTTCTATGTCGTCCTTCCACTTGGTGGAGAGATGTTAAAATGGTTGTCATTTTAGGGCTAAAAATTCCCATCTAAGCAAGTGAAAGTTTCCCTATCGATGAGAAATCAAAACTACCAAAGTATATATTCTTACAATATAGGGAGTCTTCCTCACCGATATAGAGTGCAGCAAAACAAGGATCTTAATTGAAAAGCCTGCACTAAAAGGAAATACACTGTAAACTTTATATATTTCTCCCCCCATCTAGGATGAGCAGTAGGAAGTACTTGCTGTTGTCGCTGCCAGCAAGAGAAACCGGTGGAACTGAATAAAGCATTTCCTGCTTGACAGCAGCATGAAAGAATTGCCCGTGCAACATACGGCATCGCTGACAAAGGTCGAGCCGCAGATATCGGAGCAATTAAAGGCCTTTCAGCACCATGCGTTCCCCACCTACTCGAGCATTAACAACACCCGCGACAACCTTATCCAGTAACTGCTTTTCATACCTATTAAACTTTAATGCGGTTTTAGTAAAAGACAAAGATAAGAAAAATCGCCTCGAGAAGCGAAGACGGGTCCTGTCAACGCGAGGCCCCCGAAGTAAGTCGTGAACGCAAATGCGGGGGCGGCGATGTGCGGGAGCCAGCAAGCTCCTGCCCCGGCGCCCGACGCTGAAGCACAGTGCCTCTGGAGAATCGTTACCGAGCTCGCCGCTTTGTAAACAGCTCAGCAGCCCGCGGGACGCCTGAGAGGGAAGACGCGGCGATGCAAGCGGGATGGACGCGCCGCGGAGACCGGGCGACACCTGGCAGGGGGCACTGCCGAAGTTGACAGCCCGCGAGCTGTGACTGCTGGCCCGAGCCCCGCCAGGCCACAGCGGCGAGCACGACAGACAAGGCACCAGCCCGTGCAGGCAGCAGCCGTGTCCCGATGACGGGCAGGGTTTCCCCCTTCCTCCCTCCCGGTCGCCGCCGAGGCTCCCCCAACGTCCCCCCGAGGGAAAACGGGGGAGGGAGCGTGCGGGGAGCAGCGCTAGGCCTGGCGCCCACAAATCGGGCCCGATCTGGCCCCCACCCACCGAGCTGCGTCTACGCCTCTCTCACCTGGGGGCTGTCTTCCAGCGTCTCCTCGATGGGGAGCTTGTCGATGCCGGGCATGGCGGCCGCCGGGGTCGATTCTGCGCCGCTGAGCTCCCGCACCGCGCCGCACGCCCAGCTGACTGCACCCCTCCTCCTCCCTCCAGTCACAACACAGGCACCCCCGCTTCGCGCCGGATGTCCCGCCTTTCCTCCCCCTGTTGCCCGCTTGTCTTTTCTATTGGTTCTTCCACACGTCCCGCCCAGCTTCTTATTGGTGAGCGGGACGATCCGTTTGCCTAGACGCGCGCGTGGGGCTGTTGGCGCCGTGGAAGTGCTTTGCGCCCGTGCGTGGGCGCGCGGCTTCGTTCTCAGCTCTCGCCGTCGTGGCTGGCGGGAGGGAGGGGTGCGTGCGCGCGCCCCCGCGCTCTGCCCCTCGGGGGATGGAGAAGGAGAGAGAGAGAGGGGCGCTCCTCCGCCTCAGCCGCGCCGTCCTTCTCCCTCTCTGTGAAATGGGGAGCGGTGAAGAGGGGCTGTTTGGCAGTCGGACTGGCTCCCGCTTCTCGGGAGAGCGTCCCGTTACCCGCTACGCCGGGCCGCCCCCAGCTCGGGGAGGTGAGTGGGGGGCGGAGGTAGAAAGGGCCGTTTCCCCTCTGAGGTGTCTGCCTGGCGGGGCTGCGGACAGGAGGTGGCTGTGGGGTCAAGTTGCTGGGGGAAAACAGGGAAGCTTTTTCTTTGCGTTTGTGGGTACGTGCTGTCTGTTACACGTCAGCATGTTCCTCTAGACGTGTTTGTTCTGGCTTTACTGTCTAATCAGAACAGGTAAGTAATGATCTCGGTGACAAAACTAGGTGGGACTAAGGCTGTTGTGTCCCTGTCATGGTGGAAGCGCCTGTTGCCTGGAGTGTTCCTTTTGAGGAATCTTTTCCTTGTGCCCTTCACCGTCCAGCAGGCCTTTTATCAAGAAAGCGTTTCCTACTTGTACCTTAACTACCTGGTGTAACCATATCACAGCTTCAACCGAGGACCTGGTGTTCACCCTTATGTCTTTAAAATCCCAAACCACCGCTGCCCACAATTTTTCCCCTTCAGAAGCAAAAGTACAATCGGTCCTAGTGGACACCCCTGCCTCCTTAGACTGGATATGTTTGGTGCTATAGGTTGGTGGCCAATTTTAAATGCTTAAAACTACTGGATGTGCTTACTGAAACCCAACCAGATAATTGTGCACTGTTTAAGAAAGAGTGTATTCTTGGATATGTGATTAGTATGTTCTGACCAACTTTAATGTACTTTAAAGTATCCCTGCATGTTAAGCAATTGATATCTTAAAGAGTAGGCCCCTTAAGAGGCGTTGAATGCTTACAAGCTGCTACTCAGGTATATCTTGTCTACATTTCCATTTATCTAAAAACTGATTAAAACACATTGTGTGTCAAGCAAGAGGCTGTATAAAATTCTCACTCTTAACAAAAGCAAAACCAAATTGTCCAGCATATTTGAATTTGCAAACTGGTTCAACTCTGCAATTACATATTTAATTTCTGCATTTTGATAGATAATTAGTATCTTTTTAGATACTGCTTATTATTGAAAAAAGAAGAGAGGCTGTTCCCTTGCTGGTTTTGCCTTTTTGTGGCTAAGCGTACTCGGTATAAAAGCAGGTTAGAAAGTATACAAAGTCAGCAAGACTGCACAGTCCCTAATCATTTGCTCTGCTATGGAGAGCTTTATACTGTATCAGATTGTGTTTTACCTTTAAAAGTATAGCAAGGAAACGGCCAGTATTTATTAAAAAAATATTAAAGGCTTTTGGGGGGTGTGTGTGTGTGTTCATCTTGGGATTCTTTTTGTAGGGAGTGGTGAGAAAATTTCAAAGTTGCAACTCAGGTGGTGACT
Organism: Laterallus jamaicensis coturniculus; assembly: GCA_022605575.1. Taxonomy (NCBI): domain Eukaryota; kingdom Metazoa; phylum Chordata; class Aves; order Gruiformes; family Rallidae; genus Laterallus; species Laterallus jamaicensis. The sequence continues at coordinate 11,482,755 of JAKCOX010000011.1, forward strand.
CACCTGATTGAAACAAGTCACACTACTTTTCTTTTTGCCTGTCATGTGAGGGTAATACTATGGAGTTATCTTAACAAGGGATTTTAAAGATTAAGTCTTAACATCTGTAATTAATATGTGACAGAACACATGACATATATATATGCGCACAGCTTTCTGGTTTTGAGATCAGCTAATTTGTGATCTTCTATAAGAAATGTTCTCTGGTTTGTACTATAAAACGCATTTCTCTAGCAGAATTCAGGAAGGTAGCAACTTTAAATGGAATTAATTTTAGAAATGTGCTTTGATATCTGAACTGGCACATAGCATAAAAATCTGACTTGTTTCAGTAGATCTTAGCAATTCAGTTTAATGAATCAATTCACTTAAGTAGCAAGAGGACTACATCTCTAATGATTTCGTAGCATACCAGGGTTTCTTTGAATCAGTAGTCAGCTTTTTAATTGATGCCTTATGTCGAAGCATTCTGTAAGATATTATTACTCTTGTTTTTACCTTTTATGTACTTTTTTTACAAATGCTACAAGACATCCAGAAATTTTGAGATCTACATTAGACAGCAATAGATGAGGTCTGATAGTAATGAATTGAAGAATCCCTCTAAACCCACTATCTAATAAGTGTTGGTTTAGTGTTACAGTTGTTTTCAGTGTTGTAGGCTTTTTGTTAGTGTGTTGGGGTTTTTTGTGGGTTGTTTTGGGATGGGGTTGTTTGTTTTTAAATTTTTGGGTTGGAGTTTTTTTGTTGTTTTTCTTTTCTGCAAAATACTGAGAGGTCTTAAAAATGTGGGGAACTAACACTCACTATGTAAACAGGGAGAAGAACAGCCAACAGGTCTTCAGAGGATTCCAGATATGTTCCCTAACAGTCAGAATTTTTGGCCTGTGCTAAAGGGTGAAAGTAGCTGTCTTCTGGGTAAGGTAGGCTTTACTTGCACCTTGCGCACAGTTTAGCATACTGTTTCTCAGACCTTTCCTAGTGCCACCCTTGGATTTACCTTGAATTTATCTGTGTTCACTTAATCTCCCTGGGTCACATAGCTTTTAACTCAGCCAAGAAATATTAACTGCCTTTTAGTCATGTTTTGTAAAAATTGGTGTTGACAGTTTTGAGGTATTCTTGCCTTAAACAAAACAAGCCTTTTGAGTTTTGAAGTTGGCTTTGAATATAATCTTTGTTACTCATGTTGAACTCCTATTTGAAAAGGAGCTACATGCAGCAGAATATCTGGTACAGTTTGGTGAAGAAGTGGTGGGAAAGGTGAGATGAAAGGCAAGTTTTGGAGTGTGATAAGTAATCAAGAAAGATTATATATACCATTTACTCTTTTTTATTAAAGTTGAAAACGTTGTGCAGGCTACTGTGAAAGGTGACCTGGCAGTGGAGTGGCAATGGGCGACAGTGGCAAAGAGTAGCAGGGGTAGCCATTGGGGTTTCAAACCAAACCCACCAAGAGCGCTTGGTGTGGTCTCTCTAGTTGGTATTAACAGAGTCCTGAGAGGCTTCACATCTCTAAAGAACAAGAGATTCACCTACTATACAGATGAACCTACTGTCCCTGGGCAAAAACAGTGATGCAAAATCTGAAAGGGAGATTAGTTTACAGCCTCATCAAGCAGTGATGCTTTAAGAGGATTGGATTTGCATATACAAGGAGCAGTGATTTCTCCTATTATTGATTACTTAAAGCACACAACAGACATTAAATTGAAAATCTTAATTGCCCCTGCAGTGGTATTTAGCTAAAGCTCTACTGGTAATTTCAAATGGGTTGCAAGGGAAATATTGATAATGTCTAATGGGCTAAAATAATGAAATACAGTTTTTGAGTGGAGGGTCAGGGTCCATTTCCACTATGAGTGGGAATTCCTAGAAGTTTAATCTGTTTCTTTGCTACTGAGTATTCTTGAATCTAAAACTTTTTCTACCATATCCTTATTTCTTATGGAAGCCCCATCCAACCTGACCATGAACGCATCCAGGGATAGATGAAATTTTGCTATCTTCTCTTCAGAAATTTTTATGTGGAGCTCCATTAACATTAGAAGGTCTCTTAGACATATGTGCTTCCACTTCACTTAATTTCTCCAAAATTAAAGAGCACAGTGTGAGCATCTACCTTGTGAACTTCTGAATTGGTACTTCTGCTCCTTTGTGCAGTTGCAGCCATGAACTCTGTTTAAAACCAAGTGTGTTGATCCATTTCAGTGCCCACGTTATGGTCTCCAGGTCTGATTCAGTTCAGCATTGAATGCAATAAAAATTATTTTAATAACAACAGTTTCTTACTCAGATAACACAGATGAACACATGTAGGAGCTTGGCAAGCTTCAACACCAGATGGCAGTGTCTGGTGAGCTGCTGACCTGTGCCTAGCCAGTTAGTTTACCTGGATTTTATGAAAATCCTTTTTGTGACCTACCAAGATCTTTTTTCCCTGAAAAATCATTAAAAACTCTGAAAGAGTGAGTGTTTCTAACAGGGAGTTAAAAGCAGGCTATACTGAAGGAAGCTTTTTTCCATCCTCCACAATCTCAGAGACACACAAAAGTTAGAATTACTTGGCTAACTTACTGGTTAGATTTAGGGAGTTATGTGCCTATCATAAAAGTCTCTTACTGCCACATATGCCTGTCTTCTCTGATAGTTCTTGATAGCTTCCTGAAGGGAGCACCTATGAAGGTATTCACCACTTAGGGAAGTATGTGGTAATTTGAGTCCCAGCTGTGTGGCCTAGGTTAATTTCATTCATTTTCATCCAGGAGAAACAAAACACATTTCAGAAAACATTTCTTTGAAAAAATAATGGGCTGTATTTGGAAACTATATTATATTGTAATTCTTAAGAGGTTTTTTATATTGTTAAATCCATGTTAGTTTCTGGATTCAAGGGGCTGCGTGTCTATCAGGGTTCATGCTTTCCACCTCTTTGGGAAGTAGAACTTGGTAAGCAGCTCAAGTTCAGTTGTATTGTTTTCTTTTTGACTCAATGAGTTTTATGGGAATTTATTTTTTTTAAACTGGAGTTTCATGTACAGATTGTAGAGGCAGAAAACTGATCTGCCAGTTATTGCTATATAAGAGGCTTTGCATTCTCTCTTTAGTAACCTCTGGACCTGTGCCAAGTCTGAATACTCAAACTAACTGCCTGCAGTCAAGAAAAGGAGTCCTGAGGCAAAAGCTGTACTGAGACATGCTGGGCTATAAAGCCTTTGTTTAACACCGCTTCCCACTGACCTCTAGTTCACCAAATATTCCAGCAGGCAGGACTTTCATATGTAGGTACTTATGGCTTTTTTTAAATGGCTGCACTTTGTGATTGCATGTTATCAAACAAAGCTTTGTCCAAAATAGGAAAAGGAGGGATCTCTGTAGAGAAGTTATCCTGAACCTGGTCTTGAACATGTGACATGTGAACTGCTGTGTGGCTGACAGATGACCTTGAATATAAAGATGTTATAGTTGATACTCTATAATGAATGAAATTGTTATTCTCTTTTCAGAACCTTTAGCTCCTCTCTCCCCATTACTCATGATTTTTGGTCATTTTAAGTGTTTGCTCTATAGTGTTTAAACAAATTTCTTCTGGTTACCAGCCTATGAGTAGGGAGGACTATCTAACAGTAAAAGTATGGTTTTAAACCAGGAAGTTTGAGTGTACAGCTTCTATTACTTTAAGTTTTGGGTTTATGTTGGAAGGAATGATCAGGAAGCTTCCCATGTGGTACGTTTCAAAAAAGCTGCAACAAAGTTATTTTAATAAGAAAAATGAATGCATGAATTATTTAAAATAGTTGGTGCAACTGTTCCTGTTAACTAATCCAGGCACTTGGAAGGCAATTACACTGAGCTTTGACAACACTGCCAACCCACTGCACAGTGCCTTATGCCAAAAGCTATTGTTGTTTTATTGACCACGTTCACCATTACATATGCATATGAAAAAACAGAGGCATTTTCATCGGGATTACCCTAATAGCATTAAGAGATTATTTTTTAAATTTCCTTGGAAGGAAATTCACTTAAATGAGATTACTTATTACTTGACTGGTTTCCTATCATGCTGCTATGTTTAGGTAAGTGGAGTCCATTAGAGTATAAAGTTTTTTTTAAAAACTGATTTTATACATTAATGGTTTCAAATAAAAGAGAAGTACTATATTTGTGCACAGCTTCTTTTGAGAAAGTTAAGTCGATGTTCTGGTTAGGAGAGATAACACTTTTTGTCCCTCTTGGTGGCCCCCCTAGTGTCACCATTAGTTGCTAATTACTTGCAAACAAATAAACAATTAACTCCTCGTGCCTCTTGGTGGGAGAGTTTTCATTGACATGCTAAAACTTTCTAATAAAAGATTTTAATTAATGACGTTGCAAATCCAGCCCCCTTGTCAACATAGCTATAAGGAGGACTTGTGAAGAAATGCAAGTACAGTATAACCTGCTATGCTGGCTGAAGGTGAAAGCATGGCAAGTTCATCGCTCTGTGCTGCTAACACATCGGCGTCTCAGAACCTTCGGAAAGTGGCTGGTTTTGTAGAAAATAAACCCACACAGTGCTCGTTTTCCATTGAAAGTATTTTGGGATTGGAGCAGAAAAGAGATGGCATTCCAGCTGTGAAACCTCACAGACCATGGATGGATGCGTGCACCAACCTGGGTAAGTCAGCAGTCTGGTTTGTAACTTCTCAAGCTTTTACTCCTTTAAAAAGTCTATGTTTCATCTTTCACTTTGTTGCTTGCTTTTTCTAGTTTTAGGTGATGACAGTAATCCTCATCTGCAAATCCCCATTGTTTGCTATGAAAATCCATTATTTCATGCTAACAGTAATCCAGTGCAAGAGGAGAAAGTTTTGAAATGTGAAAAATACTTGTCAGTCACCGAAAGGCTGTCTTTCAAACGAGAATTGAGCTGGTACAGGGGTAGAAGACCAAGAACTGCATTCACAAGAAACCAGGTAGGGGTTTTCTCAGTATTTGATAATTGAATAACAAAGTAGTTTAGTAAAATGTATGTAGAAGCGTAGAATGGCTCCCTAATTTAATATAATGTACCTCTGCAGAGAGAAATGTCCCCAGGAACTAGTGTAAATGTAATGTTGCAAATTTCAGCAGAAATCACCTGTTCAACAAACCAGACTATTTTTTGTATTTATTCTCTTTATTGCTGCTATGAAGGTAGAGAACTATTCAACAAGTGTGTTTTAATCTCCTCAGATTGAAGTATTGGAAAATGTTTTTAAAATGAACTCCTACCCTGGCATTGATATTAGAGAAGACCTAGCTCGCAAGTTAGATTTAGATGAAGACAGGATCCAGGTAATGAAAAACTTAATTGAACTTTTCTGTAACTACATCCACATGCACTTGCTCATTATATAAATTAGTAGCTTGACAACAACAGTAATAACTTTAATAATATCAATGTAAACCAATGTACACTTATACATGTGGTATGCCTGCAGTCATTTGTGAAATGAAAGCCATTGAATTCCTTCTTAAACCTTCTTCCCTAGCATTGATGAGGTATTCATCACTCTAATATTTCCATGATATCTGCTCAGTTAATCTCTGGTTATCATAGAAGCAAATTGCCAAGTTCTGCAATGTTTTAAAATCATGTTTATATTACACTTGTCACAATGTTTGTTTGAAATTTGTTTTTCAAATACTGAATTAGTTTGTACCAATGTCTTAAGTATTTTGTGAGGCTGTCAGTAGACCACACACGTTAAACTGATGTTTGAGCCTATGTCTTCATCTAGCCAAAAGCAAAATCTGCTCAAGGTTTTTAATTGTTGATTTTCACACAGTCCAATGTGATAAACATACTGTAAACATTAGAATTTGGGCCTCACCTTGATATTAATTAAGCTTTTGATACTATCAGTCCCAATATAATACTTGTAAGTTTTCTGCTGTGATTAAGCAGCTGAAGGACTAACAATGTCAAACTTGTGAGTGTATTCCTAGATGATCCTAAGCATCTTGGATCTGAAATAAGTATTAGTTAACATTAATTTTTATATTCATTACAGTGAAGCTGGTCCTCACTTTCTAAACTGGGGGTATTCTTTTCCTTGCCTGTGATGATAAAATTATTGCAGGTAGCTACATGCCATCATCTGCAGAGTTTAAAATTTCGATGGAACTTCCTAACTACTGTCACTATACAAAATACTGTACAGTCCTGTGAATATTTTTAAGTTTCAAAGCTTACAGTGCTGCATTTCTGAAAAGCATGCCCTTTCCTTTCAATTGTAGATCTGGTTCCAGAACCGTCGTGCAAAGCTGAAAAGATCACACCGAGAATCTCAGTTTCTAATGGTGAAAAATACTTTCACCTCCAGCCTGCTAGAGTAGGAAGAAGGATGGTTTGCTGTTATGCTTCTACAATAGCACATGAAGAATTATTGGCATTTTCATAACTTGTATTAAGTAATGATATATTAATTATAATTTTATCCCCAGATTTCAAAGTTTATAATCCTTTTCTTTCAAATAAACTGTAAATACTTGAAGTATTATTGCAATCTATTCTTTTTTTGTGGAAAAAAGGAACTTATATATTTCAATAACTATTTTCAGGAAAGATTAAATATTTTTGCAATTGAAAAAAATCCAAACCTTTGGTGGCACAAGATTTTCAGCTACTATGAATTACTGCAGCTTCCTGAAAATGACTTAACAAAGTTTCATATTTGTCTTTTTTTTAAAAAAAAAAATCTGTTTTAAGTCTGGAACACCCAATATGCAAAATGGATTTTTGTTAACTGAAACAGATTGTGCATGATAGGACCAAGGGTTATTTGCCTTAGCAGAAAGAGGGGAGATTTAGATTAGATATTGGTAAGAAATTCTGCACTTTGAAGGTGGTGAGGCACTGCAACGGCTTTCCCACAGAAGCTGTCGCTGTCCCTGGGTCTGTGGCATTGTGCAAGGCCAGGCTGGACGGGGCTTTGGGCACCCTGCGCCAGTGGAGGGTGTCGCTGCCCAAGACAGGGTGTTGGAACAAGATAGGCTTTGACATCCCTTCCCATCCAAACCAGTCTATGATTCTATGAATGCCTGGTCACTGACCTATAATGTTTGTTTCCCAATTTTTTGTGGAAACAGGTTTTTTTTATACAAAGTACTTTGATTTTCACTGAAGGAAGAATATTACATAGAAGTCAGGGTATCATTGTTAACACAGGCTAAATGCAAATAGCAAAAAGGGAAAAATCCACAGATACTTGTAGTGTTTTAGTAGTGCAAAGATTACCTTATGTTTCACTTGCACTTTCTTGTTTAGTAATAATAAAATGAAAAGACTTTTTTTTTTTTGTCCTGGCAGGTTACTTTCAATGTAGTATAGTCTCTAGAAGAGGTAGGTGTCAAAATTTTAAGGACCTGTCTCTACTTCCAATTTTCAATGTCTGTATCTCTTCTAACATGCTCTGTTTTTCTTCCAGTTGTGTTCTGAGACCATCTCTAAAGCATCCACTAGAACAACTGAGATGTGTAATGTAGCTTTGCTGAATGTTTGCAAGGTATTGCAAAAGGCAGTTAATTTAGAATTTTACAAGATAACATTGTACCTGTTAATCATCAACAAACCAAGTATTGCTCTTCTTTTCTCAATGCCTGTATCCAGGATACCTGCTGTCCTATGGCATTCAAGGTAAGCTTGAGAAAAGGGGTGATAGAAAAGGGAAGGGTGATCTGACTTCAAGTCCTTCGTTGATATTTTGGATCATAGGTTGAGATACAAGTTTAAATGAAAATTATTTCTGTATTTTCTGTAAAATATTACTGAAAAGCTGCATTACTTTAGAACCAGACTATAGGTATTTCCATTTTGTGTTTAACTTCATGAGCTCATTGCCTTAATTTTCATAGAATCCCTAAAATCTTTAATTGCTTCACTTTGCTTCTGGAAATCCTATTTTCGTGTGAAAATAACAAACGTTTATCCCAGATTGAACTGTTAATTATTTGTGCTTTGTTGGATTCACAGAACACAACAGAAGTTCAGTTATCCTGCATTCAAAAATACACAATAAAAAGCAATTTAAATGGAGACGAGTCTATTTGAAATAGTTTTTAGAGAAATTGGAATCTCACTTCAGCACCTACCCGATCTGGTAAACTTAAAGACAACATTAGGAATGCATGACTTCTATTTTCTTTTTCTTCTCACCTCAGAACATATAGTACCCATAGCTTAACCTTATTGCACGTAATTTGAAACTACTGTTTACTGCTGGAAACAAGGTTTCCAGCAGCAACAGATTAGACTAATCTGTACAGATTGGTGCCTAAGAACCTTACTCTATTATCTAGCAAATACCTAAATACACCTAATGTCTCTTATAATGGAACTTGTCTCAAGTGACGGAAGTCTGACAAAGCAATTTAAGAGGAGTAGAACAGTAGCAGAATAATAATAGCACCAGCCCTAGTATCCAGCTCTCAATTAGCAAATGTTACCAGAAGGGTGACTAGTGTAAGGTACTTAGTGTTGAACATAGTGCTGAGGGGCAAAAGTTTAATAGCATAATTGCGTTATTTGCTTCATCTTGGCTCAACTTGTTCTTCCAAAAGTTAATGCATCAACAAGTTAAAGGAGAGCCTCTGACTTTACACTTACACCTGTGTTGACCAGCACAAGTTTAAATTGTGGCCATCACTTTCCGAAATACAGATTATTTGTTTTTTCCCTTTAAAAAAGATATTAGTCTGGACTTCACGGGAATTTCTAATCTTGTACATCCTGATACTGTGGAGCTTTCTGGGCTACCTTGGTAACGCAAGTAATACGTTGTGTTACAGAATACATTGTGCAAATAATGTTGTATATCTAGGCACAGCCAGTCCAAACAACAGTGGGTGAGGCTGTGACAGAAGAGGCCACTGTGCATGCTGCTCCAGCCTTGCCTACTTTGCCTTGCAGTGTTTCTGTTTGGGTATCTACCCTTCAGAACTGTGACTAGAAAAGTCTCTTTTTTGGTTTCCATTCTGATTTAAGTTTTGTGAAGGCACAACCTCCTTTGCTTCCAGACATGTGGCCTCGCGTTGGCTCCAGTGATCATTAGACCCTGGGATAAGCTGATAAATTCACTAGGACGGTGAAAAAACTGCTCTAGAAAGAAAACCTGGCTGGTGGTATGACTTCTTACTCTGAATACTGGCAAAGTGTTATGTCAGCATCCATTAACAGCCACAGTTCAGGCTACGGTCAAGTTCATAATGTGCTTCTTCATTGACTTTAATGGCACTTAAACATCCTAGCAGTGCTTTCCTGAAATAAGCCCAGTGCCTGTGACCCTGATCAGGACACTGGCCTGCGTAATTGGTTTTTTACATTCTCTTCTTTAGTGTGTTAACTTTTTTTTTTTACCACAAACTTCAGTAATGCCCAGTGCTGTCCAAAAAAGATGACCTATGCTCAAGTTGTAACAGCAGATTCCAGCTCATTTGAACCAAAGAACCAATGCTTCAAAGTTCTATTTTAGTATTACTTGCAGTGTGCCTAACAGCATAGTTTGAAACTTGGTTTTCAAATTACCAGTGTTAGCATTGAAAGCCTAAATTTAGAACACCATTCATTACATTGTCATTTAAAACTTTGAATTTGCAATTATTTAGTTAATGAAGTCTGCACTTAGCCATAGTAGGGTAGCACACCAGCCAACTATATGATACAATTTGGTGTATGTGGGTACGCCTATTTTTTTCTAGCTGGTCCAAGTTTTGCATTGAAGATCCTTCTAAAGCAACAAAACCCAGGGCTTTATAGTGGTATATAAGAAGAATAACACTATGTTCATAAGGTTATTGAAAGGAAATGTGGCTTCAAAAATCAATCAGTGGTTTTGTGCTTGAATTTACCAAAAGACTTGCACAAAAGTAGAAGAAAATTATTAGCAAACACATTCAGTTTGCCTAGCATGAAATTAAGCTAATTTTAAACAGTGGAGATTAACTCTCAGGGTTAAGGGATAATCACAAAATCCAAGCTGTGTAGAAATTGGTTGTAAAATAGCTTCTAATTCTTGAGATTGACTTAGTTTCCCTGTCAGTTGTTAAATTGATTAAATTTTGTTACTTCATTGTAAAGGACTTAATTTCAGAATTGGATGGGAAGTATATTTTCAAAAATACTTTGAACACTGGTGATGGACCTAAACTAGTATTTTATGTCTGGTATTTGTATCATGGATGCTGCTTGACTCAAATTCATATTTTGTTACTTTTATTAGAACTAATTGGAGTATCTCGTACTTATTTGTTAATTGGGCAGTAAAAGGCAAAGTAGTCGTGATATTTATGTGAGGGGAGCTGGGGCTGTTCAGCGTCTTGGGGGAAAGGATCCGGGTAATTGCATTACAAAGGAAGTTCTTGTGGTCATAATGAGCAAACGGGATTGTTAGTGAGTAAGAGGAATCTAGGGCTGTTGAAGAGCCATCGGTTCTAGATTCCTTTGTGGGGGAATAGTCCCTTTACTTGACATGAGGGAGAGAGGGGAAAAATGTGAAAGAGTCTTTTGGGCACCCAGAGTTGATACTGGCATGAACCAGAAGGATTTTCATAGTCTGAAGTAGAAGAATCTCAGAATCTAGCAAAATAGAACACTGATCATGTATTTTTAGTTTAAAAGCAGTGAGTTGAATTTCTTCTAATACCTGTTTTTGCAGGACACTGTTTAGTAACAGTGATAACGAGTATGACCAGAAATGCTTAGGGATATATAGGGTTTGGTGTAGCTGTGGTAGAATTGACAGTGACTTTCATTACCACCATGGATGTTATATTATTATGGTGGTGTATTACAGTGATGGAACAAGTGGTGTATTTCCTGTGCTTTAAAAAAAAAAATGCAAGAAGGACCCACAGTGAAATCATGTATTTTTCAAGCGTGCTTAGACTCATGTAGCAAACCAGTTGGTGTAAAGTCTAGTGCCTTTATCAAACAGAGTATCTTGTTTGTTTATTCGAGGGGTGTGTGTGTGTGTGTGTGTGTAAGTAGTGCTTCTGATACCAATTTTCAAGCACAGACATGTGGCTTGGGATGCTGTAAGGATTTGTATGTGTGCCCTGTAAATGTGATGCTATACTTGGATTGGGAGGGAAATAGAGTTTTCTTCTCTTTGGATTTACAGTCTAATTTTGTTTTCCCGAGCTCCTAAAACAAGTTTTCCTCTGCCACTGTGATGGCTGGAGATCCCAGTGAATATAGTCTTTTCCTTAGTCATGTGCAGTTTGGAGCCAAATGAATGTTAGCTAGTTGTCTAAGATAGTCCCCTTCATCAAAATGTATCTACATTATTAGTCTTGTTATTAATGTGTATAAAATGTGGGGAATTTGCTATTTTAAAATTGCTTATGTAAACCTGTATTTCAAACTTCTTATCTCATTGTGACCTTTAAAAAAAAATCTGTAACCTTGCACCAATGTAATTATTGTACCTCATCTTTTTCTGTTCCTTTCTTCCTCTTCTAACACCAAAGTTTTATTTTACGAGTATATGTCACTTTACTACTTCTGAGATAAGAACCTGACCACAATTTCTAGATTTTGAAGCAGTCTTGTATATGTATACCTTAATTATATTTTAACTATTAAATGAATATGTGTCTTTATAGATTTCACACACTTTTAATATTTAGAATTGTACTGCATCAGTCATAGTAATATTCTAAAATACCATGGAATTCAGTTTCTATGAATAATACCATAGCAAGGAAACGAAGAAGACAGCAGGATGAATATTCTGCATTAAAGATTGTTGGCTATATAGAAGCTGCATCTTAAACTCTTTGCTTTTTCATATTAAATCAGACTTTACATTCATAAGTCTTGAAACAGTGGTAACTGTATTGGGAATGCCTAGAAAAAGGCTGGGCTGCTTTTGCCCTCTTGTGGCTGTATGTTTTAATTCCTGTCCTACATGATCTTAAATTAATTGTGAGATCTACAGTCATGAGTTAGGCTGTGGGTAGACAGAATGCCAGCAGGTGACTGCCTGTTTTAATTGTTGTACAAAATTTCTAATCAAATTTATATTCTATGTGCATAAAAATGCTTGATTCTGGGCTTGACTTTGAAGAGTACTGAATGGTCAATATTGAACTGAACCTACTGAAAACTGGTGGGTGCTTAATATTTTTGATAGTATTAACATTTATTAGTAATTAGCTATTACCTGGAGAATTCCATTTTGAGCAGCCAACCTTTAAAAATCTTCTCTAAGTTACTTCAGGGTACTTCCACGAGTACATGCTTATATGACTGCTCAACATAGTCAATTTATAGTAGCAGAATCTTTTTCCATTCCAGAAAGCATTTCCCAAAGTGGCCAGTAATTCTAAAAAAGCCCACCCCTTAATAGTGTAAGACTTTGAATGCCTTCTGGTACAGTATCTACTCATATAATTCTTCTGTGATAACCAATATGGTATTGACAGTTCAAAGGTTTGCCACACAGAAGCACAATTACCCCCAGTCTTTTAATTTATCCTTCTTGTATCACATTAGAAGGATAAGAAATGGCTTTGTGCTGTTTAAATACTGTGCATCTCTTAATAGCTCATCATGGATTTCAGCGTTCAGTCTGGGTAATGTATTAAAAAATGTCATCCCATCCACTTTAACTTCTCTCTTGATTCAAATATCTGTAAATTACCAGATAGGTATTTGGATATAAAGCATACAGTGGAATGCAGTTCTTAGTAACTGTGTTACAGGATGCAGCAATCTGACAATATAATTGCAAACTGCTTTAATTCCTTTTGACAAGCGAAAGGAAGCCATAGGGAAGCACGCTAACAAGGCACTAGCATCGCCTTGGGAATGCAGGTGGCTACGGTCACCTTGTATGGCAGCTTTTGTGAAACGTAAGTTATGTGGAAAACCTCCTTTTCCTGTAGACATCCTTGTTTAAATGAGAAAACCGACCCAATCTGTCCCTTCTTTCCTCTGTTAAACATATGGTTCTGGGAATAAGTTTCATCACAAATTACAGTTTAGGAGGAATGGTGTTTTCAGTGATTGTTACTGTTCTCATCCAATTAGAAACAAATAATTATCTTTTGTAACTTAATATGCATAAACTTGCTATGTAAGTGTTAGCAAATTTTGTTCATTGTGTTTGATCAGGCTATTATTATCTGCATTTTTTTCTTATTCTTTCAAAAAATAAGCAGCGAACTCAATCCTGATATCTGACTGCTTCAGGTTTTTGTTTTATAAGAATGAGTTTGAGAGGTAGGGCTGCCAGCAACAGCTGTTATTCCTAACAAGGTCTTTCTTATTTTTTAGCCCAGCCTTGTAGAATTGCTGTGGGTTCGTTTGTAAATCTACTATAAGATGTTTTTAAATTACCTTCTGAAATATTATGTATCTATCATATAAGCAAAGATTGCAATTTTCATATGCTTCCAGCCTTCCTGTTTTCTTTTGTTTGTTATTCTCCTTAATGGGAGTTGAGTGAGGTGCTATTGACAAAGTGCTTCCCAATCTTCTCTAATCATTATAAACAGTAAGATTATTGGTTTTATTAATTCTTCAGGCCTTGTTGCTATTGTTCTCTAATGGTATCTGTTACTAGTGTCTCTATACATTTTAATTACAAAAATCTTCAAAACATTTTCTTTAGCCTTAATTACCCTTAGCTTTTGGCCTCAAGTAACAGATGATGTCATCCTGAAGTGCTTGAGCAAATAGCTCTCCCCCAGTTAAATGGGAAAGGGTTTAAGGCAGGTTATGCACAGTGAGGGGTCCCTTAGTGTGCTCGGATTAATTCTGCAGACACTGCTACAGGATGCTGTTGAATTTCAGAATGGATTGTTAAATCAGGTTAGGATTGTTCCCCTCTCTCTTCATTACCCCCCCCCTTGCCCATACTTCCCTGCAGAAGGAAAGTTACAGGCTATCAGGATGGAAGTTACTGTGCTGCAATAAGAAAAGGTTAAGAATAGAGGTAAACCTGACAAACTTCTGTAAATATCTTACTTTACAAACCCTTCTAGAACTTACTCCTAGAATTATTAAACTGCATTGTGAGGATCTTGCTTTCTATTTTTAGTAGTTGATTGTGAGGAAATGCTACATTGCAGAAATATTTTAAAATAAAACATTAAGAATTATTCAGTTATTGCTAAAGAATAAAACATGCATTACTTTGGGGATACAGCTGTTGATTTGCAGTGTTTCTAGTTAAATTTGTAGATATTTTATTGAAAAATTACTTTTCCATGCAATTTTTTCTTTGCATCATAAATCTACTTTTAGAGGCAAGTGCAGTTTCATATTGCACCTAATCCTGCGTAACTGAAGACTGCTGCTGAAAGATGTGGTCCTGCCCTGCTCCCTCCTCTCTCAGAAATGACATGTGACCACAGAGTGAGTTCAGTGTGCTTTGGGAGCAGGGTGGAGTGTGTTTGGTGGCACATCAGTAAGCTGAATCATCTCCGAGAACTGAGCTGTCTGTTCCTTTATTATATTCGTATGAATAAACAGATGAGAAACTAAACAGAAATACAGAGAGTTGACATTTAACTGCAAACATTCTCTGCCAGCAGAACAAGTTGGCTTGTATACACTACAGAGAGCTGTGAGGTCTAGTGAGTGGTGGTATCATATGATGATTTGCATCCATGGTTCACTGATAAATCGTTATTTTTGTAGTGATCGGAGGTAATTTTCATTTAATGACTGTTTCATTTGTTTCAATCAGTTCTTTTTTACCCTAACTCGCAGCTAATGCTAACTTGATCCTTTAGGAATAGATGGCTGAAACTTCCTCAGTCATTAAGTGCAATTTCCTGTAGAAGACATTAAGTCATCCAGAAAGGTCACAGGACCATTCACTCCCTCCTCTGCATTCTACAAGCCTCAAAACGCCCTCAAATTCTGAAGATAGACAAAATGTTGGAGGGGGAAAAAAAATGCTCAGACATGTCAGTGTGAGACAGTATTTCTCTGCTGCTCACTTTCTTCCTGCCTGTACACTGCAAGGGATTCAGTAAGGTCTAACTTATTTACCAGTAAGGACTGGATGCTCATATTCAAGGACTTGATGTGAAGCATCTGGATATAGAATTGGTGACTGCCAGTGTCAAAGCAGAGCTCATGCATCTAATTCCACTTTCAAGTCCCATCTGGACACAGCAGCAGCTAATCTAGAAGTGCCAATAAATGTTTGGGCACAGCAGGAGGCAGTTTGCTGCCAGGACACCATGCTGGGCTCTTTGCCACTTGCAAGATATATGTGGCTAGTTGGATGGAATTGTTTGGAGGCTAGATCTGGGCTCCATGGCCCATGCTATTTTAAGTACCCACTGGTAATACCTGGATGACCCGAGGAAGTAGAGTGTGTCTATAGAAAGAAGCAAATTAAAAACAAAAAACATTACACCCAGAGGTCTCTTCCTGCCTTACTAGGGGGCAGAGTCATTCCTGACTCCAAATCTAATTACTGCTTTAGCCTTGAGCATGTGTGCAGGACATAAAAGCAGGCATCTTTATGACTCCGTTTAAGTTTCCCCATCAATAAAATGAGAATAGTAATACAGATTTTTCTTTCAGAACTCAGTGTTTTTTTGTGAATTCTTGGCACATTTTTCAAGGCCTAGTGATGTAAAAGTTGTCTCAAACAAGATAAATATTTGCAATGATTTATAGATTTTATTCAAATGCCAGTTAAACTTTATGGACAGGGGTCACTGTCTTGTCATTTGATAATCTTTCACCTGAGTTTAGCTAGATCTTTTGAAACTATGGCATGTTATAATATGAAAAATTTGATTTTTAGCACCTTTGACACTGGTGGATGTGTTCATGCCCTTGCTGAGAGTGTTTAAATTGATTTAATTAACTTTGTAATTGTGTTCTTACAGTTTGATGCGGAAAATTTTCCTCCTTTTTTATGCTAGATGTTAGTTTCCCAGGTAAACCATCTCTGTGGAAGTGGGACACTTCAGTGCAAAGTGGTTATTACCAGATTTTTTTTTGCCTCCTAGTTGTCTGCCAGATGAAGTTCCAGAAGACCCTTGCATTGCGAATTTTCTGTTCTGGAATCTTACATGTGCTTTTATGGAGGGTGAGATGTTACTTTGGATTGTGAACTTTAATTGCACTGTTCACCATAGTTCATCCCCATTTGCAAGCAGTGGGTGGTGTTTATCTATAGCAGAACTGGGATATTGCGATAGTCGTGATCGTCTGACTCAGCTGAATACTTCTACAAGCATCATGTGTACTTTCTGGCCCAAAAGTGAGCCATTTTCATAGCTCCTTTTGCATTCAAGGTCAGTCTCTCTTGGGAGAGATTTCAGTGCTAGAAATAAGAAGTATGGGTGCAGTATACAACTTCTGTGTCTCAGAAGGAGTTTTTGCTGAGCGATAGAATAATTTGGTAGGGTATCTTTAAACCCTATTATCAGAACTTTTCATGACGTGAGCTTACATGTTTTTATAGAGACTTCTGAGTTCTCACTGTCCCTTCCATTTGGGAACAGGTGCTTAGAGAGGGGAAGGGAAAAAATGGTTTTTAGCTTTAAGCAAGGAGGTAGAGTGGCAACCAAAACCAGCTGTAGAATGCATGATACTGATACCCATGACTTTTGGATATTATGTGTTCTGTGCTATTTGGAAACAAGAGACTGTTGTAAAAAGGACAAAAGAGCCTACAGAGAAGCTGGGTCCCCACAGCCACTTTTACTTTAGCTAGTGGTATTTTGGAGAATCTAGCTAAAAATATTAACTGCTGTCATTTGATTCCCACCTCTCTCCTACCTTTTTCCACAAAAGATTTCAGTGGAAGTTACTCTAACTGCATACAGAGCAATGAAATACTTCTGTCATCAGTCAGTTCATCCACATCAGTAAGGTGGCCATGGTGGCAATGTGGAGGTAATTTGTGTTTAGCTTGACTATTGGGAAAGGGCCATTGGTGCTGTTTTTATCAGATGGCATCTTTGCTTTGTGTTAATGTTTGAAGTCTTAATAAATAAGATCAATCATTTAGATGCTTTCTGAGTTTTGCCAGTGTAAGTACTGGTAGCTGAGAGTTCTTCAGTTATTCTGCTACCTTGCATATGTCACTGTTTACTCTGCATCTTTGTTTATATTAAAATCAATGTAGGCTAATGCACCAATAGAGCAACTAGGGCTAATTTTCCTCTTCTCACTTTAAAATTTCAGCTTCCCCAGCAGTCTAGAAATCTGTTAACAGAAAACACCAAACAGACTTCCCCATAGGAGATCTGTATGCAGATAAATGGAGACGTGTTCAGCAGGGACTCATTGCTTGTCATAAGAATTACGGGCAGCAGAGACATTGTCCTTTAAATAAATTGTATGTATGTCTGTCTTTAGCCACAATGTTATGTTGCTGTGTCTTTTGTAATGCATTAAAACATAAAAGGGCTAGTTCTTCAGTTTTATACAGCCTGACTTGATTTTAAAAAGGGGCTTCTATAGTTTTCAGGGCTGTTTGGTCACTTCTGAGTAATGCAAGGAGAAAGTAAAGCAAGAATACAGAGATCAAAATGTATGGTGTACAGTGAAAATACCATGTGAGAAACTTTAATTATGGTCTGTAATGACAGTGAAAATATCATAAAATCTGTGAAATTCCACCTATAGTATGCATAGCCTTAACATTCCCTGTTTCAAAATTCCAGCCTCCGGGGAAAATGGTGATCAAAAGTAAGCAGAGTTCCAGAGCCTTAGAAGGACTATGGGCTAATCTCAAATTTGTGCTAAAGGATGTTTAATGGTGAGAATTGCCTTTCTGTTCATGTCACAATGAAGAGCTATGACCATCCTGAAATCAAAACCTGTTTTCAAAGGTAACTGAGTGCAAGAGCTGTGATTCGTCAACTTAAACAAGCAGGTTAATATAGTTTTATTGTATTATTTCTACCAGTAGTCACATAGATGGAAGACCTGATGGTAGGTGTAAAACCAGTACTAGTTTAAAAATTACCAACTGGTTATGTTTCCTTTCAGCTGATTGGCTTAGTGGTGCTTTTGCATGCTATTGGAACCCAAACCATAATGTCTTCTATAATGCTGATGGGTTTGTCTGTCCCATTAGCATGGTGGTATTGTCCAATATTATAGCAACAGAATGTACTGAAGTCAGGCTTACCAAAAATAATAGAAGTGGTATGTAAAATTGACATATGATGATGCCCTGAGCTATGTGGTCTAAAATTGAAGTTGGTACTACTTTGAGCTGGCAGTTAGACCTCATGACCCCCTGCCAGAGGTCCCGTCCATGCTAAACTGTACTGTGATTCTGTGCTTCCGAGGGGCCTCAGACTTCCATGTCTCCAACATGATTCTTTGATTTTCATGCAAAGGCTTTGTAATTGATGTAACTCACTGATCTAGCAGAGCAACTTGCATTTGAAATGTGTGTAATTTATATTCTTTTAAAGAAAAACTTTTAGTCAGAGCACGTTTGTGGTCAGCATAAGACTAACTGTAGGGACTCCAACTTAAAAAGCCGAAATACTTAATGCTGTGTACAACTGCTGCTGCATCTTCTGCAAGTGACCTTCTATGGGATCATATTCCTCCAACGTATCTAGCCTAACTTGTCATGCATTACTCTTTGTTGAAGGTCTACGATTGATTTTTGGCCTGTGGCCCTGATCTTGCACAGTACTCGGGCTGTACTGCTGTGGTTTCATCAAGATCAGTAAAGGGGCGCCTCTTCTCTTGTTTCTGGTGGGGGGACAAAAAAGACGGCCCAAGTCCAGAGGCTACTGCGGTCTGTGTGCAGGGTAGTAAGTGGATCTGTAATACGGTATGGCACAGCGTGGCCAAGGGCTGGGGAGCCGGCCAGGTACCAGCTAGAGCCCGCTATGTTTCCGGACAGCAGCGCCGCCCCGCTCTTGTTCCTGCGGAGCCCCGCGGCCGGAGCGCTCCTGGGGAAAGGTGCGCACGTGGGGAGAGCGGCCGGAGCCCGTCCCGCTAATTGCCATTGTTGGTACTTGCAGAGGCTGCCCTGCCTCCGCGGCCCACAGCGGCCCCCCCGCCCGCGGCTGACCCGGGGGGAGCAGGGGGGGGTGGGCGGCGGGGCCGAGCCCTGTGCCCGGTCAGAGGCGCGGGCCCGGCCGAGGAGGAGCCCCCCGCCCCCGGGCCGGCGGCGCGCATGCACACAGCAGCGGCGGCGGCCCTCCGCCCCCGGTGCTGCTGGGCTGCCTCCGCTCTCCGGGCGCTGCCGGGCTCGCTGCGAACCATGGCACCTGGGGTGAAGCTCGGCTCCTTCCTCTTCATCCTCGTCGCCTGCTTCGGTGGTCATCGGCTCGCTGGGGCCGCTGGAGCAGCCAGCGGCAGGAAGGGGTCGGCGGCCGATGCTTGCGGAGGGAGGGTGAGTACAGCGGAGTGCTGCTGCTCGGTTCCCCTCGCAGGCGGGCGTGTCTGTGGAGGGGGGCTCTTTGCAGACCGCAGTGTTTGAGGGGAGATTGTGAGAGTTTTCTGACTTAGAGTTTCGGGCGCTGTCCCGTGGGTGAGTGGCCGTACGAACGGTACAGGTGGGACGGGCGCTTCCCCGAGTGTACAAGGAGGGAGCGGGCTGCCATGGAGGAGAGAAACGTCTTCTGCAACTAATAAAGCTGCCTCGGGGCTCTGCAGCTGGTAGTTAATTTGCGGCCGGGAGAGAGGGTGGCATTTCCCGGGAAGGGATCTTTATTGGTTTCTCGCCTGGGGCAGGGAGGCATCTTGTAACTCGCGAGTGTGAAGAAGTCACTCAACAGGTCTTTTACCACCAGCGCTCTCCTCTTACTTAAGTCGACCTGCGCTGCGAGCAGGATAAAAGCGATCACTTGGGCTTTGTTATTTTAATGATTCGAGGCCTGCTCGGGGTCTTAGCTTTAGGCCTGATCATTATACAGAGGATGTAGGAAATTTACGGGGGGGGGGAAGGGGGAGGAGGAAGGTGATAAACATTTTGTTACTGGTCTTTACCTTTTGGTCCTGTTTTTGGTGTGTTTTGCCGTTAGACTTTTCCCCCTTTTGCCCCTTTAAAATAACTTTGGAGTTGTGTGTTTTGTTATTTCTCTTTCTCATCATGTCTAGTTAGGAATTTAGTTGAAGCGCGGTGATCCAGGAACACCGGAGGGAACACAACTGACTTTCATTGCTTTTCCTTTTTGTTAGACTGTCACTAAGGATTTTCTTGGTTTCAGATCAGATCCTTTGAGAACGTTACTGCAACACACAGTTCAGGAGTTGGTAGGGCACAGTTTAGAAAGGGGAAGGCATTGGGAAATGTGTAAAAGAAGAGTGTGGAAAAACAAACTTCAAACTTTCGGAAAGCTGAAGACCTGAATCTTTGTGTTGAACGGAACTGTTGAATGTTTAAACTCCTCTGTTAAGTCTTTCTAATTTAAAATTAGGAATAAAATGATTTGGCTCGGTATGTATTGTATGCCTCACCAGACGTAGGCAGCATACTCCGCATGCTAACAACCACCACTGCGTGTGTTTCTGACAAGTTTTGTATCAGATGTTAAGTAAATTATCATTATTGAAAGTCATAATACCTGACTGGTGTGTTTTAACATTTATAGATGCACTTTGTATTGGATTTATTTTTGCTTACATAATCAGTGTCATTATGAGTATTAATCTGGATGTGCGCCACAATGTAACTCTTTTAATACAGTTATTTTGTCTGGCTTTAGACCAGTAAAAATTATACTCTTTATGATTAGCATAACATCCCCTTTGTCGTTATTGCTCAGAGCAGTAACATTTTAGCTTATTAAATAATTGTCCTCGTTTCTGGTTTTATCATATTTTCAGTTTAAAGTTCAAATTTCCGTAGCCACTTTATTAAATATCTTGCCAGATTGTTTAGTTACAATTTTGTAGACCGGTTTTGGAATGCCGGTCTTGTTTACAATTGCCTGCCTAATGCAAGGCAGCGTTTATTAGAGTAATGACTGCAGGATGGTACCCATTGTCTCAGTTAGGTGGTATTTATCTTGGTCTGCATGTAAGTTTTGAGTAGACTTGACATACTCTTAAATGAGTGATGGCCCCTCTAACACATTGTCTGCTCTGGAGCAGGGTTGCCTTTGAAGTAGTACCCTGTAGGAAGTAAAGAGACTATTTGCTCTATTAAAATTCCTTGGTATTTCCTCTGTTTAACCACAGGCCACTTCCCCTCTGCCACTCTAAACACTGCAGGGACACTGACTGATTGAAAAGACACAAGCCCTGAAGTAATTGTATCCTATTCAAATAGATATTCTTATTGCAGGTTATTTGTATGTAGTGTATAATTAATGTATGTTCAGGGTACGAGTAAATCTTAACATTATATAAGGAAGTAAAAATCTCTCAAATGCGTTTTACGAAGAATTGAAGTAATTCTCAGTGGCATAAATAATTTAGAAAAAGATTTGTTATGTTTTAATACTTGTTTTAGGAAATATAAAATCTAGATAGTTGGACGTTAGATACTTTCCTCTGCTAAAACTGTATCCGTGTGTGTGAGTGCATAATGCACTTTCCACCCTCAGGAGTGGCTTTTTTTTTCACTTGTTTGTTGGTTTTGAAAATCTGTGTTCCATCTTGGTAAGTTCATACAAGTAATGCTCGTTTTCCTTTCACTCTACAAAATACTGGTTTAAATTTCCTCAGTATTTTGTGGCAGTAAAAGCTTGACTTGATGAGAGCGTATTACTGGACTATGGTTAAGAGTGTGATGAGGAAGTATTTGATGGTTTTGATTTGTAGCTCCTGAAAGTATTCTTAATAGTTACTGTTCTAAAAACTAAAGTCTTTAGATGGGATTATTATATTTTTTTCACAAATTCCGTTGCAAAATACATGCCTGTGTTGCTTTCTCTAGTATTGCTTTGGTATTTGTCTTGCAAGCTCAACACATCTGCAGCAGGAAAGTCATTAATGTCAGGACAAGTAACATTACTGCTGCTAAGAATTATCAGTGGCTTCAGTGACCCCAGGAGTTCAGATTTGGATTGATTTTGCTAAGTCTAGGATTTCTTTCATTGATATTTAGTAGAAGTTTTAATGTATTCCTACACTTAAACGTTCTACCTTAATCTGAAATAACATTCTTAAAGCTGAATAGTATTGCAAAGTAGCTTTCCATATGGATAGTCTTTCCATATGGATGGTCTTACCATATTATATGAATACCTTTATCCAGAAAAAATAAATCAGGAAAGGGCCCCTCTTAATCTAGAATAAGTATGTCCACATGAGGAGCTATTCTGGAAAAGTAGAGTCTGATTTTTTTTTTAACCTATAAAAAAGCCATGAGGTGTACAGAGAAGGCAGGCTTGGGCTCTGATGGTGCTTTGAATATATTTCAGATGCATTTATTCAGTGTTAAACACATGAGCAACTTTACTCTCAAGTTGTTTTGTAGATTCTAATGGGACTACACACATGAGTAATTTTTTTCATATGTTTAATTCCTCTGAAGTTCCTGGCACTGAACGATGTGCAGCATAAAGCTTAAATTTAATGAGACTGTATGATGAGAAAGAATAAATAATACAGCATTTTAGCAAAGCTCTCCCCTCCTCTCCCCTTGTTAGCAGTGAGTTGTACCTTCCTTTGCTCTGCTAAGCAAAGCTTTTCAGAAATACTAGAGGTCTCTGTTCCTGTGCATTCTCCCCTGAAACTCCCTGTGTCATCTTTTATGCCCTTTATTTAAGGAGCTTTTTATTTCCTTTTCTTTTTCATAGCAGAGACTAAAGATCCTCATTTCCTACCATACCACTATCAGGAGCTCGCTGCCTGTCTTGTTATTCTTTAGGCTCATGCTGCTGTGTTTACATTTATCTCTTCAAGCATCCCTCTCAACACACACTCGTTCTTCTCTACAGCTGTGATTTTTCTAAGTGCAAAGCTAAGTCATACTGAAATAATTTTCCCAGCTAATATATGTTTTGGGAACTTTATTTAGGAGGAAGAACATCCTGTCAGATGCTAAGAAATAATTTACTGGAGTTTAAATTCCTCCCTTTATCTCTTACTGTTTTCCAACAGCTAAAAACAAATCAGAATTTATCTTGCAGAATGCTTAAAAACATCTAAGGGTATTGGGCAGAAGACAAGCCTGAGATAAAGCATGATGGAAGGTGTTGATGTTTGCTGTCGGGGGAAGGGTGTGTGTGTGTGTGTTCCTTTTTCTGTCGATAGTTCCAGAGTTGGTTGAAAGCTCTGTAGACCAGATGCCAGGAGTTCTGTATCCTCCATTTTCTCTGAGTTTTTAGAATCAGTAGATTCTCTCCACTGGTGTAGAGAACAATGTGATAGCATTTTAGAATTGATGTAATTTAAAGCTTGGTGTGTTTCTCTGATTAGTTATAACACGGCATGTTGAGTGCAAGACTTTGCAAGCATGGTCAGTCATGCAGGTAGGTATCTGTATTACTTCTATTTAGCTTAGAGTTTGCCTTCAAGATCACTCCAGGGTTGTTGTGTGTTTTTTGGCGTTTGGGTTTTTTAGTTTCAAGTAATGTAGCAGAGCATGTGACCACATTTTTTACTCTAGTTTCAGAAACTTTTGATGACAGTCTGTCTGTTAAAGTTCATTTAAAAAAGCACTATGTAGCCTGTTAATATGTAAGCAGATAAATGTTTCTTCAGGAGCTATGAGGCTATATGGTTTCAATGCTGTGTTTTCAGTATGAGCATCCAGACACAGCATAAAGAACAAAATTATGTAAACATAAGCCTGCTTACGTAAATGAAACTCACTCTTAAGTATTCAGAACAAAAGTGTGTGTCTCCTCGTGCGTTAGTGTGAGCTTAGGAAATTTGAATGTGATGCTGATTCATAAGATACTGGCCTACAAGATTTCTGCAGCTGAAGTCTGTTGGGACTGTTAGAGGTTTGTTTTCCCCCTCTAGATTGTGTCCCCTAGTTTAGAACTCCATTCCCTGTCTGTCTTCCTCTCAAAATCTGCTTTGAGTAAGCAGAAGTGTAGTAACTACTGTATCAGCCTTGTTAATTTAAAGTCTTGGGATGCTTATTTAGGAACAAGTTCTGCTTTAATAGATTAATACTTTATAGTCCCCTGGTGAAAAGATGTTAAGCAGTTGTGATTAGATGATACTAGCTTTTCTTTAATTAATTATTTGGTAATGCTAATATAGTAGGGATGTTACTTAATTAAAACTGCAACATTTAAAGGGTGTTTAATAAGGACCAGCTGTCTTTTCCACCAGATCAAACCAAAGATGATGAAACAAAGCTTTGATGTGAACTTGCTTGCTTAATTCTGCTCAAAGGCTGAAGTTTACCCATAAATTTAGCATGTTTTTTAGCAGCAAACAAGGTAAGAGGAGTGTAAAGTATTACCAGAGAATTGTTTAACTTGAACACCATTTTTAATTTTCAGAAGTAAAAATAATTAAAAAAAACCTGAAGTATGTTGCTCTGGTTTTATTTATATTGCTACCTGTGTAATCAAGTGTGCTTGAAATACCTTTTTATTTTTCTCCTCCTCCCCCTCCCCCCAACTCAAGGTTAATGCTGATGTTTCTATATCATGTCTTGGTTTTAAGTTTGAAAATGAATGCTATGCATAAATACATCACACTTGGGGAAAAAACCCCATACAAGATACATAACCTACATGAACGTTTATTTGTTATATCCTTCTCCCAATGTTATTAAAAAATTTATGCAAGTGCAAGGATTTTTATCCTGTTAAGCATATGGTATCTCACAGTTGTTTCACTGTCCAGGTATTTGCCTTTTCCACCTCTCTTCAACAGGAGTCATCCAGCTTGACACCCGAAACTTCTGTGTGATTTTCCCATGGAGACTTACCCAGATATATCCTAAATGAAGTATTGAATGCAAGCTTACACCTGTAATGGACAGACTCATTTCTGTAGTTTTACTGCAATATTTATTTAACAGAAACAAAGATACTATCCCTGTGAATTGCCAATATTCTGCCAACCAAGTCAAGATCTAAATATATATTTTAACATATTTCACTTAACAAATTCTACTTTCATGATCATATCTAAGACACAATTTCTGGGTTTATAAAGTATTGGTGACCTCCATAAACTGGAGAAGACGCTCCTTATCAAAGGGGTCTACTGGTGTAAAATAAGCAGGTGTAGTTTTTGGAAGTGAGTCAAACATTGTGGACAATAAATACTAAGGAACCGAGGAAAGGTCAATTTAGAAATGTTTTGTAATTAATTTCAGCAGTGTTTCTACACCTGGCTTAAAAACACAAACACATTTTTTGGTTGGCCATGTGAATAGATAAGGGTCTGAGTTTTGTATTAGATCAGGTCTTGGAGTAACCTAGTCGACAGCTGAGCTGCAGCTCATGACTCTGTATCAGTGTCTTGAGTTTTCCCGAAGTCTTCTAGTAACACCGGCTTACAGGGGGTCTTTCCTTGCGAAGCTTTCCGTCTTACAAACTGCTTTCTTTGCCACCAGCATTGAGAATGCCAACTGCTGATCCTGGTGTGGTAACCCCTCTGTTCATGGGGCCTGTTTGTTCTGTAGTATCAAATACCCCAAGGAGATACTGTCCAAATACCCTGTTTCTTGACTGAAGATACCAGTGGGCTTCTGGTTAATTTATGGTCAGACTACAATGAAGAACATGTCTCTGAGGAAAGAAACTTACTGTGGTTTAACAGTACCTCACAGAAGCTGTTAGAAGTCAGTTTAGCTAGAGCCCATCTACTAGAATGAGCAATAAAAAGTGGAACATGTATAACAAGGCAAGGTAGAGCGGCTGCCAGTCCAGCAGGAACTGTCAGTCAGATCTGTGCAGATTCTGACAAAATGCTCATCCCAGCTCAAAATAGAGTCTTCCAAAGAGCTGGAGGCAGAAGAGATGGAAACAGCACCAGATGAGCCTGTCATGGTAAAAACAGATCAAGATGAAGTGCAACTGATGATTCTGGAGCAAGTTCTAGGTTGAGTCACCTGGACAGGCCAACTAGAGGATGTCTTAAGAGCAAATTTTGAAGATTACTATTTTTCTTTTAAAAGCAGCCAATGACTAACTTAGGGAACCCTCTGAGAAAGTCTAATAGAAGTAAATTCCAGACCAAAATAGGGGAAATTGCAGATTAGTAAGAGGGTTTCATGTTAATGGCAATGTTTTAAAGGAGAATGTAGGCAAGAGTGCACAAGGCCCTATGTACAAATTGCATATTTATTTGAATTGTTAACTCTCACCACTATGTAGCTAGACTGCAGGAGTGCAAGGGAAATTAAATATGCAGGTAGGGAATTGTTCTCTCAAAGTCTGAATTGGTTATTAAAAATAATTAAGGCTTTGATGAGAGGTTTAGCAGGCATCTGTGGTGCTTCAGGATATATTGTATTCTTTGGAATTCTGTCTCACTTGAAGGCTGTTACAGTGTCACATCAGTACTGGCTGTGGAGAATTGTTCCAGATACCCTGTTTTATTATTCTTTGTGTTGATAATGATGTAAAAGTCCCATGGGTGTGCCAGAACACTGCTTCTGTTTTGGGTGCATCTTTGAGGTAATAAAGGGATAGCAAAAGGAACCTAATCCTGTGGCTAGGAAGTGTCTGCATCCTAATCTGTTGTCCTGTTCTATGGTCAATTTTTTTCTTATCTCTTGGCTGTTTGTGAGGATTTTTTCTATGTGAAACTCAAAATGCTGTGTTAGATTCTAGTAAAGGGCACATACTAAATGTCTGCTTGTCTCTCTATTCCTTTTCTTGGCTTAGAAAAGTAGTTGTCTGCTCCTGCAACAGCTGTTCAGTATATTAAACTCCAGTTCCTCTTTCAACCCAAGTTAAACAATCCATTGCGAACCCTAGTTGAGTTCCTTAATCTAGAAAAACCATATTAAAAGAGTTAAGTATGAAATTTTTTTTCTAGTATGTTGTCAGTAATTAGGGCTGGAATTGTGGCCAACAAATCTTTTGAATAAGTTCATGTAGATGTAAAATAAGGAGTACAAGATGAAAATACCCACCTACAGATGTGCATGATGCAGAACCTAAGGGGTAAAGATTTCTCACTTTCAGATGACTAAAGAATCCTTGCTTTTTCATTTCACTGGTAGGGCACTGTACCTCTGAATAGCTGTCAAGATCTTTCAGGAGAGGGCTGTGCACCACTTCTGGGGCAGGTAGGAAGAAGACTGATAGGTTACCTATGGCATAAAAAACCCACGTCGATGCTGGCTACATGACAAGTAAGCAATGTTTTCAATAAAGTGTCAAAAGCTTATCAGTAGTACCTTCTGAATGTACAGAATGTGTCATAGCAATCTGTTAAATGCATGTTATGGTGCATCAGCATCCTTTATTTTGCTTATTCATGGGCCTGGTCCTGGCCTGTTCTTCAGAAAGACAGTAAATACGGTTTTGGGGCACATCACACGTGTTGCTTATTCTAATGTGCTTAACCAAATGTGAAAGGCAGCTTCTCAGAGGAGATTTCATGCTAGATCAGGTATCGTGTCACTCTTTGCAGGCCTGAAAGCATAAACTCCAAAATGTATGTTCTAGTTAATTCCACAGAATTAGAGCTGTGTGCCCATGACTGATCTGAATCAAATATGTACCACGTGGTGATCTGACAGTGTGCAGAGGTGGCTGTGAAATGCTGACCTCTGTGTTGGCAGATGCGTCTTGTTGGCAGCACAGAGTCTGCAAGCCAGGTGTCTCAGAGTCTGTACCTGGCCTTTTACAAAAGTTGTACAGAGCATAACATGCTACAGTATTGCAGAGATCATTGTAATGCCTCTAAGGGAAGTGCTGGATGTGTTCTGGTTTCTGAAACCTTTGTATTGTGATGATCCCATGTTGAAAATACAAACTCCTCCTGTGCTGGAACCCTGAGTTGACAGGAACTTTAAGGGACAAATGAGGAGCATGCAGAGTTCAAAGGGCTCCAACTAAATTGCCTGCCTTGGGCCATAAGTTGTTACACACTGCGGGTATTACACTGACAGCTAAACAACATCCAAGTCTTGAGGCTGCCCTGTGGAGGAAGATGATAGGCATGCAGTTCTGCTTGGAACTATGTGTTCTGTGCTTAAAGGTTTCTACATAATGGATTGCTAACTAGCTAGCTATGCGATTCTCTTACCTCACAAAATTGTTTGTAGTTATTTCTATACCCGCTGTAATGTGGAAGTGCTGGATTTGCTTCATGGTTGGTGGGCAGACTTGGATTTTAATTTCTGACCTTCCTGATGTTCTTCACTCTTATATCAGTGGGAGGGACTAGATATTTCTGATCTTACTTCTGACTACATTCAAATCCAACCAAGCAATCAGTGACTTCTCTGACTTTTTTTGTATACGGCTGTGGGAAAATTCCTGGTTGGCTGGCTATGAATTAATGAAAATCCTTAGAATGCTTCGCTAATGATAGCTCCTGTGGCTTTAAAAATGCTATTCCCTTTTTTAATTTGAGGGAGGTCACAGAGGTTTACAGAAACTAAGAAAAGAAAACTTAACATCTGGTTGTGCTCTGTTGATGACTGCTTTTGTGTGAAGAAAAGTTATGGCGTCTCCTCAGCATCAAACGCATTCAAGGTGATCCTTCCTAAGAACTCTTTGCAAGAATACTTTTCACTCAAACTGTTTTCTAATTAATTTTGCTTTGTATTTTCAAATGGAGGATTTTGGTCCTCCACGGGAATCCTGAACTCATAATGCACCTTAAAATGCACCCTACCTTTATGAAATAAACTTATTTTTTTGAGTTTTCTGTTTATAATGTAAAAAATACTTAGGTATGTTTCTGATTTTTTCCTTCAAAATTCAATTTTACAGATTAAAACCAGTTATTTGGTTAGATTCAGGAGTTCGTGAAAGGAAATTCTTTGTTGTTTGCATATCCATAGTGAAGTTCAATTTTATCTATTTACATATAAAGTTCCAAAGAGTAACCTGATTTGTAAAGGTCCCTTTTTTATAATTTTAATTGTACAGGCTCAAAGAGAGTAATATTTTTTTTTTTAATAATGCAGGGTAACTTATGTGTGAATTTAGTTTAGCTAGTAGAAGGGCATAGTATGAGAATGTTTAGGTCCAAACATTCTTCTAAATTGTTAAAACTAGAAGCTCTCAGCTGCTCAGTTAAACATCTGTATTCCAGGTGTGACTGGCCTGGAATCAGAAAGCATAAAAAATACAACTTTAGAGATTTTTAATAGTCACATTATCCTTTTATCCAATGATTTAAATGATATATGGACATCTTTTTGTCATCTGCTTGTGGAAACAGCACCTCAATCTGTTTTCCTTTTAAACACAGAATATCAAGGGGGTTGCAGGTGCTTTTATTTTGGTTGGTCTTTTTTGGGGTGGTTGTGTTTTGTTTAAAGTGCTAAAATCCTACCTGTTAAAATCACTGGCAAAACTTTGACTTGGGTTTTGATGGGGTTTTGTCCTTTATACCTTGAGTAGCATGATGCTTTGTGATGACCTAGCACTGCACAGCTGCACTGAGTTGGGTGCAAAATTCAGGTGCTTTGCACACTTGAGGAACAAGGCTGTTGTCTGGCTGCTGTTTTGTGTGTACAGGAATATTACTGTCTGCCCAACTACGGCATGAGTTCAGTTCACTTTGCAGTAGCATCTCACGTGGGGGGTTTTTGGGTACATCTTCTCAGCACAGGGCAGTGCTGCAGTCAGCAGAATTCACTCAGAACATCCTAAGTTGTTCTGTCTGAGTGCCAAAAGCAGGATGGCTGGGTTAGTGGGACATCGTGCTTGTGTTCCTGGCTGACCCAGAGCTGAACACTTTGCTGGCATGGCGGGTTCTGATGCTTAGGTTTTCTTGGTAATCACTATCATCAGTCTCAATGTTATGTAGGTGTGTGCTGGAACAGCCCACATAGTGCTTTGTCATAGAGTGTATGCTCTGAATTTACACTGTAATTTATCACATAGTAATAACTTCCTTTATAAACATGCCCTTGGGAATAGATTTATTTAAGTGTTACCAGAGTAATTTTGGGTATAGCTGCCCAGGCAATGAAAAATTCCATCCCTCTTTCCTGTCTGAGCTACTAAAGTGCTAGTCTGTATCTTGTCTCCAAGCCCTTGTAAAGCCTATGTGCACTGCCTCATGTTCCTCCAATTTCTGTGGGGATCAGTGCTATCTCCCTGTCTGGGCTTGCCCCTAATTATAGGCAGTAGGAACAAAATGAGGATGGAAGTTGAAACCTGTAAATTTTGCAGTTTACTTCGAGCATAATGACTGCTGTGTCTGGATGAGCTTCAGGTATGGTGTGGGAAGGAGGAGTTGGTGAATCACAAACCCATTCAGCAAAGTTTTCAAGCTTGTGCTGGGCTTCCCCTAGAAGTCTTAGAGATATGGTGTATAAAGGGGTGATTTAAGCTTCACCCTGTAAGTATGAGCAGATCCTTGGAGTGAGATTCTGAAAAAGAATGGATTGCCTTAACTCCTATTATCTTTCAATGGGATTTTTCTCTTTTGTGGCTCAGGGTGTAGTTACATTTTTTTTATTGATTCAGCAATGAAGCCGGTTAGTGAAATTTTCAGTCCCATCTGCTTCCTGCCACTTTGATATTGCTGTTTTGCCCTTCCTTCCCCACCTGTTCTAATGCACCTGTCTGAGCTGCATGGTAAATCACATTATTAAAACAGTTTGAATTCAAAGTATCCTTTTTTGTTTATTATCTTTTTCTTTTCATAATGGGGGTCATTTCAATGATATGGATGAAATGAAGTCGCTGTGCGGTTATGTTAGTGTATGTTCGGAAGTGGTGAATTTACAGTATGAAGGAAGAGCCAAGGACTGGACCAGGAGAGTTTAGGAAATCCCTAAGCTAATTTTCTGATTAGGTCAGTGTGCCATGTAACTATTCAGATACTTTTAAAATTTCCACCCTTGGGGTGTGTTACTTTTTAAAAGGTTATCTAAATTATCTGATCAATAGAGTATGAGGCTAGCATACTGAGCGTATATGAAATTTAAAGTCTAAAATATACAAGATTGTTCATGTGAATAATGTTAAATGGTGAATTTTTCACAAGCAAGAAAATGATAATGTTTCAGAAATCACTTCAGTGCCTTTTGAAATGCAGCCAACTCTGTGGTGGAATACAGAGTGCATGGTAACGCTATACAACCCTTCCTGCCAGGAAATGAAGAGTAGTGTATTCATTTGTAACCCAAGGGGGGGACCTCACTGTATATAGGCTGGAGTTTGTGGATGGAATTTGGGCAGACGACCGCTAAAATTAAAGAATGATCCACTAGGTCTTACATAACACTATTTCTTATCCTGTTTTGAAGGCAGCATCTTCTATTAGTAGGGTATCCATGAGCAAATTTGTGTAGTTACAGAGTAGAGTTAAGGATTATTCCCGATTATAAAGAGCTTTGATTTTTATTTACTGTGTCAGAATTTTATCTGAGGCCTCCTGATACTAATTCACAAGCCCCAAAAGAAGAAAGGGCCAGTTGCATAGCCTGATGCTTTTGTTATATAAGACTGTGTTATGTTTTGCTTTTTCTGTTGTATCATACAAAATATTTAGGTAGCTAAGATACTTTTCCAAGAAGCAGTAACATTCTCTATGCCAAAGTAGTTACAGCTTTGCTTTATATTTTACATTTTTTCATCAAATTCTGTAGGTGGTGTTTAATAATTACTTTAGTTTACCTCCTGACAAGAGTAACAGGTTAACCACAAAAAAGCTAAGAATCAAAAAGACAAACACCTAACTCAGCCTGACCCGTAACAGGTGAAATGTTATTATTCCATGCCTCTTCAGAACATCAATGGAAACAAACCCTTTATCTTTTATTCATTAGTTCAGAATAATGCAAGTTGGGATAGCTTAGGTTTCTCCATATAGTTGCATTTGTAAGAGTAATTCACTAATCATGCCATTCACTTTTGGGGTTCTTTTTCAGTAAGGACCACTAGCCGTGAAATGTCATGCAGAGGTTTGAAAATGGGACATTCAGCTCACTAAAGAATGAGCTGCAGGGGCAGAACTTTCTTTTTATTACATTCTGGCAGTAAATGTAGGAATCAAAGCCACAAAATAAGTAGTAGGATCGCTCCTGGTTTCACCTACCAGTGTGGATAGATATGGATGACTGTTGTTCACTGTAGCCACATTACATTTGGTATATATGTTTTAGTTATTTATAATATTCCATTGAACCACAGAAGTTAGCATGCAATATGTGAACTCTGGTAGTTTATTGTATGCTTGTACATGGAAAGCCAACTTGTAATTATAGGTAAGATTCTCACATGCACCCTCCACCCAATATGGATAGGTTTTGTTGCAACAGAGAAAATAATTATTTCTGGTTTTATATTTTGCGATCAAATCCGAGTAGTATTCCTGCTGTAAGTTATAATTTTTATTGGAAGTGAAACTTGCTGGTCTCTTGATCTCCTTCTCAATTTGTTACTGTAATTAATTTTATTTTAATAGAGATGATGGTTTAAACTGAAAGAGCTTTATATTCTGTATTGTATTTATCTTGCTGTTCAGTGTTACAGGATTAGCTATTCAGTTTAACTTTGATAAAAGGAAGACAAGTAAATGTTTGAGAGAAATACAGGTTCAATTTAACTTGTTAATCTGTGTATTTAAATGCCTAAGCTCTTAAAATGTATGTTGCATTTCTGGCTTCCTAACTAAGATGACTGCTGGAAGGCAAGTTGTTCATGGTACTGACCTTCTGTGTAGTGAACCACCACTTTTAGCAGTGTTTTTTTACAGTAAAAAGATCAGTTAGTGTGCATGGCTCTTTAAAAAAAGGTTAAAAATAATTGCAAAGGCGTTTTCAAGTATTTCTAAATTCTAAAGAATTTTTTTCATAATTCGATCAAAGTCGCATAACCTGTGGCTCTGTTTTTGTTACACATGCTGATGGTCTGTGGATAACATTACATTTTTTCAGCATGAAACTGAACACTTCAAATCCCTAAAGCAGTCTCAAATTTATGGTTAATAAAAGAATTTATTGTACTGGATGTCATCTGTTATATCACTCTGGGAACAGAAACTGGCAGTGAGCGGACAGGAAATATTTCCATTTCAAATCGCTTCAATCTTATGGTCTAGGGTGAAAGTGTCTGATTTCAGAAAAATCACTGTGAATATCATTGTGATAGTTTTTTATATAAGAGGAGTAAAATCTTTTTCAAACATTTCTTTTTGCTGTATTGCGTTTTATGGGAAGATAAAGATTTTCAGGTAAATATCTGTATGTACCAAGTGAACAGCAATTTGATGGGTTACTGTATGGTGGCCAAACTGCTTCAAATTCTCAGACCTTTGTATTTGTAGTTGGTTGGGTTTTTAAGAGCATGGACTCTGTGTGATGATTAGGTTCTTCCACCTTAATGGATTTTTTCAGCTTATCTCCTTTTCAAATGTATTATAAAGTGTGAGATCCATGGATGAGTAAATTTATTAATGGAAACTTCAGTCAGATGGAAGTTTCTGTGTATTTTTCATGTGTTGAGTAGAATTTGAGCATCTCTACATTTTGAGGTATTTAAAGCATTTCAAACAGTTACACATTTTCAGTGGATATGTTTGTCTAGGGGACATTATAATCAGGGGGAAAAACGTTTGATGTTTTGCTCTTCAGCATGTATTAACATCTTAAAATACTCAATTTTTCATTTTCATACTGTTGTGTGCTAGTATGTGGTTACAAAAAAATGGAACCAATTATTTCTTTTAAAAGGTATGTAGTAGAGGCAAAAGTTTTTCTTGGTTGCTCTTTTTTTTAATAAAAACCATGTGAGACTGATTAAAGTTTATTTATTGAAGATGAGTGTCAGTACAATTTTTTCAGTGCAAACCAGCTTATTTAACAGGTGTTATTTTGAAGACAGTCATGTGAGAAAAACACATGAGAAGAAAACATGGCCATGTCTAAATCTGATTGATAATTCTCATTTGAGTCCTTTCTCTTAACTAATGAATTTTTATATATGTATATTTAATGCTTTGACTAAGATGTGGACAGAAAAAGGAATTTATGATAGTGTTCAAAAGGAAATAATAAAAGTATGATTGCTTTTCTTTTGGGACTGTATATACCTTGATGTGACACAGGTGAGAAATCAGTAAATTGAGAAATCTGTTGTGAAGCTTTTAAATGATTGTTTTGTGGAACATCGGTAACAGTGAATTTGATGTGTCTCCTGCCTTGGAGGATCTGGGCTGGAGTAGTGAGGATCATCAGATTAGACAGATTAAATAGGGTTCAAATAATACTTGCTGTGTGAGCTTCATTGGTTTCTCTCCAGTCATAGTGGAGCTAACTATTTATTTAAAAACCCAGAGAAATGTTAATAGACCTTGTCACTAAAATCAGAGCAGATGACTTTTTTACCTGACTTGACACCCTGCTTCTGCTAGGTTGTCATGTAATGTCTTGGACAATGCCTTGTAGAAAGCTCAGCATACTGCCATTGTAAATGTGACCTTTGTTCATCCGTAAATGCTTTATGTATTAACTTTGTAGTAGTTTTTTCTTCCTACACCTCAAAGGACTATAAATTTGGTTTCAGATTGTTCAAGTCAAATGTATATCAGCACATATTATGAGTTATCCTTAGTATACTATTGTAATAACAACCTCATACCTTATTACTAATCAAAACAACTCAGGCAAATAATTATAATGTAGAAAGCTGTGTGGTATTTTTATAGGCGAGCCTCAGCTTCTGTGTATCAACTCTGCATTAAGTTTTTTAGGTGTACGGGTTTGGTTTTTCTGTTTTGGGTTCCTGCAAGGCTGACACACAAGCCTTGGTAGGGTCAGGATTTATTACTTGGGCAGTTTGGAAAAGTTTATCATCTAAGCTGTAGACAAAAAAAAAAAATTAAATCCATAATTAAAAAAGCACTCCCTGTTTAAAGAGAGGAAAAGTTTAAACTATGGATTTGTTATAAAATATAGTTACTGTGAACATCACTGAAGGACATGAACGGAAATCTGCATTTCATTATGCTGAGTGTGTGGTATGTATGTGTACACAGCATGAATGGAAGTCCTTGCTCTGAGTACTTTGCTCTCTGACATTATTTCTTAGACAACTGGAGGACAGGAAATTCTGTTACCCTGCTTTAGAGATGAGACGCTGAGGCACAAAAGCTGTTAAATCACTTCCTCAAAGTTGTAGTTATGGACAAAGCAGGAAAAGAGTCTGTGCTTCCCAAATCTCTGAGCAGGGAGAAATTACAAGGTGATTTTTCCATTCTAAATAGTGCAAAAGGTGTTTGTATGTTTTCTCTTTGGTTTTTTAATTGTCAGTGCTTCATGTCTAAGGTGTTCCGTGCAAATTTAGGTAAGAAGGAAAACGGAGAATCTGTTTTGAACCTTAAGGGTTTAGGATTGTCACC
This sequence comes from Laterallus jamaicensis coturniculus, assembly GCA_022605575.1. Classification (NCBI taxonomy): domain Eukaryota; kingdom Metazoa; phylum Chordata; class Aves; order Gruiformes; family Rallidae; genus Laterallus; species Laterallus jamaicensis. Next base: position 11,518,138 of record JAKCOX010000011.1, read on the forward strand.
GCTCTCTTTATGGGTATGTGCACAGGGACATGTGGGCCTAGGGCCTGATGTTACAAACCAGGCCTTGGTGATAATCAGTTACAGTCTCTTCCATGCTGGCACCTACCCAAACTTGACCTTTCAGGTGTTGCCATAATAGAAATGCTATGTAAGAAAATAAGTCTTAGCTGAATTTTCTTACCCCCTTGAACACTTTGTGTGTTTGTTTTTTTCTTCCTGGCAATTCTAGTGAGGTACGTGAAATTACAGCTTAGGATGCCTTCTCTTTGGGTTGCCTTTGCTTCTAACGACTTAGTGAGGAATGAATCTGGATCCTATTGGTGCTGCATGTATGGAAACCAGAGGAATTTCTGTAGAGCAGCACAACAATGGTATTTTTCCTCAGGCGAAATGCACTTTGTACCATTCCTGCCTCTTGTCAGAGCAGGCCATGTGAGAGTAGACCCATATGCCAAGCCTGTATTTCTACATCAAGAGGCTGATTTTAAGGTTCCTGGTATTTTTACCAAGGTGTGATTTCCTATTATTTACCAGTGAGTTATGTAATTTTATCACTCAAAAGAAAGATGTTTTGACAGAAAAACTAAATGTTATCAAGATGTACATTTTCTCCACCATATTTTTTTTAGTTGGATAATCGTAACTTTAACCAGTAATACATGAACAAAAAGTGCTCCAAGTTCTAGGAACTGGGTAAGAGCAATCCTTCATGAAAAAGATTAGAATGAAAATATAGCAAGACCTTGAATAGTAGTTAAGCAAATGGCACCGATGAAGTAATTTAAAGCCTGAGCAGGTTGTGATACGGTTTGTGTTGGTGTTTTAGCAAATATCACATTTCATGACAAGTAGTGTATTAATTAGTATGAAAATGGCTGTTATGAACTAGCCATGTGCTGTACAGCTAGAATGGGTAACCTTTGCTTTGGCCTACTTTCAAAAGCACTTAACATTAAATATGTAGGAAAAATGCATCTCTTAAACAGTTTTACTTGTTCAAATGTGTTATAAAGTGTGATATCCATAGGGTGTGACTTTTATTAGTGGAAACTGAATGCGGTCAGAAGGGACTTTGAATACCATTTCAAACATCAAATCTATTTTAAAAATTGTATTTAGGTTCCTGGTTTTAGTAGGGGAAAACCTCATGGGACTTGATAGCACATAATGCCTGCAGAGTTTGCCAGTACAGATACACTTAAAACACATGCATTTCCTTGATATCCTCCCCACCCCCAAGCAAGACTTAGCAATACTTAATGCTTTTCAAATCCGAGTCCTGAAGAGAGGTAAGCACACAGGAGTGTGTTCTGTAGTCTTGTTATCTTTTTTTTTCATTGTGAAAAATGGCAACTATTTTAATGGCAGAAGCCAGTCTGTGTCAAGAAATGGTTGAGTGGCATAATTAAGGACAAAATATATGGATTTACAGAGTGTGAAAATCAAAGCTTTAGGAGACTTGTGTTCATCTTGCAAATGTGCCCTTAGAAAGGGGTGTTTTGCATGGTGTTACTGTGTTGTGATTAAATTACTGGCACTGATAATAATTTGGCAGAACTTTTCCTACTTAAATGGCTGTAATTGGGGTTGCTCCAGTTTGCTTGTAGAGAGGGGACAGTATAGTTGGAATATTTGAGTACTGTTTCTTCCAAGTGTCCTTCAGGTGGAGCAGAAGTGTTTGTGCTCCTTTGTGTATATTTCTGACACATTCTGAGTGGCTGATTTTTGGCTGCATATATGATGGCTGTACTCCAGAGAGAGTAACCAGGAGTGTATAAATTCCCTGGCAGCTGAAGCTTTAAATCTGCAGCCACCAAATGTATCTGCCTTGTATTTCTGCAGTTCAGCCATGTGGATCTTCACCACATAGTAAGCACTGGACCTTCTAATCCTTGCTGCTGATTGTATTACAGCTTAAGCCGTGGGAGTAATTTTCATCTTTGTGGACCAGGGCTAGGCAAAACCTCTAAGAAGAAATGTAATTTGGTAAAAGTGCATAGTTCAGCAGTAAGAATCTCTGCATGCTTGTTTTGGGGAGGTGGGAGCACCGTGTAGCAGTGAAGGAACAAAAGCACATACTCCTAACACAGTTATAGGTAAGATTCCCACATGCCCCCTCCACCCAATAGGGTTAGGTTTTGTTGCAACAGAGAAAATAATAGTTTCTGGTTTTATATTTTGTGATCAAATCCAAGTAGTATTCCTGCTGTAAGTTATAATTTTTATTGGAAGTGAAAGTTGCTGGTTAGAAGGAAGGGCAGCATAACTGGGACTTGTTTCTAACTCTGCAGGAAGCCTGCTTATGCAGCTTGTCATTAACTTTGTGAATAGAAGGGAGAAATTCTGGATTGCTTCCTAGGGGAAGTTTTATAGAGAAAGGTAACTTATTTTCTTAGCATAGTTGATGTACAAGAACTATCACTTCTAAGCAGAAAGTATTTTTAGTCATTGTGTTTGACATAATGGTCCCTCCTTTTATACTGGTTTTGTTGTGGTTTTTCCATCCAGTGTAAGATCGTGTCTAATACACTTATGCAGGGTTTTTTTCTGAAACTGTAGTAATCTGCCCCTCACTTCTGGTGAGAGGACTGTGTAAGATGGCTGTATATGCATCTTGATATGTGACTCTTCCTATGTCCCTCACGATACTGAATTTAATGCCAAGGGTTCGTTTGCATTGCTACTGAGTAGATGCCTGTTGCATCTCAAGTCCTAGCTTCATGTTGCCTGAGCCTTTTTAAGTTTTGTAGCCCACAAGAGTGGTAACTTTGGGAAGGCATGCCTGTAGCATTGTAAAGAAAGCTGGGGTTTTGTACCTCATCTCCTGCACAAACAAATTTCATGTGAGGTGTTAAAAATACTGCTTGGGGAGGCTTGGGAAGTGGTGAAGGATTCTTTATAGCTGGAACATGGGATTTTGGCAAGCAAATAATTGATTGTTCCTGGAATTGAACCATACTGCTTACAAATTCTCAGTTTTAAAATCTTATGGATGAGTACAGTTGTGTGTTGCTAAATCCCCAAGAATAGGTTTTTATGTCCAAAATAATTGCATTACTTCAAAGGGAGGGATTAAGATGGAACAGTCCCAAATCCTATCTACTTTAAAAGTTTTATGAGTTCTGTGGCACTCTAATCAGTAAAGTGAAGTTACTGCTAAATTACCTTGCCTCCATGCCCTCTAGAATCAAAGCTGGTGTATTTATATTGGCCCTACAAACCAGTTTGCATTGGTTTTCTTTACAGTCATCAGCTCCTGTGAATATGTGAACCTTTCCTTAGTTGTGTCTGTATGTTTCCTTCCCATAAGGAAGAATTAAAATTAAGTTTTGAGAATATGCTTTTTGTATTTTCCATCTGCAAAGCTCTTGAAGAATTTCAGTGGCTTTCTCTCAAATACTATAGGAGAAGGATTAGGCCTGGGATAGACGTTGTGGGAATACGCACAAAGCAAAATAGATGTGCTATGTCGAATTTTTCACATTCCAGTCTTTATGTGATGTTCTGCTTTAAAGATTTCCTTACAAGCAGCTGTTCTTACCATTTCCAAAAGTTACAAATTGGATAAACTCACCCTGTACTACAAGTGGGGTATCTCCAGTCTGCTTGCTTTAAGTTTGTGTGCAGTGGAAATCTCCAACAATGCAGTAGATGTCAGATTTGAGTTTTTTAGGTAGAACAGTCATAAGCAGTTAATCCGCTGTGGATGACAGTTTCCCACAGAGCCATTAAGGGGTGTTTTTGTGTGCACTCTGGCATTAGATTGAGAAGCAAAGAGAAAAACACACAACAACCCATACTCTGAAATAGTCATAGTTCATCGTTGTGTTCTGTCTGAAGTTTAAAACTGAACCTATTAAGTCAATCCCAGTTCCATTTACAGATTTTCTCTTTCTTTGAATGAAACCTGGGACCAAAGGAGGAGCTCATGCTAGGAGTTTCCCATCTGAAGAGTAGGAATCTGGCAGCAGAATATTATTAGTGAACCATTTAAGATTTTGGAAATAAATTCCTTTAATTGTTCTCAGTGCCTCTGCATATGCTCAGCTTTAAAGAAAAAACGTTTTGGATTTGTCTGTCTTAATACTGATACAGGAGAAGGAACAAACCTGTATGTGCGTGAAAATGTGAAAGAGACAATCTACTTGCTTTGTAGCTCTGAAGTGTTGTTCTTTGCTTTCCCCCCGATGTTCTCTACTCTGAAAGCCACATAATTTCCTAATGTGGTGAGCAAAATGAATGAAAGAACATGCCCATATTTTTATTGATTGCATGATAACTCTTTTGGAACATCTTTGAAAGATACAGACTCTGCATCTCAGCTCATGGCTTTGCATGTCTGCACATTAAGTGGAGAGTCAATTAAATGCATGAAAATATATTGTTTAATTATTTTGTAGACAGGTTAGGTTGGAAGTGCTTCAGTGGGATAAACTAAAAGCCTGTTGTGTTGTATGTTAAGTGGTAAGCATGCATACTTCATTAATTTCTCCTCCATTATTTCAGGTATGAATTACTCTGTGTATTTGTTGTTTATAGCACAAATCAGTGCTTCTCAAACTGATTTGTCTGGGGTCCCTCTAGAAATTTTCACCTTCCAACCTTCCTTCCTGGTCACAGTCACCATTCATGCACCTGTCCTGGCACTGCTTTTTCTCCCTCTTCCCAAACACCTCATCTTTTCTCCCAGCTCCCCTGCCAGGGGTCATGTCTCACAGTTAAGAGAACACTGGTTTAACTACAGACTCCTGGCTTTTGTCCAAGTATCCTCAGACTAGCACATTTGTCATGTTTGTGGGAAATGTGCATTGTTTGAAAATATTTCTTCTGTTGATTTTCTTGGGGGCTTCTTTGTTTATTTTTTTGGAAGGCTTTTAAGTCACCAAACACACAACAAAGTTGGAAAAAATTAAGTGACAGAGCAAGATACAGAAAACTTCTCAGGCGAACTTGTACATTACATGAGAGAAATAAGAGCTGGTACCCTTTTTCTGCTATGCTTTGCTGCATTGAATTCCTGGGCTTGACTCAGAGATTTAAGATTTTCACGGTAGGAGGCGAACAGCATAGATTAGACTTGCTTCTGTTGTTGTGAAATTGTAGCTTTAAGAACTGTTCTTTAAAGTGAAACAGTTGACATAGGTTCAGTGAACAGCTGCACAGAGCCCTGTTGTATACTGAAGAGTCATGCTGTAAATATTTTTGTAGCATTTCTTCCTTAAAACGATTTCTTACCTCTCTTTTGGACTGATTTATGTGCAAGGTAACCTTCCACACTGCATTTTTTAACAGAAACTAGCATAGCCTGGAATGATGCATAATGAAAAGGCATCTCTGCTGTAGTTTTTAAATGGTTTTAAAATTTTTTGGGGGGTGGGGTGGGATATGATGATAGGATACCCTGCAATTAGTGATCTTCAGTCAGCATGTTTCACCTCAAATATCTAAAAAGACCCCCGTGAAGCTAGCTGCCATATGAGTACACATGAGGAGATTTAGGGACCGCCTCATCCTCGGACGGGCTTTAAGGCAGCAGCTGTTGAATTCAATATCCTTTCATGATAGGAGGAACTTGAGAAAGCCAAATCTAGTTGAAATGGCAGAAGAATTTTTTCAAACAAAATGTAATTACAGATGTGGGGAGTGAACCATAAAACCATGGATAATGTCATGATTTTGTGAAAAATGAGATATTTAACGATCACAAAAGGTCAGGACAACTCTTACCTAAATGAAGTATGAATTCCTTATGTTTAGTTTAGGAAAATAAGCATGACATATTAGCCTTAAAAAAAGGCTTAATTTCCTATATTTTATTTAAAGTATCTTTGTTGTACCTGGATTATAACTCTCAGTGTCTGGGCCATCTGTACAGTCATGGGTTTGGATTTTTTTACTTTGTGTAGGGGGTTTGGCTATTGCTGAAGGTTTCACATATTATAGAAGAGGCAAGTGGGGGTGCTTCACTCTTTTTTTCCAAGTGGCAGGGCTTAATTTGGGGTAAAAAGAGGTATTCTGGGAGGTGGAGAGGGAATATGCTAAATTTGAATATACCTGACAGTTTTACACAAAGGGAGGTGTATTGTGTCTGCCTCAGGTCACCAGGCATCTATTCCCTGGTAGGCTCAGCTTTGCTGAGAAAGTACATGAAAGGAGTTCTTCCAGTTCAGAGGAAGGTTCTAATTGATCTACCAGGCAACCTAATACTCTGTCTGAAAGGGACAGTTGTGTAAAGCTAATGTGCCAACACCTGGAGATTGACCAGTTTTCAAAAAGTGACATGGAAGGGAAATCAGGATCTCTGAATGTTCTTGACAGGGATATGTTGGGGAAGAACCAGCCAACCAGCCTGCATAGGGAGGGGATAATCAGATAATCAGAGGTTGGATGGAGCATGAAGTTCTTTCATGCACAAAAATGATGATTGTCTTTCTCCACCAAATACAGTTTAAATGAAGTAAACCAAGGCTTTACCTTTTGTATCTCCAGCCAAATACAAGGTGCAAAGGCTATGAAAGTATTTGATGGCTGAACACATGCAGGGGTTCTAAAGATACAGCGAAACAGTGAATAACCACACAGAACCAACCAAAATTTGGTAATTTCTTGTAAATCATTATGTTGCTCATGTAAGAACAAGCACCAGTGATGCCAATATATCTAAAGAAGTTAACCCTTTTGAAACAGTAGTTGCCAGGAAGTTTATTGCTCCTTGGATTCACTTTTAATAAAACTTACTTCTCCAGAGTCACTGAGATGTTTTTGAAAATGTTATTCCCATTATTTGTGCATGCAATGCAGGGACATACAAGTATAGATAGGCAAATAGGAACAAAAGTTACAGTTGCAATGCCAAGGGTATAGTAATGATGATACAAACCCATCCACCCACAATTTAGAATTAATTCTGCAGTCAATGGAGTACACAAGTTAGATAGCAAACATTTGCTTGGATTATATATTTTGTTGCTTTCTCTTGGAAGCAATCCAAAATGCAGGCATATAATAGTACAGATAATTCATCTTGTACTGATGACTGTAGAAATAGAACATACTTTAATTCGGGTGAAAGCATCAAGAAAGTTTTTAACATGAAAAGAGCAGATGTCAAATATAAAGCTTTTAGTTTACTGAGCAATGAGTATGATAAACATTGATTATTCATCTTGATGTTAGAGTTCAAAAACAATTGTTCCTTCAGTTTGCCTCATGGGAGCATGAAATTAGGACCATATGTGCATTGATTAACAACATATGAAAGATGAATCATGATTACTGTTTTGGTCTGGTGCACAAGGCTATGCTTGAGGGGTAGTGATTTCCTACCTCCTTTGCCAGATCTCTGTAATTAGTGCTAGCATCTATCTCTGTTTCCTAGTATTGATGTTAAAGTGGCTGCCTGACAGTGCCTATTCACATGCATGTATTGCCTTCATTAGAGTGTTTGCTCTGCAGAAGTTGAATGTTGGAGTATAAATCAGTATTATTTATGAAAATGTTTATTCATAGGACAGTTCTGAAATCACTGATTCAGTTTCTGGCAGGAACTATCTGATATAAAAAATAGATACTACTTTCAAGTATGGAACACTGTGTTCTAGATTTAAAAGGAAGAGGGAAATGCTCAACAATTAAAATTAGGCAGACTTTAAAATTTCATTGTATTGTCTTCATGTCTCTGGTGGCAAACAGTAGTTAAATTTACCTTTTCTTGGAGGCACAATTAGTTCCTGTGGTTAAAATTTCCCATAAGCTTTATTTCTGGAAATGTAAGCTTAACTTTGTTCCTCTCTGGCCTAATAATGGGTAGAAAGAGTTGGTTTAGTGCATCTCAATAATAAATTCTTACCATGAATGATGGGTGGGTGTTAGAAAAATATAAACAAACAAAATTACAGGTTAACTTCATGTAATACCCTTTGCCTCTTATTAATACCTGTGGTCTTTTGTGCTGAAAGATGGATATTTAAATGAAATGCCTGCAAATGCCTTGACCATCAAAATGAGTTATTAATTCCTCAGGAGATGATGTGTATTAATGTTATTCAGATTTAAGATATCTTAAGGTCTTAACTGTAGCTATTGAAGCTGTTCATGTGGATTGAGGAACAGATCCAACATTGGTCTCTGTGATTTGAGGTATGTGCTATGTGATGGCAGTTCTTTCTATAGATGCAGGATTTGGATCTTACCCTGAGGTTTTCTGTGGAGTACTGTGATTTGAGCTCACATAATGTGAGATTTAATGTTGTGGGTAACAGTCCCCCACCCCCTCTTTTTGACAAACAAGATTATTTGTAATTTAACCTGAGTGTGTTTCAACTTTGATTATCTGTTTAAAGATCAGTGGTCTACACTTCTTCATAAAAGATATTTTGGCTGCTTCCTTTCCGATGTATTCCTTGTCAGTCAGTGTGTAAGAAGTATGTGGACCAAAGGGATTTTGTAGACAAAGCTCCAGGCAATGCAGCCTTGCTTTCTAGTAAAGTTCAGAATGAATTAAAAGCTGCATGTAAACTCAACAAATGTTAGTGGCTAATTAACCAAGAATGTAGTGCCCTACGGCCATAGCATTACTATTTGTAGTTTTAAAGTAAGATGCTCTAAACATGTTGTCCTAGCTATAAGGCATTTAATTAACACAATTACTTTATACCTTTAAAAACATAGGAATGCTTCCTGGAAGAATGTATTTTTAAACTCACGGCAGTAAGTACTTGGAGGATTAATACCAAAGTTTAGTGTGATAAAATTGTCTGACTAGCTTACATGTTTTAACTTAGATGACAGTTGTCTAGTTCAACACTCTAAGGTCACCCTTGCAAATTACTACAGCTTTCTGGCATCCTTGGGAGCAAATTTTACAACCAGTAAATCTCACATGCTGCCTAAGCTTAGCAGAGTTTGGTTTATGGTTATATTTACTTTTTTGCATCTACTTAATTAATGATTGTGGTATACTGATTTATACTGTTAGATATTTTGTGATGTCACCATAATGCCAGTGGAAATGCAAGGAAAGGTGCTGTGACAAGCATTCCTATATTGGATATGTTTTTAAATATAGGCTATAAAAGATCCTGTGTAATGAATCAGAATGCTTCTGCTGATTTTCTGTGTGGTTTGGTGGAATTTATGTGGCTCTCAAAACTTCAGCTCTAGGACACAAAAGGAAGACAGGTAACATTAACAAGCTTTTTCTGTCTTTGTTTATAAATATTGAAAGTCAATAGTTTCTTTTTTGTAATTTTTAAATCAAACACATGATGTATTTGTTTCGCTCTAGTAGTAAGTTACATGACATGTAGTTTAAGAAACAGAAAATAAGTCAGAAGAGAACAGGTAGGTATTAACAGAAAGTTAAGGCTGAAAAAAAAATTGATGCCTTCCTGTTTCAGGAAACCTTTTTGTGTAACAGCTTGTTTAATGCCAAACTAAATCAAAGTTAAACAAATGAAAAGCCACTGAAGAAGAAAGTGAGATTACAAATTGCACTTCTAACAATCCTATCGAGAGCTGATTTGCTTTCATCCTTTAGGTAGTGTTTCCCTTGTTTTTTTCTTAAAGGTAACGTAACTCATGCTTTGGTTTTTTTTCCTAAATACCTGTGTCTGACTAAGTGACACAGAGCAAATGTTTACGCATGACCCTGACAGCACCTAATTACTGAGTCCTTTAATGCTATATTAGTTGCACAGTATATATGCAGGTTACACACACATATTCATTACCTTTCCAGGAATTAATTATCATATTCATTACTTTTCCGAGAATTCATTATCATAGGTTTCCAGCCTTTCCATCATGTGTACTACAGTCTTTAGGTGGCCTTCAAGGACCCTGGTGGTAGTTTACTTCATCCAGTCATCTTCTTCACTGTTTTTCTTGTGAACTGTAGCCCTTACCTTCCTCTTGTTTACCAGCCCCTCTCACAGAATCTTGAGTTTTCTTGTTCTCTGAGGCAGTCTTGCTAGAAAGCTTACAATGTGTGGTACACACATTTCACAATGCCACTGTTGCAAAATATGTTACTGGTATCTACAAAAGTCTAGACAGTAAATCTCTAGCTGCATAATGTGTTGTTGACACCCACAAAACTCCAGACAGTAAGTCCCCATGAGATTAAGCCCTCTTTTCCTATTAACTTCTGCTCTTTTCATTGTATCAGTAAATCCAGGTACAATTATATGGGGTGATGGTTTTGGTTTTGTTAGTTTTTAAAAATAATGGTAAATCTATTACTCCATACAAATCAAAGTTGCAGTTTTCAATTTGGTGTCTAGTAAGGGTGAGGGTGATAGCACATTTTGTGTACCAAGCAATGTCAGTACTTTCTGAAGGGTAAGGTATTGCATCTCCAAAGTTCTTTTTTATAAGCTTAGAGGAGGCATCAGACTAATCAGCCTGTGTATGTGTCTGGATTCCTCCCTGGGAGATACATGAAATAGTTCTTTGGTCGGTTCTCAGTTTCTGTGAGGTTCAGCAAGGATGGCAGTAGCAGCTTTAATAGTATTTGATGGTAGGAAATGTCTGATGTAGCAGAACGGATTCCTACAATATACATTCCTGCTGGAAAAGGTATGGGTATAATTCTCTGATTTATCCAGTTGGAAAACCACTGCTTCTGCTGTTCTCCTTTAACTGCTTGTTAAATACTTGTTGGTACTCTCTCTGTAGTAAGTTTCTTCCGTACACAATTCAGGCAAGCTGATGAACCAGGTCACAGATTTTGTGTCCTGGTGTATCATACCTCAGTTTATGTTAAACTTTGAGTTCTGGGATAGTTCTGGTGAACAGTGAATAATATTGGACTTGTGAAAGAAGGACGACTTGATTCTAGATGAGTTTTGAGTGTGCTGAAAATTTTTTGGCTTCATCTTCCTAATAAATAGGTAACAGGGTCCTTCAGGCACATCTTCTGAGGTAGTTAATGGGATGAGGAGTGTCTAGGAGGTAATAAGTGCTCTTTAATCAGTTCTTCTACTGTTTTGCTCCTACTTTTAATTTTTTTCCTGAAAATGACCATTACCAAGAGACCTCAAGTGCCATGACTACAGTGACATTCCTTCTCTCTGACCTCCTGACACTCTTCTAACTGTTGATTTGAAATCAGCTTTTTCAGACTGACATTCTTCCCTTATTGTGTACTGTTTGCCCTAGCAAACTTAGTTTGGTTTGTCATTAGACCTTGATTGAAGGTGTGGGTTTTGTATGGGCATGATTAACCTAGACAGCAGAAGTTGAGAACACCACATAACTTTGTTTCAAAAACAAGCTTCAAATCTACTGGACAGGTCATGCTACTTGTCACAATTTCATTCAGACTTTAATTTCTCTTTGTTTTTACTATGAGTATTACATGTGTAAAGTTGAGGACAGGTGAGCGTGTGTAGGTGTATGTAGTCTGTTCTGTCTTTGTGTTCAGATGGTGTGCCCAAACCAAAGGAAAAAAAACAACCCTTGATCTGATCATCCTCCAACAAATTATTTACAAAATAAAAATCTATATAAGTTCAAAGCAGCTTGCTGTATTCAAATTATGTTCTTGATGTTTCTCTGCAGGGGCTGTCATCAGTCACCAGGAACAACGGACTACTCAATATCACCTTTAAATATGACAGTAAGTTCAAAGTTTGCTCTGTGTTCACAAAAATTAAGGACTCCACAATTGTCAGTGTGTAGCAACATCTCTCTTAAATGGGTCTAAAAATGTAATGAGCTCTTCAGTGTTGCTGTAATTGTAAATCTAGATTTGTTTCATCTGGATCTCGTGGATCTTCTCCTTCTCACGTTTGAAAATAAAATGATCTAATAATTTGTAGTAGTTTCACTTTCAGATTGGCCTCCATCAGCTGCCCAGGATTTGGCTGGAATATTACAGAGAATTGCTTTACTGTGAAAGAACAGACTCAGTGAAAGGTTCCCTACACACAGTGTCATAGGAAATAAATAATTTCAGGCTGTGAGGTGTAGCTGTGGAGGGAAATGGTGTAAACTGCCTCAAGGTAGAAGAGTTAGTGTAGTTTGCATTTGTATATAGAGAATATAGTAAGAATATGTCTTTGAAAGGATAAATATTCAATATGAATACTGAAGATTAATAGCATCTCTTCATTTGGTTGAAGTAGCTGGAACTTTTCGTTAGCCACAGGGCTAGTTAAAGGGCCAGGTTATAGTGGAAAAGCAGTCTGTATTTTCAGCCGAGGCACATGGGTTTAGAATTGTATCTGATGTGTTCTGTTTTGCAGCTAAATTAAGAGGAAAGTAATCTCTAGCATACTAACAGTAACAAGCAGGTTGCAGCAATAATACTTCAGACTTCTTGAAATGTCTGGTAAATGGCTGTATCTGTTTTAATTTTTAAAAGGGTTTTGTCATCTGTGTTGTGCAGTCAGTAAAATGTGACCCACATAGGGAATTTATCCTTACTTGGACAGTTAGTGGACATCATCAAGATAAACTCAATGTAACTGTAAGTGGTTGCTACAAAAGGTAGGGTTTTCTTTTAAACTACATGAACAGGGAAACCTTACCACTTTCTACAGCTATGTGAAAGGAGGTTGTAGCAAGGTGGGTATCTGTCTCTTCCAAGTGATAGGATAAGAGGAAATGGCCTCAGGTTATGCCAGGGCAAGATTAGATTGGATGTTAGGAAAATTTTTTCACTGAAAATGCTGCCAGTCATTGGAACAGGCTGCCCAGGGAAGGAATTGAGCCACCATCCCTGGAGGTATTTAATGTAGATGTGGCACTTACAGACATGGTTTAGTGCTGGATTTGGCAGTGCTAGATTAATGTTTGGACTTGATGATCTTAAAGGTCTTTTCCAACCTAAATGGTTCCATGATTCTCTAAAGAGAAACAGAAATAGTATCGGTCAGAACGGAGTTCCCCACTTTTAGTTAACACAATGGAGTCTGTTTACGTTGCAGTATCTGTCATGTTTTTTCCGTTAATTCTGGCACCAGAAACTGTGTTTAACCAATGACAAGTGTTAGTTCAGAATTCTGCTGGCACTGCACGCTTCCTGGACAAAGAAGCTATTTGAGTTCTGCAATACGAGGAAAACCGTTCCCTGATAGTGAGGCTAAAGTGTTCATATTGACGTTAAGTATGTGTTTCCATATTATAAGCCAGCACAAAAGAGAATTTGCTTTGCTGGCTGAAATTTAAAAGCTTTTGTTTTGCCATGTGGCAACTTTAGTCAGCTGTGGTTTATGTTGTTAAATTGGGTGGTTAGACTATTCATTCAGGTTAAAAACAAAGGTGTGTGCGTTAGTATTTTGCTTGTATTCAACTAAAAGAAGTGGGTTTCCTGAAAAGTGCCATTTTCCATCCTGTTTTCTTCCTAAGTCTCTCTGTTGTTCTTTAAAAATCTAAATCAGTGACTTGCAGTCAAACTTCAGACATTTGTGCTACGTTCCATTTTGGCAAATTGTCATTTGACCATAAAATTTTAGTAACTGGGATCAAAAATCTTGGACTTGCTATTAATTAGTTCCAGACTTACCAAAAAAAACCTGGTTACTTCAAATTTTCCATTGAAAGAGATACTCTGTTCTCCTAAAAGGAAGTTCATGCTGTCATTGAGTTCATTCTTAGCAACAGAATTCTGCAAACGGCAGAGTATAAGTACCCAACTGCCCAGCTTTTGTAAAAGGCAATGAGTACAAACTGGTCTGGCCTTATTTGTGTGGCAGTTACATAAAAGACCCCTTACCAGCGTTATTCATAGTTAAAAAGGCATTTTCCAAAACTGCTCTTCAGTGACTAATTTTTCTTTCCTGGCCTTTGAGATCACACCTCTGAAGTAAATCCCAATTTCCTGCATTGGCTTATCATAGAACTTGATTTTTTTAGTTTGTCTATATAGAGTTTGTAGAAACAAATACATTGCACAGAGATTGCCTCAGATTTTTAGAATTAATCATCTGTCTGTTATACAGACAACTGGTTGACCCTTTGGACTTCACTGGCTTCACTGGCTGGGAAGCAGGATGTTTGTTTGTGCTCACACGTCTTCGTGCATACTGTGCCCTGGAACTATTGAATTCTCTTGCTCTTACTTCTCTTCCTGCCACAAAATATGAGCCTAAACATTGTAAGGCTTTAAAAGTAATAAAAGTTGGAGTAGTTATTTTTTCTTGTTTTGAATGTAACAAAGTCAAATATCTTTTTCTTTTATTTTCATAATGAAAGCTGAGGTTTTCTGTAATCACTTGTTTGCAGAGGTGTAACTTCAGGGAATGCACTGTATTTTGTGAGGATAACAAGGCAAAACCAGTTCTGACTGTATCCATTAGCAGGGAGAAGGTCCACAGGGATGTGGCTACTGAATGGATGACAGAGATGAGGTGGATTTAGGCAGTTGGTTCTTTGTGGTCAGGATCAATCAGTATTGTGATTACAAAACTCTTCTTGAGCACCAGTTCTAAAGCATCACCGTGTACATTGTTTTTATACGTGCCCTATCACTGACCAGCATTGTCTTGCTCTAAGCACTGTACATGTGCAAAATTAATGTATATAAATAGTATTTTGAAGAAAAATTGACACAAGTCCCAACATGTATAATTTTTATTCTCCTGTGGTACATGTCCTATGGAGCCCTGTGAACAGGGGTTTTGCAACTGGTGAAAAGGGGTTGTGTTCAACAATTTGTAAAGTTTTGTGGTTTTCAGTGAGACAAAAGATGCATCTAGGTTTGCTACAACAGTACTTATTTTTTATAGAATAAATAGTGCATATGGACTTTTTTCTTTGCTCGGTCTTGAAGATATGTTAGGAAAATAACAATATTTTACTTACATGGAAAGATGGGGATCAGGTTGGAAACTGCTTGAATAGTTCTTAAGATTAGGTACTGTTGGCATGTTATGATTTACTTGTTCTGGTATAGCGCACAAGTGTCAGCTAAAACGTTGTACTTGAAGTGTTTCTCTCCATTTTTAGACTGCACACCTTACCTGAATTCGGTGGGGAAACACGTGATTGGAGATGTGCAGAACATAACCATCAGCCAGTATGCGTGTTACGAACAGGTTGCGGTGACGATACTTTGGACAGCAAATGCCATTGGTAAGTAGAGAGAGAATTGGACTAATTAATCATGGAAGAACTTCCTGCGGTTCGGTATCAGGTGAAATAATTAAACTGTGCTTGGAATCATTGAAGCAAACTGCTGAAGAAGACAGACATTCTTAACAGCTTTGCAGAGCTGCTATTTTTGCTAACTCACTTGAAAACTAGGATGCTCTCTGCAGTCATATGCTGCTTTTTACTATTCTAGTTTGTAGAATTTTTCCAGGTCTTCAGAACTGTGCTATTGTCCTGATTTTATTCTCTACCCCAAGGCATTGGTGCATTTCAGTGACATTGAGTTTAATTGCCAGGACACTTACAGATTCTTTAGGATGCATGTTGTCTTACAACTTGAAAACATTGTTCTATCATAGCTATACAAACTTTAATGTGTTTCTGTGACAGGTCTGGTCATCAACAATATTCTTCAGTCTCTTAAATGTCACTGGGAGTACCATGTTGTCCAGTAGAGCCATAGCCCTCAAAGTGAGCAGTGTGCAAGATCATCCACAGGGGCATGTGAAGAAAATTTTAGAGCTTCTATTTATGTGTTTTTTCAAATGTTCAAAGTGAAAAATTAGCTTTACTAATATTTAATACATGGATTGACAATGGGACCCTTATTCGGTCTCTTCCAGACATTCATGCTTCATCTGTAGTACATGAGGCATTCTGAATTTGCTAGCCTAGTTTAAAAATCTTCCAAATGTAGAGATTCAACCCATTTGTTGAAAATATAAAATGCAAGGTGTTGCAGTTTAGTTTGCAAGTACAACTGACCTTGGGAGAGAGAGACCTCTACCAGCTACATTTCAAGGAAAAACAAAAATTTACTGGGTGTTTGTGCTCAAAAATTTTTTTGATTGAGGTAGGATTTGGAGAGTGCAGTGCATTTTCATTCAATATCTGCTCATCATTTATTTTTGTTCACACTAAGATTCTCAGTAGGCTAACTTAATATAAACCCTTTTTAACCTGTTTTTAGCAAATGGAAGACATGAAGCTTCCTTCTTAATACTATTAAGAATTTCTAACGGCAAAGGTGCTTATGAGTTAAGTACAATACAGCTTTCAAAATGAAACCAAAAGTTTGTTTCATGCACAGCAGAGTTTAAACTTGATATTTCATGGTTCATACTACTTTAAAAAGCTTTAAAAATCCAATTTTTCTTATGCCTTAGTAAGAACTGGAAGTTCCCTTTTATATAGTAGGATTGTATCCTAAATTAAGAGATATGGCTAATAATGCAAATGTGTATTTATTAAACTTGATAAACATTTTTTAGCCTTGTTTTGCATTTATTAAATTAAACATTTGGAAAGATAAGAAAAATGGTCTCTCTTTTTTTGTGTTTATTAATACTTTCATAATTTTTTAAAATAACAAGGCCAGGTTAATTTCTGGGATTTAAAAGGGTATATGAATATCACACTTAATTCTGCAAAACCTTGCATTTGAAAGCATTTGGTGAACTTCAGCTGCAGCGTGGATGAGTCAAATTTCAATGGGAAACAAAGCTTGATGTTTTTTCCTGTAATGATCAGAGGTTAATCCTTTGGAACGTATGAGGACAGAACTGCCATTGGAACATCTTGGGTGACATGGAGACTGGACATTTTCTTTCATGGTCTTCATGTAAGCGTAAATAGTGCTTTTGTTCCCTGGAGTATTAAGAACACACCAGGCAATGCATGGTCTTTTATCTCCTGCAAGAATATAAAATGTTAAAAACCCCAAGAGAAAAAACCCAAGAAAAGTAGTGAAAAAGAGCAGGTCCATGGAAAATCACACTTTTGGGATTTAAAAAAAAAATTAAAAATTGACAAGTATAGCATAAAGTCAAATTAATCCATTTGGTTTCTGTAGCATTTTGCTGAAAAAAGACTATGGCTGTGTCTTTGATGCACATGTATTCTGCCATACGCAATGCTGTTGAAAAGTTATAATTAGGTGAAGTAGTGGTAATGAGTCTTGAAAAACTATGCAGTGACAGATACCTGAGCCACAAAATTATCAGTGTAAAAAAGGCTCTGACATTGTCCTGTAAGAGTTGCATCGTTGTGACTCAGTTGAGTCATGTAATGAAGTAATTCTGTGGTGAGAATGTTACAGAGAAATGTAAAAACACTATCCTGAGTTTGTTGTGTTAGAGTAACGTGAAAGAAATGGGTGTAGTTCTGGCACCAGTTACAAATAACGCACTGGAATAAATTCCATTCCATTTAAGTCAAGTTTTCTGTTATCTCAGACTATATTAGAACTAAAGGAGTTGTAACAACCAGCTATTGCTTTAATCTGGTAGTCTCGGAACTGATAGGACAATGTTATAAAGGGGAGTATTTCTATAATTTCATAGCAAAATTCAGTATTTCATTGCTAATAATGGAAATGTGAAATTACTAAAAGGTATTGCTGAGGATGATGAAGGTAATGATAGGTAATTTGGAAGCCCGAACTGAGATGGGGGCCCCTCTGCTCTAAGCATTACATGAGTGTGTAACAATTGCAGCAGCCTTTGCCGAGTTTGAATTTAAATAGGCAAGATAGAAAACGCAGGAAGAACTGACATAGAACAACAGGTATTAAAACAAACATATTTTACATGATGGTAAGTTTGATTTTTTTCCAAGACAAATCAATACATTCAAATTGTATAAAATAGTAAAGTATGCATTTTGTCTATTTAAACTCCCTGCTGTTGCAGGGATCGAGTACCTGAAAGGATTTCGAGTCATTCTGGAGGAGTTAAAATCAGAGGGAAGACAATGCCAGCAGATGGTTTTAAAAGATCCAAAGCAGCTCACCCCCAGTTTTAAACGAACAGTAAGTGCTTTGTTTCAGGAAAAAGCTTCATTGTTGCTTGATTGTGTGAATAGTCTTAAAAGTGTTTATGTGCTACATATAAAATTAAGTATGTCTCTCTCTAAATATGTACCAGGTGTGCTGTTTACTAGCATGCAGATTGCTTCCTAAAAGTATTATTCATTAACTAATGATAGATGTTGCTCTAGAGACTTCTAGTTGCCTTCTCTAGAAGCTTTTTTGAACCTGAAAACTGTTGCTTGGGAGTCTCTGGAGTGCAGGTGCACAGTCCACATCCAACTGTGTATTGGCGATTCCTCGTGTCAGTGTATAATGGATGGGTAGATAATGAATTCTTAATGTATTAATTTCTGCTTACATTTGCAAAAGTGTGGGATTATTTGAAAATGATAATAATTGATTTGAAAATATGCTATAATCTCTTTGTAGGGAATGGAGTCCCAGCCCTTTGTAAATCTGAAGTTTGAAACAGATTACTTTGTAAAGATAGTTCCTTTTCCTTCTATTAAAAATGAAAGTAATTATCACCCATTTTTCTTCAGAACTAGACGTAAGTATTGCATACAATATGGTATTACATATCATCTCTGCCCGGCCCCCTTTCCCTGTTTTTAGTTTTCCTATCAAAGGAATGTAGTAGATAATGAGTCTGGGTTAAGATAGTTACTGACATAGTCTTTGAAGGATGAAGATATGCGTGTTAAGCAGAAAGAATTTGGGTGCCACAGATAAATCTGTGGTGTACGATAAAATGTTAGACATCAATCACATGAAAAACCCTAGGCAGGAAATGTTGGTATTTGTCTCACTTCTTCCTTAAAATAATTTCAAGTCTGTTGATGCAGACTGCAGTAACATTCATCTTTATAATAGTGCTCAGCATACTTATTTACTCTGAGTAAAATGTATTTAAGACTGGTTTCAACTTCCTCTTGTGCTGTGCCTGGTGGCACCCCTTTTGCCTCACAGAGGAATGTTACTTCCAAATTAATAAATCTCTGTTTCTCATATTAAGATGAGAAGGGACTTGAAATCATAACAAAGAAGCTAAATTTGTAAAATATTTTTGCTCCAGGCTTATTAGAGACTTGGAAAGAAATGAGTGTATTGTCTGCAAAATGGTGAACTCCCTTCTTCCCCCCTCGCCCCTTTTTTTTTCCTTCTACTTAAATAGCATAGTATTTTGATACTTCCAGCTAGTAATTTTTGTATGTATTTGTAGCATGTGAATTATTGCTGCAGCCCGAAAACCTCGTCTGCAAGCCTTGTAAGTAAGATGTAACTCTTTGTATTCATCTTACAAATGGTTACTGTACTTGAAGAGTCACTTTTTTCTAATCCATGAATATCTCCTCTGACAGACTGGAAGCCAAGGAATCTGAATGTTACCCAGCAGGGTTTTAACATGCAGGTGTCCTTTGATCATGCACCTCACAGCTTTGGGTTTAGATACTACTTTCTTCACTACAAACTTAAGCATGAAGGACCATTTAAGCAAAAGGCCTGCAAGCAGGTACGGTGCCACGTTCTGCAACTCTTGAAAGCACAAAACCTATTAGCATTACCTGTTCCAAGGTTTTATAGAAACTTTAGGAACTTGAAATATAAAATACGATCTTTTAAAAAATTTAAAACCAATTTGTTACTACTTATGGAAGTAATTCTATTGTGATAGTACTTATCAGTCAAAACCAGGCTTGAAGGCTTCACTGGACCTGGATAGAATAAGCAAGTGGGAAGAGATAATTCTCTCTTGCAAACTAATTAGTACCTCAAATTGTAGTTTTATTACGTTTGCTATACATCTTATTTCCTATTTTTTGTTTCACCTTCAGACCAGTTGGCACCACTTTACCCATCAGAGATGGTACCCCAAGATAGCTCTAATTTTAGTATGTGTGTGGATTTAAGCTCTCTGATTTTGCATAGCTGTGTGCCTATGTTTTATTATGGGAGCTGCACTTTGCTCTTCTTTTCGTTAACTTTGGATAGCATCCTAGGTCTGTGAGAACTAAGGAGCTTCAGGGCATAATGTAGAGTTTATGTATTAGATCAAACTTGAAAACAATTGTTTATATAATTAATCATGCAATGTTAGTTCTGCAGGCAGAGAATTGTAGTCCTTGTGTATTTGAACAGAGAAACTTGGTGGTTTAAGGTGTCCTAACACAGGGGAGCACTGTGTCTTTCCAAGTAAATGCAAATGGTTTTTTTTACAAGGTTTTCAAAGTATGTGAATGGCTTTCAAACTGTTCTCTCTCTTTGATGCAGGACCAAAATACAGATACTACAAGTTGTATTCTTCAGAATGTATCTCCAGGGGATTATATAATTGAGGTAATATTCTTAAATAGTCATTTGTACAACAGTAAACAAATAAGTTAATGGAAGAATTACCTGAAATGAAAGCATTTTGGGTCACTTTTCTGCAAATTGGACTTCAGGCGTCATCACTACTGAATTACCTTAGTCAAGTAAAATGTTTTATAGACAGATTATTCTTCACCTTGAAATAGCTTTGTCTCACAGTTTCATCTGTGCCTTCAAGTAAAATTGTGGGCCTGCATAATCCTTCGACTTCGATATTTTATTAATGGAATTCTGTAGTTTGGTTATTTTTACTATACTGAAAAGATAGGTGTTTCTCTTTTGAACTCTGAAAGTTAATGTTACAACATTAAACTATATATGAACAAATATAAATTATTTCACTAATTAGTAGTTTGTGGTGATCTTTAATCTTAACTTTTTGAACAGTAAATTTCTTCATGTTTGGCCATGAAAGTTGTTATGGTTTTTTACATATTGCAGAGAAAAAACAAAATTAATTTTCCACAAAATAAAATGCAACTTTTATTTTTCAAAGCTGGTTGATGACACTAATACAACAAGGAAAACAATGCATTATGCACTCAAACCAGGTATGAATTTTACTTTTAGATAGTATGCAGTACTTACCTTATTCATTTAAACTCAGTTTTAATTATGTTGGAAATAAATCTTGGTTTGACCTTTGTCTGTTTGCCATAATCAAGACTATTGAGGCACTTGTGCTGTGATCTTTTGATCTAATGCACACTTGTACATACACATCTGTGTCTCTGTACATTTACTTTTTAGATCAGTGTATCACTGGAAGCCCTGGTGGGAAAGCCACTTTTGTTGGGGTGGGGAGGTACAGGTTGACATGCAGCACTTGTTACTTACTTTAGTCACCCCAGTGCAGTGGTGATGAGGGCAATCAACATAAAACCTATTTAAAACGTCAACATGATGTTTGATTCTGCTGTATATTTGAAAATTGCCAGATAATGAAGCAATTTTACATTCCCAGTGCAAAGATTTGATTACACAATTATAACTTATTTGCATATGTCTAATTCTGCTTTATTTTTCCAAGTGCATTCTCCGTGGGCTGGACCGATAAGAGCCATTGCCATCACAGTCCCTTTGGTTGTCATTTCAGCATTTGCAACACTTTTCACAGTGATGTGCCGCAAGAAACAGCAAGGTGAGGTGCTTGATCCAACACAGAGTTCCATTTAAAGGTGCACTTCTGCAACCAAAAAAGCTTTTAACTGGTAGATTTATTCCAGAAATACCTTTATCTTAAGAGCTTTCTTTTCACTTTCTTCCTCCTTCTTCCCCAAAGCATTTTTGTGTGTTGTAACTTGTAGCAAATTCTTAGTGCTTGATGACAGTTGGTTGCCATAGAAAGTATTGTATCACAGATGAAGATTTCACTGTAGGAAGGACAGTACAAAAAGCTGTTGGAAAATATTTTTTGTTTCAGGTTTCTTGTTATTTGTGAAGGTACTGCATGACCATGTATTTTAAACATTACCTTTTTTTATTTAGAAATATCTAATTCATATTTATTTTAAACCAGAAGGAAAGTAAAGCTGTGTGATACCAATACAGATCTCAGCAGTCTGGAATACTACCTGTGTCTGTTATTCTGGATTTGCTTACTTTCCTGGAAGTTGCCTTTACATTTCATACTAAGCTCTCTTCCTAAATTTATTCTTTCTAAGACATGCTTACAGGTGTTTAAATAAGATTCCATCCCTCCTTGCTGACTTCTCTCTCCTCTCTGTCCAGGAGCTGGCAAGCTACCCTTGTTATATTGAGATGTTAAAAATCAATTGGCATTTTTCTGTAGAATCTAGGGAATCATGCAGTTCTGTGGATATGGAAAAAGAGATCGCTTCCCCAGACCTCATGTATCTGTGTTATCCATCTGAATTTTGGCATGGAGGCATACTGCAAGTGCTCTGTGCCATCTGGGTTAAATCCTTTTACCTTCTGGTCTTCTATGGCTATCCCTTTGCTCACAGCTAGCAGATTTCCAACAGAAAACCCAGACAAATCACTAAGGATTTGTCTACAGAGAGTCTCGTTCCAGAATAGTTATTCCTGATGAATTGTTCTAAATTAAATCCCTAGATGGATATTTGTGTTTTGAAATACTCATGCTTCGTTCCAAATTAGCTTAATCAACTGTGCAACTAGATGGAATTAGTCTGGCACAAGACCAGACTTTTATGTTCCAGTGTAAAAGCATCTATGCAAAGAAAAAACCACTAATAGCTAGTTTTGATTTAAATTAATCATATCATAATTCAAATTAATGTGTCTGTGTGTGTATACTTATACCAGAGAGATACTACATGATACTGTGAAGGGATATGTGTTCCTGGAGTTCAATATTCTTACCTGACTTGTGTTCTATTTTTGATGACTTTTTTTTTTTTAAAGAAAAGGTTCCCCACCTCCCCCCAAAAAATGAGACATGATTATCTGGGAAACTCTTGATGATGATACATCTTTCAGGTGTATAATATTTGAACAGAGAGGAAGAGACTGTTGAAGCTGCATAGAGGTGAAACAACCTCATTCTATTTATAAGATAAACCTTTCTTGAGTTACTGAGTTGTACAGTAATAACTGCACATTTCACTTTCCAAGTGTGTTCCACATATGTGGCAAGTCACAAGGTGGATAAATAGAGCATGTGCAAGTTTTCGTTTTCAGGCTGGAAAAGAAAAAAATATCTTTTGGAAGAAGTCATGTATTGGTAATGAGCCTACAAAAGTTTTAAAAAAAGAAACCCAAGCTTTATAGTGTGAACTTTCTTTCTCTCTTCCAATTTAGAAAATATATATTCCCATCTAGATGAGGAGAGCTCAGAATCTTCAGCATATGCTGCAGGTCTCCATGTGGAAAGACTTCATCCCCGGCCAAAAGTGTTCATC
Organism: Laterallus jamaicensis coturniculus; assembly: GCA_022605575.1. NCBI lineage: Eukaryota > Metazoa > Chordata > Aves > Gruiformes > Rallidae > Laterallus > Laterallus jamaicensis. The sequence continues at coordinate 11,541,298 of JAKCOX010000011.1, forward strand.
TGCTATTCCAGTAAAGATTGCCAGAAACACATTAACGTCATCCAGTGCTTTGCTTATTTCCTTCAGGACTTTTGTGGCTGTGAGGTACTCCACGTTTCTTCTGTAAACAGAATTTCCTTAACTGAAGCAGCACCCCCCAAACTCATCATAATTTCTGCTTGAAAATGGGTTTTGGTCTCTCCACAGAGATAATTTATGTTACTTTTCTGAATACTTGCTATATAAATTGTCTTTACTTAAGGATAGGAACAGGTCATAGCTCACAATAAAAAAAGAAAAAAAAAAAAAGGCAGAATAGTGGAAAATGTGTACGACATTGATTCCAGGACTTTCATTCAGCCATGTTTAGCTTATTTCCTATTAACTGCTTTTTCTGTTTAGTAGGGTGTCAGCCACAGAGACAGATTAATAACTACCTGATATACCTCAGTATTCCTAAAATACTTCTTAAATTGTAATTTTAAGGTAGTTGAATCTATCAGAACTTCTGCTCGTAGAGCGAAGTCTGTGTTACTAGGATTAAATGTTGATGTTATATTAATTTTTATTGATTTTAAAAAAGATTTTTAAATTCCTGTTCATTAATATTGAAATTCAGTGGGTTTTTTTCTTGGTTTTGACATGGAGCTGAGAGAGACACATTCAAATTGTTACTTTGGATGGCTATGCTTAGAATCACAGGGTGCTTTCTCAAATATAACCAATATGTGCACCGTCTTTCACTTTTCCACTGTAAAAGGGCAAGACAGTTGCTAGTCTTTTTGCTGCACTTAATCCTGATTTTAAATACATGAACTGAAGCTGTTTTTTCAACTGCACAGCAAGTCTGACCTCTCGTGGCCATGCACAGTAGCATAATCAGTGTCCCACACGTTTGGGGGGTGTTCACCATTTATTCATATGTTTAAAAAGTCCAAGTAAGGTGTTTTACAAGTGTCTTACTTGAATCTCCTGATTTAGAGATGCACTTTAGCTCTGCTACACTGCTGCTCTTAGGAATAGTGTTCAGGCGAGCTGTTACTGCCATAACACTGTGTACTACAGAACAGGCATAATTTAAAATTTATATAACAAAACATTGATAGGATCTACATAGGAAAAATTATATGTTTTATTAATAAAGCGCTGCACATATTATTAATGCTTAGTGCATCAGTTGTACAAGTATTTGTCGTAGGGAATTGACAAAACCATTTGTCAATTTGTTACTTTAAATGGCATTTAAAAGCCTCTTACAATAATAAATTGATCATAGTAAAAGTCCATTCTCACAGATGGAAGATCAGAAAGTGTTTTGAAAAACAGAAACAAAAAGAGACACAAAAGAAAAACCACTATTAACTGCCATTATCACAGTATCTCCTAAGCAGCTGTGAAATGACATCGCTTCGCCATGCGTGGAATGGAATAGTTCAGTTTTAAGGGACGTACAATGATCATCTGGTCCAACTGCCCAGCCACCTCAGGGATCATTGCTTGCTTTCTGTGCTTTTCATGAGTCTTCCTGTTCTTTTGCTGATACGGCAAAGTTTTCCTACTCTGATATGGGTGATAGAGCAGAGCAAAAATACTGTGTTCTCTGGAAAAATGCTTAGGATAAGACTTGATAAATGGTTTTAATGTGTGTATTATGAAAGTTTTTTGCATCAGATTTTTTTTTTTTCCTTGATACTCCACTGCACCGTGTCTGTCATTTTGGTGTACGTGGCCATTTAAGACCATGTAGAATCTTCAGAAACTTTGACAAAGTACAAAATAACACAACTCTTATGATAAAAATTTTCGTAGCTTTCTTATCAGGGATAGGCTGCTGCTGTTTTCCATCCTAACTGAAAGGACTGAATGTGGTAGGCACTAATTATGTTTGTATCTAGATATGAAAATTCCTGGTATCAGATTTCATTAATATGCAAAAGATAACTGAATATGGATTTCCATTACATTCAGCACTTTAAGGACCCAAATATACAACAGTTAAATTGAGGCAAGCACAAAACAGTGGTTTATTGTGGATTGATGATATCTAATTTGATCAGATAGATAAATAGTAATTTACCTGGTCCAGATGTATTTTCTACATTCTTTTTGTACCCTGAGAAATAATGCTCTGTAGCAAAACCCATGGTGGTTTTAGCCTTTTAGGGAACTACACAGTTAACATTCAACCATTTGGCTTTGCATTGTTATGTGGTGATTCCATAAATTTACAGTTATAATTAGGTATGTTTTTCTTTAAGTAATGAATAAGCAAAATGGGTTTATATAGTAACTAGTATTCTTGTTTATTAAAAAAAATGCAGTCTGGAAGGTTTTTCCTTTTTACCTTAATAATTAACCCACATCTGTAGCCCTGTGAAATATTCAGCCCACAAGCAAAGTTTAGGATCAGTGTGAGGCCTTGCTTATTCTGGTGAATAACTACTGACACTGTATCACTGGTTCCAGTTTGTCCACTGTCAGTGTGATGTTAATAGTTATTTCTCTATTAAAACAGCTTGCATTTGCATCAGTGACAAGCTATAGTTAAACTGATCATTAATTCTCAATTGTTGGGTAAATACAATCCGACTCACTGAGTATTACTAGTTGAAATGTCATTAGTGAATATATTTAATAATGTAATAATGAATATCCACCTGAATGTGCTTTTCTTTTCCAGGTGGCACTAGATTTGTGGGAAGATCTAAAAATTTGTAAAGAAGGCCAGAAGGAGTGGCTTATTAAAAAAATAAACGAGTCCCAGTTTATCATCATTGTGTGTTCCAAGGGGATGAAATACTTTGTTGAAAAAAAGAACTGGAAACACAGAGGAGTAACCAAAGATGCAGGAAAAGGAGAACTCTTTCTTTTTGCTGTGTTGACTGTTGCAGAGAAGCTTCGTCAAGCAAAGCAGAATTCAAATGAGCTCTGCAAGTTCATTGCAGTCTACTTTGATTACTCCTGTGAAGGAGACATCCCTGGTATTCTGGATCTAAGTACAAAATACAAACTCATGGACAATCTCCCGCAGCTGTATTCACATTTACACTCCAGAGATCTTGGTGTACAGGATTCAGAGGTGTTTCCTGTTAACATTAGTAAAAGGAATTACTTCAGGAGTAAGTCTGGGAGGTCCCTTTATGTTGCCATTTGCAATATGCATCAGTTCATTGATCAGGAACCAGACTGGTTTGAGAAACAATTTATTCCTTTCCCTCCACCTTCTTTACATTACCCAGAACCTGTCATGGAAAAATTTGATTCAGGCTTGGTTTTAAATGACTTAGTGAATAAACAGGTGATGGATGGTGATTTTTACCTGAAAACAGATGTAAATACTATCTCTGCAGGGAATTCAGACTCTCTCTGTATAATTCAGCACTTAAACCTTGGAGAAGATACAGAAACTCAGGACATTCAAGGTGGTGGCAGCTCTGTTCTTCAGCCGTTGTTACATGTTAAAGCTTCAAATCTTAAAGATATGCCTCGTGATTCTGGAATTTATGATTCGTCTGTCCCCTCATCTGAATTATCTTTGCCTTTAATGGAAGGACTGTTGACAGATCAAATTGAAACATCTTCAATTACAGGAAGTGTTTCTTCATCATCAGGTTTAGGTAAGCTACAGTGAGGTGTTAAAAGTTCTGTTACTATGAGCATCTTTCTGAGATATTTCTCAGAATATCTAAGGTAGTATGTGAGGAGCCCTGCAGAAGGCTGCAGAGAAAGGGGAGTATTGTTCAAAGAGAGTAAAAAAGAAAACTCTTTTTCAGAAAACAACTCTTTTTCTTAAGTCAGTGTGGGGGAGGATTCTTAGCTAAATAAGATCTCACTAAAATTCTATTAATAAATTTTCATGATTGACCTATTAGTGGAGAGATGGATTCTTTCTTGCGGCAACTCCTTGGCAGCTGGGAGACTCGGCTGACAGCTGAGTTGTGTAATCAAGAGGTGAAGCATTCTTACAGAATCTAAAACTGGAAATCTAAAACTGATACCCTGGTTTGCTCCAGCACATACTTGTACCTTTAGGGATATAGTTTGCACTGTGGCTAACTTGAGTTTCATTAGCCTTCTCACTGGATGTGGGTCTGGGGGAATGAACAGATGGGTTTCGGTGGAAGAACTTAAATGCTTGGAAAACACTCTCCAAAATAGATACCCAGCTTAGACAGCTACAGTTGGAATGTGTAAATATTGCTTCAGGCTATATGAAAAGTTGATCTGACCTTACCAGTTACACTATGCTGAACTGGCATCACAACTACATGCATGTGGAATGGTCCCTTGATTGTGTTCAGAGGATAAAGCTGCTGTTGGATGAAATTTTCCCTAGGAAGTGACCACAGCTGAACGTTGCATTTTGTTGGTGGCATGCTGCTCAGCTTGCTTGAATGAGTGTTGACAGTAAGCTAATTTCTTAGACATTTCTCTTGGCTAAATGGATTATTTTTTTTTAATTAGATAATCTATAACTAATGTTTGATGCCAAGATTATCTTGTAGGGGAGAGGCTATAGATGTTGATTTACAGATGTAGCATCTGTATCTACAGGCTTAGATGGTTTATAGGACAAAATAAGTAAAACCGAAAACTTTTCAGATGAAAAATAAATACATATTTACTGTTGTAATTACATAAGCCACAAACATTCTTTTTTTTTTTGTTTCAAAATTAGAAGATGTCAGGAAATTAAAGAATATAATGCTAACATAGCATTTTCTCACATTTGTGGGAAAAGTTGCAGATGAAACCTATAAAAGTTCTAGTGCTGGCTTAAAGTAGGATTCTAGTTTAAATTTATGGTGCCTCTGTAAGAACACTTTACCAGTATTCCGTTCCTGCTTCAATCACTGAGCTGTCAGCTGGGTATCCCAGCTGCCAAGGAGTCACTGGAAGAAAGAGGCAGTCTTTCCAGTAATTAATTCTCAAGTCACATACCTACTTGTTCACATGTTTCAGCTGTAGAGGTTAAGCATTATAGCACTGGCTGGTAGAGTTGGATCTTAACACTGATGTTCTGACGTCTTAAGAAACCACAATAATTTCTGCCATGATCCCATCCACTGGCCCTGTCGAAAGGCAGCACCCTGCCTGACTCGCACTCAGACCTCCCCTAATTAGGAACAGGGTACAAAGGAGCATCATCTGCCTATTTGAGTGCAACCTATTCAATCATTTTACAGCTCTGACATATTTATTAAAAAATAATTATAAACCTAATAATTACATGCTTAATAATGAGAGGAGTAGATTGATTTTTTTGTTTGTTTGTTTGTTTAAAACAGCTTTTATTCTTGTTCTGAGAGTGGGATGTGTCCAAATTATTATTCTGAGTTCACAGTACCTAGTTCTGACTACCTTGTGGTAGCCTGTTCTGGCTACCTATTTTTTATCCATTACTTGATCAGAATGGAGGTGATAGCCCTGTCATGTAGCTTCTCAAGGTAGATCATCACATTTTTCTTTAAGGACAGTATGATTTAATCTTCTGAATTAAAATCATAAGTCACCTAATTTACAATACTTTTCAGGGCAGTTCATGTGCAGGCTACTGATCTGCAGTGAAAATCTGCTCAGATGTCACCATATTGGGCATCATCAACTGAAGTTCAAATCAGTGTAATTTTTAGGAAGTAACAACAGCTAAACCTTTAGGTCTTTCCACTAATAAGGTCTTGTCTAAGAAGCCCTTCTTGGGGAGAAAATTCGTATTCTCCAGATAAGGTATTATTGCCCATGGCACCTCAGGACATGTTGTGTTATTGTCCAGAGGGCATTTGTAAGTTTTCTTTGCATTGTTTCTAAAATGCTGACCAAATACAAAATCAATGTTTCACTTTTTTTCCTTTTACAGGGGAAGAAGAACCTCCTGTAATCACTGCCACTAAGTTCTTAGTGCCTGGAATATGTAAAGCAGAACTTCGTTGCCATATCCGTACTGATGAACTGCAGGCAATTGCTCCTTTATAATACATTACAACATTGTTATGCATTGCCACTTTATCAGCAGCCTCTGTTTGTGCTTTAACTACCACAGTCTCAGCACTAAATCTACTTGAAGGAAGAAATGCTCCTAGAAGAAGATCTGTTATTCCTAAAGGATTTTTTTTTTTTATGGCCAGTAAACTTAAATCTTATATAAATTCTTTAATGATCTTAAAATTGCAACATGGTAAAATAGATGAGAATGCATTTCAACATTACTGCTATTACTAATCAAAATGTCATGATACTACACTGTTTACAGATGCCATGGTAAAAATGGATACTTTTTTCCTAGAAATAATCTTGCAACTGGACACAAAATAGCTTAGAACATTAAGTCTTAGGAAACTTTGTGGTCCAGCCTCTAGTTTTAAGCGCTGACATACTTGGTGGCAGGAGTGTTGTAGTGAATGAGACATGGGCTTTTTTTCAGAAGACAGAAAAAATGCCAAGAGTTAGGTCAAAAAATTCACCGTCAGAAGAAATTATTTTATTTTAGAAATGTTTGAGCTCCTTTCCTTACAGTTTCCTCTCTTTCCTTGATGTTCATGTGTCTCAGTATTTCAGATAAGTTCCTGTCTCCCCCTTCTGTATTATTCTCCTATCTCTTCTCCACAATCTGGCTATGATGACTCAAATAGTACTATACTGAGTCTGGAGTATCATTTTTATAATAGAGAAAAATGTAAATCCTGCATATGCTGAGTGATGCCATGGAAACTTAATTTTGCTGGTTTTGGGTTTTTTTTATTTCCTGGAAGAGCTAATACAAAGGATATTTTAAAGAGTTAGGGGAAGGAAGACCAAATTCTGTATTTAAGACATCATTCTGTATTTTTTCAGCCGTGAGATGAGCATGCTTTATGGGGGACTTCCTATTACCCTTCAAGGCCATGCTGCTATGAAATCTCCTGAGGTAAAACAAGACAAGCAATTAACAGGCATGAATGCTTTGCTTTGTTTTGAATAAGAAGCCTCTGAATTATTTTGCAGTTCACACTACTTACAATGTAGTGATTAAGACAATATTACTAGTGTTGCAGTAATAAAAAATGCGAAAACTACAACTGGACATCTTTAGGTAAAGACAGAGAGCATGCATGTCCCTTCTTCTGCAGTGACCAGGTAGGTACTATACCATCACCTGAAATATGCCTGCTGTTTCCCAACAGCCAGTTGTCATAAGTAGAGCCCGTCTATGTAACTGCACTTCTAGGCACTATTATAATCAGCATGATATCAGTGAACAGTAAAGGACACCATATCAGTGTCCCTTTGCTAATTTCGCTCATGGAGTCAGATTCTGTCTCATTTAACTGTCTTCACATTCCACTAACAGGAGCTTACTTTATATGTATCAAGGAGAATGTATCAAGGGAGACCTCAAACACCTCAAATATTCTCTCAGTTTTGATAGACAAGAATTAGATGTTGCTAGCTGTTACATTGTCTTACCCATTTTCATAGCAAGAGATAGAACTATTAAACCAGTGATGATTTTGCCTAGCTGAGTAGCTTTAAAGCTCCTAGGTTCTGTGGGGGTTTTTTAGGTGGGTCTTTTTTGCATTAGTTTATATTTAGTCATTTGAATTTCCAAACAAAAGACTCTTGAAATTGTTTTTACAGATGGAGTAGGAAGGTGCTGTAACAATTACTTAACCAAAACCATGATGGCAGAAATCTGACATGATTTGGAATTATAACATGGAATTCTGTGATCAACTAGTTCTGTGTGTCTCATTTGGAGGGCCTTGTCCATTAATGTAATGTTCCTTACTTACCCTGTGTTCTGGATTTGAAAGAACATTACCTGGAACACCTCGAACACACAATACCTAAGTAAGTTCAGTTAGTTTTACATACATAGTGAATCATCTGCACCTTCAGTGGTTTTTTTCTTTTTAATGTGCTTTGGGCTGTACTGAGAGCAACACTCTTTGTTTTCTCATTCTTTGAAGTTGAAAAATGCCAGGATCAAACTAGGCAGAATAATCTAGATGCAAATGCTGCTCCTCCAAATCCAGGTATGAAGGATCTTGATTCAGTGTGATTCTTGCTGTTTTACTAGGGAAGGAATTTGGATTGGTAAGAACACAGGCCAGAAGGTTACAGGATTTGTGTGCTGAAGAGCTACTGTGCATCAAAGCCTCAAAGCTGCAGAACATGAGATGGCAATTTCTTAGCAGTTAGCTGGAGTAGGTAATGCACTTTTCCTCTGTGGAGAGTTGCAGCTTGCATACAGTTATTTTATGCTGGACTAAAGATTGGGAAGATTTCTGGTTCTGGTAAACTCAGTAGCAGAATTGGTATTACTTAATGGGATTAGGTTTTCATTTTGAGCAGTAAGGATGCTCAGTTTCAGAAACAGTGGCAGTTGCACAAAGAATCACTTGTCAACTATGTTTTCAATTTTATCCCTTCAACATTTGCTGTACAGTCCTGAAAATCTTATTTTTTTAACTATAAAAAGTCTATGCAGACACCAATCAAATCTGCAGGGGGTGGGGGAAAGAAAAGAATTCCTTGATTCGTAAGGTGGAAATAAGGTGGAAACAATGTATTATGTGTGTCCTTGGAAGAAAAAGAATGTCATTATTTGACAATTTAGAGTAGGACAAGCCCACACTTAAAATATACAAAATTGAGAAAAGTAATAAACTGTTTTAGGATAGTTTTTTTGCAAAGCCACAGTGCTTTAAAAAAATGAGAAAAATACTGTGTATATTGAGATGCTGGAAGAACCTGGTACTGAATTTACAAGAATTCTGTATTTTGCATCCAATGAGAATAACAGCAACAATCCTTGTAAAAATATTTTTAAAACAAATGTCTTAATACACATATTAGAGATAAGCCTACTATTATTCTCAAACATTAGTAAGCTCTAAGCAAAACATTAATGGTGGAAGGATCCCATTAATTTCTGCTAGACTCAAGCATGGAGGACTCGTGTGGATGTTGGATTTTTAAAAATGTATTTTCTGGAAGGGTGGAAAAAACATTGGAAAGCTGAAGGCTTAAGATATGGCAGGGTGTTTAACTTTGTGAATAACAAGTATAATTGTTGCCATAATTTGTGCCTGTACATAAACACATTGACTGTTGAAAAAAGAATGCAGGTGACATTGCAGAAATATTTTTTTTATGATGCTGTAATTTAGAAGTTAAATAACAAAATAAAACTTTTTTTCAGTTTCTTTCCTTGGGATTTTCTTAATAATATAAGAGAACTTGCCTTATGCACACCACACCAATAATCAGACTGTCTCACTGCTATTCATACTCTACACCTGGAAGTGAAACAGATACTATGATGAGTGTTTAATATAGTCAAGGAAATACAAGAAACTTGAATTTTCTAAAATATTTGTATTGGACAGACAGAGCCTGCCTGTTTTGTTTAACAGTTAAAACTGCCTTAATATGATTTTATGTAATGATTTTTCCTATACCCTCCCTGAAGGTCTCCTAGCAGTACGTGGTTCCATGTGTTAAGTTGAAACCTATCCACACCAACTACAAAACTGTAACATCCTGGATTGTATTTAGTTTGTCAAAAAAGGTGTGATAATTACTCAAGATTTGCATGCTTTTTGTTTTCATCTGGGTGGATTTCAAAGCACTGTTCAGTCAGTGAACCCTGCAAACTGTTATTTCAGGGATAAGCCTTGAAATAGCTTGTGACCCTTAAATGAAGGTTTTTATGTTGGACTTTCGGTCTGGCATAATCATACTTAGAATGCTACAGAAAAATGTGTTACGAGTCTGTAAAACTTGCTATTAATGAAGACTTGAACTGCTTACTTAGTATCACATAGTTTGCATGTGCATCAGTGATGTGGGATTTACGGGAGGAGGATTATAATGTTTATACCTGCTGTGTTCTTTGGGCCTCTACCCCACAATTCCTCTTTCTATTATCAGATATGTCAGAGGCATTTGGAAGGGTCACTAAGCACATGAATGCATCTGCAGTGCAAAAGAGAAATTGCTGAGTTATTTCACTGTACCTGAACTGTATTTCTGTGTGATGTGCTGTCCATACATATATTTTGCAGTCCTGATCTCTGTATCCTCTTCCGTGGAGCCCTGTACATGAGGAACTTTGTGATTGAAAGAAAATTGAAAGAATGTGTTGCTCAAGTTTTTACACCTTCAGATTAAAACATGAGAACCCTCAGGATGCTTTCCTGGTGTTTGGGAACTGTTGGCCAAAATTCTTACACCTTGAAGTTATGGAAAGATACACTTTAGTATGAGGAGGTGTGTATGGATTACACACCTCAGAAAGCTTAAGTAAGCTCTCTTTTTTTTTCTTCTTTTTTTTAATCTTGCATTTAAATATTGTGGTGATGTGATACTGAAATCACCCACAAAAAACCTCAGGCCATACAACAAACAACATATTCTGAGTTCATGAAAAACACGCACTGCACAGCAAAACTACAACCGGTCAGACCCAAATTATTTCTAAAAGGTCAGATGTTAAAGGCTGTGCTACAAAGCAGTTTAAATAATTTTTCCTTCTATCTGCTGTAAATTATTTGCTATCATCTGTTGCTGTTTCTCAAACTCTTAAAAATCCAGAGCAATGGCCAATTTGTATGTTTTATAACAGGATGCAATGTCTTTATTTGCTTAGAACTGATTTAATAAAGCCTGGTTTACCTATGATGTTCATTGTTACGAGCAGCTGCATTGTTGACAGTGTTTTCATATTTGTAGTAGCCTATGGAAAAAGTAGAGGCTGATCATATTGTTCTGTTCACAAAATGCAGAGGAAAAGGAAATGTTCTTTCCCTGATGTTGGATGTCACCCAGATGACCAGAAATTGAAGTGCTTGCCTATACCTACCTCAGTGCTAAAAGCTCTGGTCTTAGTGATTTTAGTATGTTACTTTGCTGCAGATCATAGAATCACAGAATACACTCAGTTGGAAGGGACCCCTGAGGATCTTTGTGTCCAACTACTAATTAACTATTAATAGACATAATAGTAAAATTCAGTACAAGAAGAAATTAGCGCCTCGGTAATTTTCATCAATTAATAAACCCTTCATTTTTAATGGATAGGGACCTGTAACATTTAAGGCAGATTTACTGCAGAAATCAAACTACTTTTTTTTTTCCGCTCTGCTGGTAGGTTCAAAGGCCCTGATAATAGAGAGAAGATTGAACTAACGTGAGGGAGTATATGGAATACTGTGCTGTTGGGCTGCTGATTTAGCTGGAATTCTATTTTGTTATAACTGCTATGCAAAAAGACCTGCTTGGAGAGGCAGTCTTGTTGATTATATGAGGCAGGTAAACATTTCATAGTAGTCTATAGAATTGGTATTTTTTTCTCCACCTGTTCAGTATCCAGCCTGTGGCTTCACGTAACATTAAATGCTGTAACATGTGTGTGCTCCCTGTACAAATTCTGTATTAACCTTTTGACTGTAAATCAACATCAAGTTCTTGTAACTTGCTCTGCATTCCTGCCAACCGTGTTTATGATGAGATTTTAGTCAGCTAAAAATATTTGGCTACTGATAATCCTATGGAATAGAACACTTCTTACTACAAGACATGGCATGTGAGATTATACAAAGGGTCTTTAAGATGGAAACTCATTTTCCCATATGAGAATACAGCGACCTTTGGAGACTGTGCTTTGCCTTTTATTGGAATATTGACCATTGCCAACTGCAGACTAACAGTTCTTTATTATCTTTGACAGTACATTAAAAATACAGATTAAACCCAAACATTTCTAACCAAATTACAGAGGATTAAACTTGTCAAAAGAGTGGATGCCTAGCATAGCAAAAGGGGAAATTAAACACTGGGGGGGGAGGGGGGGTGGTGTAAAAGACTTGTTTTATTTATTTTTTATAGTTGCCAAACTAAAATGTTTCAAAGGAAAAGAATCTCAGAAGGATTTTACATTGAGGGAACAAGTGCCAGTACTATTTTCACTGCAGCTAGCTACTGCCTGGTGAAAGTTGTGGCACAATAATCATGATATAAAAGTATTTTTCAGTAACATTTTCTAGACTTTTTTTCAATGCTGTGGCCACACCCTTTTTAGTAATGCTTTGTTTCTCAGATGATTCAACCAATTTCAGTGGGTCCGATTATGAAATCAGATACTAACAATGTGAGTGGGACATACATCAGAGGAGCTGTTTGGTGAGTCACAAGTCAGATTTTTTTCCTCACAAGTGCACAACTGGGGATATAAAGGTCATAAGCAAGTGCTGTTATCCTCATTTTACATGAGAAAGGGATAGGCACTAGATAGGAACTAGATCCACCAGAGCAGAGATGAGAATCCTGTCAGCTGAAGGCAGAGTGCAGGGATTCACTTCTTAGCCTTGAGCCAACATGGTGCTTTTTTTCAACAGCCTGTAACCAGTTTCGTATCTGTGTAGAGATACCATGACTGCAGCTTTTGCTATTTTGTAACCTGCATGATAGAACAATCAACAGGACACTGTTTTACACACTGAGCAAGTTCTGTTGTCACTCCTGCAACAAGTCTATTGTTGGAGCCAGATGGGAAATGGAGGGCTGCACAGCAGAGGCACAGTAGGAACTGTGAGAGAAGAGGTGGATGTGAGGCAGATGTTAAGCAATGTGTTTGATTTTCTTTGCTGTGTCCCAACAGAGACCTCTACAGTGTGACAGGCTCCACAGGGGCTGTTTCAGCCCCGTAGCACTCCTTGGTACCACTTCTCTGGAAGTGCATTGCTTGCTGTGAACCTGGTTTGCAGGAATGACTCCTTTATAATTTTGATGAAAATCAGGAGTGATTTCATTGTTGTCATTACATCATAGTTATTTTAAAATAATTAAAACTGAGAATAGAATTAGACCTACTTGTCTTTAACAGCATCTAATATAGGGGATGTACCTATAAAAGTCATTAGTCATCAGCAGAAAGGAAACTGTCTACTCTTCGTTGTAGTTTTTGCAAACATGCCAAGGTGTGATTTAGGTGTTAGGAAGGAAACCACCATCTCTTTGCAGGAGAGTTGGACAATACTCAGCTACTGAGGGTGGAGCAATAGTTATAGTGAATCAGAAAAGCAGAGCAGGATTCATACTTCTAAACTTTACCCAGTTTGTTTGGTAGACTGCCTTAAGACCTGAGAAATACAGGTACATTTATTGGAATATTCCTGCTCTTACCCTTAAATTGGCTTGTTAGAAACACAGTTTAAGTGTCAAATATCACTGTATTTTAAGATAATGTTTTGAAGAAACAAAATGTTATGCATGATTTAAAAATGCTGAACACACCATTGCCAGTTGTGTTGTATAATTTATTATCTTAAAAATCAGGAATTACAAATTAGTAATTATTAAAGAGTGTTAGATCTTCCTGGACAACATTTTTAGGTGACGTGGTTGAACAGATTTCAGTATGGTATGTAATTATAGAATTTATATTAACTAATCCTTCATTCCCTGCATATGTTAGTAAGTGGGAAGTTTGAGGACACATAAAATAGAGTAGAAATTTAAGGTCTTTAAACAGAGTAGCTCTTCCCATTTCCAGAGAATGAATACTGAATGAAGCGTTGACACAGGGATCTAAAACTGCCAGTTTTCCTTTACAGGCATGGTAAATCCTGAATATAAAATGCACAGGCACTTGCCACCTATTGCAGCTCTGATTTTGTAATGGGCACCACTTGAGGGGCACTGCCAAAGCAGGGGGTGGGATGTCTGTTTTCTAGTTTTCTTGGCAGCAGCCATGATGAAGGCTTGATGTTTCAGGAATCCATCAGAAATTATCAGACCTGAACAGCCTCAAAGATTCTGCTAATTATATCAATACTTCTGGGAGCCCAGGTTTTGCCCATAACATAGTGTTAAACCATAAATCCCTATGCAGCCAACTTTGCCACAGGACTAGGAAAGTGTCAGGTCCTCCTATGCCTGCCTGACTTACGTGAGTTGGTACTTTAAAATCAGAAAAAAAGTAGCTGCAAAACTACTCTGGCATCTTAATGGCTGTTCTCCAGTTCAATTGTCCCTTAAAGAGTGCTTCACCTTAACAACCGGTTTTGTTAAATGTCACTTTAATTCCACAGTGTTTTCATACGGTGTAAAGTGGAGTTCAGAGATTACTTTAGTATCCCAAACTGAAGAAATTAAGTGGAATAAGATACTTACATAAAAAGAAACAAGGTCTGATGTCCATATGTCTGTGTCTATACTGCATTTCTATCCTCAGCAATTTGAAACCACGGAGAGATTAAATCTCACTGCAAGATGTTAGGTTTAAAATGGAAAGCCTAGCCATAGCTGAGAAACACAATTAGCTATTCTATTTTAAAGTATTTCTAGTGTCTGGGCTCCAAAATATGGTGAGCTGCTTTTCATATTTTATTACTGCTTTTCCATGGGCTGTTGTCAATAGTACTACTGAAAAAGACTTACCACCTACATGTTACTTGAGTTTGTATTTGTGTTAAGTGATCTAATCGTTAGTATTACTGTACTGTACAAGTGGGTTTATACTTCAGTCGCAGAAAGTAAGTTTCTCCTTACCAGGTACAGTACAAATGTGTACCAGAAAGGTTGCTTCTAGCTAGAGTCGTGATCCCTTGGCTTCCATCTTCACAGCCCTGTTTTTTTCTCGATTAATAAGGCTTCATCGTAGAATGCCACGCTCCTCTAAAACAGACATCCCAGCTGTACCTTTTCTGTCACCGGGTTGTTGACCCAGCGGGACCTCTCCACGTTACTCGCTGTTAATCCCGTTTGAGATTCTCAGTGCGGAACTGGTGGTTTGTTGTTGGTTGGGTTTTTGAGGAGGAGGTCTGCCTCCTCAAGTGTTTTGAACACCACCGTGCCGGCGGGAACTGGACTTGCAGGGCGGCACAAGCCGTGCAAAGCCTGCAGCGCCATCAGTGGGAACAGGGCTGCACGCCGAGGCCCCTTTTCGCCTCCGGCGTGTCGCAGGTTCCCGGCTTCCCCAGCCGGGAGGCGGAGGGTTCGGGGGAGGCTGGGGAAGTGAAGCCCGGAGCCATGAGACGAACCAGGAGCCGGTCGGGCCACCGCCGCCGAGGCAGCCGCTCCAGGCCCAAGCCGCGGTACCGCGCCGAGGTTGGCAGTTCCGAAGGGACCCAGCGGGGGGGAAGCAGAAGGGTCGGGTACACGACCGAGGAGCAGATGGGAACTGGGAACGAGCGGGAAGGGTAGCGAACCGGGCGGGGCGCCGAGCCACGGGGCGGGCCTGGGCCGGCGGAGAGGGCGGACTCCGGCACATACACGTCCCCTCCTTCCGCCTCCCCTGACAGCCGCCGGGCCCGCTTTGGAATCCCCCGCGTCCTCTCCGCTCCCAACAACTTCCCCCGCCCGGCCCCCTTTCTCGCCCCCGCCCGGCCCCCTTTCTCGCCCCCGCCCGGCCCCCTTTCTCGCCCCCGCCGACGGCTGCTGTCGGTCCTCGCCGGGACCGCAACTCTGCGAGCCGTATGCCGAGAGCCGAGGAGGAGCAGGAGGGTGCGAGGTAAGGTGCCGTCCCTTGCGTCCGGGAAGGGAGACAACTTTCTGTCAGAGCTGGCGGGGGCACCTCCTCTGGGGTACCTGGAGGCGGCCGTGTCGTGCCTCCGGAGGGACCTGTCGCCCCTTACCAGGACCGCACACGGACCGGCAGCGGGGGTGCCCCGGCGGTTCGAGAAAGGACTCCCGCCAGCTCCTGGTGGGAACGCGCCCTCTTCCTCCATCTCCTCACGCTATCGCTCTGGCGATGTCCCGGAGACGATGAGGCACGGGGTAACTCGCCGTCGGAGCTTTGTGCCGCCAAGGTCGGTCTAGCGCTGGTCGGAGACAGGCGAGAGCCGCCGCCTCAGGGACCCTCGAGCTCTGCTCGTGCCCGGCAGCGCTGCGAGGGGCCCTGAGGGGGCGGGGGGCGCCGCCGGCGAGGCGACGGTTAGAGGCGGCGGGCGCTTGACCCGTTTCCTCTCAGGACTCAACAGCCGTTTCACTCTCGGTTATTTGTTTTTAAAGAGCTTTTCACGTTTATTTAAGGACAAATCTTGCACGAGTGCCGACTTAGAAGAACTCTGTGAAGGAAGGGCCCGAGCCCCAGGTTGTTGCCTCCGTTGAAAACTGTAATTGTTATTTCAAATAAGTTATTCCCCCTGCTGCTTGTTTGGCTTGGCGAGTGAGAGAGGGTTTCAGTCCTTCCCTCCGTTCTCCACCTTGGGGGAGGGAGGTGGTGGAGGCTGGTAGGCGAAAGGAAAGTGGGAAAAACAAATTGCTTACACTTGCGAGGGCAGTCACAGCAGGCTCCGAATAGGCTGTGAAAGAGAAATAACGTTAATTAGATGTTACGGATCATTGCCTGAATTTAAATAGTTAATGCTGGTGAAGGGCCGTGCAGGTGAAAACTGTAAGGTTGGTTGTGGCTGGCTCCAGGGTCGTGTTGCAGTGCCAGAGTTTTACCTGTTATCTTAGTGATGTGACCATGTCACAGTGACCAGAACTTGTTAGGTGTCAAGGAACCATTTACATTAATGCAAGACACCCAACTCTGGTAGTTGACATCTTTATTTTTCTGTATAGTTCTCAAGTCATGTGCGTATATAAATATTTATTGTATATCTTTTCTATGGGTGCATACATACAGTAATATATAACTTAGAGTTAAATGTTGCCCTTTAGTACTATGTGTGCTATATTTTCATAGTGAAAAGGAAGAGAAAATTCCTTCATCCTCAGGCACTTGTGAGAGAATTAATTTGTTTACATACCCAATTCTGTAGCATGGGTAGAGAGGTCTGCAAAGTGCAACAAGTTGTCAGGTGGATGCTGTTATCCCTACAGAATCTGAATTCAGAGTAGGAGAAGTTGGGGAATTGGAAACAAATAGAGTTAAAATATTTATTGCAGAATGATAGGTTTTCCAGGATGTAGGTAGGGGAGTGTGTGAAATGGAGCTCCCATGGTGTGCTTGACATGAGGGAATGCACAAGGACATCTTTGGCTTGTCATTCAGTGTCACTTGGTCTATTTAGAATTTTTATACATATGACTTGCTCTCTGTAAATATTTACTACCTAGTTCTAGTAAACAGAACACTATACTGTTTTGAACAGAAATCCTCTTTGTTTTCCATCAGAATTGTGTGTATCCCTTAGCAGTGTGGCAAGGCCTCGTGAGCTGTGAAGACACAGTAACAGTCAGTATCATTCCCTGCACATTTTCTCCGACCTCCGCTCTGTTTTGAATAGTGCACTTCTTCTCTGGACAGCTTTTGTGTAGACAGTTGTTCTGGCGTGATTCCAAGTTGTGGGAGTCTTATGTGTGTACCATTTGGAGGTGTATTGTGTGGAGTTGCTCAGAGCAAGTGGCCAGTGAGACCACACATCCTTAAACAAAAATCTGACTTGCAGTGAGTGATACCTCATTCTGCTTGGGAGTTTTACATATAATTTCTTACTATTGACTTGGGACCAAGCTTTTCATATATTAAATCTTTTGCTTTAGGTGCTGAAGTAGCCTGATCCCTTAAATTATGTTTATGCTTGAATTTTAGTTATGTTTTTTGTATTTTAGCTTTTTGAACAATTTCTTTTGACAGAACATAATTTTTCTTGGTATTTTTTGTGAAAATATTTAAACTTGTTGGACAGAGAAAAGTCTTGAAGTGATAAAGTTTGCATCTCTAAATACTGACTGAAAAACCTGTGATCTCCACAGATCTAATATTTTTGAGGTCTTATAAAAATCCCATTGATTTACTACCAAATTGTGCCTCTCCATTTGTGAGTGGATTTCAGTTGTCCCGAGACACATGAAATCTGGAATAAATGAATGGCTATAGCCTCTTGCAAAAGACTGTAAGAGCATGTAGAATTCCTGTAGTCTAGTAGGTAAATAACTGAAAAATAAAGGACTCAGTAAATATCGTCCAGTAACCTGTGATTTACAAGCACCTTGTGCTTTTCTTTTGATTATAACAGCTAGAAAATATCTCTTCTGAAACAGCTATATAGCATGTGGTGGCCTCCATCCCTCCTGTAACAGAGAGGATGTAAAAACAAACCATAAAATGGTTTCCGATCTACTGAACATGAAGTGATATGCTGTCAATTATGGGAATGTAAACAATGATTAACTTGCAGGTGCTTAACACTGTACAGAATCCTGCTGGAGTGTTTATCATGCTAATGGATCAGGCTGTTAATATTTAAACACAAGGGCATATCTACACGCATGTTTATTTACTTCCTAATCACGTGCGGATGAGTACTCTAAGGATGCAAATCCAAGTAAGGGTGCTGCCATAGGCATAGGAGTTATTTCCAAGTAATATGTGTCATTTCCAGACCGTTGCTGAGAGTGGTACTTGAAAGCATTCAGCAGTGAAATGCAGCAATCACCTTCCATGTTCAAACTGGACAAGAAACAGAAGCTTTATGTGCTTTATAATAAAAGACTATTTTTTTTTATTTTCATGCTAAATGATCATATATGCAAACAGAAATAGTAACTATGTCACATTGTGTGACTAAATAGATGCCCTATGCTGTTAATGATTTTTTTTCTTCTTTTTTTTTCCCCCCCGACCCCGTTTAGGAAAAATTACCCTCACAGTCATGCAGTTCCCTTCATAACTCTGCAGGTATAATCAATGTGCAGTACAACATGTATTCAAAAAGGTTTACTGGCTTTTATACCCCTGAAGCTTGCATAAACTTGGAAAGTTGGCAGGCATTATCTGGACTTGTGTGGTTTCTGTAGAGCAAGAACAGCTGCTCTGCTGGTATCATCTCTCGGACACTTGAGTTGTTAAATAGAAGCACAGCCTTCATTAGTTTATTTTAAATACTTCAGCGTTTTTCCAAAATAATTTTTTTGGATTATAACTAGAAGGGTATGTCCATTCCACTGTCTGTACTGTATCAGGAATAGCACGGATTTTGTTTTAAATACTACAGCATGTCCAGTGTTCCCTCTGAAGGTTCTGTCTGAACCATTGAAATCGAGGCTTCACCATCACCTTTGTCATGAAGACAAGCAGCAGCTATTGGACAGTGTGTGGTTTGGGGGTGGCTGACTGGTTCTCCTTGTGTATGGCTTTACTGATGTGTCCAGATAGCAGGTGGTTGATAGAAGTTAGAGGCATATATGAACTGCAGTACAGTGATGAAAACCACCACGTTTGTATTGGCAGAGGCAATGATGAGCGTATCCGAAATCTTGTATCCCTCTGTAGATGATGAGGCTCTTACACTGAGTATGAGCTTTAGGATCCTTTGTGTACAGAAATACTGTCTAAATCAGCATTTGTTGATGCTCCCCAGATAAGTAATTAATATCCTAGGGGGAAAAAAAAAATCTCTCAAGCAAGTTGATAACTCTGGAAGGGTGATCTTGCAAACCTTCCCATGTAGGTTTGGGTTCTGGCTATGCCTAGCAATTGCAGGTAAAAAGTTGTGAAGGCTGAAAGAAGGTCATTTTAGCACAAACCACCTTTTTGTCTGCATTCAAAACTATTAAAACCAAGAAAAATAAATGCAAAACCAACTTGGCAAACTTCAGTGACTTATTAAACCATGCAGCAATCATACATAAAATAATCATGATTACTAAGATTGTAGGCTGAAAGGATTTTAGTATGAAGCAGAAAATGTGACACCCTTCCAGGAAGATAAAATTTTGAACCTGCTGCCATTCCCTGTGAGGGATGATTCTGAAAAGGGGAAAATGGTTTGTGTTTGTCTCAGCTCTGGTGGTATTTCACTTGATTTTCATGTTTCTTGATGCATTTTTGTTGAGGATAAACCCCTTTATCATAAGGGAGGAAGGAATATGTTGAAGAGAAAAATATGAAAAAATGTGGCAGAAGCTGAATTTATTTTATGTTAGGCATATGTGCTGTTATCTTTTTTCCTGTTGTCTGAGTGTGCCATTAATGTGAAAAAGACTTAATTTAAATGCTCATTTCATAAAACTCTTTTATAAAAACTCTTCATAGAACTGTCCCTTAAATTGGATTAGCTTCTTATAGCCCTTCTTTACAGAAATAGCACATAGCTATTTCTGGAACACTTGTCCTCTAGATAACATCTAGATTAAAAAAAATAATAAAAATCTTTGTATTAGTCATTGTTTTTTACTTTTGAATAACAGCTTAGTGCTTGCTTTCATATTCAGAAGTTTGAGGAGGATAGAGTTAATGTCAGAAATTGCTAGCTGTATGAGTCACTAAATTGGGAACATAAATACTCATAATCTTTGGAAAGAACCTCTCAACATTGTTTTGCTGCATAGTGTCAACTGCAAAACACAATACAGTATGTTTAGCTTAAAAGTAGTTGAATTAGCATTTGAAATCATAGTTTATGGGAAAAAAACCCAACCACCTTTTTCCCATTTTTTGCTTGTCAGACTAAAGGCTTTCACTAAGTCTGCAGTAGAAACTGGATTATTATACAGTTGTGTTTTGTTTGCTTTGTTGAAAAGAAATAAAAACTTGGAGAGGGGGACATGAGTAGAGAAATGGCCAGTGCTGGGTAATTCTTCGTACATCCTGATAGAATGGATGGGTCATTTTGTTTACTGTCTGTTGCTGAAACCAGATTGTTGAAGTAGGAATATTGGGATCTTTTAGTCCAGAGAGAAATGCATTTGTCTCAGAATGACTTACATAATTATAACATCCTTGACAAAAATATCTTTGATATATACTTATATTGAGTAGAATATAGAACTTAATGTTCTCTGTATTCTTCTTAAAGAGTATATTTAATTTTGTGTGTGTCCCTTCTGTATTTGAAACCTTCTGGTTAAAATATTCTGTTCAGGTCTTTGCTAGTGTTTTGTAGTGTTAGGCTTTTCCCTAATCAGATAAGAGAGATGTAGTTATATGTTCTTACTAAGCCAGATTAATTAAACTTATTTTTTTAAAATTTAATTTATATGGCAATCAACTGCCATCCCTAAAAGTGACAACAAAGCCCACAAACATTCAATTTCCCCCTACACTGCTAAAGGTTCTGATTTAAAACCAGCAAAAGACTCTCAGATCCCTGTAACTTTGGAGATTTGACAGTGCAGATGAGTACTTGCTCTTCTATGCTTTATTGCAGTCATGTACAGTATTTTATAATATGCTGATATGCAGGATAGACTACACCAGCAGTCTGAAATCTTTCATAATACCTTTCACAGCAATCACCAGCTCAGGAAAACCTGTGTTGGTATTTTGGGAATAAAACAAGCATGTACCTGCTTGTGGTTTCTCTAAGGTTGTCTTGCTGTATAAACATATTCAGATGGTTCTGAAGGATGTCCAAGTTATACCCACATCCTCTTTTTGCTGGTAAACTTGTCCATGTGCTTTCATGAAGGTTATGTAGGATTAATTGTGGTGTAATAGGTTGTCTTCCTTTTGGTATTTAATTTTAGAGAAAAGAGCTAAGCCTCATTAAACTGAAGGACTGGCCCTATAGGGTGTATTTCTCCTGTTGGAACACTACTATGTGTCAGTGCTTTGGCTTCAGCTTGGTACGAACTCGTTTGTTTTACTTAACTGTTGTGTTTTACCTTTTAATCTACTTTGTGCTGAGAATAAATAATGTTCATACTATTTAAGAAATAAACATTTTTTATAGATGACTGGATCATCTGACTCGCTATGTATAGCAAGTGTGTGTATGGGAGAGGGAGCCAAATTTTGTGCTTGCTGTGAGACAGAGAATAATTAAATTATTTTAAAGCTTCTTCTCTATCATCTTGGAGAGTTCTGGTGGAATCTCCAAATATGGAGTGAGAAGTTATGTGCAGTGCCTGTGGCTCTCTGAACTACTTCTTCCAAATATCTCTGTATATACGCATGTGTGATGTACCTATATAAAACTTATTTTCACTTCTTAAGAGGACAGAAAGTGACTGTTTTTCATGAGATGCCTAGAGGAGAGGAATAAAAACCCTTTCAATAATGGTCCTTCAAACACTCATTCTTTAGTACATCAGGTGCGTTTTTAAGGACTTCAAGAAGGACACGTGTTCATTGAGGTCAAAACTTACTTGAAGTAACCACAGTGTGTGTGAAATGAAGTTTATGGTATGCTAGGCTTTCATAATCACTTCAATCCAACGTGACTTTTCTCAGCACTGCCTACTGCTTGGAGTTGTAGTCAGAAGAAATATTCTTCAAGAGCTTCTTGAGTTTTCACTCTGCTTTTACTGAAGTATGCTGCAGTGCTATAAAGATGTTTGGCAACTGCAGTATCTGAAAACTTCAGAAAAAACATTTGGGTAAAAGATTGGGTTTGGTATTTGTTGTCATGCAGTTAGATAATGAAGTTAGTTTTAAATTTTAAATCTGCCCTTCTACAAGCTATTTGCCTAAGGTCTTGCTGGTTAGGAGTTGAGCGTTACCAAGATGTGAGACACTACCTGCTTGCTACTTTTGTGTGGAAATGCACCTTTTCAGAACACAATGCAAGAGTAAATGTGTTTGTTCCCTAGAAATGACAGACTTCTGTGCAGCTGGCACAGAACCAGGAAATCCTCTCTTTAAAATGAACGATGTTATGATGGGTGCCTGCTAATTCCTATTTTCTTCTTCTGGTTTTGTGACCATAAAGGCTGCCACTTGAGAGGATGATGATGTGTGACACCTCTAACTTTTTTTTCTTTGTAGTAGATGCACATTGCTATAGTGACACTATTGCCTCCTTTTGGATTAAAAGGAGTAATAGGCTGCTGCGTCTTAGGGTTCAGTAAAGCTTTTTTCACAGTGCTCTTATCAACCAATTATAACAAGATACTGTATCAAAAGCAAAGCATTTTGGTGAAGGTAAGGAGCTGTGGGAATGTTTCTATCAGAAGACAGTGGTTATTTTTGCTGTAGCTGTGGTGAACAGCTGTTGCATGATACATAATCGCTACTGTGAGTATCTTACTTGTCTCCGAGATACAAGTAGGGAGTTGGAGGGATAGGCAAAGAAGATGTTGAGCCTGGGGATCAAAGCGTATCTACACTTTGTAGCAAAGGAAAAAAACCCAACCCACCTCACACAAAAAAATCCAAACACATCCACCCACACTCCCACCCTCCCCCCTACGAAAAAGAAACAGAACTAAAACCCCAAACAAACAGAGCTTTGTGTGGTGAATCATGATTTTTAAAAGACTGGATAGTACTTTCCCCGCTCTGCAAGATATAAATCACAGGCGGGTTCAGCTGTGGCTTCAACATTTTTGTTGAACCTTCTCCTTTTTTTCAGTTAAAATGATCCTATAGTGCCATGCTGTGCAGGTGTTCAAGGGCTTGAGGGCTGTGCTATACTAGGTCCTTTTTTCCCCCTTTTAAATTTTTGTCCATTCCAGGGCAATTACAGAACTTCCAAGATTAAAGTTAAATATAAATGCATAAAACATACCTAAGTATAATACCCTATTCAGTCCTTGAGCTGGTGGCTTGCCTTCTCTGCTGTTATGGGGTGTGAGAATCTACTGAGGCAGATGGACTGAAAATGCATCAGATAATCCAAGTTAATGATTACTTTGTGGAGATAGCATGCACCCCAAAACTCTCTAAGCTTTCTTCTGGGTACTCTAGTATTAAACAGTCTATGCTTGGTCATAGAAGACTAAGTATGGTAAATTTCTGTTGTCTTTTCAAAACCAGCAAGGATGTTTCTTCAAGGCTGTTCCTTTGATAAGGTAGTGACGGAGTGTTAACCTTAGCTGCTATAAATAAAGTCTTGGACATTGTTTTCCTATTTTTTTGTTCTGGAATTGCCTTTTGCCCATTTCCTCCTATTACAGCAGAGCACGATCTCTAGGACACCTAATTAAAGTGCGTGTTCCTTATCAGGAATAGTCAGGTTCAGTGTACAAACAGAGGATGAGCAACAGAATACATCTGAAGCAGTCTCGTAATTTAATATTCATTGACTTGCCTTGGCATCTGGCTTCAAGTTATTAAGAGGGAGGATGACAGATTTATTTTCCTCCTTCAAGTTTCGTCATGTATAGTACCTATGCCATAAAGTTCAAGTCCAAACAAGATTTGCATGGTGATACAGAAAGAGGCACCTGTGAATAGCATATTTTTTTCTGAATGTTGTTCCTCTGCTGCTTGAATTGCATTTAATTTTCTAAGATGTTATTGTTACTGGAGGATGATTTCTGGGGATATTGTTAGTATTCTGATTAACTCAATCGTACAATGCTATACTCCAAGCAAAATTTTACTTTGACAGTTTTAGCTTTAATTTTGTGTGGTTCATGTTGAACATAAAATATATTTCTGGAGAGTATAAGCCTTACAATAACTTTTATTTCCTCATCAGGTTAATTCAGTATTTTAATAAAGACCTACAGAAGCAGTTTGTGTTCACTAGAAATACTTCCACAAAATATTCTTAGTGTTTGGAAAAAGATAGCCCCTTCTACATCTTGAAAGACAAACTTTTATATTTTAAAACCAGCTATTTATTCTGAAGAAAGATTCTAAGAGAAGTCTGCGGCACAGTGAGTCAGGATAGAATCTACAGGCTGAGAATGTGCTAAGAAGTGACTTTCAAGTGGGAGTAGAGGTGATATTTGGTATCCATGGCTCTAGAAAGTGTAGATGGATACCAATTTTTCATTTGTCATTTAGAAACCAAAAAAAATCTGGCATTTTGATAAGGCCATAAAACATGTCAGTGATGTGGGCATCAGCTGTTTAATTACCTGCTGCTTCTGGTAAAGTGAACTAGGACCTGTGTAGACCTGTTGTCAGGGAAAGGATGACATAAGAGCATCCTTGATGATTTTCCAGAAGCTTCTCTGACTCATTGTTGTCCAGCCTTTGAATGAGAATTGCTGCTGGCTGGCAGTGCTGAACTGACACTTGGTCTCCAGACTGTAACCATCTCCTTCCTCTCAGAAGACAGGAAGGAAGGGTTATCATTTGAAAGACACTGGCTGATACTGACATAAGTCATCCAAGATGCTAGGAGTTTATGCTACAGCAGGCGCGATTATCACATGGTGGGTATTGCTGGAGCATTGTTCATCCTTTGGCCTGGGTGGAAACTTAGAGGGTTGTGATTTTTTCTTTATTTTTGTACTACCTGCTCCTAACTTGAGGAAGTGTGTTCTTAGCTGTTGCAATGCAGAGGACAGGAGAGGGCCAGGCACACAAGGGGGCATTCCCCATCCCCCTTTTGTCAGTGGTAGCTGAGGAAGGATGTTTGTCCACCATTGTATCAGCTGGCTGTTCCACTTCTTCCACATGTGTAAGTGAAAGATTACATTGTTTAGTTAGTGGGTGACTTTGCAGATCTCATATTACTGGAAAATTAGTAGTGGAGATTGCAAGAGTGTGACTGCCTGTGTTGAAAAAAGTATGACTCAGTACCCAGAAAGCGTGCGGTCTTACCCAGCATATAGGTATCTTTCTGAAGGTGTGATGGATGAGATCTTGCTATCAGAATGAATAAATGCAGGTCTACCAGTCCCCTATTTTATGTTACAGAGAACACCAGAAGCAGATTGTTATAAGATCTTGAGGTTGTTGAGGAGGAGTACAATGTGTTACTGATGTTTTCAGATATTAGACTGGGACTGTGAGGGAGTGGAGAAGTCTGAGATGCATTTTGCTCTGTATTATTTCATGTATTTTTCTTCGCAGAATGTGTGAGAACATAAATCGGGTTTATAGCATACTTCATTTATTTTGTGTTAGATATATGTCAGCCTTTATCAATTGCTCACAGAAGAGTTCTTAACACAGTGATTTCTGTCACTTCTGTCCTCTGTTCTTACCCTAGATCCAGTGTGGAAGTCTCAGTACAGAAATACCTATAGAGTGTTTGCTTAGATGTTTCTAAGGGTGGAGAGGGGAGTCATACATTGAACACTTGTATTCTGTAGTACTGGTTTACAAGTGAACAGGTTTGTTGGGGGGAGGTGGGTTTGTTTGCTTTTTGTATTTTCTGGAATGGCAACCTGTGGTTTTGTAATTGGACTCTTTCAGCTTCCAAGTTTGAAAATTAATGGGCTGCTTTTAACCTTCCATTGAACCTTTGCTCTTACTAATGTGAATGACTGTAAGAGGAGGTAGAACTCTTATTGGCTTAACTTGAATGATCATTGAAAACTCTGGCCTTTTGCAATGTAGAGTATGAATTCATTACTGGAAGAAAAGTTTTAGTTTGCCTTGTCAGTAAATCACTTTCTGTAATAGGGAAACGTTGCAGAAGATGTTTAAGTATGGACTCCTACATTGTTCCTTCAAAACATATGTAAGAACTCCCCTCTTCCTGCACTATTACAGACTTAGGGGGGCAAGTCATAATTTAACTTTCAACACGTGCTGCTGCCAAGCCATTTCTAGAATTACTAGTTTGGGAAGAGGGGGGTGGTTTTGGTTTTATTTTAACTACTTAGATTTGAGTTTTGCAAAGTGATCCAACTTCAGAATCAGGAGTGACTTTGTGGTCAGGAACTAATCCAAAAAGAGGTCAGATGGCCAATGGTGACTCTTACTGCTCTTACAGCTTTTGTTTTCCCTTTCAGAATAGCATTCCAGATCTTTAAAACAAGATTTCATTTAATAAATTTGCTCAGAAACAGACTGTGCAGAATTTTTATCCCCTGTGACATAAAGGGATGTAGTTAAATTAATTGTAAAATTAAGAACCTGTTCTTAGAAGTCCGTTCTGTTTTCTTTGGAATGGCAGTGTTGTATGCTCTGTTCCCAGCAAAGGGGAGGGAAAAAGAATACGTTCATTCTAATCAGGATCAAATTTTAAATGCTGTTTTTTGAGACTTCTGCCTGACAAACGTGATTGCTAGGGCTGTTTATCTACTCCTGCATGGACAGGAATTTGAAATACAGATTGACATTCACTTCAAAGTACTTGTTTTGAGAAGTTGACCTAACCTGCCTGCTACTGATAGGACACATGCATTGTATTTGACTTTTCATGCTGCCTGTGACTGTCAAGTCAGATTTTGACCCAGGTTTCACACAGGTTGAACCAGCTTTTTAATGTTTCTTTATACCTTCTTGCAAAATGCCAGGGATTATTATCTTGGCAAGCACAGCCTATTTTCTGGTTATGTTCTAGAATACCTTAATATACAGTTGAACCTGTTCTCTGTTAATCAGTTAGATCTTTGTGCTGATCATAATAGAAACCAGATGTCAAATCAAGTAAAATAAGATGACCTCGACTAAAAATATATTTTTTTTCCTCTCTCTTTTAAAAGAAAGGGGGGGGGGGGGGGGGGGGAAAGCTGTAGATGTAAGAAGTTCCAGGTTAACATTATGGGTCCTGTTATCAAAAAAAATATTTTTCAAAAATAGTGTTTCATGCTGAAATTAACTTGCCTTATCTAGAGACTTCCATTTGTACTTACTGTGCGAGTTGTTTATTTGAAACACCTTTGGCCATATAGACCTTTTGGAAGCATTATAGCATGAGAATTGCTATTGCCAGGATTTGAATATGTCTGTGCTGGTTTTGAGTGACTTCAGCCATGACTGGTTATTTTCTGCAAATCAGCAAAGTATGATCTTCAGTTTTAAATAAAAATATGCAAAAATTTTTCTGTAAATTTTTACATATTGGAAATTGAAATTTTCACCCCAATGTTGTGTGGATCATTCCATGGGAACACTAGCTGGGAGTGCTGCTCTGAATTAACATAGCTGACACTATGCATAGCCCTGGATACAGGCTTGCTGACATCAACTCTCTTGGCATGTATTCAGAAAAGTAAACAAAAGACAATCAGTGTTGAATTTGGCATAACTAGCAAGTCCACAAAACTGCCAAATCCTTCCCAATGTATTCATCCAATTAATCCCATTGATTTAGGACATTTACTTAAGTGAGTAAAACATACTGTATTTGGTCTTAAATATTCGTGTGTTAAAGTTTTGGGTTTCTAGTGAATTAGTAAACATGTTCTTCACTTGTATTGCATTTTTCATATTTTTTGTTGATGTTGTTCCTTTATAGAAAAAAAATGAATAATGAAAGCTCAGGACTTGCCATGAGTAGCCCTGCTGTAGTAAACCAGTGTGCCAGAGGAGGAATGGAAGAAGAAAAAGTTTGGTAAGCTTTATTTCTAATTTTCTAAGAGGTTAATGGACAGCAATATTGGGAGATGTAGTTATAAAAATAATAATTTAATTTAACTTTAAAAATATTTTCATTAATATAGTGTTACTTAGCAACAGAGAATGAAAAGGGAAATCATTTTTTGGTTTGGTTTTGAGTTTTTAGCAGATGACCATCAGACACAGTGTGATGGGGATGGGCAATGGAAAAACTGCTCACTTCAACTGTGCAGCAGTTGCGCTCATGGAAAAATATTGCAAATGCCTTATTCTCCCAATTCTGTTGCTACTCTTGTGCAGTGCTATTGCTAGTACCCTTCAGTACTGTGCTGGCTTGTGGTCTCCTGAGATTCGTGCCTTGGGAGATGGTACAAAGCTTTTACTATAAAAATATTTGTACCGCAGAGAAAACAATATTACACTGTAGATGTGGAGAAATGCCTATGCTGTGGGACAAGTTTCTAATGAAAACTGCCTGTGCCTGTGCAATGTGTAGTACCTTGTTTGGTGTTTTCATGAAAGGAACAGGGTGGTGAGAAGGCATTGAGACTATTTCAGCTGTTTCAATGACTGCCTTTTATTGGGAGCCTGCAGACTTTTACTTGCTGTTGTTCACTAGGGTTTAGCCAGGGTTCTGTTACAGTGTTTATTTATCAAGTGGAAAACAACCAAATAAGCTCATGACAGGAAGCACAGAACCCATATGGACAAAAAGCTACCCTCATGGGTTTTTTAGTCTGAGAAATATTCTTGAAAAGCTAAAGAATTAATGGAATTTTAGCAAACAAATGTTATATTTCCTGCTGGATGCTTGTTAGGAAATAATGTAGAATCTTTTTTGTTTTTATGTGGGATTAAATTAACAACATCATTGTACCTGGTAAGCTGTTTCTTTTTAAATGTCTCCTGCTATTGTACTACAATTCCTAGAACATCCTCAAAGCTAGAAACAAAATCTTCAGATGAAGGGATGGGATGAGAAAGACTTGGGGGTTTCCCTCCTGACTCTAATGAGCAGGGAATTACCACATACTGTTACTTTGTAATCTTTTATAGTTGTTGTTGTCCTGCTTGTGGCATTGAGCAATACGATTTCATTTTCTTCATGGCATTTCTTTGTAATGCTTCATGGCAATTCTTGGTAATGTTGACTAAAATACTAGGAGAGTACAATTTATGTAAATCAAACATTAGAGTATCCTGAATGAATGGTATGATTTGGTACAAATGTGTAACTGAATTTAGGGAAAGTGGTGGAAAATATAATTTACTTGTCTAATTGTCTTTGCATTGCCTTTGGTTGTGCCTGTCCTCTCCCCACTCCACACCCCACCCCCCCCCACCATTGTTTGTGTATACTAATCTACAATTTCTTTGTAATATATTGTCATACTTGCTAATGTTTTTAATCTTTGCCTTCCTGCAATTCATCGTTAAATTAGTCAGAGGCTAGAGCAGGAATTAAATAAATATCCTAGGATGCTTAGGAGCTCTAATTATGAGATAAAGCAGATACCTTCCCCCCTGACATTGTAAAATTACCTTGGGATCTGAGATTAAATAAATATCCACAATTCCAAATGCTCATCAGCAGGAGCAGACATACTCTCAAAGCCCCTCCTTTTGTCTGTCAGTACTAAGCTGAATTAGTCTGTGCATCATGGAGATGTAGAGAATTGTTTCACATTGTAGGATAGTTTGATGCAATTTACATGACACTTGGAAATAAAGATTTCTATAACCACTAGAATATCTGCACTGACTGCTGGTGTAGTCCTGCACTGTACATGTGGATGTATACTTGGTAAATATCTTCAGTTAGAGAAATGTGAAATGAAAAATTTTAATTAGAACTTTGCCTTGTAGACTTTGTTGGCTATGAGCTATGTATGTGAGAATTTAGGAGTGCTAATCAGGGACAGTAGAGACTTGGACTAACTTGTCTTGACACTGAAGTGTTTGTTACTGAAAGATAAATTGGTGAACATTTCAGTGGTTAAGGATAATGGCTATTTAACTCTTCTGTGGGCAGATAATATGTATTCTCACAGGTTTTGTGATATCCTTTTATATGTAAGTATGTATAGGTTATAGAAGTGGTATAAAGACCCAGGTTATCAGTGTAAATTGTGTGGACTGTGCTGAATTACAAGGCACTAGAAATCTTTAAGCCAACTTTAGGTATGATTTATATCTTCTTAAATGTGTTTCAGTCTGTACATCAACTGACAGTATCACTTTTACTTTTGCTACCATGGTTTGTAACCCAAAGTTTTGTCTGTTACAAGGGCGTCATGGTTGCAGTTGGTAGAGTTTTAGTTGGGTTTTTGATTTGAGAAGCTGAACAGCAGTCTGCATGTCTGATGTAATGCATGCAAGATGTGGCTAACTGGAGTTCTTTACTATCTGTGACTCAGCTCTAAGTGGGTGCAGTAAATACAATGGTGAAAATTCATGTAGATCTATGTGGGATGTATTTGAAATTTTCTAAAATCTTTTTTTCTTGGTATTGTTGGGGCTGGTGAATAAGAAGCTGAATAAACTTTTTCTAACAAAATGCAATGTTGCACTGAATTACTGCATCACACATTGTTTATTCACTGTCTTGAAATATTTTTAAGTTCTGATAGGTTATCAGTTGCTTTATTTTTATGAAAAGGTGACTATTAGTAAGGACTGGTGTTAGTTACAGCAAGATTAGGAATGTACACTATTAAAAGTATGTAGTAACCTTGTAAATTATTCAATCAAATCAAAAGAGCAAAAGTGCTGATCAAGACTGTATCTAGCATTTAAACCTCACTTAGGATGTATGTAAAGGTCTTTGATGATGTGTAAGACCTTGTATTTAGTCCCTCTAGAAACAGAGGGAAGATTAAATTGACTGGTGGTGCCTTCTACTTGAAGACACAAGACATGGTTCTTAACTTTTTTTGCCTGAATAAATTGTTACTAAATTGTGAACAACTTAAAATTTTATTTTTAAATGTGAACAATGGGTAGATATATTTACTATCAAGGACTTTCATGTTATAAAACAGAGTTGTGGTGGAATTAGCCACATTAAATTAGTATGTTGTGAAGTTCTGTCAAGTGCTGTGACTGAGTTTGCATGCCTTGTGTGCATGCTGTGTACTTTGCCCAGTAAAAGCATGGTGTATTTTTTCAGGTGATAAGTGCAAATTGTTTTGTTTTGTCCCATTCCTTAAAGTTGGGACCTTTTATGTATTTATACTTTGTTTACAAATAGCAAGTGATGTTTTAATAACTGCCAGTGAGTATTTTATTCTCACAAATTACCTACTGCATGGTATCTTGCTTCTTTAAATAAAACTGCCATAATAACTTTGGCATGATTTGTTTAAATTGGGGATAGATTAGATGATAAATTATAAAATGGAAGTAAGTAACAGTCAACTAAATTACTTTCTCCCAGAAGATTATGATGTAACTTTATAGAAGACAAATTGTAGTTGGTCACACAGTACTAACTAGCTAGAATTTTTAGGTTCTTGGGATGTAGTGCAAGAGGGATGAACTCTTAATTTCTTTCTCCCCAAAATGCTAATGGATATTGGGAATTCTATGGTTTAATTACTTTACTGACTATGAAGCTGGCATCTGCAACCTTCTCTGCTTTCTTTCCCTAGAGCTAATACCAGAAAAGAATATAAAGTGATATGAAAAAGCTTCTCAAAAACCCAACCAAAATGACAAGAAATTTGGTTACTATTAGAAGTTTGAATTCCAGAAGTATCTGCCTGTTCCTAATGAGATTGTGTAGCCACATTCTACCATTCCATTTCATAGTTATTTTTTATCTGCCTAGTTTGGTACCACTACAAGATAAAGTTAATTGAATTCTCAAACTTGCAATGCTTCACTGGCTTCTATTGCTCCCCCCCAACATGCATAATCAAGATTAGAGCAGCAAAAAAAAAATGCTGGTAGTGCTACTAGCATCAGTGCTGTAAATGCCTGATAACTAGAGGGCACCACAGCAGAGTTCATGTGTGAACCCAATTAAGCTGTTCTTGATAAGAAGGAATACTGAGAAATTTAGCAGATACTACTGACACTATGACCATTCACTTTCTGAGCTAGTATGGAACAGTGCTTGAACAAATAAAGGTTTGAGAGCCTCAAAATTCTAGAAGCTACCGATTTGGCAGATTCTCATTTTCTTAATGTTGAAACGGCAAGAAAGGAGCTAAAGATAAGGGACCAAGTGGGAACTGTGTCAATTAATCTATGTTTACTATTAAAGTAGCTTGGCTGGCATGTTGTCTTTCAAAACAAATGTGCTGGGGAATTGGTAATCTTCCAGTTTTTGTTATTGTGTGTGGATTTATAATGTGCTTCCTCTTGGCTGGTTGAAATCTTATTTTTAATTTTGACTTAGAATTAAGTCAGGAAGCATTTCAACCTTTTAAAACTAATAATTGAAATTTGGGGTTCTGGATCTCTCTGGTGTCTGAGTTTATGGTGCCTTGGCTTTCCATTTCTGTCTCTAAATACAACTCTGCCATGTTGCTTACTGAATATACAACATTCTCCTGTTTCTATGACGACGTTGCTGTCATTTTTAGAGCAAATATCTCTAAAGAAGGTAATGAAAAAACAAATCTATAAACCTAAAATTAATCAAACAAGCATTATTATATGGTGACTCCAGTGGTTTTTATCCTAAGATGGTTAAATAATGTTATAAAATATATAAGGAAAAGTAATCTCAAGTAAATTGACCAAATTCCATACTTACCATCTTTAGATAATAATTTTAAAATATTAGCTTTAAGAATAAAAATGTCTTTTGACCTTTATTGTTGGTGCTGTTTCATAACTGGATGCAGTATCCAAAATGCCTGTCTTCTAGGACTTGTAAATGCTTCACAGGTGAACATTACTGTTTTAAGTGATTGGAAAAAGTTTTCTTACTTCAGAAATACACATACAGTATGTAGCTGTCTGATCAGAGGCAGTAGGCTCCTGTGGTTAGTTGGATTGGCCTGATTCTGAAAGTATTGACATCAGTGAGGTAATATGAAGCTAAGAATTTAGAGTCAGCCCAAGAATGATATAGGCCTACTTTTAAAGACATTTTTCTTCTTAGAATAAAATCTTTTCTCAGTTCTTAACTACTGCATACATCATGTCAGCAAAAATACTTAGAATTGGTGTAGAACCCAGTTCATTCAATATTATGAAAATTGTGCTGTTCTGTTAAACGTTACTGGGACTAATTCACTTCAAAATTAATTTGTAAATTATTAAGAAAGCAAAACCTGAAAGCTTTTCTACTGAAAAGATGGCTAGAGTTCTGAAGGCACTAAGGAATTTTTTTAACCTGCTTCTAACGGTGCATTTTCTTTAGGAGGATGGCCTTGTTTTGTATCACAGATGATGGGAGGGGTGGGGGGAAAGAAACAGGAAAGCAAGGGAAAAAGAAATGAAAATACTGGGTGGCAGTAAGTCAAGAAACACAGGCTGGCATTTCAAACCAGCGAGGTGGAAGGTGGGAAATGGAAAGTAGATGGAGGAGAGACAGCCTTAGGCTGCCCTAATATTTGTTAGCTGCACTCTCACACTTTCCAGATAACATATTCTATGCCTGTTCATGTTCACGTAGCATTACTCTTACAGTATGTTCCATTTGATCCATAGTGGGTGGGTTTACTATGGCTGAGCTCTGATTTCAATTGTGAAATGCTTTCTCACTTTTTAAATTCTAGGTTCTTAACAGTTGTTGCTGAGCTAAGCCTATTTTTTAGTCATTCACTTATTTAGGACCCACCGAGTTTACAATGACAAAGCTAACTTTTAATGTGATTTTTATTTAATTAGGAAAAAACTCTATTTGAAGCTATTTATTTGTGGGGTGGGTTTTTCCCCTCACCTGCTATTTAAAAAACAAATAAAATAACAGGGTCAACTGAGATTAAAAGATGCTTGAAGTAACATGCCCATGACAGCAATGTGAGTAAAACAGGAAAGCAGTGGTAAGCAGCTGAAAATCTGCATCAGAGGTAGTATGTACATCCCATGTGGTAGATACTTACCTTGATGCATGTGGCTTTAATCACATAACTCTTCTTCCTTAATAAGGATCAGTAGGGTAGCTGCATACTGTAGTTTAGACAGGCAAGTACTCAAGCTGACTCCTCACCTGTGTGGGAAGTAAGGTTTCGTGACATAAATCATCATAATTCTGTTGCTGCTTTTGCCAGCTGCTGACTGATGAAGGGAGAATTATGTGTCTGGAATTAGTGAGAAGAGAAACAAGTTTAACAACTTTCCCTCTTTCTTCTATACCCTTGATCACTCAGTAGCAATGAGTCATCCTGAAGAACTGAATTAAAATGGCTCTAGTCAAGTGCAGTCTAACTGCAGATGTTTGTGATTACAAAAGGCACATACATGTTTGGAGGATACAAGGTTACAGTGTTTGCAGAAAGGAAGTCACATAAATTGCAGATTAACACTTTAGATTACTAGATAAAATTAAACTGATTTGCAAGAGGCCTTGAATTAGCTGTTTTCTAGTAATGTCTTTTTGCAGAGGCATTGGGAAGATGAAGACTATTCTGGGTATTTAGCATAACCTAAAGATTACGACAGACTGTTTCAATAAAGCAGATAAATATTTACAAAACAGATTTAAAAAAGATCCCTTCTATCTCACGTAACTTTCCTAGTTTATTTAATATACTTCTCTGTCCATAAAAGGAGTAGTAGAATTGAAAATTGTTATGAAGGAATCATTTGCATTGTGATTTGCAGCCTGAGAGCCAGTCCCTTAAAGGAAGTGGATGGAGATCCAGGAGAGCGAACGTAGAACATGGAGCAGATATGAGTCATCCTCTCCTGTAGCACACCCAGAAACAGAGATGAGAATGTGCTGAAAGGGTTAAAGCAACAGCAGTTGCCAACTGCTGACTTAAATCTCATGCACATGTGAAATGGGCTTTGTAACTGAAGAAAATACGCCTCAGAGGCAAATACAAGTTTAAACATATGTTTAATCACCATGTCTTGCAAAACTTGGTATGGATTACATTTCCTCATCCTGAATGGGATCAAAAATGTCTTGATTGCTGCCTTAAAGAAAGAAAAGCGTTCAGTTGCACGCTGGCCTGAATCTGCATCCCACAAGATGGCAGGCTTGATCTGAAAAAGGCAGCACCATCTTTAGGCTGCCCTCAATGGTATTTTGTTTATAAATGTGTACTAGTGAACAGGCTAGTGACATGGCTTTTGTGCTCTGACATACAAGTAAATGGAATGCTCACAGAGTGTCTAGAGAGACCAAAACATATTTAGTTTTTAAAGAGCTGAAGAATGTTTTAAAACTAGTCTTTATTTACTTTGATGTAGGAAAGAAATATAAAAATCCATCAGTCCACCTGTCATTAGAAGTCTCTTCTTCCTGTCTTCCCGAGGGGACATATTGGTGAAATCTAGAAAAGATACTTACTAAAAAATAAATAGAACTTTGGACTTTCTGTGGAAATCACTCTCCTGGCTGGAACAGGAATCACTGGAACTGAGAAGTTGAATCTGTATTGCTTTAAAGAACCAGGCTTTCTTATTTTGGCCTTAGTTCTTATTTTTACCTTTTACTACAGAGACTTTATTTTTAATGGTGGCTTGATAAATTAATTGGGAAGTAACAAGCTCCTGACTTTTCCTTAATGAGCATTCTCTCCCCTCCGCCATAAATTAAAATTCAGAAAGGTAACTTTGATCTAGTGGCAGCAAAATAGGTAATCCCATTTCCTGCTGTATCTTCTTTTCTGTCAAGTTTTGTTCTGAGTGGTGAAGGCTAGAAACTAACTATATTCTGCTAGCTGTCCAGTTAGTTACATCATCACTTAAAAAAAATTGATTGTAGAACTGTATTTTACAAAGTTAATTCCGTTACTTCTATATTTCTGAGGGTGGTGAAGATTTTCTTCAAAGGCCTCTAATTTATCATGGAAAATTATGCCAAAAAATAGGAGTACTTTTTTTTTCTTGGTGTCTCCCTCACTCCAATCCATACAGAACAGGTGGCTTTATTTTGAAAGCCATATATTGTGTTTATATTCCAAAAATTAAAATGCAAGTTGCATGTGACAAGGTAGGTTAAAAAAAACCCCAACAATTGCACTCAAAAACCACAGAGTTCTCTCTAATAGGCTGTTGTAACAACTTTATTGGCTCAATTTCATTGGATGCATTTGCATCCAAAACTTAATATCACATTATTTGTTGCTACAGCAGAGCTTGGATCTTGGCACATCGCAACTGGGCCTGCTTAGGCATGTTTCCTGCCCTCTCATACCTGTTATTTGTCTCACTTAAATCAGTAAGTGAACTATGTGTCAATAAGGGTTTGTATTAAAGTGTAGACAGGGAAAGTGATGATGCACTTAAATGGTGCCCTTGTATATTGCACCCATTCTGTTTCATCCATCACACTTTATAAGATTATTGGGGTTTTTCTTCCCTCAGATACCATCCTTTTCTGAAATGACAACTGACCTAAGTAACTCCTTCATCTTTCTCCTCTGTGCTATGTTGACATGGGGACATTCCACAGCAAAACAGAGAATGGTGGGACATCTCCACCAGTTTACATACTAATGAAGAAGGAATTAAAGTTGGGATATAGGAGGCTACATGGGTTTATCATTAAACATGAACTTTTATTTGCTGCTATGCTGGCTTATTATTGATGAAATAACAGAATTTTAATAAACTCCTCCAACGGTTTATTTCCAGTTTGTCAGAATATGATGTGGTGATCCAGTTAATCAATGGCAATACTTTAATTGCATATTCCTGATAAATTCTTACAGGAGATAAAGCATTTGGAGTCATATGGTTAATCCAGAGGTTAAATAATAGCTCCTTTTCATAGTCCTTATTTCCTGTGATTAAAAATAATTTTCCCTTCTTAATGTTTCTTATTTAATCTGCAGCTCCCCTGGCACAAGCTATCGTTTGCCTGGCCACATATTCTGTAATAAAGTACTTAATTGATTCTTTTGCATTTCATTTCCACAGAGCTTCAAAATGAATCACAAACTTTTTCTCATTCTGATTTATATTCAGTTATATCTGGAGAATGTTTGGAGTATATATAATGTGTTTGTAGTTTTTTACCTTTCATAACTTGATTATTAATATTTTTTTAAAAAAAGTAATTCCCTCTCCCTGTGTTCAATTTACAGGGAAGGTTCTCGTATGTATTACAGTGAATAGGCTGCCTGATACCTGCTCATTCAGAATCTTTGCATTTTCCAGTTACTAGAGTAGGAGAGTTGTGAGGAAACTCAATTTCTTTTGTTATTGCTCACCATCAGGACTTGGTGTGTAAATGAGGGAGTTCCCAGTAATGTACAGAACGAACATGGAGCACAGTGACAGTTCCAGGTCTCAGAGTTTGCACAGTAGGGGGCTGTATTTGCCAATGCTGTGTGAATAGAGGTTTAGTGTGCATGAATGACTACGTGGGTTATTTAATTTTAAGACATGTATAATGTTTTAATTCTGTGTAAGGCTTAGCAAACTTCTCTCCCTTCCTAGTCTTTGTCCTTTCTTTTGGAGGACTTAATATTACAATACTTGGCTTCATGGAACTGAAAAAGGGAATTATTCTAGCACCTGAACCATTTCTTCTCCTCTTTGGAGGTTATTCCTCTATAGTTTTGTTCATAGTGTGTATGTATGCTGCTTAAGAAAGACTGGACTTTTTTAACCAGCAGTGTCCCACCGGTCTGTATTTCTGCTTTGCCTGGTTTTCTCCTGTCAACCTGAGGTGGTAGGGTAGAGCAGCACTACAGTATTTGTTGGAGTGATAGGACAGGGGGTAATGGGTTTGCCCTGAAGGAGGGTAGGTTTAGATGAGATACTAGGTCATAAATGTGGTAATAAATTGCATAGTGGTTTCTTGTATTCCTTGATTAATGTGGCAACTTTACACAACTGAAAGGCTGCCCCTGCCTCCCTGAGGAACACTGTCAATGAATGTTTGTTCTTCTAATAAACACTACAGATAAGAGAAAAACATGGGCACATCCTACCATGCTCCTGCTTCTAGCCTTTCAGAAACTGAGTCCTACCTACAGGAACACATAATTTTCACAAACAGCAAGCAGGAAGATTGCCAAAGGACTCTAGAACTAGCCAAATTGTGTTTTGGATTCTGAATCTCTGTTGTCCTTATTGAAAGGAAATGGTTTCTTGTCTAGTTCTGTCCAACATCTTGACTATTATTTCTTTGACTATTTCAGCTGTTTTAGTCAGTGATCCAAACAATTTATTTGTTTTTTCCCAGCAAGGAATCTGTGACTGTCTCTTTTGCCAAGGTGTTTCTTGTCCCATGAACTGCCTCATCCATCGTCAGACCACGGTTAATTTAGGGTTTTGCCTCTGCAAGGTGAATGGATGAAGATAGTTAGTAGTCTGGTGAAACAAGCAGCTGCATTTCCCCACAGGAAACAGCTACCCCTTTCTCTCAGCCTGACCTAGCAGTTTAAAAATTACTCAGGTAAACAAAACTGGTAGTACAGAGCACAATTTGGGATCAGTATACAGGTTTGTTGTCTTGCTTTGTTACTAACTTTGTGAAGTGAAAATTTTCAAACAAAGCACATGAATTTCCTTGCTTGCCAGTACTAACTTGTGTAGGAAAACAAGCTCAGTTATTCACCATACCTGTATTTGACAGTCAAATATGTAGACTTTCAGGTTCTTTCCACAGTGACTCATACACTGAGATTTCTTTAAGGAATGGAAAGGTTCTTGTGTGAAGCTGTTGTAAAGGTGGTGTAATGCCCACTGTTCGTTACATGTTGTCTATTAAACATTGTAATCTGGTGTGCGGAGATTTACACTCACGATATCAGAACATGCCTACAGTAAATGTCTTCTATGATAATTTAATGCCAGAATATTTTTGTAGCAATCAGTTAAATCTCAAATAAGGCAAAATCTTCTTTGAGGCTTTGGCTTACAGTAGAACTCATTTGTTACATGTGTACTGCAACTCTTCTCACTATACTACAACAAAGATGTAACTGTTTTGGGCTGATTTTCATTTATAGTCACCTTAAAAATAGTGTAATGCTTCTTTTCTGCATTTTCTTTTTCACTGTGCAGTTGAGTTTAGAATGACTGTCTTAAAGGTCTTTTGGTTTTGTATCAGACACAGTGTTAATTTATATTCCTTTGTGGTTTAGTTTTAACATTGAATATTTTTCACTTGCTAGAGATTTAAAATAAAGACCTGCCAACTGCTTTTAGGAACTTTGGGAAAATAATTACACCTGTTCTCCCCTGAGTAGGATAGTTGATTCATTATGGTAATTTAAAGTAAGAACAGACTTTTTTTTTCCCCTTTCCATAGATAAAAAAAGCTATGACACACTTTGAGTTTAAAAAACCAAACTCCCCCTGGCCCCTTTATCTGTCTCAGCAGGATGAAAGGGGGAGGGGGCTGGAAATTATGAAACTTTTTAGTGTGCTTGTTAAGGTACCTAGAAGAGTCACAATTGCAGAAAGCTGTGTGTGGTTTAGAGACAGCCTAGTTTGCTCAGGAAATGGCATATGACTGTGCTGTCTCTTGCCAGTAACTTTTTAACCCATTTCCCAGTTTAATTTTTAAAAAGATATAAAAAGTCAGATCCAATAAAGATTAAACTCAAGTTTTAACATGGTTGTGGGTGGAGGTGAGAGACTCCCATTTGTGCCTCCATTGTGAAGAAGGATGCTGCTTCTTGGTGTTTTACATTCTCTTGTCAGGAGCCCATCAGCAATGTGTAGCTCTGAATCAACCACAGTCTTTTCATGGCAAGGGTGTCAGAGAGGTAATGAGGGACAGAGAGTGTTCTGAGATGTAGGGCGAAACACAGGGCCTGCTTCCGCAGGAAACCTATCTTCACCAGCTCTGCCCCTTGCAGAGTCTCTCTGGGTGAGCATGTGGGGGGCAAGTGGTGTCTGCTTGCAACTAGATGATGCCTCCGCTGTTATCATGCGTGATCAGTGCTATGTCTCTGCATTCTGATCAAGATCATGAAGTCACATGCCCCACATAGGATGTGGCTGCTGCTTCACTTAATTCTGGTGCCACTTTACTGTCTTAGGAATGAGAAAGCAGTTTATCATTCATCTTTACCCTTAACAAAGAGCCCATGCTGGAGCATCAGGCTTGCAAGGCTGAGCTCTGCGTGTTCTTCATTGCAGTGGCACTTCTCCTGAGCAATTGACTGATCAGATCTCTGCATACCTGTTCTTTCTCAGTTTGAAGAGATCCTCCTATAGGGCTACTGGACAAATAATGCTCTCAATAAATCTTGCAACGTCATTAAATAGTTAATATGCTTAATGCAAAAGGCCCCACTTCAGTTGATGATGGCGAGAGTACTGGATGAAATGAGCTCTTCCTATGTTACTTTCCACAAAAAGAGCAGCATTTTTGATGCATTTGGAAGTGCAAGTGCTGTACAGAAAGCAAAATGCTATTTTATTAATGTAATGAAATAGTATAAGTGATTGGAAAGAAAGTCAACAGCTTGTCTTCAGAAACAGATTTCATATACTCAGAAGAAGTAGGACCATTTACCTTTTGTTCCTGTGTGA
Source organism: Laterallus jamaicensis coturniculus (assembly GCA_022605575.1). Classification (NCBI taxonomy): domain Eukaryota; kingdom Metazoa; phylum Chordata; class Aves; order Gruiformes; family Rallidae; genus Laterallus; species Laterallus jamaicensis. Next base: position 11,581,967 of record JAKCOX010000011.1, read on the forward strand.
TGGCTACTGACAGTAATTCTGGTATCAATGACCAGAAAGGAAGCAGTAAATAACTTTGCATCATCATTGATCAAATCAACATCTGGTTGATTTCTTCCCCTGTGGTTTATGACTCTCATTTCAACTGCTGTAGCAAGTAGGAATATTGTCCTTGTGTTCTGGCAGTTTCTGTATTCAGACTGAAAAAGCTTGTTCTCTTTATAATTAGTAAGCTTTTCAGTTTTTATTATGACATACTGCAATGTATGTCTACTTCCTAAACCTAATTAACATGCCTCTTTGAAACACAAATAGAATTAGCTATCAGCAAGAACAAGAGCAAAGATAAATGTGCCCTGATTTGAAGACATGGCATTAAAAAAAGTTTCAGAGGAACCTAATAGTGGTGAATGTCTTGGAGGGGAAGGAAAAAAAGTCTTGGGCTAAAATTACAGTAATGCAGTTGATGTAGTTAGAGTATTTATTTTGAAGAGACTAGGAAATATAATTTGTTGCTGGCAGAAGTAGAGATAAGTGAATGTTTTCGGTCTATTCTGAATGGAGCTTTAATGGAAGGATAGTTTCAACAGGTTTTACTCCATTGCATTCAGGGGTTTCTATAGTAATTACTGTGGCAACACTGATGCACAAAATGTTCCCACAGGAACCCAGCTGTGAATAATAATGAACAACTGAAAACATTTTGCTTTGCCTCTCTGGTTAAATATCCCTTCAGAAATGATGGCAATAGTGAAAGTATCTGGGTTTTGTTTACTTAAGAAGTCATTCTACTACATAAAAATCCAGATATTATTAAAGAAGTGATTCATTTTAGAGTATGTACACTCTTTAAGTGTATTGGTGAAGTATCCTCCCTCAGACCAATGATGAGTGTTAGAAAAATTGGGTATGAAATTTGGAACCATCTTCAAGTGTTTTGTGTTGTGAATAAACTTCCCATACTGAATCTGTAGTATAAAAGCTTCCACTCAGGAATTAGAGCTTAACAGATAATACTGTAAATAAAAGTTATGTAAATTGGCTTACATAATTCTTGAAGATTAAACTGTCTTGATAGCCTCCTCACCTCATTGCAGTGAAGATCAAGATCACAGAAGTCACATGCTAAAGGTCAGCATTTGTTGACTTAAGTGTCTATTTATAAACTGCCTTCAAAAACTCCTCTGATTTTTGCAGAAATAAATTTATCAGTGTTTGTATTAAAAAGAATATTCTGATGTCAGAGGATGCAATATTTATTGAAACTGTTTGTTGTTAAATCTGGCTTTCCTTTATGTGTAAACTGGCCTTTGTGCATATAGTTGCCTTGTTTGCATTTATTTTGCTTCCATTCAGAACAAAGAGGAAACCAGACCGGTGTTTATGATATGAATAAACTTCTGAACTTGAAAGCAGTTTAGGGCCTGTTTTGGTAGTTTTACTGTCATGGAGTAAGATAAAATTTTTATGGAATTCAGGGGATTTATGGCCACAATAAAAAGTCTCAATGAATTATATCAAATGAGGGAAATGAAAGTAATCAATATTGAAAGGACATAGCTAATTCTTTTCAAGATCTTAAAGGTGAATTGTGAAGATCACTTGGTTGAATATGAGGAGAAATTTTTTTTTAAGTCCAGGGGGCTGATAGTTGCTCTTAGTTATTTGTGCAAAGTAATTGTATTACTGTGCAGATGGAAATGGAGGTAGAGATGAAGTCACTGTTTTATTTGCATTTCCGCCATGTACAACCTGCAAATAATGTAATGAATGTCTTACAACTGAAAATATCTTCATAAATCTTAAAGCTGCATAATTTGATCTCAATGCCTTGTATCTATATGTCTCATACTGGTTTTAACTTTTATTCTGGGCCTCTCGTAATTGATTTGGGTGCACTTAACTGAATTGAGGAAAAAAAAATTATACTGGCAGTTTATTAAAGAAAACTGGTTGTTTGGTACATAACTACTAAAAATGTTTGCTTGTCTACAGATGTTTCAGCTGTATCCCAAATATTTTGTTAAGCATAGTTGTGTTTATTGATCTGAGTAACTTAATGAACTGAAAGTGTTTCCTCCCAGAGATGTGTTCTCATATTCCTCTACAAGAAAAAAGGGTGTTTCATTGGGAGCACACAAAGAAAAAAATAAAAAAATCCTTAGAGATAGTACTAAAAATTTCTAAATAAAAAGTGCTAGAAACAGGAAATGGTTGGAAAAGTTGAAGCTCTTCACTCAGACTTTGATACAAATATTGAAACTCATTCCCATTAAGGGTTTTGTTGTCGATAAGTTGAAGGGCTGAGAAATTCACATCTTAATACTGTTGTTTATTTAACTGACAATGTTTGAAGTGTGGGAGAATTTACGTTGCCCATCTATTAATTATACCCTAACAAAATGTTTGTGTTCTGAGGAGTCCTGTCCCAGAATGCTGCAAAATTTAATCTTTGGTGAGATTTTTATGTCCAAGTTATTGAACTATATGTGGTAAATTTGAACTGCATGTGACAAAGTAGCTAGATGGAATTTGCAATGACAGCCTGCAATCCTTTAGGCATGGGACAGGATGGAAGTAACGTAGACTTTTAAGTGGTTCCTGCATACTGAAATCATGGGCATGTTTTCATGCACATAGAGAAGTTTAGTTTGTTAGTTCCAGTGCTGACAGGTTTGTTACAATCTCAAGATAAGATTTCTGGTCTGTCTGTGTAGGGATGACAAGAGTGGTTCTTCAAACTCGATGTAAAACACTTCTTCATGCAAGAGTAGTCTTTCTCAATGAAACTGTTCTTACAGTTCCAATCCTCTGTTACTGATGGCAGTTAATAAAGGCAGGTTTCCTTCCTTGACTGACTGGCTTAATGCCATATCCTTGGGAGCTGCCTGTGAAAAGTATCATACAGAACTCTAAAAGGCATGCAGGCACATCCCACTTTTCTGTGCAGAGAGCCCTTTAAATTGGCTACACACTTAATGGAATAATGATTCTATTTGATGTTTTTGTTCTGTACTTTTCTGGCCTTTTCAGCTGAAACACAAGGTATAATGCAGCAAGAGTTACAAATGAAGGGATAAGGAAGTATCAGTATATATTAGTCTTGGATTGACTTGCCCCCACTGTAATTTGTTTTAAATACCTTTTCCTTCTTTCTTCAGTCCTTCTGATCATTCTAAATGTCTGTTAGTGACCCACAGCTTTGCAGGAATTGATGCTTACTTCAGAAAGAGACCCAAATAATAGAAATCCAAACAAACTGAATTTTCTGAAAACACCCATTTCCTTTATCGTGATGTGATAGCACTTGAATAATAATTTTGAGGGTGTTGGTGGCTTTTTTATAGGTTAACTGAAAATGCTGTTTATTTCATGAACTGCTAAGAAATTCCTTGTGCCCTTTCTCTGGGTGAACGTTTTTGTTTCTGTCTAACCAGTAAGCATCCAGACTTGCTAAACTAAATGGAGTTCCTAGCTTTTGGCTCTCAATGAGAGCTTAGTTTTGTTTTGAAAACAAAATTGAATAGGCTTACTCTGTTTCCTTGAGTTTGAATATTACTGTTAGGTTTTTGCCCGGAGGCTTGCTTGTTCTGGTGCTGTCATGATGGGGGCCATCAGCCTGTATCTCTGAGGCAGCAGTGGGATGGCGTAATGACTTGTAATAACAAGTTTGTTAACTTACCATTTCTTCTTCTTAGTATTATTGAAATGCTATAGGAACAGTTTTAGGCTGTGCATTTGAAGGGAGCCAGTGGATAATCTTTCTAATTTGGCTTTCACAATATTCAAGAAACAGTGGTATTTATATATAACATATACAGGTATTATATATAACATAGTACAGGACTCTCTTCTGAAACTGTACCTTTGTGAAACAGCACAGAAGTCCATGTCTTCCTGTTGGCTAGTAGCCAGGGCTGTTTATTTTATAGTTGTGAACAGAATTTGTGTATGTCAGTGGGGGTGTGTTTATAGTGGTGTGCATCAGGTGTAATAATACACTGTATTAACCTGCAGTAGTTGGAGAAGAAGAAATAAATTATGGTTAAAGCTATAAATCAAGCCTACGTTTCTTTAGAAGAACTGGTACATCTTTAGGAATGTCTGATTTTTATATCAAAATATTGAATTTTACTTGGTCTTCAGAGTTCTTTCCCCCACTTGGATAAAATTGCTATTAATTTTTAAAGGAAGTTAAATCAGAAACTTAAAAAATGCATTTTGTAGCTTCTTTGGGTTTTGTTAGTGATGGAATATTTCATGGTGCTGTGCATTGATTCATAGTATAAATAAACATGTTCTGAAGAAAGTGTGGGAAAAGAGTAGGTGTGGGACAGCTCACGAGTATGTGTACCTACTTCAGTGATGCAGGCTTTCATCTGTGAACATCCAGATTCTCAAGGGTTGTTTTTCGTAGTACATTCAGTGCACACAGGTCATGATTGTAGGACAAGAAATGATTCTTTTAGTTATTCAGGAATTCAGACTAGCTAGTAAAAGTCAGTCTTTTTTTTCCCCTTGGTGGCTGTTTTTGTTTCTCTCAAGTTACTCATGTAAGTTGCCTCTAGCCCTCTGTGCTATGGGGAGCTTGAAGAGCTCATGTCAGTAACATTGGACCTTGGTAAATCCAACATACACTTTGAGATGCTCTGCCTTTAGGTAGAAAACTGCATCAAGTAAACTCTCCATATGAATTTAAAACTTTTGAGCCAAATTCTACTGTATCAGACTGGTCTTTTTCCTTCTGAAAAATTACATTTTCCACTATCAACTTCTAGTGCCAAAATGCACAGGCCTAATATAGAAGAGAAATGGTGTTTGGGATTTAGAGGAGACTGTTTTTTAAGTAGGTCAAACCATGGGGCTTTTTTACTTAATCAGTACTAAAGGTACATTAATTTATTATTATCCATAACTATCCATAACATCTAAGAGAATCAGTATTGTTCTCAACTATTGTTCAAAGGTAAAATACTCCTGCATAGCTCAGGCTTAATAAGGTAAACTAGTTTGAATTTTTTTGTGTGTGTAATGTAGTAGCAAAAATATCCCAGTGTGTTAAAATAAATGTGCTTTTGTGAACAGTATATTAGTATATGGGTTTCATAGGTTGAACAGATGACATTACAAAAATTTTATTATTTACCAGTATCTTCATAAAATATTCACAGCTGTAGTAACAACCTTTATTTTTGCAGATTGAAAAGAATTTTTACTTAGCACAGCTTGTCTCTGTGTGGTTTGAGCTTTCCTTTTATTATCTGAGTAAGTATTCGTGTAGATTTGTGAAATGTGCTTTTATCTTCAAACAGATGTAGCAGCTGAGTATTTTAAACAAAACACAAACAACTTGGATATTCATCTCTAAAAAATCCAGTTGTCAGTAGTCGTTCCTTTATCTCATCATCATGCTTCAAGACAGATAACATACGTTTTTAGTAAATGAAATAGAACCTTAAAACATTCAGTGCATGTTGCAGCCTTTATATATTTCAAAAAATCATATTCAGTCTTTGCAAAAATATGGTTTCACTGATCTGTAAATGTTACTGCTACTGGTGACAGATGAGGGGAAAAATCCCCTCAAGTTTTAATTTCAGTTCCAAGGCAGAACTTGAATATGCTAGGTATATGCTTATTAAACTCCATAAATGTAAAACAGAGGGAACATTATTGCAAAAACATTTTCAGAAGGATCAAGATTTTGTTTCCAGACAAGCTCTCATGTTGATGTTTTAATGTGAAATACTGGAATTCTTTTCTTGACTGCAAGCAGCAGGTGGGACAACACAAACATATACTATAAGACAAGTAATACTTACTTTGGTCTTGCCAGAGATGGTTCTTTATTTTTAACTCAGTCTTCCTCAAAACCAACTGTCTTTTATCCTTAATTCACTTTAAGAGTTTATTAAAGTTTATGGAAACATCTTCATTATATATGATTTCTATAGGACATATTTCACTGTGAGAAAGAAAGAAATTATTTATTTTATGGTTTATCTTGTTCTTTTTTTTTCCTTCTCTTTCCTACTCTCCATCTCTACAACTGTTTTTGTTTTGTAAAGCTTTGATTTCTGTTGCGTGGTGTGTAGTACAACTTTGCATTACAAGAAGCATAAGGAGTTGATTTATTGTGATTTAACCTAATAAACTGTAAATTTCTAGAAGTTCCAAAACTCTTGAAGACCCAGGTCAACATACATAAATGATTCTCATGGATCACAGAATATGGGTCCTTACAAATCTTAAGCTGATAGTTCACTGTATGTTTAATTCAGTGGCCATTTACTCTCTAGGCTATAAAGTGGTAGAAGCGGCTTGGTTAAAGATGGAGCCACAGCTCAGAGGATATTGCAGTGATCAGTTGGGGTTTTTTGTTCAGTAAAATTCCAAATTACTATTCTTGAACAGTGGGATCACTAAGAGACTAGCAGGCAAGTCAGTGTAGTTCATTCATTCCCTAGTAAATCTTTTAAGGGTTCTAAGATGCAACTGAGGTACTAGAATGTGAAGATGCTATTACCAGAACTTATTTTGCTAGGGCTGGGGCTTGAAGATCAAATGAAAGATGAACAGTTAAAACTCCTACTAAAGAGGAAGAGGACAAATTAGACAAATAGAGGTGTCTGAAAGTTAAGTATCTTCATGGGCTGCCCTTCCAAGTGGCAAGCCTTTGCTTGCACTTTTCTCAGACTGGATGGACTTGGCTTCAGGCTCTTATTTCCAAGGTAAACTTTCCATAACAATTGCCAAACCAAGCTGTTGTGATTTAGCCCCAACTGGCAACCACACAGCTGCTGGCTCGTTCCTCTTACAGTGGGATGGGGGGAGACAATCAGAAGAGTAGAGTGAGAAAACTCCTGGGTTGAGATAATGACAGTTTAATCAGTAAAGCAGAAGCTGCACATGCAAGCAAAGCAAAAGGAGAAATTTGTTCACCGCTTCCCATGGGTGGGCAGGTGTTCAGTAGTCTCCAGGTAAGCAGGGCTCCATCATGCATAGTGGTGACTTGGGAAGACAAACACCATCAGTGTGAACATTCTCCACTTCCTCCTTCACCCAGCTTTATATGCTGAGCATGATGTCATCTGTGATAGGATATCCCTTTGGTCAGCTGGGGGCAGCTGTCCTGGCTGTGTCCTCTCTCAATCTCTTGTGCACCCCCAGTCTACTTGGTGGTGGGGTGGTGTGAGATGCAGAAAAAGCCTTGGCTCTGTGTAAGACCTGATCAGCAGTAAAGAAAACATCTGTGTTACCAGTACTGTATTCAGCACAAACATGAAACAGCCACATACCAGCTACTATGAAGAATAAGAAGAACTGTATTCCAGACAAAACCAGTATACAAGCTGAGCTGACAGGTTTGGTGACCCCCTTGCTCCCAGTCTGAGGAGTTCCTATGTAGTTCTACCTTCTATAATGGCAGGAAAACTGCAGTACTGGGGAGAAAATGTTTTGGTAACTTTTACCTAAGTAAAAACCGATCCATCCGTAAGAAAAGTCAAGTACTGTAAATTACAGCTTTGAGAATGCTCTTGCAAGTGATTGTAGGGAGGAACTCCTGTCTCCCCATCACACATTATGTGCTTTGTTTTCTCAGCAACAATCTAGTCTGTGATGTCTTTCTGAAGTATTTCAAGACTTAGTCACAGGCCATGCATCAGAAACATCCCTGACTTGGTGTTGACAGTTGAAAAAAACCCCTTTCTCTCTCTCTGTCTCTGTGTCTGTCTCTGTCTCTTAATTTGTCTGCTGTTTCCCTCTTTGAGCTAATGTTTCAGTTTTTTCTATCTGCTGCCTACCTGTGATGATCTTGATTATTGGTCTGGACAGTATTTTATTTCCAAACCAAGTGGGTCTAATGCACCTATTGATAAAGTATTCCTCCTCTCAAAGCCCAATATTAATTGGTGATTAAAAAAAAAAAAAGTTATTTGACAGTTTTTTAGTTTTATTTTACATTTAAAATATCAAATAGTATTTTAGTATTTTAATAGTTTTATAATAAAGGCTATTTTTGAATTGGCTTATATGCAGCTGCAATTCAGAAAATACCCAGTAACTGGAATGTTCAGTGGTAATGGCAGTAGTGCCCTGTAGAAAAAAAGGACCAAAGCATTAATTCAAAATGTATTTGAGAAACTGCAATCTAGTTCTTTTTCACTACAATTCTCACTGATGTTGACAGATAGTGAAGGACAGTTAAGATAGTTTTCATTTTGGTCCTTCACTATATATGAGGTGTCATTTTTGGTAGAGCTCTATTTTGTTCCTTGGGGGTGCAGTTGAGAACCAGAACTTGTATTTTATTTAATTTTGGATTAGGGGTGTGTTCAGTTGAAAAATTGTTCTAGTTATGGGAACAGTGATTTTTTTGAAAGCAGTCTTTCAGTAAGATAGTAGGACAGTATTTTTGCAGTTTTAATATCTTGGTAAGTATCAAACTGTATGAAATGGTTGCCTGTAAATGGAAATTAGACTTGAAGTTCCAGGCTTAAACTTTGAATACCTCTAGTAGAATACAAGATAGTAATAACCAGGCCAGAGGCATAGACATGAAATACTTTTGAACAGATAACTTAAGGTAGCTGATAGGGTGGTAAATGATTGTAATGATTCAGCCTGACTTCTGCTCATTAGAAGTCTGCTGCACACATTGGGTCAAACCCCAATTTTTTGGAAGAATTTTGTTACACACTTACATATGTTGTCAGGCCAGTGAGTCTTGAGGAACATGAAGTGCCTTTCGTATATTTCACTATCTTTTAAATTCCTTTTGGTAAAACTGGCTTGTTTCATTAGTCTGATGCATTTAAGGCTCATTAATACCTGTACAATAGTATTAAAAGGTAGTGAGTTAGTATACTGTTGTGGGTAACGGGCTCATTCTCACCAAAATAAAGGGGGGTTCTTGACTGATAAGGAAGGAGGATACCTATTGTGAAAACTGGCAAAATTTAGATTGTCTGCTCTCTACAAAGACTGGCTCTTGTTCTGTAGTCTGGGATGTAGAGTGGGAAAGTTACAGATTGGTGACAACGAATGGTTAGTCATCAGCTATTTTCTAGTGGCTGGCCTTCAGTTTGGAGTCGATAAATGCTTTAACTTACTGCTGCTCACAGAGTTCTCAGTCTTGTTACAGGATGATTGTAGTGAGAGATATTTTCAATTCCCTTGAAACTGTTGTCTAAACTATCATAAATCCTGACTCATTGCAGGTGAAATGTCTTATTTACTCTATATTCAGCTTAATTAAAAAAGAGCTATTGTGATTTTTCATTAACTGGGAAATAGATGCATGAACAGCTTTAGAATATCAGAGGTGAAATGTGGAACTGCAAGTTTAAACGAGAGAATTTTTTTAAAGTGACTAACTCTAACAAGCTCGCAATACTTTCTTGAAAATCTTACTCTGGTTCTAGGGTGAGATCATCTGTGAATAAAAAGGGTACAAAATGCTGTTAGGACAGTTGATAATCTGTGTAATTTGCTTGTTGACCATGTTTTTCTCTTTTCATAACATAGTTAAAGTTCCAGTGAGGCTTTTGGGTTAGAAATTCAGTTGCACAGTAGTTTAACGTGGAAAGCTCTAGTAGGAGGATTTATTAGTGGGACAGTCTTTAACATTAAAGTCTGTGATGTATGCTGCTTCATGCTTTATAATGACTTTACTAATGTGGTTTGAATATTGATACTCTTTCTTCTTGGCTGGCTGGTAGAGTGAAAAACTGAGAATATTTACAATGCAAACTTTGATGTTACAAATGGGCTCCATCAGCAGAGGGGTGGCCAGCAGGGACAGGGAGGTGATTGTCCCTCTCTACTCTGCCCTGGTGTGTCCCCACCTGGAGTACTGTGTCCAGATCTGGGGCCCCCAATACAAGAGAGATGTGGAACTGTTGGAGAGGGTTCAGAGGAGGGCCACAAGGATGATTAGAGGGCTGGAGAAGCTGCCCTACAAGGAGAGGCTGAGGGAGCTGGGCTTGTTCAGCCTGGAGAAGAGAAGGCTGTGGGGGGACCTCATTGCAGCCTGACAGTACCTGAAGGGAGAGGAGAGGAATCAACTTTTTTAAGGGCAGATAATGGCAGGACAAGGGGGAATGGATTAAAGCTAAAGGAAGGAAGGTTTAGATTGAATATTAAGGGGAAGTTTTTTACAGAAAGAGTGGTGAGGTCCTGGAACAGGCTGCCCAGAAAAGTAGTGGATGCCCCATCCCTGGAAGCGTTCAAGGCCAGGTTGGATGGTGCCCTGGGCAACCTTATATAGATCCAGGCCTGAGGTTGGTGTCCTTGCCTGTGGCAGGGGGGTTGGAGCTTTCTGATCCTTGGGGTCCCTTCCAACCCTTGCCATTCTATGATTCTATGAAAAATGATTCAAATGTCATGATTGTAGTTTATTTGTGTTACACTGGCATCTGTTGTGATCATAGGTCTATGATCTGTTTTAATGCACTTAAGAAAAATGTGTGTACACTAAGTATTTTACACCAAAATAGAGATGATAGAAAATGACTGCACTATTGCTGTTCTGACTCTACAGAGAAGAAATTGGGGCATGGTGTGTTGGAGTTGTTGCAGATGAAGTGATAGAGATGCACTTCCAAGGAGCAGCAGTGATGTGTTTTGTTAATAACAGAGTTTGATGGTAAACGTGAAAGTGGTTTAACAAGATTCAATGGGAAGGTACACATGGAGCACAGTGTCAGACAAAACTGTCAGGGAGACCGTGCCCATGAGTCATAGGGTTCAGACAGGAACCCTTTGCTTTTTAAACTCCTAGTATGAGTCTGAATGTGACTGGATCCAATCCTAGGCTCAGACTTGGTTAATATAGCTTATGCCTAAAGGATTACGTGTGCACAATCCATCCTTTATATTACTTTGTGAAGATTCTCAAAGCTTCAGTTAGCTTATTCCAATTCACTTACTGACTATCTGATGTGATGATGATTCTTTGAACCTCAAGGCGTAACCTTGAGAGATATCCCTACTCAAGGGGACATCCTGGTGTATAGCCTGCTGCCATGCAGGAGAGCTCAAAGGGCTGTTGGGCTGCTCACTATTTATGGGGGTCAGATGATTGATTAATAGTCATATTGGCATACTGACCACAGATACTAGTTTCTTCAAAATTTGTCTTGAGTTGGCCATTGACCAGCACTGTGGTCAGGTGGGTGCATTGCTCAAACTAGCTCTTGGCTGTCATGCAGTTATCTATATCCAGTCTGCTTTAAGATGGGTGCAGCCATCATGACCAGACATACCCGCTACGACTGCCAGTGGTGGTTATTGCTTAAGTAGGATTATGGGGAATGTCCAGTTGGGGGAACAGGAGTACGCCATCACAGGAGTCCTTCAGGAATTACAAGCAACAGAAATGACTCCCAGGACATCTGTCCTGTTTTTGTTGGATGGTGAGGTTTGACAGGCAGTTACTTAATTTGCTATTTTTTAAACTAAGTTTTTGTATTCCTGTTATTATTTGTGACCACTTCTGTATTCTGTATAATTGCACAGTTGAAGTTGAATGTGCTCAGCACTTAGGCCCTGCTGCCAAATTATTTTTGGCTTGGTCAACTTCAACAGGTCAGTCAAGCTTTGATCTGACTTCATGTGTAAAATCTCAGCAATGTTTGCCTACCTTTGTAAAGTTGTTCTAAGATCTTACTGGTGAAAAACACCTATTAAGAGCAAAGTGGAGAATGTTATGTTTACTTTTAAGAAATAATTGTACAGCAATAATTATAGGGTAGGAGAAAGGTTTTGGAATGAGTAAAACCAGGAGTTGGCTTCTCTAGCTTTTGGTGTCACACAAACATATGTCTAGCTTGCTTTATGTTGGTGCTTTGTGTAGCTTCAGTCTTAGGATTAAAGGCTCTATAGTGTCCACATATAGTACAGCTGGCAGACTGCACCATCTTGCATCACATGGCATAATTGCAGCTTCACAGACCCACACTGTTCAGGTCAGGGTTGTCTCTGCTTGTTGAAAATCAGTAGGACTAATAAGTTTTTGTCAGACATCAAGGCAGTGCATCTCTGAAGGCTTGTAAGGCTGCCATGTCCCTTAGCTCTCAATCTAAATTAAAAGATTTAATTAAACTGAAGAGAGAAACCTGCCAGAAGTACAGCCAAGGAAATCTGAGGTGCTTTAGTACCTGAAGCCTGTGTTTTTTCTTCTACTATGGCCACTCTTTTATTGATATGGAAATTAGGATAGCTGAAAATGTCAACACTTTTCCTTGTATCTTGCAGGCCGAAACAACAGCAACAGAACAATTTTTCCTTGTTTCCTTCTACAAAGGGCTGGAATTTCAGAGGGGTAAGTTTGGTGGTGTTCTGTTCATACTCTGTCATTCTCTCCTGCTATATTCTGTTGTTTCTTTTATGGCAACTTTGTCATTAAAACATGTTCTATAAATATTAAAGTTATAGCAAAACAGTAACAAAATGGAACACTGAATTTTGTGACCTCCTAAAAGGCTGTCTAAAAAAACCAAAAAAGGCAGCTTTTGTTTATGTGATTGGCTGACTTAGTATGAGGGGCAGGAGAGATCCTGTAATGTACGTTTGTTAACGTACACTGATTATAAAAGGAAAAAAATTTGATGTGGTTTTATATCTGAAAATCAGCAAAACTGAACTGAGATGTACAGGTTTTAAACACTTGTTTAATATATAGAATTGTGAAGTTACTTATTAAAAGCTTGTATATGTGAATTTTGCAGAAGTAACAAACCTACATGAACAGAAACAGGGCAGAAGGGGGCCTAGCTTTTATTTATGTGTGTTTGGCTGAGGAAGGAAGCACAAAACCATGGGTGTTCGCAGTAACTGAGTGAAAAAGTACATGAAAAAGGAAGGCAAGTGAAGCCAAGCACCTGAAGATTTACTGGTGATATCAGAACCTTTTATTTATGTCTTAAGGTTTCAGAGGTGTACCAGTTATGTGAATTTTTCCACAGTTGTGTTGTCCCCTTTTTGTCCCCTATACCCTTTGGTCCTTCTACACCATTTATTGAAAAAAATGATCTGATGGTGGTGGTGTTCTAACGGCTGTGCTGCCTTTGCCATGTGTGCAAGTACTGTAACTTGGGATACAGTCTAGGAAGAGGAGTTATCACTGCATGTTTTATCTAGGTCGTAGTGTTGCTGCAACCTTCAGGCCAAAGGAAGGTCTCTTCTGCCTTTCTAACTCAATTTAGTATAATAATCAGTAAATCGCCTCTACCTGTAATGTTGATTGACTTAAACTGGATCTAAAGAGTTCAGTTTTGTGTTTAGGAGAGTGTGTAAATGGTTTTCTCTGAGCTTCTTCCAACCAGAGTAGAAAAATGTTACATAGATGCTTTGCTGAAAGGGTAAATGGCATCAATGGATTTACTGGTCTGTGTTGGCCGTAATATGGTAAACTTGATGAAAAGGAACACTGCCAAGTGTCAGGTGTTGCACTTGGGCCGGAAGAATCCCAGACATAGATACAGACTGGGAGAAGAGCTCCTTGAGAGTAGCCCTGCTGAGAAGGACCTGGGTGTCACCGTGGATGAGAAACTTAACATGAGCCAGCAGTGGCTCTTGCAGCTCGCAAGGCCAATGGTATCCTGGGCTCCATCAGAAGAGGGGTGGCAGCAGGGACAGGGAAGGGATTGTCCCTCTCTACTCTGCCCTCATGAGGCCCCAGCTGGAGTCCTGTGTCCAGAGCTGGGGCCCCCAATACAAGAGAGATGTGGAACTGTTGGAGAGGGTTCGGAGGAGGGCCACAAGGATGATTAGAGGGCTGGAGCACCTGCCCTAGAAGGAGAGGCTAAGGGGAGCTGGGCTGGTTCAGCCTGGAGAAGAGAAGGCTGCGGGGGGACCTCATTGCAGCCTGACAGTACCTGAAGGGAGCAGAGAAACAGGAGGGGAATCAACTTTTTAAAAGGGCAGATAACGGTAGGACAAGGGGGAATGGTTTAAAGCTGAAGGAGGGAAGGTTTAGATTGAATATCAGGGGGAAGTTTTTTGCAGAAAGAGTGGTGAGGTCCTGGAACAGGCTGCCCAGAGAGGTGGTGGATGCCCCATCCCTGGAAGCGTTCAAGGCCAGGTTGGATGGGGCCCTGGGCAACCTTGTGTAGATCCAGGCCTGAGGTTGGTGGCCCTGCCTGTGGCAGGGGGGGGTGGAGCTTTATGATCCTCGGGATCCCTTCCAACCCATGCCATTCTATGATTCTATGATTCTACGATTATCTGATACTGACTTCTGCATTCTAGATTGGTATTTTAAGTAAAGCATCCACTGTTGTTTACTGTAAGCTTTTTATTTTCATTGTTTATTACTTGTACTGCACCACAAAACTACAGGGATGAAGTTGTTAGTGACAAAATAGTTCCCTCACAGTAGCACTGCCAAGAATACAGCAAAAATACCAACAGGCTTAAATCTGTATGTTAATTATAAATGCCAGAGCCAGTTTAATAATAAAATAGACTCCAAATAAAACTGACTCACAGTTCTCAACTGTGCTCTAAACGTCATTGGGGAAGAAGGTAGGTATGGAAGTGGTAGGAAGAGTGTCGTAGGTGTGAGTTGTACTGGAGAAACAGTGATCTCAAGTTCACAGAGCAATAGCTCAGTGGGAGTATGGGTGTGGTGTTGGTAAGTGTCGTGGTATAAAATGAGCTGCATTGCAGAGTGGACTAATACACAAAGAGCAGAGAACGGAGCAGTAAAAGACTTAAGAATCAAGATGAGAAATCAAGAATAGGTAGTTGTTATAGCCTTATAAAACAGGCACCAAGTAAAGGATCTTCAGGCTGCTGCTTTCATGTGTAGAAGTGAAGCTCTGGGGGGGTTGTCTGCAACTGTATTTTTAAGGAAACTTATCAGACAATAATATAGATGTTAAATTCTGTAGTTGTAGTATATAATAGAGTGCATAGAAATTGGCAGTTGGAGCTCACTGAAATAAACTACAAGGTCAAGGGAAGAACCCGTATCAGTTGCTAACTTACCTCTGTAGTTCCTGAAACCAAGACAACTGAACATGGGACAAGAGGACTAAGTCTCTTGTTTTCACTGTGTCACCATCAACTTTATTTTGATGGATGAAAAAACTGTTATAAAAAGCCTGGTGAACAGACTTGAAGTCACAAGGGTTTTCATACAGATGGTGAATGATAAAAGTTTAACTTTGTATTTCTCAAACAGGAGTAAAACCTTCTTGAAAACCTTACTGGGTAAAAGAATGGAATTAATGTTGGTGGCGGGGCAGTGCCATGCTTGAGTAGAACAAAGCATGCTCAGGAGCTGACTTACTCATAGCATGGATGTTTAAAAACAAACAAAAAAAGCAACGTATTTCTATATTACAGACTGTAATACAGGATCATTTCAAGAGTTAAAAAAAAGTGGTTAAGCACTTCTTCACTTATAAACTTTAGTGCTAAAATTAAATGGTGAAATCTAACCCATCATTTTCTGCTTGAAATGTTTTGAAATGTGTTTCGTGTGTAGTTGCCTGGAGAGTAAAGATAATTTACTGCAACTAGGCTTATTCCTATTTCCTCCTTTTTTGTTTCCTTTTTAGTTTTTTAAAAAATGTAACTAACCAAGCTGCAGATGTGGTCACCTGTGAGAAAGGCTGATCTAATTTATGAGAAAGCTCACATTAAAAAAATGTGCTAAACAAGGTCAATTTTTAGATGTGTAAGTGGTTTCTTTGCTAGCTTTGCTGCTAGTGTGTTGGGGGGGAGAAGGGAGGGAGGCGTCTTTCATGCCAAACAGGAGGAAATCCATTCTTTCACTACAATATGTACATACCAGTATGTTTATTTTGTGCAGGCTGGCAGATTTCAGTTATTCCCTTCAGGGTGTGTGGATCTACCCAAGATAAAAGTTGCTAAAAGAGAAATTTTTTTCCTAGCTTAAACTTAATAGTTAATGACATAAATTATATAATTAGGTACTACCACAGAAAACACATCTTTACCTTTGCTGGATTCTGACTGGTTTTATTTAATATTTGTTTCCACTGATACTCATTTGCTTAAGCAATGATGTTACCTGTAACAGACACACTTACTAGAAGTGATGGCATACAGGTCTGTAGTCATACTTGTTTAAGAAAAAATATACCCTAATGTGTCTAGATGAAATGTGCTGAAATACTCTTCTCACAGTATGACCATTATGATTTTAAACCACAAATTATCATATACCTTTAAAAAGGCTTATGTGGCTTTTTGTTACTTTTAATGTGCTTGTATTTTGTATAGTTTAAATAGCTTCCTCCATAGGTGGGAAAAAGAGAAGTTTACTTTGCATAACTAAAAGCATTGCTGTGAGTAGCATAATTATATATTATGACTTAACAGCCAGAAACTAGTTCTGTCAGGTGTCATGGAAAAACTCCTCCACGTGGGGGAGTCCTGCTGGCATTCTTGCTATCCTATCCCTGCTCTGCCACTTCATGCTCATCCCTTTCCCTCTGTGGAGAGCCCTCCTGCTGCTTCTAACCTCCTGCTGTAGGTTAAAGAGATGGATACTTTATCCCTGACCTGTCTCATCCTCCCTTTTCTTTGAAAAGAAAAACTACAAATTCCGTATTTCTTCTTCTCCATTCTAACGGACGATGTGTTCCTGTTCTCCACTTGGTCCTTTTAGATCTTTCCCTCTTCTTCCAGTGGTTTGCATGCTCTTCCATTTCAGAGTTCAATTGCCTCAGCACTTAATTCTCTTTTGCTGTCTTGTTGAGGTTTGCTTTTAGTCTGCCTTTGTGTGTCTGTTCAGCATTGACCTTTCTTGGGCCAGAATGTTTCTGATATCTGGTATTAGAAGTGGTAAGAAGCAATTCCATAAGCTTTAAAGTATTAGAAAACAGATGCTGTAAACATGGAGCCTGTATAATGATCTTAGTAAAAGCTGAGGTTCTGTGTAGCCTTGCAGTTCTTTCTTTGGAGCATTGCAGGAGCAGGGAAACGTTACTGCAGACTTTATAGTAGCCCAGTAGAAGGCAATAGGAGTGTTAAAAATTCCCTTCCATGATACACTATTCATTGTTCAGATTAATGGAGTTTTGAAACTGTAGCAAGTAGACAGGCTAGATGCTGATTTTCATGTCTCCCTGCTTCATCTATGGACAGAGTTTTAAATGTTTTAGCTTAGTATTGGTTTTGTTTTTGAACAAACCATTGGAACTATTGTTGATTAGTCACAAGACTAATTTCTCTTGGAACTGCAGGGTTTATACTGGCAAACAAATAGAGATGCTATCAGAAATTCATTGTGTGGCACTTACGTAACTGGATAACAGTCAGTTCCACCTGCAGTTCCAAAACACATCATCATTGTTATAGTCTTAATGTATACATTGCAGTTCAGTGTGACTAGCTCGATATTTTGAAAAATTCAGGAATGTATTATTCAGAACTGATCTGCTGACTCAGCATTGTTTAATTACTGCGATAATTTCCATCCACAATGTGTGATGTCAGGTTAGTTCTGTCAGAATGTTGTATCTGAAATTCCAGCAAAACATGATTTGTGGCTATAATAGCTGTTAGCTCTCTGTTAAATGGCTCTATTTTGGGTAGGATCAATGTGTAGTGTAAAATAAGGTTCTTTCCATACATAGTTCTTGAACATGTGCTGTAGAGACTTCTATGAGTTATTTATAGATGAGATATTGATAAAGGAGAATGATGCAGGCTGGCCTTCAGACTACTGGGTTTCCAGTAGCCTGGGACTTGGGTAGAAAAGCCTGTGCATGTTTCATGAGCTGTAACAGCTCATGCTACCTAGAGAGCATTACAATGCTGAGGAGTTTGCAATGTTCTCGTTAACAGAATTCAACAGCTGTTTTATTAAACTTTTACAGATTTTACATCTAAAATCATTGATGAATTAAGTATATAGCCATTAAACCTGTCCAATTACCCAGTTTACAGGGGTACTTTATAGTAAATTGCATGCAGTTATACAGAATACACTTTAGATTATATGTTTCTTGCGACAAGAGTTTTGCTTATAGAGCACTCGGTAATGCATTCTTGAAATCAAGAATCTGCATAGGCTTTTACATCTGCAAGACTTTTCTATCATTATTTGTACTGCAAAAGCTAGGTATTCTGTTTATTAAAGCTCAGTCATTCAACTAAGCTGTTGAGGTTTTCTGATAATGAAAATACTGCAGTATCTCCCATTTGGAAGGATTTGTTATAATTTCATATTTGCTTTTCAGACAGTAGTTGTTTTCTTGAAAAATGCTTCCTGCAGTCATTCTCTTAACGTTGTAGGGCTTTATTTTATAGGTCTTTGTAAAGTGCCTTGTGTCAAGTTTATTTTTGTTCCGGGTGTGGCTTGTTATCTGTGGTAGAAATATTCTGTATGTGCTATAAACCCATCATACCAGCCTTTTTGCACAGACACACAATACTGAGCTCGGAGCAACATGTGACAAAGCAGATAGGTCCAATTGTCATTCTCTTAGCCTAAGCTTGATGTTCTGTTATATAGCAGGTTTCCTGTCTTTAATCATAGATTGGGTGTTACCTTGTACTCCTGCTGTCATTTACTGTTCTTTTCTTTGTTCAACAGCAGATGAACTTGACCCCTGTTCAATTTAACTCAAACCAAAGTCTGCCCATTTCTTTGTATTTATTTCCCCACACCCCACCAGTGGTTGCTCTTTGAGAACACATGATGTGAAATTACTGTTTCCTGGACTTTGTTTCACAAAGTTGTAATGGTTATCAGACTGATGCTGTTGTCCAGCTGAACTAGATGCCACTCGGTCTGAAAAACCAGTATTTTGGAAATAATTTTGAATTGCATGTTGGTATTTTATTGATGCTGTACTATTTCAGATTAATGATTTTATTTTAGAATTACTAATGGACATTAATGGTTGTATGTGTGGACTTTAATGGCTTTTTTGTTTGCTTTTACTAGTCACAATGCTTGCAGTACAACTTCATGTTATTACAGCCGCTTACAAAAATGTGTTATTAGCACCAATCTTTAATTTGTTACCAAATCATTGTGACAGTCCATTGGCTAATTTCCTAGTGTTCATACTGTAAAAAAAAATAAATCACTGGTCTGTCTAAGTATATTGTAGAAATTTTCAACTTGGCAGTGCTTAGGAGTACTATTTAAAAGTATGGAGTAAATTTTAAATAAAAGGGTTATGCATTTGGAAAAGGTTGCAAAAACATCACTTGCAGAAATACTTGGGAAATCCTCTGTGCTGTACTAGAGGTTTTAGTCAAACACCTGCTTCTCCCATCTCTAGTTCCACAGGTTCTGATTTAGGTGGTTAAGTTGTACTTAAGACAGAAAACTAAACAAAGTATTTTATGGACCAAGAGAGGAAGAAAGCCTTCTGAAAACTTCTGAAGTTCTGAAAGAGTTTATAAACAGTCTTCAAGAGCTGATGGAAAAAGAACAGGAAATTTGAATTTCCTCTGATGTTTTCAATTGGAAGCAGCATTTTGAGTGGGTTTGTTGGTACTTTGTATGAAGGCTGCTGCTCACCCGCAACAGAAGTGCTTTCACTGCCAGCTTCGCTCTGAGACATCTCAGCCTTAGAATGAATCCTAGTAGTTTTTAAATAGAACAAGATTGTTCTTGAAAGCTAGTGCTGTTTTCTGTGGCTAGAAAATAAAAAAATATGTCCATCTTTTAAAATCTGACACAAATGCACAATAAGAGCATTATGCTGGTTTTTATTTATAGCAGCCTGGAAAGAAAAAATGTTATTACAGTAGCAATGGGAAAACAAGGTCTTCATTTTGCTAGGTATCATATAAACATTATAATAAACTATTGTTTCTCTGAAGAATTGCTAATATAAACTTCTGTAAGAACATATTGCAACATTTCTTTATTAATACCAAATATAATTTTTTAAGATACGATGTGATACTAATGTGATTTGAGGTAACATTCTAAAACTCTGTAAAATACATATTTTAAAATATTGATCATATAGGTTTTGATTAAAAAACTGTACACAGGTGCTGTGTCTCTCTGGATTGTGGTTAACTGTAAAGCTTTTCTGAAGGAGTTATATATAGCATCCTTAAAAACCTCGAAATACACAATGAGGAAACAGATTTAATCTGTGTGCCAGCATGTTCCCCCTGATTTTGGAAAGGTTATTTCTTTTCTAAGCACTGCTGCAAGTTTTCAGTGGTTCACAACTTTAAATAGCCTAAAAAAAAATTTCAACAATCAGTGTTCTCTGAGACACTTCCAGTCCAAAGCAGACCAGTAGCCTTGTGAAACAGTTCTAAAATGAGGGCAGTTAGACCAATCATAAGATTAGATTGCATGTCCTGGCTGGAAGGATAAGTAGACGAATCGCAACATTTCCAGGGTTTTCAGCTGGGCAGTGACTGGTGCAGTTTTAAAAGCTGGTTTCTGCTCTCCTTTTAACCTGTGTTGATTGGTACATGGTGGGTGGGGCAGACTGTTTTAAAAGTTCTCTACTGCATTGATGAGAAAAGGTTTGGTTGGTCAACCTCATGCCTGACCCTGGACTGAAATTTGTGGTATGTGACTAGGCTTCTTAAACTGATCTAGCTACTGCAACAGAAGGTCATAGGTGACCTAAGAAATTGTGCAAGTGTGACTGTGAAGAAGCATAGCAAGTTAAGTGTTTGCATGTTTTGTTCTCCAAGAAATGGAATGTAAAGATCCAAATGTTACAAGGAAATCTGATTGAAAAATGCCTACCTACCTAACTTCATCTTTGTGAAAACCATAATATGAAAACTTTGCAAACTTGCACCCCTTTTTTGAGGCTGGGATAAGGGATCACCAAAGTCCAGTAGCAAACATTTAGGGTTTCCTATGACAGGGTGAAAGCCTGTTTAGGAAATTAGATGTAATGACAAGTTAATAGAAAGGAAAGAATCCTTGAAAAAAATTCCAGGCTTATTTACATAGATTTCCTTTGAAAACTAAACTGTGCTCTGCTGGAAGGGCCTGAAAAAGTGGCTAGATAGGATTTTTATTTCATCTTCAGGTAGGCAGAATAAGCCAACAGCATTTACAGTATCCCAAAAGGAAAACACTTGAGTAGTTTTTCTAAAGTCTTGGCCTGAAATGCCTACTTCCCAAAGATTCTTTCAGTTAGTGTTTTCTGTCCACAGAGAAATGCTCTTGCTGTCAAAGGAATTGGATGCTGACTGATACCAGTTTTGCCTTTTATCTTCTTCCACCAAGTTCAGTGGAAAGTTTTGGTTCTGAGTTTTGACCTGATTAAAGGTTGCACCAGCCCACTAAAGACCTGTTTTCTTCATAAATGAAGTTTGAATTGCTGTTAGTGTGCTATGCAAATTCAAATTAGTCTCAATGTTCTTGCTACTGGAAGTAGACAGAATTTTGCAGAATAACTCAGGGATGGTAACTCTGAGGAAGTCACAAAAGACCGAATGGGATAGGGATAGATCCAGAGTGAATTGTAAGGATGTGCAAGGCATGGGAAATAGACAAAAAGGTATGCAACTGATATTTATTATGCTGAAAATTTGATTGTTTGTTTAAATGAAGCAGTTGACTAATACATTCATCTCTTTCTTTTTGTCCAATATGGTTACTTGCCTGAACTTTTCACACAAGTATTACTTATGTCTGAAACAAATAATTTCTTTGGAATAGTAGTAGTAGGAATGTATTCAGTCTTCCAACACGACTAATGAATAAATCTTCTAAAGCCAAGAATGCATTATCTGACACATGTGTAGAGAATATTTTAAGAGGCCAGCACTCCACTTTTTGCTGTGCATTTGCAGCATGTACAACAAGAAAAGGTCCAGGATTTTACTTTTCCTTGTGTGTGCACTGGTTCTTTACGTTAGAATCCACATATAATTTAAACACACCCATCTGACCCCAATCTCACATCTGTCTCAAAAGTTCCTTCTCAGTGTTTTCTGAGGACAAGATTCACTTGCCCAAAATCACAGAATCACAGAATTGTAGGGGTTGGAAGGGACCTCGAGAGATCATGGGGTCCAACCCCTCTGCCAAAGCAGCTCCCCAGCTCATACTGCACAAATAGGTGTCCAGACGGGTCTTGAATCTCTCCAGAGAAGGAGACTCCACCACCTCCCTGGGCAGCCTGTCCCAGTGCTGTGTCACCCTCGCTGTGAAAAAGTTTCTCCACATGTTGGTGCAGAACTTCCTGTGCTCCAATTTGCAGCCATTGCCCCTTGTCCTGTCTCCACTGACCAAAGAAAAGGGGCTGGCCAATTCCCCCTGCACTCCATACTTAAGATATTTATAAACATTGATTAAGTCCCCCCTCAGTCTTCTAATTCAGTTTGTGATGCAGGAAAGATGAAGGAAGGCCATTTGAGATCACTTATTTTTACTTGCTATATATAAAGCACTGTGTTTCAATCACTTGTGATGATTATGTATTCCATTCTTCAGGGTCAATATTCTGCACTGTTGCCTAGCTAACTTTGACTAAGGGAAGATGATCTCTATGTCTGGATTTTGAAGAGTGCTGCTTGAATGTACACTGAAATTGGTATATATGAATAATATGCAAATACAATTTTTCACATAACATGTAGGAAGTTCAATATATGATAACGTGCAGATGAGCAAGCTCTTCATGGAACTTAGTTTTTTTATCTTGAAGTAATATGGAACTTAGCTTTTCTTATCTTGAAGTAATATAACTTGATATGATAGCTAAATGGGGCAATCAACTGAGTATATGTTAAAAATAAATATATACTATAAAGTTCTAGTGACCTAGCTGGCAGTTTGAGAGAGACCACTGAAGCCTTTGATTACCAGCAGGATGATGTATCTCAGTCTTTCTTCTCCTAAGATTGATTTGGCATGCACATATAAGAGCTCTCATAAAAGCATCACATTTTGCAATTTGAATATTGAATCTGAAATCTAATCTTGTAAGTTTACTGACTTGAAGTTCTCAATCACATTGATAGCCAGTGTGTATGTGTCCTGTGGTAGGAGATCCCCAGTTTTGAAATTCCAATTGGGATGGAAAACTTTGTGTCATTGTAGCAACAACAATATTTGATATTTTTACTGCAGCAATAACTTAAAGCTGAATGTTCTCTTGATGCTTAAGGTGAAGAAAGAAAAATGGAATTTCTTTCATCAATTAGATGGAATTACCAGAGATAAAATCAAATTTAGCACTTCCTTGACATGTTCTCACATGGAAAATTTGGGTGCTCTGCTAAGATTTGGGCCTGATTCTAAAGTGTTCTGTGCTGAGTTCTTGCCATGGTACTTCTGTTAATTTAAGAACACCTGCTTAGCACATTTCTTAATCTCTGAAATACTGGAATTTTTCTGTGAACCAATTGTGTGAAATTCCACCCAATGTCTACCAGCTCTTCTGTTTTATAAAGCATCTACATTTGGAGAGGGCAGTCAGCCCTGTTTAAGGCCCACTGCTACTGTTTCAGGCAGCGCACAGGTAGGAGATGGACTGTGTTCCAGTTGCTGACTCTGAGGCCCAGAGATCTACCTATTGCTTTAAAAACACCATTAAGGATGTCTTTGTCTTTACCTTTACCATACCTGTGCCATTCATTTGTTAGCAATTTTTAAGATAGTTGCCTGTTATTATTTGAAGCAGGAGCTGAGGAAAAGCCACAACAGAGAGACAGGAGAATACATATCACTGGCTTCTGACAATTCTAGTGCACTGTGTGACAGGAAGTGAGAGCAAACTGTGTGGGGAGGAGTTTCTGACGAAAACTGGAGAAACATAGGGACTCCTTTGTAGCAAAGACTTTTCACTATCACGCCCAAGATTAAGAAACCTCCTAAAATCTGAGTACAATACTAAGTACCTCATGGTGTGGTGTTGTTTTTTTGTGCATCATCAGGTAAGTTTAAATTTGAGATTATGTTACTTTTTATTGTTTGGGTGCATGACATTGTACTAAACTGAAATAGTACAGAAACTGCTTCCAAGCATGCCACGATTTAAATTTGACTATTAATAAAACCAAAATGTTGCTTAGCAGGAATGTTTCCATCTGTAAGTGAAGAACTTTTAATAAAAGTTTAGATAATATACTCTGGTGTTCCCTTTGGGATTGATGGCAGTTTATTTTTGTGCATGTATTGGTAGTTCATTGCTGCAGGATGCTGGTTTTATGGTTTTGCTTTTGCTTTTTTCCATATATGTGTAAACATCTCTGCCTCTGTCTCCTAGTGTGAAAAAGAGGATTTTGGCTGATGTCAAAATGGTTTAAGTATCCACTGTCAAAGTGAAAGCTGTAACAGCTCCCATTTACAGCGTATAATGGCTTGGCTCTGCAGTGTGTGTATGTGGTATCACCTGGCACACCGGGTACAATTTTAGACACTGCACTTTGGGAAGATGTGGATACAAGAGTAGTTAGATAGCTGTAGAAAATACAGCCTATGAAGAGAGTATAAAGGATGTAATGCATGTTGCCTGTAGAAGAATTATTTGATATGAGGTGCAAGTATACATTTGTTTTGATTTTGTGGGAACAATTATAAAGTTGGTACTTGTTCCTTGTATTTGCCAAGGGCAGCACAGGACTAAGTAGGCCTGTTTCATAGCAAGGGAGATCTAGGTTAAATACATATTTTTTTAAAAATGCTTCCTGATTGTAATGTTAATTAAGCAGTAGAGCAGTAGAATTAAGCAATTATAAAAGCTGTCATTTCAAACATTTCAGTGTAATTTAAAGCTGCATAGCACACAGTGACCTGTTCTACTTTTTGTAATCGTTGGGGTTTAATACCTGATTGGTTTTAATGGTTTGTGACGGATTTTAGTTGTGGTCTGTTAATACGTGAATAGGAGTAGCACATTAGGGTCACAAGTACACAAATCTGATCTCTAACTTTGCAGCTCTAGTCCCAGTTTGTAGGATCTTTCCACTTGCTGGAAAAATAGGGAGCTTTCTCTTAAGAAGCAAAGTGATTTCAAACCACTTGTGAATATGTTGAATAAAACTACTTTGAAGGCCTTAGATACATCTGATAAAGGTGGGGGTCTGTAGTGCAAGGCAAGTTAGGAATATATTAAACGGCCTATATGCTTTTGGATTTGCTGTGGAGAATGTGGCTTAAGTATATGGAAGCTTAAGACTGGATTCTTAATTAGGATTTCTTTTTTTTCCCCTCTACGTTCTTTGTGACACTTTTCAATAACGAAAGAGATGGTTTGTGATAAATTTATTGCACGGTATGTTTTTAGGATGTTACCTGGAATACATTATGCATTTCTGACCCAAATAATGTTTAAAAAAGGTATTTGAAAATTGCAATAGGCTCAGAAAGGTTAAGACTGCCAGAGAAATGAAGAGCTATTCAAATAGTGAAAATGAGTTTAATAGATGTTATGCATTTGAATTCTCAGTTTCTAATTGCTTAAGAAGACTGGTGGTTACTAACTACCATACTGTTAAATTGGTGTGGTCTTTTTGGATGTACTTAATATGCATATTTGCCATGGGTATGTATTTTAGAAATAATTAACTTGAAAACTTATAATGGAAGAAATCTAATAAATGCCACAGGGAGACACATATTTGCCTGAGACATAAAATCACACAGACTATTTGCTGTCTACTAGTATTGCTGAGCTCAAATTAAAATCTTTTAAGTTGGGTGCAAGTTTTGTCTCCTGTTCTACATGCTTTGTCCAAAGTGACTGAAATATTTATTCATTGGTCCATTTTGATTGAAACTGAGCATATAACTTTTAAAACATGACTAAACTAATGATTCCAGAATCATCAGTCTTATGAATATCCACCAATACCATATAAGCTCTGTTTGCTGAGAAAGGTAGCTAAAGCATGTGTGCTTAGATGTAGCGAACCCAAATATAGGCGTAGAAACACAGAATTTTAGTACAAGTAGCATTGTTTTTATCTGCAGAACAATCCATTTTGGGTGCAGCCATTTTATCTATTCAGTGTGACGCTGAAGATGGCTCAAGGGAGGTGTTTAGACCAAAAGCCATACACAGGAACCTGTGGTTTTTAAAGGCTCAGCAGAATAGAGGTGCTGAATGCCAGCAACAGGGGGAAAACAGTCTAACAGTAGAGTGGGAGAGCTGTAAGGGATGGCTGCAGTTTCTGCAAACATAAGCCAGTGAAATGCCATGTGGAGAACTCATTTATTGGAATTGCTTTGTTCTCCTGTATGTGATTCTGGTGCTCTGCACAGCACCAACAATCAAAGCTCTCTTTTACAAGGAGAAGCTCCGTTAGATTCCTGATGTTCTTCAAACCAGGCAAACAATAAAAGCCCAAATCTGGAAAAGAAATATAATTAAAAAGTAATAATAGTAATTTGAGTTAAACTGCTTTTCAAGTGAGAAAACACCGTTGTGACTTCAGTTCCAAGAACACAAGTCATATCTCTTATGAACTCAGATGCAGCACTTTTAGAACCAGAAGTGGTAGTTGGCAGCTGTGACTACATGGTCAGCTGCAGCAAGTACGGGTTGTTGCTGTCCAGTCAGGGGTACTCTCCATGCTTTCAAATGCACAAAACTTGTACAGGCAGAGTTAGAGCATTGAACTAGCCTAACTTTTGATTAGTCTTGATTTTACAATTATATGTACAAGGTTAGGAACTGCAGCTTCATCACTTCAGCTTTCCAAAGGCAATGGAATCTGGGGATTATTTGCATGCTCACTGATTATATTACATGGGTCCACAAAGAACTGTATCTGACTGATGTATCCCAGCTGAAAAGTATTTGTGAGATTAACTAGTGTATGAACACTTAAATCACATCTTAGTTTTTATTTATATTTCAGGTGAGTTTAGAATCCTTAGCTACTAATCATAAGTGTTAATTAAAAGCATAATTTATATAACAGTTTTAAAGTTCTGACTGAGAAAACAAAGTGCAATAGAGATAGCTGTTCATTCATGTAAAAATAACTCCTATGGAGAAAGGAAAAAAAGTATGTAACTTATCTGAATTTGATTCAGATATTATAAACTGTGGAAAAGTTTCAGCATGTTTAACTCTCTGCTAGGTTCCAGTGACTGATACTCTCCCCCATCTTCTGAAAAGGGGAAGGAAGAAGGTTAAATAAAGATAGAATAAATACCAGTCCTCAAACAAAGCTCTGCTGATCCTTGTCCTTACAGCATCCCGTACATGCACACCCATTTCCTGTTGTTAATGTTAAACACATTGAATATAACTTTCATTTCATTGTTCACTTCAGTGTTAATTTTATATTACATTGACCGGAAAAATCTCAAATCCATCACAATAAGCACTGTAGAAATAAAGCTTTGCTCACGGTGCTCAGAGAAAGGTACAAAGGAGCTGCTCTCTTTTCTGGCAGAGATGGGAGTGATGCCTCAGAAGCACTTAGATACTCATGTTTTAGTGACAAAGTCTTAAGTTTTCTGCTGTGTTCTAACAGGCTTGGAGCAGAGTCTGTTTTTTCATTTGTTTTGCTTGGGACATCGGAACAACCAAGGGCTGTTACTAACCCCTGTATGGGTAGAGCTGGCCAGCTGAACACGTGTGGAATGGGAAGCAGAACTGGTAAAGCTTTGTACCAGACTCGGTGCAAGCCCCAGTTGGGTCATCTCTGACTGCTTCTCCTTCGAAAGGAATAAAGCTTTTGTTTAGATTTTTGTGTCACTCTTGAGAAAAAGAAACCTGTAATGCCTTGGGTATTCTGAACAGTAGAGGGCAGCGGAAATATGTGCAGGAACTAAGGAATTTTTGGGTCTCAGAGTTTAAGCAAGTTCTTTTTGCCAATATCAAGAGCTATGGTATTGGAAGGTAGGGCAACAAGTGCTGTTCCTCTGTTAGAATTTTGTGTTAGAACTCAGTGTTCTGAAGTTATAGTTCCATAAAAGCATTTGGCTAGAAGAAAGGCACTCTGCTCTGGGAAAACTTCTAAGTTGCTGCCTTTCCATGCCTTCAAGCCCTTGGAATTGCCAGCTAAGGAACTGAAGGATAAGCAGGGAGGGATACAGGTACTGGCATGAAGGGGAGTGGTTGGCTACTGTAAAGTGAAAAGGGGACTGGCCTCTTTCTGAATTACTTTAAACCAGGCGGTGAATTATCACTTGTTTGTGTAATTGTAATTGAACTCTGAACCAAATTTAGGAGGATCACCATATTAAACAGGAAATTCAGAGGTTTCTAGCTGGTTATTGCAGCCAGAGATGCTGATGGGATCAATGACACGGTCTCTCTCTCTATGAACTTCTTTCTAGAACTGTGCATCGTATCAGCCAGGGCAAAGGTTTGGGTGGGTTTTTTTGCATCTGTACCTTTATTTAATCTTAGCTACTTGCACGTCAGTGCAACAGTAACATGAGAAGATGGAACATCGGTAATTCTATGTGAGAAGTATTCTTGTTTCAGTATCATGAACGCTCTGGCTTGAAGCTGGGTAATGTGATACCACTGCTATCTCTCTGGAGTCTGCTTGGTCATGTTATATCCCACCACCTGTGGCAGGAAATGTTAAATTAGTGATTATCCAACTAACCTTAAGATAGAAGGTTATTAATCTTTGGCCTAGAAATTTGATACCCAATTTAAGATGGACCCAAGGCTTATTTTGTTAACTGACTGATAACAGCAGGTGAGAAAAATGTTGAAGTGTTTAGCCAGAATTTCCTCCTGCTGTATTTGGAAGATCAAAATGTTTACATTCTAATCCCAAATATTTTGACTTTTTTGTTTTCTGGCTGTATCATCTGTGAAACTTTGGAAAGCATTTCAAATTGGTCTGGAGAATTGGAATACTCCCCTCACAGTGCAATTTCTCATTATTTCTTTCATCCTACCTCACTTTTTCTTGCACACCTTTTAACATCTGTTTTGTACTACTTGTGCCTCACCACTATACTCTGCCATGACTCTGAATCCTCGTCCATACTCTGTGATAAAACTAACTGGGTACTTGGTACCTTTGAGATCATTTGAATGTGATTTGAAATGGAAACAATGACAGCTTGAAACATCTTGTAACACAGAAGCAACAGGAGATGGAGGTTTTGGAGTCATTAAAGGAAAAATTTAGTCTTCGTAAGTGGTATTTTTCAGGGCTTTTTGAGATGGATCAACATGTTATGCAGGGGTGTGGAAGTACTGACCCTACAAAGGAAAAAACGTGAGCATTGTAGTGTCTGAATGTCAGGTATTTAAGAATTAGAGTGCTTGGAATCAATAGTACATTTGAATATATACATGTGGATTTAGCTGATACGTTAGATTTACATATCAAGAGAATTTGTAAGCTAACTGGATTTTTTGAAGCAATGTTGTATAAAAACAGTGTGGGTAGAAATTTACATGAAAGTCTATCTTATTGTTCAGTTTGATGTCTTTATAGAAAGCAAATGCTGGTATGTTCCTGCCTTATTCCCCACTGCTTCAACACTGTGATTCCTAGTGCAGAAGACCATCATTAGGCTTTCAATATGAAGGATCCTTGTAGGTTGTGAGAGCTCTTAGCTAGCTAAGGAGATACTGCTGCCTTTTAAAATGGAAAAAAAGGATTCAGTAGAGCTGCTTTTCATGTAGACACAGCCCACCATTTGGAGTGTGGCTTTCTGGCCATGACATTTGACTTTTTGTTGAGCATTTGGTCTGTCTTCCCCCCCTCTTTCCACACAGATTGTTTCTGGACTTATTTTTTTTTTTTTTTTTTAGTATACCTGATCTCTGCAAATTGTTCTTCTGTGGTTGGTTTTGCTTTTTAACTCTGTCTGATGGAGACAGTCCTTTGGGTTGTCCTTGATATTAGTGTACCATAAAGCAGAGAGGATCATAACAGTGAATCCCTTCCTGCCTTTTCCTAACTGGTGAAAATGATAAAAAAACAGGCTGGCTAAACAGTTCTTCCTTTTCTGTAGTACTGCAAAATTCTGTTTTGTTGATTTTAGGGGGGGTTGTTTTTTGATTAAACTTGTATAACAGGACAGACAGACTTAGTCAAAAAGACATTTCTATATGTTAATGAATTAATACATTCCTTGGGTTATTATTCATGACCCAGTTTGCTTTCATAAAAGTAGCAGATTGATTAGGAAATAATTTGAATATAAGCTAGCTAGAAACAGAAAATATGTTTAGATTCATGTCTTTTTAGATGCTTTCCTTTGAAAATATGTGGTGATGTTAGGAGAATTTGGCTTGGAAGTCCACAATTATTGAACTTAACAAGAAATATGTTAACTTGCATTTTGCCACCTACAAATCCTTATGAATTATGACTAGTATGAAAAGCTGCTTCTTTAACTTAGAATTACCAGTATTTACCCAGACATTTTTTAGTTCATTGCATACTTCCCTCTTCCAAAACCTTAATAGGACACTCAAAGAAACTGTAGTAGAACATGTTGTAGTTTGTTCCTTGTCTTTAACAAAAAAAGGAGGTATATATACCTGATACATGCATGTATTTGTATATGCACATATATATCTTCATATGTAAGTGTGTGTATATATATGCACCTCTACCTACTTAAATTTAAATAGTATACTAGAACTGCATTTTTCACAAAGTTGCTTTCTTCTAATTAGCAGTGTTGAAGTGTGCCCAAATGCATGTTCTAGAAAGATGAAGTTTTTAAAGATATTTTCATATGAAAACATTGAAATACAGTTTCATTAAATGGTTTTAAATTTTTCTTTATTTTGTGCTTTTTTGGGGGGGTGGACAAAGTCTGCTTTACTAGAGTGAATGGATCTACATTTGTTAAATGGTTTTCTGTATAAAAAAGAGCTTAAAGTAAGTTGATTTGTGTTTCATTTTAAAATGAATGTGTGACAGAAAAAAATTTTAAAGTTATATGCCTATGCAAATACATTGTCTTGAACTGTTCTTTACTTTGATGCCATTCTGTGTGTAGACACATTTCCAAGCAATTAGAATGGATAGATGAATTAGTAAAAGTCAGCAATTCTTCTGAAAAGCATTTCCTCCCCCACCACAGGATGGCTTTTTTATCAAACTCTTTTTGTGCGTCTCTGCATTTCATCTCCCAGGTGGTAAAATATAAATCTCTGGTATTGATAACTAAACCCCTGTGATGGAGAGAGAATGTTAATTTAGCCTTTCTATAACAATGTCTTGTTGCTCTAATTCCTTTAATTAAATCTCTGCTTTAATATATAATTGGATCTCTTACTTTCTCATCTCCTGTGAGATAATTATTGAGAACAACTCTTTCCTGCTATGTTAAGACCAGGAAGTGTTCTGTCTCTCTAACTATCGATGTAAGCACTGCTTTTAGGCAGCAGTATTACAAACATGGATCAAGATTCAAAATTATTACACAATCAGTCATTGTTGCATACTGACATAGATTTTTATGTATTTCAAAAGGCAAAAACCTTACAAAATGTCACATAAAATGTCTTTCAGTCTGGAGGTACCCATTCAAAGGGGTATAATGCATCTGTGTAGTCAGTCAGAAAACACAGACAAGTTTCTATTCAGAATACTGTTAGTGGTTGGCTTTTTTCATGCGAGATTTTTTCTTACAGTCTACAAATACTGTACTGAAAAGGGGAGTTATTAAAGTGTTGCAAGCTGTCATTTTATCCCAGCAAGCTAAACAACTTCATAACAATTTTCTATTTTAATTGCAAAATAAATGATTACCCTATGGTGAGATAGCAGGTGACGGTTGTCCATTGCTCATAGCGTGATATAGAAGTGTTTGGTATTTAATGTATTTAATACAGTGCTACAGTATGGCATTACAGATGTAATTAAGATACATTGGAGATAATGAGTGATCATGTTTAGTATAAGAATAGTATTCGACTATTTAATATTGTTACTCTGAATTTGAAAGAGAGGTGGGTTCTTCCTGGCTAGTTCAGTTTAAAATTTCAGGAATATTAATGTTAATAGATTTAATGTACTGCTTAGGTACGAAGTTAGGGCATGCTTATTGTCTTAGAACTTTACCCCTGTTTCATAGTATTCATAATATGTTGGGGCTTCTTACTGGATTTAAATTAAAGCAAACCTGATACAATCTCTAACTGGATGAGGTGGTTGAATCACCATCCTTTGAGGTGTTCAGAGGAAGTGTAAATGTTGTACTTGGTGACATGGTCTAGTGTTGAACCAAGTAGGGCTGGATAGATGGTTGGACCTGATGATCTTTGAAGGTCTTTTCCAACCAAAACCATTCTATGATTCTATAATTCTGGTAAAACATCCTGCACGTGGAGTATATTAAATGTGATAGGTATTACACGTGCCAGGAATGTCACTTGTGTATGTAATTTAGGTGTGCTCAGGTATCCATGAGGGCCTCAGATTTTCTGTTGCTTGACATGTTTGTGGTTAGATCTTCTGGAATTATCTGTAAGATCTCCACATGGGTAAATTAATGAACTTATTGTTAGTATACATCGCCTTAATGTAGCACTCTTGGAGTGGGCCTTGCTCCCTATTGCACATGCTGCTTCAAGCTGTATAGTCCAAAAACCCTATAAATCTGTATTAAAACTGGTGGTTACTACAGCCAGAGATAAACCTAAGAAATGGTAACAAGAACTAGGGGTACTTCATGTGCAAGATAATAAAATCGGGTTAAGAAATCAGTCCTTTCTCCTTAGTGCTATGCCTGGGCCAGAACAGGGGTCATGTTGCATAAAGATTCACAAACTGTGGGGTTTGGCTTAACACAGCCTTGTGTGACACTAGAAACTGGTGTGAAAAATCTACCAATACGATGCTGTTATGAATAGTTTTATTTGTTTATTTGTTCTTTGAGCAATATGTGCAATAGATATTTGATCCTCTCAAGAGCACTGCTTATTTAACTTTCTGAAGAAGTTCAAATTTTTCATTAATATGTCACTCAACTGATTTTAGTATTTGAGCTTTAAATTAATTCTATGAAAAATCATTGTCATTACTGTGAAGCTTATTCTACTCTGAACGTGTGCAGTACATACAATGACCTGTCATAGAACTCTTCTGGATTCATCCCAAAGAAATCCCCTGTATTTCTAGGATCTTTTGTGAGAGGAATACACGTCAAATTGTTGAGATCAAAATGGAGTGATGTTTGTGTTACTTGATGTGCCATGTGATGTAAAACATAAAATGGAGAGCAACATTTGAGGGGTAATTTTCAGGAACATGAGAGATTCAGCGGTCAGCTGTATTGTGCTATGGCAACCGAGACAGGACTGGCAACTCCTTTGGGTAAAAGATGCCCACAAAGGGCAGGGATTAATTTAATGAGCACCTTATGCTCCCTGCACAATATCCACTGAAGTCTTTGCTTCTAATCCACTTATTATGGGCAAAGAAATTTATCTGGTGGCTCAATTATTGGATTTTTTTTTTCCCCTCCGTGTTTTCCACTCCCCCATTGATAACAGACCTTGAAACGCTTCGGAAATGAAAACATTAATCTGAACTGCAGCAGCTGATGATATTTAACAATTTCTGTATGAAATGACTTGTCTTACATAACATGGTACTTGCAAGCTTCTAGATAACAGATGTTTGTTAGATTATTTTTTCTGTGTGTTACTTTCCAGTAAGTAGAAGAGCTAAAATGAAGTGTGAAGTGATCCTTTGATGAGCACAATAGAGTATAAGGTTGAGCAAGCTCCACCTACTTTGTGAAGGCTCTCTCAGACTCATTCCACGTGTAATTGTGTTTCTTATGATGTCCCTGTCTTCTCAGACTTTTTGATCTGTGCATTACAGTTGATAAGGATTTGCTCCTCAGGAGTGTATTGACGCCTAGTTATATAATCAAAGAAGTTGTCTGTAGATAAGATATAAACTTGTTAATATTTGCTACTAACTAAATGTTGTGCTGTGCTTTACCTGAATAGCCTTGCCTTGGACACTTGTCCCCATGGATACTTGCTTTGTGATACCTCTGTGTTTTGGATCCACATATCCCCCTTGAAAATGGTGGTCAGAAGCCCATATGTAGTTGTTATAGAACTTTCCTTCTACAGTAACAGCATATCCTGACTCATTCAAGTTCATTTTAATCCCGTAGCCTTTCTAGTACTTCATATTATGTATTATACATATTATGTATCACATTCTGTGATAATCTGTAGCTGTGTGACCACCAGTCCATCTTTTAATCAGTTATTTTACAAAGAAGCTACCTATTTATTGTGAGCAGTCATTTTTCACACTTCTTTAACAATGAAATCGCACCTACTCCATTATAGAAAACATTTGTTATGGTTCCAACCTGCATAGTATTTGTTTTGGAGACTTTTTTTTTTGTTTGACCTGTCTATAGAATATCAGAAACACATACTCTTATCAAGCACCTAACTTATAAAACTTTTTAGTGATGGAGTAATACCTTTTATTGCATTGCTATTTTGATTCTCTTGGAATTAACCTTCATTCTAGTATTTTGTGAATTGAGGCTGTTTTGTGTTTTACATCATGAATATATATTGGCTGAACCTAGACTAATAATTCAGAATAGTTTATCATGTGAGGAAAAAACCCAACCTTTTCAGGATAAACAAATATACTCAAGTATACTTCAGATGTCTGTCCGTTGCTCATTGTGGTCTGGTCCAGAAAATTTTGCTTTCTCTTCTGTCCTTTTACTTGTGGCTAAAAATCTGTTCAATAATGGTAGAAGAGATTTGTGCATTGTTTGAGGGTGAAGAACTGCTTTTCATGTAACACTTCTCACAGTGTAATGTGGTTGGGGAACTTACGAACCAGTTTCTTTTTCTGAATAATAATGGTATTAAAACACAGCTGTCATTGACTTAAAAATTATTATTGTAGTACAAGTTATTTCCTTAAAAGAAGCAAAGTTCTATTTAAATATGACTACACAAGTCAAATTTCTGCTGAAAACTATATAAAAAGTTTCAACACCTACAGTTTCATTATAAAACAGCAGGAAATAAAAGCTTTTGGATTTTATGATAAATACTCCTTTTTTCATCAAAGAAATTTCTCAGGATATATTTGGCTTAGTAGATGCAATGGTTGTTTTACTGGCTTTATAGAATAAAACCTCCAGGCTTCAGAAGAGCTAGTGGTGTGGATACTGGAGAAGGAAGAATAGAGCTTATATAGATATATATTTTTAATTATTAATTTAGAAATACCTGCACAATGTGCAGCTCCTGCCTTTTAGCTGAACTGTGTTCATCTTGTAAGATAGGTGCTCCATATGGCATCTATGTGGGGGTCTTTGTTGTTCTTTAAACTGCTTGTCTTTAACTTCTGTAGACTGGAAACTAAATCCCAGCTATCGTTATCTGTGAATTCTTATCTCTAGTTGACAGTGGAAGACAATTCAGCTGGATAAACAAGGATCCTGTATTCTGTGACTTCTCTTGTTTCTTAAGTTTCTCAGGCCTGGGAGAAAACACAGAGCTCTCTTAAATGAAATTTCATAGTTCTTGTTTGAAGGGTTTGAAGATCAATATTGTGATGAACCTGTGAAATGACATCAGGGAGGGCTTGCTTTTTTCAGCTACAAAACCTGCATCTGGAGCAGAATGCAATCATTGACATGAATATTGAAATTCAGATATATGTTAATTTAATCCCTGCAGTACATTTCACCTATTATCCTCACTATGTAAAATTGACTGTCTAGGAATAGTACTTTGTTGCTGTATATATGTTTTGAAAAATCTAAAGCTTTTGTCACAAAGTAGAAGTTTCTCCTGACAATGCCATTAGTTACAAATGTTCATAGTAAGTGCCATGGTACAGTTTACAATATGCAGGAGTTACACTTTTAGTTAGAATAGAGTTTCTTAATTGAATGTAACTCACTGTGAACAGAAAAAGGAACAGCATTTAATTTACTAATGTGCTGGTAGATAGCTATTCAATTCAAGAATAGAATCTATATTCACATGTGGTGCCTATGATGATGAGAGAAAAAATATATATGTATGTATGTGTATGATTTCATTACATATGTCTGCTTCAGGACCAAGCTACTGGTAGTTAGTACTATTCATCAAAACTGAGCTTTTCTTTTCATTTTGTTTTACAGAAGAAGCGAAAACAGAGTACTCAAGATGAAGATACAATCAGTATCTGCAGCTTGGATGCAAGTGTGAGTAATTTTGTTTTCCTTTTGCCTTTTCTCTCCACCCACCAAATGAATGTATGGCTATTACAGGTGCTCTGAAACAAATCTGCTCATTGTTTCAGCTGTGTTATTTTCATACGTAGCATGAATAACTTGTTCTGCTTATTTAAACTAATTTAAATTTGATATATTATTGCTTTTCATTTTTCTGTAGTAAAACTCTTAAAAATCAAGGGTCAGAATGAGAGCTTATTGTAAAGCAATGAATCTTTTGTTAGTAAATAACTATCAGGATAAGAAGGCATTGTGAATGCAGGACTTAAAATCAGTTCTTTTATCCCATTGCACAGCTGTATGAGTGGGTTTATTTCAGTTATGTCAGTGGTGACTAATGCTGGTGGTGTGAAGCTGTGTAATGTAATTTTAATGTAACTGAGGCCTACATGTGTCGCTGCAGAAGTGATGTGCACATCACATACAGCCATGCAATTCCATCACACACTACAGATGTGAAGCCAATGGAAAACATGTAGACTTTCCCTTACAAATAGACAGTTTCTGACTCACGGATTTTTTTCTGTAAGTAAAGGTGAAATACAGACTTGGTTTAGTATTTAAAAAACCACTAAATTATTACAGTGACTGATGTCTACTTACTTTGAAAATAAGCTATGAGGACTGAACTCTTTCTGTTGATTTTGGTGGATGTTGAGTCAAAGTGTTAATGGGTGCAACTACACAGTAAACTACAGAGTGGGTTGTTTTTCAGGTAAAGTTGTGACATAAGGATACAGTTGCAGTTCTCATTTCAAATACACAAATACAAGTAGATGTAGGAAGAAAACTTAGCACTCCTTCTGGTCAGTGTATCATTGTTTTCAGTGTTTCGTTTACAGTCAGCTGATGAACCAGTTTTCACTTACTATAGAACTCTCAGAGTACAGACAGAAAAAGCAAGTTAAGAAACCAGACAATAAAAGCTGCATGTTTAAACAGGCTTTTCTTTAACTATGAGACTTTATTTTTGGTTTTGAAGTATGCATGTTCCTTGAAGAAGCAATTATGTTTGAGGGTTCACCTGCCAGGGTGCAGGCTCTTGTAGGTGCTTCAAGTCAGGTGCATCCAGCACTGTTCTGGAGATACTAAGCCCACAGTACCTTGACCCTGATTGTTAGCTAACACTTCAGTGTTAGTTAATTACATCAGACCTTACATTGGGCCTGACTTTAAAGGAATTGTTTTTCCTTTAAAGGAATTTTAAATGCTATTTCAAACTTAGGAAATGTTATTTCCTTGATACTGTTTTTCTGCATAAGCATTGTTATGGGCAAGACAAGTGAATATAAACATGAACTGAAGATAAAGCAATTGATTAAATGTTTTTATGCTGATCTATGAAACAATGACTACTAAAGCTGTTGACTTTTTTCATTAAAATATTTGTGAATCCCTACTTTAGAGTTATCTTGTCAATAAAATGTGTGAAAGGCTGTTAAGAAAACTATTTCCCGCTCTCTTCAATGAGTAACTTCACAATGGATTTAAAATTCAGTAGTGAAGTCTGTATTCTTAGAAAATTGTAGGGAGAGAAGAGTGAGAAAGGAATGGATGAAGAAGTTTGAATGCTTCCTTATAGGGCTTCAGAATTACTCAGGCCAGTAAGGTGGGGAATATCCCATGAGGAGGATAATGGCCAGTGGCATTCAGTGTATCTTGGATAATGACTGGTTTATTTAAATGGAAAATTTATGTAAATATTAGTTGATTTATCTTTTTTGCTTGAGGTAGCCTCAAGCATGTTATGCTTTTTATCTTTTACTAGAAAGTACTGATTATCCTGTTGTACAGCCAGACAGAATATATACTGTGTCTTCTGTGTTTGAAACTTACTTTGCCCTGAACTGTACTATACTATAATACTACAATTTTCTATCCAGCATGCGATACTGTGCTCTCATCACTGATAAGAATTGGTGTTAAGGCCTGTGGCTGTGAGAGAAGGTTTGAACTGTCAGGATAACTTCCTCTGAGGTGGAATGTGCCTTTGGCTTGAAACATTAGCTTGACATGTAACTTCAGACCAACACCCTGAGTTATCTTAGCTTTAGGTAACAGTTCAAGTGTGCCAGACCAAGTACCAAAACCTGGTACTGCTGACATTAAAACAAGCTGGGCAGGAAGGATTATGTCGTTTCTAATGACTGTTGTTCCTGCCACTTGGATTCTAATGATCCTGGTGTTTTAGAGGAGGACTATTGCCTTTGTGAGCTTTCTGGATATTGCAAAGAAACACTTACCTTTCCATCCACATGGTATTTTGCTGGTGGATAATGATAAAGGCAGGGCTGATTATGTATCTAGATTGAACGCCTGCTCCTTAAGTTCTAGGTGTGTCATGTAGTTCAAATATACAGGAGAGTCTTCTAGCTACATGGTGGAGAGCTGCAGTGTGAAAGGGTTAGTGGGAATTCAGTAGTCATAGCTGAATAGTTCTCTGCTATAGAAGTGTTTTCTTCTCTGTGTGTGCTTTAAAAGCACAAGAAAAGTGAGACGTGTAAAAGTTGCTGTGTATGCACCACAAGATGTGTCTCTTGTGGTGTTGTGATACTTCACCTACTCTGCAGTGGTAGAATTCTGGCACAGGGTGTCCTGGATGCCAGAGGTCTTCAGAAGTTCAAAAAGCAGATTGGACCAATTAATGGGGGAAAAGCCCAACAAGAGCTATTAGACCAAGTGAAACCATCCAGCTGAAGAAATCCTTGAACTTGTGCAATTCTGGAGTCTGTAAACTACATATCACTAGGTGTTTACTCTGCTTGCACACAGAAAGTGGACAGCTATTATTTGCTGTTGCCTGAGACATGGTAGTGGCGTCAGAGAGCCACCCTTAGCTGGAGTCAAAACCATTCTGAGGTTGCTTTATTTTGCCCAATATCCTACCTTTTTTCTTCCAATAAGATAGTGAGTACACTACACTTAGTTGGAGCTGTTGGGTTGTAGCATTACATAAATAAGTAAAAATGTTCAAGTTACTCTGTCTAGCAACTCTCATATCTTTGAAAAGATGTGCTAAACTGCTTATGTGCATATCCTCAATGAAAGCATTTATTTTCCAGGGCAGTGCCTAAGAGTATAAAAATTTCAATACATCTGTTCTCTATTATGAATTTAGATTCTAACTGGGATAATTATATATTATTAAATTTTTGCAGATAATAAATCTCTCAGGCTCTGTAATAAAACTGGTTATTTTTTTATTAAATAGGTATGTATTTGACAAATAAGTGCATTAGACTTTCCTGTGCAGCATACTTCCTGCTTTACATAATTAGGTGAATGACTGTTGGTCCGTTCTTCCAGTTCACTTTGCTGCTGATTTAAGGCAGCGCTGTCAGTCATATGCTGCAAGCACTGCTCAGGGATATGCCTCCTCTTTGTACTTACCAGTGAAAGATAGGAGCATCTTACTCTGTCTCAAGTTTCCAATTTGTGTAAATGTATCCATTCACCACTACTGTTCTGGAGAGAGAGGTGGGTGGTGAAGAAAGAGGGTACTAACCTAAGACTGGAGTTGTTTCATAACTTGGAAAGGCACATTCATATGGGTTTCCAGCCAATTTACATCATTATCTGTCTGAACTCTTTATAAAAATAGATCATCTTTTTTTGTGACTGACCACTGCCAGACACACCTGCCTTTTCCAGGGCAGTTGGTCATCAAGACAGAATTTCCTTTCACAGGAAATGCTGTTTGGAGCTTTGCTGACTCAGGACGAGGACTGGTAACCTAAGCATGTTAAATGATCTTTGTATTTGTTTAGTGATCTGGACTGGTATTTATGCTTCAGGAGTTGATAAACTGGCTTATTAAACTGACTTGGTCTTGGCTCATTTTATTGCCAGCTGAAAGTAGTGGATTTGTAAATCCTCTCAATGTCAAATAGTCTGTGATAACTTGTGACAGATGTGGCCACCAGGCTGTGAAGGCTGAAGGGCGTGTGAATATGTGGCTGCTGTGGTTTGAAGTCGGTACTTAAAGGAAAATGCACGTTATCTGACACACTGTTGTTGGCCTCCAGTGGAAAGCTTACCTTGTCTTGAGTCTATACAGTTAACTCAGCCTGTAAGCGTGTTTTATGCTTGTGCTCTTAAAATGGTGATATGTTCTAGAGCGATTTGCATATGCATTCTGATTTACAGACATGTGATTAACATGGCTTATGCAAAGTTGAGATTGTACAGATGTCCTTTTCATAGCTTGGAGCGTTAGGACAGAGAAACTGAGACAACTTTAAAGATCATAGATGGCCAAGTACTTTTATGTGTTTAAAACACCTCCCCTGAGCTCTACAGTTCTCTCTGTTCCTCTTTGTGCAGACAATACGTCTCTTCTTTCTTAAATTCGGAGCTGCTTCCAGATTTTTTTTCTGTCTATGCTTTTACTCTTTGTGCTGCTGCCACTTTTGTTCTTTTCTGATACCCAGAGTTTGAAACATGTGTCTTCAGTCTGTGCAACCTACTGAGCCTGGTGGGATGCTGGAGGAACACAAGAGCTTGAGCTCCTCATCCCAGTCAGGTAGCCAGTTCTTTCACTATGCTCTGCACCTTTTTTGGAAACAGGGTATCCATTCAGTTTCTGTATGCCAGGTGTTCTTTGGGCATTTTGAACTGTAACACATAGCATTTCCTACAAAGCAAAGGGATGATGTATTCTGTTACCTGGAGAGTTTTACTTAGAACACTCAGCAAGTTAGTTAAAAGCAATGTGTTTTTTATGGTTATTGCAAAAAGGCCAATTGCAAAGTAGTTGAAAACTTGTAATAGCTGATACCATGAGCCTTCTGAGTCTCAAGTCCATAAGGTCATAAAGAACTCAAGAGTTATGCACAGCAAAAACATGGTAAAGCCTAATACAAAACTCACACTTTTTTCAGAATACAGTTATTTAAGCAAAATCCTGTGAAGAGGCAGCTCTCTGCAATCAGTTGTATGTGAAATTTATTGTCTTGTTATATTAAAGAGAAGGAACATAGTACAAATACGTGATGAACTTAACAAGTAAAACACTTTCATAAAATAAAATTCCATATGCAAAGCTTCTTAAGAATTATTTTAACTATATAGATCAATTGTTATTACTGAAAATAAAACTCTTCCAAATGGTCATTTGCTACTGCATTCTGAACTGGAGAAGTGTTACTGCTCATCTGTCTACTTCCAAGTTAATAAAATACACCCCAATATAAACCAAAAAGTTAAGCTGTATTTGCATATACTACATCAAAGTTCATTAATTTTGATTGCTTTTAGTGCTGAGTGAATATTTGTTATGTATTTGAGAATCAATATAACTGAAACATTCTTTGACCTAATTAAACTTAATTATAAACTCAATAATATTTGATTGCTAAGGTATGGCAAGCTAGCTTTGAAAAGCTTAGAGAGGATTACTTATATGTCGGCTTATCAGAGTTGAGATAATTAAAATACATATTGTATCTGGGTCTTTTTATAAACTGGTCTGTTGCATGTTCACTGTATAAAAGGCCTTCAGCTTGCCCAGTAAGGTGTATACAATATGGTTGAATTATGCATGACTCTTTAATATTGCTCTATTACTTGGGCGGTCAGTGCTCCATCTGGATTCAGATTTGATTATAAAGTGACTGTTCTTAATCCATTATTAATTCATTATAG
The DNA here is from genome assembly GCA_022605575.1 of Laterallus jamaicensis coturniculus. Taxonomy (NCBI): domain Eukaryota; kingdom Metazoa; phylum Chordata; class Aves; order Gruiformes; family Rallidae; genus Laterallus; species Laterallus jamaicensis. The sequence continues at coordinate 11,623,695 of JAKCOX010000011.1, forward strand.
ACTAGACACTGCTGTTGGGTATTTATTGGAGTAGTGTGCTATCATTTATTTTAAGGTTATTGTTTATTATTCTCATGCGATTTCTCACTAAGCGATGAAAAAAGTATGAACTGATGGTTATGCCTCACTCTTCTTCCCTTCTGTCCCCCCCTTTCTCCTCCTAGCGTGATCTCAGACTTCCTGTGCAGTGTTGCAATACAATTACTCTTCATTTCTGTGAGCAGCTTCTCAGAATTTGGCTAATTGTTCCTGTAAGTCTCAGAGATTATTCTGGTGAAGATACCAAATGTGTGTTGAAGTTGCACATCTTCAATACAAATCTATCTATACAAATATGCCAGATCCTTTGGAAACATGGACCAAACTGTCGTAAAACACATTTGCAACTGGGTATTGAGTAAGAAAATAGTCTCTTGTATGAATTCACAGTTTCTGAGAATTGAAGCTGATCTGTAGGTACCTTAAATGAAGTAGGATTGTTAAAACTAAATTTCTTTAAGGTGTAACTCAACTATGTCAATATCTTCCTGTGACTTGCTAGCATCTATTTGCTCCTGTTTAAATTCATGTACAAGACATAATTTGAATACAGCATCCTTTCCTGCAGTACAGAGAATTCATTAACCTCAGGAAAATAGTTCCTTTTCTTTTTTGTTTCAGAAGCAGGACATGGAATTAAAATACTTTGACTAATTAACATATAGCAAATTCAGTACAGCTCTGCCCATGTACAAGACTATTAAGTGATTCTGTACGTGTTAAGGGTTCCAAGCATGTTTTTTTTCTTGATTATTTAAATTGAGTTTATACAAAAGATATAAATAAATTTATGCTTTTTCAGGGAAACAGAAATCGCTTGTATCTGCATTAACCCAGAGAAATCTACCAGTGTCTGTCTTGGTCTTTTAATGTTGGTGCTTTAGTAGGATCCATCTTACCTTTTAGCAGCTATAGCTATGAGTTATCCAGATTTTCTTTACTCTTTAGAAATTTGGTTTTATTCTTTTTATCTTTTTTTTTTTTTTGACAAGAAGATAAACAAGAGATCAGCTGTATCTTGCCTTGATGCTGTCTATGAAATGTGTTTTGCAGCAAAGGGAAGATACTACAGAAGAGACTGAGAAGGTAATACAGGTACAGATTTCAGACAAGTTGTTGGGATGTGTATGTGTTGTGCAAGAATGTAGAAACTGCTGTGCTTCTGGGCTTGTGCTACAGTTGCAGGACTTTTTAAATCCTTTCCTAGAATTTCCTTTTCTAGTTCTGTTACTCCTCTCCTTCTGGATGCCCTTTTGAATAGATTAGTTCAGTTTTAAGTGACCTACAGTGATCATGTAGTCTAACTGTCTGAACAATTCAGTGCTGACAAAGTTAAAGAGTATTATTAATGGTATTGTCTAGATGCCTCTTAACACTGAAGGGCTTGGGGCATCGACCACTTCTCTAGGAATCCTGTTTTGGTGTGTGGCCACCCTGTCGGTAAGGAGATAGTTCCTTATGTGAAGTTTGAACCTCCTCTGGTGCAGCTTTGAACCATTCCTATGTGTCCTATCACTAGATCCCTGGGAGCAGAGCTCAGCAGTTCCCTCCCCTCTTGCCCTCCTCTGGAAGCTGTAGAGAGCCATGAGAAAAATACATGAGACTGAAAAGGAATTTTATCTTCAAGAATGAAAAATAAATTGTTATTTTTATGATATCTGCATCTAACACTGTTTCTCTGTCTGATTCATTCAACAGCACTATGCGTAAGTCTGTGTTAGAGTGACAAGAATTAGCTTTGGTCTTAACAGTAGTATATGCTAGGTTCAGTTCAGTCTGGCTGCCTGGTTAACTGAGGGTTCTAAATGAACTTTGCAATTTGTACAGAGCTCTGAAGCAGTAGATTACACTGCTTGTGGCAGATACTTATACTTGTTTTCAACATGGCAAAATCGGGAGCATTTGTGAACAGAATTAGCCAGATGCTGTTGACAGCTGTGACGTTGGATATCCATCAAGAAATGCATGTGGTGATTGACTTGAAGGTTTGCAAAGGAGATGTAGTTACGCTTTCTTAGTGAAATTGAGTCAAGAAGCAAGAGTTATCGTAGTTTTGCTGGTTTATTTGGAGGTCAAAATGACAACTGTTATTATATCTGTGGTGATACATATTATATAATCCAATGCATTTTCTAAAACTAAATTTTAGACGTCATCTGGTAACTATATATTGAATCTATAATATGGACCATGAAGACAGAATCTGTAAGAAAATTGAAGGCTTCATATAAGCCCCTTAGTCAGAGAACTGTGTGTGCCCCTTAGTCAGAGAACTTGTTCAAAGCTGTGTTATACTTTTGATTAAAACAGTCTACCTATAATTATCCCACAGAAGAGGGATATGATGGCCCATTCATCTTCAAATAACTGCTGGGAAATGGTGACATAGTCCAGCGTTTACTGAAGTCTCAAGTGGAAGTCAGGTCAGGATTTCATTGAATTAGCATGGCTGTATATTTTAAAGTCCATAAATTTCTGTAATGCAGCTACATTTTGGCTGTGCTTCTAGAAGTGACCAAACATAACAGGAAATTAAGTTTGTACATAAATACACCGGAATGTCTCTGTAACATCATAGGGTTAGGATAGGCCTTTTGAGGGCATTTGTCCCATCCTTCTCAGTTGTTGAATTAAATGATAATGAAGTTATTCATTACAGATATTTCTGCAGAGCTTTTTAGAAGCCTCTGCTGCTTCTGCAGGCAGTCTAGTCTAGAGCTTCTCTGTGTCTACTGTTAATGAGATTTTCCTAGTTACAAATGAGTTTAAGACACTGCCTTATACCATTCATGGTAGTTGAGAACAATGTTAGACTATAAAATCCATGGAACAGATATGGGCAAGGGATTCTGTTCTACACTTTTCACTGTAGCCAGGGCCTACTGATAAAAGTAATTTCAGCTGATGTCTTTTGCTTTACAAGAGTTAAAGATGATAATTTTAATGAAGTAATATGCAGCAATGGTTGATCTTTTTGGTTAGGCAAATCAGAGGAGGTACTACTTGCATCAGCAAAAGAGAAGTTAAAATAATTTTAGCAGTAGCTCTGCCTGGCTTTCATTAAATACTAGACTGTGTCTGCCTGTATCTTCTTAAGAAATCTGCTGTAATAGTTTTGGAGGGTTTTGGTTTTTTATTTTTAATGTGTGGGTTTGGTTTTTTTAGTCTGTCTACACTTCAGCAGGAAAAATGTTATCAAACAACATACCGAGCAAGAATTTAGCAACACAAAAAGCAAAGACAAGCCTCATAACTATAAACCTTACCAGTGTTTTGTCAGTAGTACTATCACTGTACAAATTTTTGTATTGAGCACTTCCTACTTTCTGCTGCTGTCAGTACATTGAAAATCCCCATTGTTTCACAGACATGTTTGAGATTATGTAGTATACTTGGCTTCTATATATTCCAGCATGAGCCTTAAGTTTTCTGTGCAACTGTCAGTGAACCATCCAACCTCTCACTTGATCAGATTCTTATCTGCAAAATACAAACACTCAGGCTTGCTTGTTTTCCCAAGTTGCTTTGTGGCCAAAGTGGAAAAATTTCTAGTGATGTGCACTGCTGGTGCTGACTATACATGGAAGTGGTATTACCAATGCAGGCTGTTAACCAAGGTCACTTCAGTGCACAGTGGTGTAGGAAGACATAAGCTTAATGTTTATTGTATCAGAGAAGAGTAATGTGGTTTTTCATAAGAGTTTAGTTTTCTCTGGGGACATCTTTCAGGCCATGGTAATCTTGGAAGATTATCTCTGGATAGCAGTGATTTCTCAATTCATTTTGTAGCCCTTAGGTCTCCTTACATCTTAAGGGGAATTAAAAAAAAAAAATTATTACTTCTACCATTTCATTCTTAGTGTAGCTATGCAGTCTGAACAGGTGAAGGATATCTGCTTACAGCTGCTGACTCATTGTTATGCAACTGCACACTATTTTCTAGCTATGGTGTGGAAAGCAGCAAGGAGAGGGGAAACCCCCCCTGAAGACACGTTTGGAAATGTCCTGAGAGTGTTTTGCAAAAACTGATACATTTTTGTTTACAAGTGTGTGAATGTGTTTCTCAGTAGAATATTAGTGCATCAGCTGTACTGATGAGCAATGAGAATTCAAACTCACAGAGCAGTGCACTTGTTGGTTAAGCTACAACCACTGACATGCAGGAGGCTAAAGAAAATAATTTAGTCACTTTAGATGCTACAGGCCTATGATGCATAGGGCATTACAGGACCCTACAAGCCTGCCTTAGAAAAATTAGATGTTAACATTTTCAGATTAGACCGAGGCTTTTCAGTTTATTCTGAGCACTGGGCTATCATAAAATCATCCTGCCTGTATGTGAACAGAACATCTCCAGTAGTAACTTCTGAGATCTTTACAGTTATTTGAACTTGTTCATTTAGATAACTCCAAAAACCAGTCAGTACTAAATACAATCATTTTACTGTGAGCCTTGTAGGTTCATACAAGTAGTCTTCATCAATTCTAAATTTGCAGGGTCAAATCCAAATCTGTTGCTATATCGGTGGATTGTTTCACTTACTCCTCTTGTACCCTCTTCTAATTCAGCCATTAGTTGGATTAAAAGGTCTATTCTGTTAATTGTTAAAGCAATGGTTGTATAACAACCTTGCTCATGCTTTTCACCGCTGTTCTCAAGGAAACCAATACTGTCTTAGGAAATGGTGCTGTGTTTGTACATAGAATGTATTGTTTGAACTCTGTATGTATAACTGATGATAGAGGTTGCCCTTTGAATTATGTTGCCCCCAAGAGCTTAATCTGTTAATGGAGGAGGGATTCACTTGATATATCTCAGTAGTCTGGCTTCTTTAGTGAAAATTTGGAACATTTGAGTAATAAGTTTATTCTGTACTAGCAGCACATTTCTGAAAAGTTGAGGTATTTTGTAATGTTTTTTTTACTATTATGTGGATACATAACTGATTATTAAAGCTTTTAAGAGTTCTTATTACATAAACCAAGATTGTGTTCCTACTGGTATAACTATACAGTATGTAGATATCCTGGTAATTAAAAGAGCACCAGCAGCATTACAAGAATTACAATTTACCTGTTTAAGCCCCAAGTTCTAATGCTGTGGTTTTGCTTTTCTGTGTTATAAGCTAGTTCTTCGAAGAAATGGAAGAACTGCTTGTTAACTGGCTTTTTTTGAATACATTCCCTTTCAAGTGATCTCTTATGTTAGTTTTGAATTATGAGACATGCAAATGAAAATGTATGATGGTTGAGGCTTAAACATATAGCCTTGGTAAAAAGTTTTGGTGTTCTTTGTGTAGCTGTTACTGTTCTGTAAATATTAATGAAGAACTTAGAAAGTAATTTGAATTAATTGCAGACTTCCAGAAGTGCAATGATTAACAAAAAAAATACAAGCCCTTAGCTGGAGGGGTAGAGGCTGGCAGTGAATTCCTTCTTCCCATAAAGTTAATGAAATTTCTTCCAGAAACTTTTCATTCAACCAAAACGTTAGGGACCTGGTTGACGACAGGTTGGCTATGAGCCAGCAGTGTGCCCTGGTGGCTAAGAGAGCTAATGGGATCCTGAGGTGCATCAGGAGGAGTGTGGCCAGCAGGTCAAAGGAGGGGATCCTCCCCCTCTACTCTGCCCTGGTCAGACCCCACCTGGAGTATTGTGTCCAGTTCTGGGCTCCCTGGTATAAAAGAGACAGGGATCTCCTTGAGAGAGTCCAGAGAAGGGCTACGAAGATGATGAAGGGCCTGGAACATCCGTCCTATGAGGAAAGGCTGAGAGAGCTGGGGCTGTTCAGCCTGGAGAAAAGACGACCGAGGGGGGATCTAATCAACGTTTATAAATATCTTAAGTATGGGGTGCAGGGGGAATTGGCCTGCCCCTTTTCTTTGTCAGTGGAGACAGGACAAGGAGCAACAGCTGCAAATTGGAGCACAGGAAGTTCCACACCAACATGGGGAGGAACTTTTTCCCAGTGAGGGTGACAGAGCCCTGGGACAGGCTGCCCAGGGAGGTGGTGGAGTCTCCTTCTCCGGAGATATTCAAGACTCATCTGGATATCTATCTGTGCAGTATGAGCTGGGGAGCTGCTTTGGCAGGGGGGTTGGATCTCTCGAGGTCCCTTCCAACCCCTACAATTCTGTGATTCTGTGACCTTGATTGGGCGAAAATAGTAACAAAGACAAGTTGCAAGTTTTAATAGGCATATGCTCTTATTACTTACAGGTATCTTTGTATCAGGTCTGTCAGCATCTGAATCAGATATTTTTGTGTAATGTTTATCTGTTGTTGCGTCTAAAAGGTGTTCTGTGATGCATAAGTGATGATACGTAACCAGGATGGGACATTAGGAAGGACAGTGTGCGTTTAGATTTTTCATGAGAGCAGAAGCATTCTTTGAGAGTCTGCACTAGTGTTTGTTATACCTAACTACTTACTAAATACCTATTAAGTAAAGTTCTGAAAGTAGTGCACAGGAGTTGGATGAAGTTTTTCTTACCTCTTTTATGAAAGCTGCGCAGTTGCTGACAATTGTCTGAGCATGGTTGTCATGGAATAGGTGTTATATACATAATATTATTCATTGCGTGTATTGTGCTTTTTCTGGGAGAGTGGTTGCTTTCATATTGTGGTTCTTGCTTCCATTTGAGGCGTACTAGTTGTGCTCCTTTTGTGACTTTTTTTCTTTTGTATCATCGCTTCTTAGAATAGCACAGTGACTTCCTGTGCACCGTGTGAAATTTGCTCTGTGTTGAAGCAGCTTGTGAATTTTGATGTTTGAAGACATCTTTGATTTGAGAGTAGAACCTCTTGCCAGGATAAACAGATTTTCATGCCTTTTTCTGCTGCTTTAACATGTTCTAAATAATGCATGTGTTGGTGGTGACTGTGTGGCATTGGCCAAAGGACTGTTGCAGGGGGCTGGGTTTCTGCCTATCTAGAATTAGGAGACCATTAATGGTTATGGCACATATTCGTCATGTGAACTTCATGTATCACCTGTCGTTCTGTGGCTTGGTTTCAGTGTTTATAAAATGCTAATGACAGCGATACAAAGTGCTATGAAAATAGAAGCTATGATTCCATTATTGTTACGTTGTATGTTTGGGATTGGGATTGAGCTGCTTTGCTTGCAGAATTTCAGGACCTGCTGCGGTTGAGTTTTTGATGTAGAATGTGTGAAAGAAGCAAATTAAAAGCAGTGCCAGGAAGTACTTTAGTACAGATGTATTAACAAGAGTTTTCTGCAGAGTCCAATGCAGTGGTGTTCTGTTATGTAGTCAGAAGAAAAATCAATGACAACCAAAGGGTAAGAGCCACTGCAGCATGTCTGAGATAAGTGATCACTGATCTCTGCCAGAACCCTTTCTACCCAGTACCTGCATCAAATTCTCACTTGATTTTTCTGCATGCAGGCTTTAAGAATATCATGCTAAATGGACACATTACAGAAGTTCCAAAATACAGTAACTGGCCAAAGAGACAGCAGAGAATAATACAATTCCTTTGCTGCTGTTGGTCATCCATCATCCTTCTACCTTCTATTTTTAAATTCAGTGATTTCCTTTTTTTTCTTGTTTTGTTTTTTTTTTTAATGGGGTGCAGAGTTGGTTGTGGAGGGAAAGACCAATAAAATAGGATACCAACTACATCTTGGGTCATGGGTGGAATTAGATGCATAACTGGCAGCTTTTGCCAAACTCCTTGGGAAGTTAATATGGTATGTCTCAGAAAAAATAACTCTCCCTATGGATTCCTGGGATGGAGGCATTTATTACTTTTTTTTCTATGAGAATAAGAGAATGAATGTTCCCTTCCATTAAATGAGATGCTTTGTTTTAAGGTAATTTATTTAGTAGCAATAGTATAGCTGTACTGTGATTCTTGCTGTTGTCATCCATCTTTCAGTGGTCTTTATTTACATTAGTGGAAAACATAAATAATGTCAGCAAATTAATAATTTTTCATCCATTAGTTAAGCAATGATGTATCTCTTGCTAGATATATCTGCTCACATTTGTCACTTTTAGTACTCTGTAAAAATAACTTCCTTTTTGTGGTGTTCACTATTTTAAGTAGGCTAAAAAACCTCTACAAATGAGAGATAGGGATGAGAACATCTTAACCAGCAGTTCTTAATACTAAACAGACCACAAAGTTTTAAATATACAAGTGCTGGATGGATTTGCTGGTAAATCTCTCATCCTCTAGTTTCATTTTAGTGACCTTAGTTTAATAAGCAAAAAATTGGTACACTCAGCAGCTTTGTTTTTTTCTTTTAATCTGGTATATGAGGTCACTCCAAACTGCAAACCTACACAAGTGAGAACAGAAGGATTGAAAGAGACTTTGTAAAACAGTGCCTGTGGGATATGTAGGTAGTTACCCAGGTAGTGAAGCTGTGCTATATTTTATTACAGCTTACATAACTTCCCTCTTCTTAAAAGTAATTCCAAACAAGGGAGTTAGAATTTCCTGCTGGGTAAAAAAAAAAAAGAGAGATGGCAGAGGGAAGAAATCATTAATAGCAACATTCATCTTTTTTCTGTTAAAGGATTGTCAGAAAAGCTAGAATGTTATAGCTCTTCCATTTGGAAGCTTCTGTATGGAAAAAGTAGGTCTTATCCTTAGGGATTATAACAGCTAATGAAGGAACCATTTATTGTTCTCAGGTTACTGCCAGTTCCTAATATGGAAAAGGTCTGAGCCAGCCAAGCTTGCACTTGTGATTTTGGAGAGGCATCACCTGAAAAATACTTGAATGGTTTCTTTCTCCTTAACAGAATTGTTAATCATAAGTACTTGAAGTGGTGTGTATATGTAGCAAAACTACATCAACAACAATTTTGTGTAGCTCTTAAGTCAGTGCAAGTTCCACTGAAAGCAGCAGTCCCTGGCGCTCCTAGGTTCTGGTATCTATGTGATGGAGATAGGAATTTACAGAAGTAGCTTGTGCTGATATTTTATGGACATAGCTTGTGAAGGTATTTGTTGATTTGCAGATACTCTGCAAGAGCAGTTAAAGCAAAACTCAACCTGTGTTTTTACTGAAGAAGCATTTTTTTTAGATTTTTCTCATAAAGAATTTGTTTGAATCTTGACTGAGGTGCTTAATGAAGTGCTATTCATTACCAAGTGAGTTTGTTTAATTATGCAGTCTCTATGCAGAAGGCTACTTAAGGGTTCACAGACAGAGAGGTAGAGGGACCCAGGCTTGTTTAGGAGAACAGGAGGAATTAGGATACTGGTCACGAAGGACATCTTGTCAAGCTGCTGCTAAGGTAAATCTTCTTCTGAAGTTTTTAGGAAGATTAAAAAAAAACACACTCAAACCTGTGGAGCAGAAGATACAGAATCAGGAACTCCCAAATCCTAAAATTTCAGATATTACTTCCATCCTGAACTCTCACATAATTTTTCACCTGGTTTGAAATTCTCCTTCTTGAAGTAGGTGGTGTGCTTTACTGGAATGGTAGAAGAAATTTATAGGGTCTTGGAAGAGGAAAATTATTTTCATAGAGGCTTTCGCTCAGAACTTCAGGGAAGTTTCATTCAAGAGAAACAATCCCAAAACATCCAGCATAGATTCACTAATATGTATTGAGTTGTTTGTTTTATGGGTTTGGTTGGGTTTTTTTTTGTTTGGTTGGTTTTTAAAGAAGCTTGGGAAGATGATGTCGCTTTATGATGAGACACTTTCAGGATACTAGAAGTAGTCTTATATGATCTGTGTTACTTAACAGCAAAAATAAATGAAAGGAAATGCTCTGAAAATAACTGGCTATTTTTTAGTCTGTACCACTCCAAAGATTGTTTAAAATACAGCAGTTAGATATCTAGCCTCATCTCTGGGCAGGTGGCTTGTGCTGAACACTAAGAGCAGATCAGGAAGAAAGGTTACCAAAATGACATTCCTGTCATGAGTCAGTGAATACATGGAGCTGACAGCATTTCTGACCCTGGCTTTCCAGCTGAATTAGTGGTTGAAATGTTGATTCTGTGTGCTGAGAGGTTCCAGCTGAGACTGTCTGCAACAGCCACATGAATCATATGGCTTTGGACAGATTATTTAAAATAATTCTAAGACCCTAGTGACTGAAAATGTCAAAGGCTATTGTTTATTAGGTCGAATATCTATTCTTACTGAACCTGTTTGTTCATGTAATGGCTAAGCAGCTAACTGAGAGACTCAACTGGTAAAAAAGACTGCTAGAGGCACGTAATCTGGTTGTTAATTTGCATTTGGCTTTACTGTTTTACCTTTCCACATTTTGTAGCAATAAAAGAGTATTGAAGAAAACAGCGATTACTTTTCTACACTGCTTGCCATGCCCAATTTTATGCTGTGTTCAAGTATGTGCTTGTTCTACTTTGTTAATTAATTCCAGGCTGCCAATTACAGGACGCAGATCAAATGCCAACCTGTTCACCATGTAGACACATCTCTTACCCGCAGTCAGGTGTTTATGCTATAGCTGTATGTGGCTGCTAGAGCAGGATGTGACTGAACTGAATAGAGAGAAGTAACCCTTTTAGGCTGAATTAAGACAAGGTGTCTTTAAAGTTTTCTTCCTCCACCCCCCTCATCCTCCAGTTATTTCCTGATACATTTTTGGGGCCAACTTTAACAAGTTTAGGAAGGAACAGGTTTAAAAAACAGATGCATGCTTCCTGAAAAGGACCGTTAATAACTTCCACCCAGTTTCACAAACAAGACATAATCCTCATCCTTTAAGAACTGAATACAGTAGGAAAGAAAATATGATTTTAGCTATTGGAATTTGGTCCCCTATGGAAAAATATTTTACAAAATGATCATATCAGCATCTTAAAAACTGTAAGCAAGTATGTTATCTCTTAGGAGTGTTTCTTTAGTATTCTTGCCTTTTTTTCCACCCTGCATAGTAGGGAGGAATAGCTGATTGTGTGTGTGTGTCTGTCTGTCCCGTTCAGTTGCTTTGCCTGTATTGGTCAGCTCACAGGCACAGCTGGTGTTAACTACCAGAGGAAGAAGGTCTCAAACAGTGGTTGCAAGGTGATGGCTGGCAGACAGCATTGTCTCTGACATCACTATAATGGTTCTGCTGCCCATATGAAAATTGGAAAAAATATCCTAGTTATAAGCCTGAAGATGGTTCGGTTTAATATTGTCCATGGTCCCTAAAGTTTGGGCATTACCAGTGTAAAATCTGTGTAGCTTTTCTTTCCAAAGAACGTCTGAATCCTGAGCCTACTTGCTAACAAACTACTTAGAGATGTCCATACAAGGGTACGTCATGGTCAGAAGGTAGAACTGAATTTGCACTATACACTTTTGTAAAGTTAGATTGAGGATGAGCACTATTGTATAGTATTTTTATGTCATTTTTCTGCATGGTGTTTGATGACATTTTCCTATTGGGTTGGACATAGGGTTGTAATGAAAGCTGCTCCTCTCTAAACGCCAGGAATCAGCATAGTTTTTTTTGGGGTTAAGATTTCCTTCTTTCTGTTTTCTCTGTATGCAAGAAACAGGTTTCTCTGTAGTAATTTGTTAATTGGGTTTCTGTCTGCTACGATGATTTAGGAAAATGCAGTATCTCATTCAAAGGTGCTTTCTCATAGTCTGGATACAAACATTAAAAATTGGCTGGCAGGATTTTTTGATCACTTTGCATCTTAGAAAGGATGCAGGGATATTGCAATGTTGACAGTAATAAATCAGAAGCTGATTCATTTGGAGGCTTTTGTAGCTCAAGTGTTGCCAATGTTGAGAAAGAACATGAGGGCAGGCAAGGATTAAGAAAGTCCCTAAACTCAAACACCACAAAGCAACCAACCTCCCTTCCACCCACCCCCTTCCCCCACACAGTTGTATCTTCGGAAAGTAATATCTGAATAATAATGGCATTATAGATATGCTGGAGATACCTAAATGTGTAACTTAGGGGGAAAACGAAGTGCTAGTAGGGTAGGTAGCAGTTGTGAAACAAGTGTGCGGCTGTAAGGTGTAAGACTATGCCGTACATAAGATCTATTGCCTATTATTGTATCTTTACCATATGTGTGAGTAATATCAGACAGGTGATTTAGTTTCATAGAGATCAGGGAGGCTGCTCATGTTCAAAAAGGTCTTTGTAGCTTCTTATTTCAGCTGTTTGGCTTATTCATGTGATGTCGTTAAAATAGCCTGCAACGACTCATTTTAATGCACATCTGCTGTTAGATAGCACGTACTAAAATAAATGTAACTTCCTGAACTAATAAAACAGATTCTTATTGTGGTAAACCAGCCATCATTTGGGGAGGATAGAAATCCTTTATTTTAATACAAATACCAGATTTAGAGGAAGCCATCATGAACATAAGCAACAGAAGTAGGTAGTCTCTAAATGTTTGTGGAAAAACAAACCCACTAAATTCCAGAGAACAGTGTGTAATAACATACCTGCTTTTCTATTCCAGATATGACGTGCATTCCGATCTTTATTATACAACTCTGCTTTTATGAAGTTGTCCTTTCAACCTTTCAGTTTTGATTCATCAGTGCAAGGGCTGGACATTTCATAGGACTTGAAAAGCTTAAGTTAAAAATGTTTTAAGTTTTTTAACTTTAATTTTTGACCTAAGTTAAAAATGTTTTGTTTTGGTTTTTTTCTTTTTCTTTTCACTGCAAGTCCCCTAGGTCATCTTGAATATCCAGTCTGTGCACTCCTCTGTCCTGTTTTGTTTTAGAAAGGAACAGAGAAGTGAATTCAAGGCGAGCTTGCAGAGCACTCTCAGAACACCTGTACCTAGATGGCCCCATATCCTGTTTTTTACCTTTTGCACCTTTTACTTTCATTTTCCTCTGTCAAATTTATATGTGGTAGAATGTTTTTGCTTCAACCTGTTAACAGCTCTGTATAGTTGCAAGTTTGGCTTTAGTTTCGTTGGGGTTTATTTCCCCCCTCACCTGTGCAATGTTGTTTGGGTTTCTTTTAAAATTTTTAACTTTTTTCTATGAGGATTATAGCTCATGGTTTCCATTGACACCCTCTTTTGTAATCAATATAACACTACCTTTCTGATACTCTAGTTATATTAAATTATACCAGTGCAGTGTTTTTCTGAAACTGACAAACTAATTTGCTGGGAGTTCTGGCAAAACTTCCTTTGATTTCAGTATGGCCAGAATTTCTCTTTAATGGATTGCTCCTCTTTAGGCCTGAAAGATGTTACAAACCCAAAAGGAAAGGTTTTTTTGCCTCTGGTTTCAGCACAGAAGCTCTTTGTTGTACTGCGCTTCAAGGTAACAAACCCAGAGAGCAGGTCTCTGTAAAGGTGCTTGCAAGCCACTACAGCTGTTGCAAATTTAGTTATGGAGAAGTGTTACCTGATCTTGTTCTGTTCTGTCACAGCCTAGCACTTGTGCACAAACTGACATTCTGAGAACTGAAGTGTGAAAGAAAATTTTTGGGGAGGAGTTTTTTTTAGTCAAGATCACTTAAACCCCTGCTTCTGTGCAAGAGTGAAGATTCAGTTGTGGTAAAAGGAATGTCTCTGTGAATTTCAGTGGCCAGTATTGTGTATAGTTTGCTAAAGGGATATTTGTAGCACATGGCCTTCAAAAGAAAAATTGTTGTACCTATCAGTTGCAGAACATGTATCACTGTACATGAAATTCACAGACAAGAATTCATGTAATGTGACCAAACCATTTCTTCAAAAATCCTTCCGCTGTGTTCTTGGATGGTATCAGACTTGCCTGAGAGGTAGGGCCCTTTATATGCCCTATGTGTAACTTTGCATATTATTTCCATGTCATCATTAGTTTTGTGTCTTTTCTATTTAAAAAAAATAAAATTCTCCTTCAGCTATGTTGCATTTTGATGATTGCAACAGCCGTCTCTTCCGACTTTACAATACCAGTTCTGCCTTCCACATATATAGCCAAATGTTAGTACAAAAGCTGTTTTCCTAAGTGATCACTTGGACCATGCTGTGCTGCTCTCTGCATTGCTCTAATAACTTCTGTATTGCATCAAACAAACTACAAAGGCTGCTGAGAGGGGACGTACACCACCACCACCCCTCACCCCCCCATATTCCATGTTTTTGGAAGAACACTCCTCAAAAGTTATGTGATGGTCAGACTAAACCCAGCTCTGAAACAAGGCCTGCTATTAGAAGTGGACAGGTGGTCTCTCTATATATTTGACTATATTTTCTTTTTAGCATGTGCTATAAGGACAAAATAATTTTATGGCTATGGGTTCATATTTGTCTCCTCACGTTGTTGTAGAGCCTTTTATGTTGACACTTTGCTATTTGCCAGGGTCTTAAGAGGACAGTTGCAGGGATCTGAAGATAAAATATTTGCTGTCTCTGGTATTTAAGACCAAACCCAATTATATAATAAAATGAGATGTTTGCTAAGACATATGACAATATCATTTTGCTTCTGTCCTCATTCAGTGGGTTTTTCTAGATTAATATGGGAAAAAAAAATCTGTTCTTATACAATTTTGAGTTGCTTCTTAGTTTTTAAATTAATAACCATTATTTTATTTGTGGTGGTTAAAATTACTTTCTAATACTTCATTTTCCATGTATTGACACTCTGCTATTCTGGGAACAAAGTTAACTGTCCAGAATTCCTAGTTGTTGGGAAATGGAAAAGTTATGGTGGATCACAGTTTCAGATTTTATGAAGATCATCTAAAAGTAGAAAGTCCTTGGTCTTTTTGCTGGATAGCAGTTAACAACTTGAGCAGAGAGGAGACAGCCTTCAGAAATTTTAGTTGGCAAGAAAGAAGTATTCAGGAACACAGCATCTTATTTTGATCTTTGTTTTTCAATTCAAACTTGTTAAAGTAGCTTCTGTCCCATATGGGATTACTTCATGTATTTACACTTGGGAAGATAGTTATTTTGTTACTTTTAAAGAAAACCTTTTGGATCCCTAAGTAAAACGTTCCTGGGAGGGGCTTATCCATTCCCTGAGTCTTGATTAACAGGTATGAACAAAGTAGTTCTGTCCTAGTGTGAGTTGTTGATGTCTGTTTGAAAATGTTTGTGTCCAGTTTCAGCTTTCTCTTAGTCACATTGTTGCTAATGTGATATCATCTTTAAGGTCATCTACAGTACCCTTGTCAATGGGAGTAGGCATTTGTTGATGTTTTATGTCCTAGGGAGCTGCTTTGGCAGGAGGGTTGGACCCGATGATCTCTCGAGGTCCCTTCCAACCCCTACAATTCTGTGATTCTGTGATTACTAGTTTTGGCAAGGACACTTTTTTTGGAAGATATACTATGATTTCCCCCCACCCCTCCCCTCAGGAGACAATACGGGTAAGAGAAACATGGGGGGTTTGGTGGGGGTTTTGTGGGGTTTTTTGGTGGTTGTGGTTTTTTTGTATGTGTGTGTTTGGTTGCTGTGGGGCTTTTTTTGGGTGGTTTTGGGGTTTTTTTAATGTATTTTTTGTGCACAGGATGTCATAGCACATGGGAATTCAACATTTCTAAAAAACCTAACGCACCATAATAGTGGAATATTGCAGTTTGGGTAACTGGTGTGATAATTTGGTTTGTAAGGCGTGGTGTGAGCTGCAAAACTCAATTCAAGACCAAATGTGAAGTCTTTCTGCACTGGGCTGTCGATGAGTATTTTATGTGAAAGGTGGCATCTCAGGTTTGAGATTGCTCTAATGTAGTTGAGATATTAGACTGTTTTTAAAGCACTTAGGCAAGCAAAGAGACTGTTATTTCTCTTTCCCATGGATATCTTGTAACCTGTGTGAAAGAATCAAAAGTTGCTTAACTTTGGGTCTAGAAACACTGCTGGCATCTCCTTGACTATGGTTTAGAAAAAGGTACATCATGTGTGAGAGGACACAAAACCAGTCTTAAAGTTTGTGTCCTAAATATTTACTCAAGAAGCACAGATGTTCCCTTAATTTCAAGATATTCAAATTGGCAAAAATAACAGACTAGAAGATGTTGTTAGACAGACTAGAAGACAGTTGTTATGGAAATAGATAGGTGGGTCTATTTTTAAAAATAAATAAATAAATGAAGCCTCTGATACAGGGTTTTTTGGATTACAGTTTTGTAATGTTGACAGTATTCTTTGGGTATGACTTCATCAAACAAGCTGAGCTAACAGTTCATAACTCTTAGGAGGAGAAAAATTATCCTATCTTGTTTTAATTTGTACCCGTGCACTTTTCCATTTGCCTTTAGCGAGCCTGGTGCTTTTCCCAGGGCACAGTGGCCTGTTTGGCTCAAAACCAGCAGAAAAGAACTGGCAAAAGAAAGTATTTCTGTGAGTTTGGATTGCTGACTTACCTGTGTAATGAGATAAGGTGGCAGGGAAGGACTATGCAGAGTGGGTATAGTGCCAGGAAAGAATTTGGATAGAGGAGAGGGAAATGAGGTTTATGTTTTTATGAGTGGCAAATTGTTAATTCACCTCACAACCTGCTGTGAAATCCTATCCTTTGTCAGCACTTTGAGACTTGATTTGCATCCTGAACATAGCACTTCAAAACTTCAAAGCTTTATTCCAAAATTAATGAAAATAAGAAAATCTTAATGAAGGATAGAATGTAATTAGTGGGGAGAATCATGCTAACAGGTAAACGTAGTAAAGGTTTGAAATCCTACAACTAGGTAAATAAGTGACTAGAAGAAAACTCAAAAGGTCCAAGTCTTATTTTTTTTGCTTCTTTTATTTCTGACCTGTGTACCTGAAACCATTTCTGTTTCTTTTTCTTGGGGGGTTTTTGGTTTTGGTTAGGGGTTTTTTGGTGGTTGTTTGGGTTTATGTTGTTCTCCCCTCCTCAGTTGTATAATTGGTATAATAAACCATATTAGCCTGAAATTTTGCTTTACATATTGCAGTTGGAGGGGATGTTTGTGAGAACAACCCAAGTGGTATTTGGTATTACATGAGAGATCAGTTGTGGAGTGGGGAAAATTCCCATTACTTAATTGAATAGAATTTTCTTCTTGCTAATATCTAAACATACAGCAAAAGAAAAGAAATTACTGTCCCTTCTGAGGATAAATATTATGGAGTTACTCATGTAATATAAATGTTATCATAATAAAATTGAATCAGAACAAAAAATAAAACACTACTGTGATGTCTTGGTAAACATTTTGCATTAGAGACAATGATTTCTTACAGTGAAATTTGTTACTTAATTCTGTAGTCAGCAGGAGTGCTCTGGAGAGAAATTCCTGCTCCCACACTGCCTGTAACTTAAACAAAACTATTGTAATAATATTTAATCTCATTTAAACATCACCCAAGTGGTTCCAGTAATTTCCTCTCCCTTGAATGCCTCTTCCAATATAAAAATTCAGGAAAGGATGCCACACTTCGGGTCATCGTATTAGTGTCTACAGAACTTGACTGCCTGTTTAAAATCCACACTGATAAATCAATACAACCCTTCCAACCTCCTCCTTTCTGCTCTCCCCAGGGAAGTGTAGATGTGAGGACAAGCTCAACCAAGTTCTTTGTACAAGCCTAACTCTGAAGTGTCACTTTATCCATCCTCACCACACCCTGTGCATTCCCTCACCAGGGACAACTATGGTTTGTAATCAGTTTGCACTGATGGGTGTGGGAGAGGGGTGGAGAAGCATGAATCCTTCCTGATTTTTCTGGGTGGGACCATTGTTAGTCTTGAGCTGCAGACCAGTCACTGTAACAGTTTTTAGATATGTCTCAGGCAGCTTTAAAAATGAATTATTCCTGTCATTCTGAGGGCAGCTCCTGAAGGGATTGCTTGTCTCAGTGCAAATGCAATTGTTAGAGGGCATCCTTTAACTGCACAGTGCTTTCTGTAGTAATTGAAAGTTACATAAATTTAGAAAAAATTAAACCAAACAAAACAACTTGGTAGCTTGTTTCATCAGTTTGTCTCCCTGTGCAGAATTTACATGAGGAAACTTCAACAGTATATGCATATCTTGCTTTGAAACCTTGCAGACTGCTTTACAAGCTGGCTGTGTGTTTATCCAATAAAACATTCATGTTGATTTATATGAGAATCTCATCTCTTCGTCAGCTCAACCTGAGGGTACCTCAGTATAAAGGTGATATTTTTAAATAACCATCATTCACAGCAGAAGACAATAGAGACTCCTGCTATTTATGAATTGTACCTGATAAAACCTAGGGGAATAGTTTGGGACATCTTGGCTGCAAATCCCAAAGCACAGCCTGTGATAGCAGTGAGGAAATGTAACTTGCTCCTTCTCTTGTTAATCCATAAACTGCATGAATAAAGGTCATATGAAAGGTAGTCTTCAAATGGAGAATCTAGACAGAATAGAAATTTGGGGTTCAGTCTTGTAATGTCAGATGCTCCCCAGAGATGTTTCTTTGTTCTGCACTGATCTTCCCTGGATAAGGACTCTACCTGGAAAAATGACAGCTGTGGTTCTTGAGAGAATGCTTTTAATGGTTATCATTATCCTGTAATCACACTTTTATTGGAATTTCTCAGCACCCAAATGGTATCTTGCTTGATATTTATTACCTAGTAAATGCCCTGTGAACAAGCCATATTTGCAATAAGTAAATCACAGTTTCATGTGCAGCTGTGTAACTGCCTGAGAAATAAATACTCTTTATCTAGCAATTGATAATGCTTCCTAGCTCTCACCACTGCCAGTGTTTTTGCATTCCAGCCCCCAAGCAGCTTAAAATTTACAATGTTTGGTTGAAATTACTGCTTCAGAAGGTTGGGGTTGTTTTGGCTTTTGGCATGTGTTTTAGGTTTTGGTGTTTGGTTTGGTTTTTTTTTCTGAAAGGAAACCTTCCTAGTCATTACCCTGAAGAGATAGTGGAGCATGTTGAAGGGAGGTTTCAGATATACTCAAGTCCAGATATGTGTGTGCATGGGCAGAATTAGCTTGGCTAACTTTCACTGGTCACTTCAGAAGAGTAGCTTTGCTTTGAATATTCTTGGTGACATTGTACCTCTCCCAGGCAGTGGCTTTTGATTTGGGAGGGTTTTTTGTGGTGGGGATTTTTTTGTGGGATTTTTGTTGGTTGGTTTGGTTGCTTGCATTTTTTTTTTTTGTAAACCCACATACATAGGATGGGTGCATATGAGATAACCATACTCTTAGAATTCCATAAAGGGCAAACTGATGAGGGCTTTTTTCCTCTTGAAAAGTATTTCTAAGAAAATGGCATATTTCTAAGAAACATGCCAATATTTCTACTTAGAGTTTTCTATGGTGAGTAAAGTTTCCAGAAACATTGTATGCCAAGTACTTTTTGCATGCTTAACCGAAATTGTATAGGAGATTCTGCTGCTTTGCAACACACTTTAAATCTTTTATTTCCTCCATAAACCTGGATTCATTAAGCTAGCCAGCACAGCAGAGCTACTCTACTCAGGATGACTCAGAGACTACTGCATAACCTGATATTCTTATGGCAATTAATCTGTTTTGAAAACAAAGTAATGGGCTGCGTATTGTTCTTAATGCAATTTTCTTAAAATCAGCTGGGAATACAGCGTATCTGAAGGTTATGGTGATAACCTAGTTGGCTTTGTTGGTTTGTTTGGGGTTTTTAGGGTTTTTCTAAGCATTACACCTTTTCTTAAATTCTTGTCTCGTTACTGGAAACGTGTCACAGGCATATATTTCACCAAGAAAGTACTTGTGTGCACAAATTTCTGTATTTCTAATTTCAGAATGGATAGAACAAAAGGAAAAGCTCCATAAATATTGGGGGGTGGGGAGAGGACTGAATTGTTGCAATGAAGGCTGGGCTTTTTGGGGATCACAGTGAAACACAGGCCACATCTGAGCCCAGGTGAGGGAAGAAAAGCAGAGGCAGGCAGACATTTGGTGTCTTTTATTTCTTCATATACCAATATTTTACCAAAATTAAATGTGCCTATTATTTTTTTAAGAGCTTAGCAAAACTGACTTTGACTTTTAATAGGAGAGCGGTCGCATTAGTCTGTCAGAAGGAAGGGGGCAATAGAGGTTTGGATGTAGATATCTCAAAATATTTCTGTTAAATAACAGTTCCTATATTTCTGCCTACAGGCAGGTCAAAAGTGGTCGCAAAGACCATCTTGAAACAAAACTTAAACGAAACACCAAAACCACCAACTTGAATCTTTAAATAATCTATTTGTGGGTTTTCTTCCTTAGTCAGAGTTCAGCTAATTGATGATTTTCTGTTCCACTGAGCTTATGACTTTGTAGAAGATTCTTCACTCCATCAGGCTTTTCTTCATTTAAATGTTTAGATTAAATGTTTCAGTTCCTTTTGCTACTGCTTAGCATAATGGCTTCTTACCTCTTCTTTAGAAGGAAAGGGTGATTTTTGTTGTTTTATTCTTTTGCCGTTATATTGAAAAAATCTTTAAATAACTGAATTTCAATTTAAAAATTCCTCTGATCAAAGCTATATGAATCTCAAAAATTAGCATAAGATGAAATGGAATTCTAGCCACTTACAAAGATATTTTTAAGGTCCAAGACTTAACATCTTTCAAAGGACTTTGCCATTCAGGCAAATGTTTTTGCACTAATTTCGTCAGTATTAGGCTTTGGATGTGTGGGGTAACTAACCAGAGGCATTGGTGTGAACAAGAGTCACAGAACAACTCTGTCAGTGAACTTCAGTCCTGAAGGAGGTCCGTGGTGTGGTAAGCACTTCTCTTGAGCAAGGCTTTCCAGAGTTAACAAACAGTTTACTTCTCCCTGGGAGATAAGTAACTGTCAGACTAAATCGTGCCTTTGGCGTAAGTAAGTTAAAAACCCACAAACCCACAACCCTGAGTTCTGGAAATGACAAAACTGATGCTCTGCTCTGCTTTGCAATCCAGTCACTGTCACTGTTTTTTCTTAAATGTTAGTTTATTTTTTGAAAGTAGATCTAATTTTTATGGTGTTAGTATAGATTTGTAGCCTAAGTATAATTTTTGGAATGAGTGGACTCGCTGGCTTCAGTCTTACAAGGCTCCTTAGTGGTATCACTGAAATCTTTATTTCTCCAACTATGTAACTGGAGTTGACTATGGAGTCTTTCAACCACCAGTTCATGAACTGACATTTGGTTCTGCTTGGGTGTGCATGCATACACAGCACAGTCCAGTGACTATTGGTAGGCAGTCACCTTCTGATCTAAATTAATATAGAAATGAAATGTAACTGTAAATCGGCACTGACTAAGTTTGCAGGGTCCTTCAGAATGGACTCCCATTAGATACACAGACTTGTATTTGATGTGCAGTACAGAAGGGACTCAATACCATGAATAAACAGACTCACAGTTTTGATTATATATCCACATAGCATTCTACAGATGAATTCAGTTCCCTGGAAGAGGGAATTGTTTTAAATGATGTACCATCCTGTTAGTCCATCAGATATACAATATTTAAAAAGTTAGGTGCTATTCATCAGTGACCTTCAGGTCTACATTTCAGTTCTAAATGCTCTTCTGGTAGACAAACATCCAAAGAGTCTAATGAATTGTTTTTCAGATGTTCATGGAAGTCTGCCTTGTAGGTCCAAGATGCTCTAAAACTTACTGTTACTAAGGTCTTACCTACTTTTAAGAACTGTATTCCTCTTAAGACAGATCTTTTCTCTTGTTTCTCAAGAATGCTTAGGCAAGCTGAAGTGCACTGGCCAGATAAATGGAGAAATGACAGAATCTTTCAGCATATTTTTCTTGTGTGTATAAATTTTAGTTCATTATTTCAGTCTCTGAACGGGTACACTCTTGTCCTGTGCGAAGTGTTCTTTATGCTCTGGAGCATGTTACAGGATTAGAATGCTTTGAGGACAAGCCCTGAAGGCATCTTGTCTAACTGATTTAAGTGAGGCCGATTTAAAAAATGGTGTTACCATACACATTCATAAACAAACATACACAGATGGTATTTGAAATCAAGGCTTTTGGGGCCTAAATGGTTATGCAGCAGCTGCAGCGTTCCCAGGAGGTTCTTGACCATTTCATACATCCTGTGTGTGTACTGGTGTTTTGATGTGCTTGAAATGTGAGGAGAAACCATCTAAGACTATCAGTTTGTGCCCAGTGGTATGTCCCCTGAATGTCACACTGAAGAAGACTCGCAGAAAATGAATGGATGTTCATGTGAATTAAGTAGTTGTAGCTTCAGAAATTCCCAGATAAGACAGCTAGTTTTCAAAGAAAATGCTGTATTCTTTTCATATTATCTGAAATATGGAAAGGAAGGGAGCTGCAGTAAAGATTGATATAGCCTAGCATCAAATCTCTAATGATGGTCAGCAGTAGATGCTTAGGGAAGAGTAGAAAAAAGATATAGCTCGTGATGTTTCCCCCAAATACTGTCCTAGTAGCGAAGAATCTGTGTCTGAGAAGCTTTCTTAGTAGCAGCATCTTGTGAGTATACTTTTGCTGTGTCTGACACAAGATTGCACATAATGTGAACAATTAACTCCCTTTTCTTTGCTCAGACCCTGCCACTACCAGGTTTAATCTGATGCACCATTCTTTGGGGTTTTTTTCCTTCTAGTTAAATACAGTGAAGAATCATTCTCTAGTTGCTTTCTTTGTCACTCATGGTTTGTAGGGCTTTATCACACCTGCTTTGATTGCTCTCTCTGGTCACTAAAATGTCCTGTCTGCTTAAGAATTCTCTACCTGAAAGCTGTTTGATGCCTCTTGGCAACACTTTCGCTTTCAGTGAGCCTCGTCCAGTCCTACTATGATTGAGCCACAAGTGCTACTGCACCTGACACTCAAAATGTTCAGATGTCCCATTTTCTTCTAGAACAGCTGAATGTCTAGATGCACTGGTACTTTTTGCAGCAATTGGGAGACTGGTGGGTTGTTTTGTCTGTTTTATGAGCAGACTACTGGAAAAGAGAGATCTGCGTAACAGGCAGCAGGATACCATCTCTGTCTGGCTCTACTCTGGTTGCTCCTGAAATAGGCCTAGGAGGATAAATGCGAGAGACGTTGTATATTTGGGATATTGGTGAAGTCAAAGGAACATGCCCAGATGAGGACTATGTCTGCCTGTGAGCTTATTCTGAAGTCATCATTATCTGATTTACAGCCTTTAGGAAAATGACGCCTTGTGAAAGCAACATCCGTCATACAATCTGCCTTTAAAAACAGCCAATTCTTTCAAACTCTGTAAAGTTATTCTTGGTTGTGTCGCTTCCCTTGCCCGAAAATATCCTTCCCTTCTCTCCCCCTGTCCGGCTTCCTCCTTGGTTTCCTTTTCCTTGTCTCCCATCTACTCTTTTTGTCAGATCTATCCCGTATTGCAGACGGGGGCCCCCAACACTTCCTCTCCCAGGAAGTTTTCACTGCCTCTGTCCTAAAGTAGCCATCAAGCAGAATTTCCCTGGCTGCACAGCCGCTGCAGTGCCCTGTGAGATCTGTTAGGCAAAGGGATTTTTCCACTTTCTCAGGGCAGGGGCCCTCTTTGACTAAACAATGGTAACAAAAGTGGAACTGAAAAACACAAAGGAACGAACTCCTGCCTGCCAGACAGGAAAGAGCGACAATATGGGTGAACAGGAAAATAAACCAAACACCCCGTGCTGGTATTGTGGCATCGTAAGATGATGCAGCATTCCTTCTCCGAGCAGCGGGCGGTGCGTATCGCTGTGCCGCTGAGCTCTCGGACAAGCCCCCGAACGGCAGTCAGCCTGGGCGAGCCGCACGGGACCGCCGGCGGACGTTTCTGTGTCCGAGATAGGTCGCTAACGTTGCGTGGTCACCGCGGGATGAAGGCACGGCCAGGGCTCCAAGCTGCCCGGCCCGCTGAGCGCCGGGGGCGGGGTCCAGCCATCGGCGGAGCCACGGGGGCGGGTCCCCCGGTGCCTGGGCCCCGCCCCGGGTGGTCGGGCGGAGCCAGCGCCGCGCCGCACTTGCGGGCCGGCTCTCGGTGCTTCGGCCGTGCCTTCCTTGCTGGGGCGCAGATCCCGCAGGTCATGCGCTCCGCAGCCTAAGGCAGGACGTCTCCGCTACAGAGCTGCCGAGCAGGCTTTGTCTTCACGTGTTGTGCTCGGACGGAACCAGCTGTGACCCCCGAAACCGCTCCTCCCGCAGCCACCATGGTGGCCAAGGATTATCCCTTTTACCTCTCGGTCAAGAGGGCAAATTGTGCCTTGGAAGTGCAGACGGTGACCAGCCCGGCTAAAGAGACGGAGGTACTTCAGTTTACCGGGGATACGCTTGCAAATTTAGTTTTCTTTATGGGGTGATCTGTATCGCCTCGGGGAAGGGTAGGTGCGCTTTGGAAACGGGCTGCGTGTAGATACCTGGTTTGCTTAGGCATCCTTTACTGCCCTGTCTGGATGTTGAACTTTCCTCTGGATTAACGCAAGGAACAAAGAAACCATATTTTTGCCGTTTGTCACTTTAAGGATTGAAAAATTAATTTTTAAAGTAGCTAATTGAGAAATACCCTGGTTTAGATATAGTTGGTTTTGTAATTTCTGTGTATTTTATTCCAGTGCTAGCCATTACCTGCAGACTTAAACTTGTGCAGGAACCGGGAGGGAATCTGGAAAACAGTGCCTTTAAGCATTACCTATCTTCATTAGTAATAAACCAATAAATTAATCGATAATACAGTTAACTGAAAACTCTGTCCTATTAGCAGGTTGATTACTGTTTCTTAAAAGTGTGAAATCCTTTCAGGTAACGCTAAAAAAATCTTATGTATTAACCCAAGTTCAGCATAGTAATCTGCAAAGTTGTCATAAATAGTTGAACACTTCAGGAATAAATGTTCGTGAAAGACTTAAATATTTGAAACTTCAGGTTAATGTTGCTTTGTGAGCTGGCTTGTAAAGAAAACAGTGACCTTAAGGTCTCTATCTATGCTGGTGGAAGGATAAATTTTCTCCCTGGAAGTTCTTATCACTTAAATATAGAGCTTCTTCATTGGTCTTGTTTGCTGAGTAGCTTGAAGCCAAGTTACTAAATTGGGCGCATTTGATGCGACTCCGTCAAAGATTATCTCCAGCAGTTGAATGCATCTAAAGTAAAAGTAACATAAGCACAGTGATCCTGTTTAATCATGATGCTTAAGCTAAGAACTAATAAGAAGGTGCTGCACTCTTGCTTTTTGATGCACTTTTACGTAAATGGATTTAATTATTGTAGTTAAGGAAAACTGGGGTATTTTTTTTCCAGCTGTGCTGTTAAAAAGTAAAACCCGTAGTGTGTGTATGTACATATGCACCTGTGTAAAACACAAGCAGTTAAGTGCTAAATGGTTCTCTTAAGGGTACTTATTAACTATGATATTAAAGAAATATGGTTTTAGCCTTTTCTATATGAAATTTTTTTGTGGAGAGTTGTCATATCTGAAGAGTTGGAGTGTTGTTTTCTTGCAGTTTGGAAGGGTGGCTTAATTATAGTCAAATTTCAAATAAAAAGTTGCAATGAAAGCTTAGAGCATGAGGAAGTATCTAATAACAGATGTGATCAATTAAAATTATGATGTGCAAATAGTTGTTTTAGATTTATAATATTTCAGTTTGTATTTTACATGAGCAAGAGAATGTGCCCTGTGCTTTCAAGCTGTTTTTGAGATTATGATGGACTTCCAGCATTCTGAAAAACATTTTTTAACATTCAGTTTGGTTTTGATCTGAAAAGACCACCTGCCACTCTCAAGATTTGGCTAAGGAAGCAGAATTAAAAATACTCTTTGGGAAAGGCATTATAAGGATAGATGTATTCAGCCTCTTTCTTTGAAGTCGCAGTATCGGGGAAAGTCAACGAGTCTTCTCAAGCTCTACTTTTAAACTGTTCTTCCCTGAATACCCCTTAGTATTTACAAGTCTAAATAAAGTTATTGAGCGCCTTCTACCACTGTTTTGTGTTACTGCAGCAGGAATTAGCTTTCTGTGTGCGGCTTATGAATTTCTGCCTTTGAAGACCAGAGTTTCATTTTAATAATGAACACATGAAGTTGGTTGATTTATTTAATAACGTGCGTAAATGTTGAGTAACATGTGGAACAGAACAGGACTTTTTGGTGTGTAGATGTTGTGTTTAGCTTTTAAATCCAATCTCATTATAAAACAATAATGGTTTAGTATTTGTTTTGAACAAATACAAAAAGTATCCTGCAAGATTAAGTACAATAGTACTTACATGGGATGAAATTCAGGAAGAAGCTTGAGCATATAATGTACTGTCAGCATTTTCCCAGATTTCTAGCTGGCAGTCTCTGGATTGCAAGCTGAAACAGTAGATTAGTTGTTCCTTATTCTTGGGTTCCACTTGGAGTTGGAAGAGCAGCAGTGGAAAACTAGGGATGTTTTGAGGAACAGTTGAGTGGCACAAAGGAGAACAGAGGCTTTCTACTCAAGCTTTCTTGGCATAAACTCCATAGAAGTAGCACAGTCATGAAACAGTGACAAAATGCCCAAAATGTATGTGAACATCAGAAATCTGTATTCTGAAGGAAGGCTAGTGTCTAGTCAGAGCACAATTAGCATAGTTCTCACTGCAATCCCTGAGGAATGAGTTAATAGAAGAAATATTATAAGGTGCTTGCATACATTATTGCATACCTCACATAAAATAATGTAGTACAGTTCTGAGTGTGCAGAGGTGTTGGAGGGCTTTCCAGCTTGTTTTTAATACAAAAATAGAGATGGTAAAACTTGAAGTTTGGTTGCTTTAAGCCCCCCATGATATATACCATTTCCTATGTTTCACTGATTAAAGTAACTTTCTTATCACCCCCTCTAAAGGAAACCAAGGTAAGTACAGCCAGTGAGTGGGCAGCAAAGGGCGAGCTCAGGCTCTCGCAGACTGAGGTTTAAAGGTCTGACCGTCAAGTCATGGGAAGGAAGACATGAATTCTTCAGAGTAAGGGTGTGCTGTTCTGCTGTACAGGGCCTGATGCAGTGCCTGGGTTTAGGCTCTGAAAACTACAGTGGTGGCGTAGAATTCATTGGTGTCTCCAGTACATTGCGTGTGTGCATACATCTCTTAACAGCGCAGAAATCCTAGACTGCAAGCAGCCCCAGTGCCTGTCTTTTGTTACCTGCTGATAGCCTGATTGTTTTAATGTGCAGGAGGTCTAAGCTGCCTCATGCTCAGCACCATGTTTAATTCTGCAAGCTCAAGAACACTAACCTGAAGGGTAACCCACAGGCCTCTGGGCTGTGGCACATCATTAACATAAGAACCAGGCAGGGAGCCAGAGGGAGAGGGGCCAAAAGATTAGGATAAACTGCAAGTTGCAAATGTTCTTTGATCTTCATAACTGTATGTATTTAATTTTTAATGAAATATTAGCAAGCTGCAGTTTTGATATATTACAGGTAAGGTCATGTGCAGTGTAACCACAGAGAAGTACAGGTGGAAACACATCAACCCCTGACACTTGGAATTGCTGATCTGTTCTGCTTCATGGCAATTTTGAAACAAGGAGCTTGTCTTTATTTTTCCATTCAGTACCTCACCCTATGATGTCTCCTTGTTAATTGGCGGTCTAGCTTCATCTCTAGAAAGAAAGAAACCTTGGGAAAGGTCTTTCTTGGGCAGTCTGTACAAGCAGCTTCCAGTGAGAGGAAATGCAGAATTTAATCAACTGTACATTAGTTGTCTGGGTTTTTCCAGGTTTCCGTTACTTGTGTTAATTCACCTCAGAGTGAGGTTTTTCTGTTAATTTGCCTTCATTTCCTAGCTGCTGGCGGACGTTGATTTCTGGATATTGCAGCCAAGTCATCAGTCATGATAGCTGGATGCAACTTGTCCTTACGGTACTGTCACTTCAGTGGGTCCTGTCTTGCAAATGAGATCTGAGGTCTTAAGAGCGGTGACTAATAAGGGCAGTGTATTTGCTGCAAGGAGCCAATCTTTGGTGAACATGTGATGCAATAGAATGTTGTAGTCTTCACCTGATTTTCCTCAACACTTCACTGGTGCTCTGTTTAGCTTTTCATTATACCCCAAGTACTGTTTCACGTCCTCTTTATAACACAGTGATTAAAACAAAATGTCTCTGAGTTTTGCTTTATTTGCTTGCTGGTTTTGCAGAGACCTGTAAGCAAACCCTTTTCTTGCTCCTGTCAATCAGAGAGCACAGGTGATGGACGGAATCTTGTGGATTTGAAGGAAAGTTCTCTCATTGATACACACAATTTATTGGCTGATCAAGTTGCTTCTGTCAATTTACTTAAATCACTTAACTTTTCTTGCAATGCTGGCAATTTTACTAGTGGGATTCCTCTCTCAGGTTTTAGGATGGATTTATGTGGATGATTACTGTTAACTTTCTGAACCGTACTCAGAGCTGCTTTTGAGTCGCCTACTTTGGGTTTCTTGACCATCAGCCTCTGCTCCCGAACAGTCCTCATTTCTCATTGGGACTATTTCTAAGATAGAAGCAAAGGGAAATTCTCTGCTGTTCCAACTGTTTAAAAAAATATAGTCTTTATTAATAGCAGTGACTATTGAAAATGTTGTTCTGGTTTTAGATTTGCTTCTCTCTGAAGTTTCAAAAAGCCTGAGATGTCTGCCTTATTTTATTTTTAGGTTAAGTGTTTGCTGTATTAAGAGACTCTGTTATAACAGGGGTTGCTTCTTTCTATTTTAACCATTTTTGTTTGTTTTGTTTTGTTTTTATCCTCCTAAAGGTTAAATACTGATAACATCCTGTGGAACAGAGCTTGAATGTGTTTGGGTTTTTTATTAAACTCTGAGTTTTGGGGGCATTTATTAGAACTGTTTAATCTTAGGCCAATTTAACTAGTAGCAGACTAATAAAAATAATAACGTTGGGCTTCCTGCCATGACAAATGTTGACTTACCCTTATAAAGTTGACTAAAACCCAATAACCTTTAAAGTATAGGAGTATGGAAATGTAGACAGTTACATGAAGTCTGAAACAGTGGTTCTGTTTTAGTTTGCTGTCACTGCTTGTGAATTATGTTTGAAACAAGGGTTACTGTACTATTTCAATTTACAGTGCCTTTCATTTATTACACTCTTTTGAGACTAGTTTAAGTTAAAACATTTTGCACTGATGAATGCTCCCATAGTGCAGAATGAATGCCTTGGTTATCTGGTTGTCTTGGTTCACAAATTGAAAGTGTATCAAAAGGAGAAGAAAATAATATCCAACTTATTTTAAATAAAATGTCAAGAAATGTAGCAACCCCAAATCCAGACTTACTGTGGTAAATACTTCTCCCTGAACTTGCTGAAGTCCAGTAAGTTGTTTCTAACAAGCATTGCCAATTTCAGCAGTTTTGTATGTGGATTGAGAGGAGGTTAGTTTGCCTTTGAAGGTAAACAGGGGAAATTCATATATTCTGAAATGCTAATTTCCTGTGCCAGTTTGCACGTAGCACTTGTGGGTTGCCTTAAAGATCTGTCTTTTGTTGAGTCTGTTTTTAAAGAGAGTCAGAAAAATCAACACAATGTGGTCACAGTAGAGCTGCACGTGAGCTGAAGACACAAGTATAACAAGCCCTCTGGGAAATATTTTCCCTTGTTTGTCAAATTCAGCACCAGTTCTCTAACATGGAGAACTAATAAAATAGCTGTTGTTGAAGTTGCTGATAAGAGAGTAGGTGGAAAAACAATCATACCAGTAGTGACCATACGTTTGCTTTTACTGTTCACTGTGAGGAGATTGTTGGCTAAGCCATCAGTGAGGTACCGAAGCAAATGGAGACTTTATATGGCACTTTGACTACCACTGTGCTCTTCAGTCTATGTTATCCAGGGCATTGGTTCTGCTGTTCTGTGGGCCATCTGAAGGGCCCCTGGCCCAGTTCTTTTTGTTTCCTTTCTGTTTGTTAGAAAATTCAAACCAGTCTTCTGTTAACGTATCCATTAAAGCTTGATAATTAAGCTGTGGGTAGCCTTTTTGAATAACAATATATACAAAACTAATCAACAGTATTAAATAGACATAACTTGCTCTCCCACCACTTCAAGCTTTGTGAAAATTCCATTCTTTACGTATACTAGTGTCCTGGTTTTGGCTGGGATAGAATTAATTTTCTTTCTAGTAGTTGGTATAGTGTTGTGTTTTGAAGTTAGTATGAGAGTAATGATGATAACACACTGCTGGTTTTAGTTGCTAGGCAGTTTTAGTGTCTGAGTCAAGGACCATTTAGCTTCCCACACCCTGCCATGTGCACATGGGAGAGCATGGCTAGGGCAGCTGGCCCAGCCTGACCAAAGGGATATTTCCCTCCATATAGTGTCATGCTCTGTATAGAACTGGGGAGACTAGCTGGGAGTCAGGATTGCTGCTCAGAAACAGGCTTGGGCATCAGGGTGTTTTTTTTTTTTATTTCCTTCTACCTTACTTCCCGTGCATACTGGTTATCAGTGTTTGTGTGGTTTGTCACCTCTGGGTGTTGGATTAAGATTATTGCTGTGCTCTTTGGTACTATTGGTTTCTGGTATGATAAAATCACTGGTGGTCAGACCAGTTTGGTATTTGTATGCAGCAGCAGCTGAATCTGTATTGAGTGGTGGCAGTGTGACAGTGATGGTTTCATCTCCATACTTTGGGAGCCATCAGTTGGAAGCTATTACACTTTTAACTTTTTATCTTCTGCCAATATGTGAGGGAGACATCTTCCTTCCCTGTCTTCTCCAAGATAATTACTGTAGCTGAGGATAATGTTGAATATCCTTGGGATGGGCAGACCAGCGTACTTCTATTGCCAGGTCTCCCGAATGTGATTTGGGTCTTGTTTAAACAACTATTTAAGAATAACACCTGGAGATCAACCCCTGCAACAGGCTCTACACCTGAACCAGAGAACCAGTATCAGTTGACCTTATACACAGGAAGAAATGGACATGAAAGTTAGCTTGTTTAGTAAAAGGATGACAGGCCATCACAAGAACAGGAGAAAGAAACGGAACCAGAGATAACCCAGTCACTATCCTTGAGAGAGAAGAAAAGATTTTAGATATTGATTAGGTGAGCAACTTGTCATTTGGCTACTCTGATGCTGGGCTAGTGGGGCAGATTGCCTGGAATTAGATGGTAGGGAAGCTAAGCAATGGGGATCCCTGTCCAGAGAAAAAGAGTCCTTGACAAGACAACTAGAAAGGAGACACAAGCCCTCAACCTCTGGAGGTGACTTCTGTCAAGGGTGAGGGAACAGTATCCCTTCAAAGAGGATGTTCTGGGTCACCCAGGCAAGTGGATCACCATGGAGAGAGGTATCCAGTACCCAGAGAGAATTAGCTGTGTGGAAGACTTTTTTATTATGACCCAGGCAGTGTGCAGTTACCTGCAGATCAAGTCAAACAGAAAGGACATGAGGAAGTGGGATGGAAGACCTACCTTGATTCTATGAGTGAGTTGCAAGGAAAATCAACCTCAGATGGGGATTCTTCAGGGAAAATTGCTGCTCAAGTTTCCATGGGCAGTTCTCCAGATGGAGTAGGAGGGCTGATCTGCTCTTATGGAAGGAGCTTCTGATTTGTATTTATAAGAACTGATAACAAGGATGGGATTCGGACCCACGTGTGCTACGTGAATCCATTTGTTGGTTACAAGTACTGTGGCCAGGACAAGTAGGGTCCTGCCTCCTGTCAGGTGGAAGAAAGGGACAACCAGGTTTACTGGACTGTGTAGACTTGATTCCTAGGAGTCTAAGGCTCTAGTAAGCACTGGTGCACAGTATACGCTGATGTCACTGAGCTATAAAGGATCAGAATCCATCTGCATTTCTGGAGTCATGGAGGCATCCCAACAGTTAACTATACTGGAATTTGAAGTAAGCCCAACTGGGAACGTGTAGCAAAGATACCCTGCTGTGAGTGGACCAGAGGCTCTGTACATCCTTGGCACAGACTGCCTTAGGGGAGGGAGTAATGCAGGGTCCAAAAAGGGTACCCGTGGGCACTGGCAGTAATATCAAACCAACAGAGATGCCTTGAATTCCCATCCATAAGCTGGGGAGCCAAGGCGTGATCAGCAGAACCTGCCCACCCCTTGTCCTATATGGCCGATGCAAAAATCTAATGGAGAGTGAAGACTTGACAGCAGACTACTGTGGCCTGAATGAAGTCATACTGCTGATGAGTGCTGCTGTGCCAAACATGCTGGAACCTGAAGATGAACTGGAGTCAAAGGTTGCAAGTGGTATGCCACAATTGATTTAATGAATGTGTTGTTCTTAATCCCTTTGGTGGCAGTGTGCAGGCCTCAGTTTGCATCCAACATACCTAGAATTGTCTCTTCCCTGACTAGGAAAGCTTTCCTTTCATAGTCAGCAGTCTAAACCATTAGGTTAGAGTTTACTCAAAATACAATGGTACATATATATGGGGATCTCCAGAACAAAGAAGCAGTCTAGAGCACTGTGTCCTTCATGCCAGATCAGTAGATGGGTGAGGCATAACATCTTTGAAACATCTTGTTTCCTGTTTTATCACTGTCCCTCAGTGATAATCAGTGATTATGCCACTGTGATTAATCATTCTTCCTATGAATTTCCCAGAAAAATGTATAAAAATATACTGTCTCAGAAGGACATAGTAGGTGTTTGAAATGTCTGCTGTATGGTTTCCAGAACATCCAGATTTTGGACACAGATTTGCTTGTTTTATCTGGTTGTTCATAGTTTCAAGAGTTCTCTTCGGGGCTAGTATACACATACTAGCAGCTTTAATTTTTTGTTCTCTGAATTCAAATGTTACCAAAGTCATCTTGAGTTCAAATATACAGCTCTCTCCAAAAGCCATCTGTTCTTTGTTCTAGCCTAGTCAGGTATTAATTTGACTTTACTTTGACTGTTCAGCCTTTGAAGTTCCTGCACTCATGTTTCCCTCAGCTTTATTTAGCCTTATATCAAATTTAAAGCCCCATCAGATTAACATAACTTGTTCACATACACCAGCTCAACATCTTGGAAACTCTGCCAAACTGTAGTCTGGATCTTTTGTTTCCTAACTTCCCATATTGTTTTATCAAACCTTTGTGACTAAAATGCAGTCTTAACAGTTTGTTTTATTTCAAAACTCTGAAATTATTTTTTAATACCAATAATAACTTTTGAAGGTCAGGCAAAACTTTGTAACTCTTGAATTTTTTCTGGACAGGTGAGTGTTGTTGCAAGTGGATCCAGCCACTAAATCCCATCTCTCAATCCTGTCTGCTTCTAGATTCCACTGATTGGGGAGGGATGACTTTGATTAGCTCTGAGTCTTCTTAGCACACGCAGAGTTACAGACCTGGAATTTGATGTTCAGCCTGGACAGTATATCCTTACTGAGGCCTCTGCATGCTGGACAGACAGAGGAATCATGCAATTCTGTGTTCACACGTGCTTAGATTCATACATCCAAAAATTTCTGTGATTGCGGGACCCAGAGGTTTTTCAGAGACAAATTAGTAAAATAATGAAGACATGTACTAGGAATGCCTAAGTGCAAGCAGTTTGTTCTTAAATAAATAACAATGAAGAGGCTTGGGAAGCAGCATCTGGAATGCAGCTCCCTGATTATACTGGACTAATGTGCAAGTGCAGATTCTGGTTGGTGTCTGTGGGTAAAGCAGAACAGTTCACACACTCTCATCTTTCCATTTGATGTGTTGGATGTGAAGAACAGAGCTCTTGGTGAGAAAAACACCCATCTGTTTAAAACTTACTTTTTTAATGCACTTGACTGGAATTTTTCCCTGTGCAGATCATCAGCCCAATTGTTTATTCAGCTTCTCTGTGGCGCTGGTGTGGAGTGGTGACACCACCTGTGAATGTGGTACTGCTGAAAGGGGGTCGTAACAGTTTCAGTATTACTATCCAGGTTTAGAATTGCTCCGGTAGTGCTGGATTTTTGTTCCACAGTCAAAGCTTTACCCATACAAGCTTTATTATTCTATAGGGGAGGGGGTACTGGTCTTGTTAAGAGCTCTCTGAGGGAGGTGACACTAAGGTTTGATGACCTTTCACTGCCGGCTGGCTCTCTAAACCTAACAAACTGTTTCTGATGCAGGGTGAAAGTCACACTAGAAGTATTCAGAAAGCTTTCACTGTAATTAAGAGCTTCTGAGTAACAGGATTTAGTTTCAGTCCTAATTGGTAAAGATGTAAAAACGTAGACTTCTGAAATGATGTGTTCATTGTCTTAAGCATATTTAAGAGAATTCTGTAATAATGCTAATTTATCTTCTACATATTTTAGCTTTTTTGAGCTCTGATCAGAGTTTTTTCTTCCTTCCACGAGGATGGCAAAAGAGGATGTTGAGACAGAAGTAGGACCTCTGCAGGCATACCTTCCTAACCCATTAGCGAACTTCCCTTTGACTACTGGGAGAAGTGCTGACCTCTGGTGGCTTGCAACAAGAAGTTCTAGAAGAGCTTAATTTTTTTTCTGATGGTGGCTGCAACTATACTTTGTTCCCCCCTGGAACTCTAGGCATCCTTGGGTAGGAGATTGCAGGTTTTCAGAGAGCCTTCAGGCTGTCAGACATGAAGGAGAAATGGTGGTTTGGTTTTGGTTTTCTTTCCCACATGGCCCTTCAAGAGAAAGAAGGTAATTTCCATTCTTCTAATTTGGGCTGATTTTTCTCTAAGGTTATTTGATGCTATGCATCAATTTTCACAGCTGCTTGAGGTATATGTGCCCCACACAGCAGAGCAAATTAGTTCCTGGTCTGAGTGCTTAGCCTGCAGGCTTTGAGTTGTAATTAATAAACTGCAGCTGCAGCGACCCACACAGTGTTTGGAGGTATCCACATAAGGACAGACTTAGTTTTAAGCACTACTTGGGAAGTTTCATTCAAGTATTTTGCAGTGCCCTCAAATGAAATGCTGCAGAGATGCTGTGAAGTACAGATACACTTCTTCAGCAGTTTAATTTGCTGTCAGCAGACTTTTCAGAAAAAACTAAGCTTCTTAGCTTAGTTTTGTTCCAAGCCTGAAAGACTGCAAAATTGTGCACAATATGTGTGGAAAAGGTCTGCAAGATTATGAGGAACATTTAACTTTCAAGTAAGAGATGGCTGTGATGTTGTACAGATCAAATTTTATGTCTTTTTGCATGAGATTTGTCTTTTCCCCAAAGAACATATACATAGCAGCAAAGTTGTAATAGAAAGGTACAACAGTAAAGAAGGAGAAATCTTTTCTGTTAATTCTAATCCTCCCCCTCCCTGTCTGCTGCAAAGTCCATGCAGTCTTGCTTTCCAGATTTTGCTTTTGGGATGTGGCATTCGTGTGTAAGTAATCTTCCCTGCTAAGGTAGAGCTGCTAGCAGGAGCTGTGCTGCTGGCATGGCACTACCCAACTCCAGGGCTGCGCGTCCTTCCACTGCAGTGCAGCACAATTCATAACAACAGGCTCTGCCACAGGATATTATTTGTGCACCAGGGCTGGCATTCTGAATAATAATAAGAAAGAAGCAGTTGATGGCTGAGCAATCTGTTAGAGAATTACAGTGGAATCCCAAAGATTTTATTCTTTTTTGGGGGGTTGGGGGTGGGGATGGTGATGCTGTAGATAAGTATGCTAGTGGTGCTGCAATGACGTAAAAAAAAAGCAAACCTCCTTGAAAAACCTGTGATAAAGACATGGTTGCTGAAAGGGAAGAAATATGAATAGCAGTGCAATGGTGAAGATGAGGATGTAACTGATTTAGGCAGCTAAAAATCTTTAGTGCCAGGTTTCA
Source organism: Laterallus jamaicensis coturniculus (assembly GCA_022605575.1). Lineage (NCBI taxonomy): Eukaryota > Metazoa > Chordata > Aves > Gruiformes > Rallidae > Laterallus > Laterallus jamaicensis. Next base: position 11,659,363 of record JAKCOX010000011.1, read on the forward strand.
TGTGTCCTAGAATACCTTATTTTTGCTAGAGGGTTAAACTCTTTGTCACTCACCTCAGCCAGCATTTATGGATTTCCAGGTCTTCCTGCTGAGAAGTAAATTAAATATGTAGCTGCTCCTCACCTTTCTGCTGTTGCTGTACTAATGGAAGAGACTTTTTCTTGCCAGTAACACAGATGATCATCGCTGCTGAGATTTATTTTTCTGTTATGAGGAAGGATGGCAGATCTGCATTATTTTCAGAAGGGTTTGGATTTCTGAACAAAAGGATAATAGGCATGCTTCATTTTCCTAAACCTATATCTAGGAAACCAGAGGCATAGCAAGCCTATACGAACTTTACAAGCATGGCTGAAAAAGAAAGATGAACTGCTTTAGGATGTCCTTGAAATATGATGTGGGATGGGTTTTTTAACTTCACTTGGAAGGTTTGGCTCTTTTTCTGTCAAAAGTTGCCTTTTGCATGTGCTGTTCAAGATCCATTAAATGTCAGATGGAGGTTAGGAAGCCAAGGGTAACTGTTCTATTTTTATGTATTTATAATCACTTTTTTCTTGTATTACAGTTTCTCTTCAAGTATTTTGGTTTGGTTTTCTTTGTGTGTTTGTGGGGGTTTTTTGTGTTTGTTTAAATCTACAGAACAATTAGCCTATATTGAGGTATTTATGTATTACTAAAAGTGCTGTTAAAAGTATATATGAAAAGAAAAAAAATTGAATACTTTATGATAGATTGTTGTTTAATTTTCCTTTCAATATTATGCAAACAAAAAAAGTAAACATGTGTTTGCCTATGTATATTTGCACAGGAACATGCACTCAAAGGACAATTACAGTTAGGTATTTTTGTCTAAATTATATCTTCTAGTTTAAAATACATCTAACTGGATAGAGTCACATGCTGACAGTGCCAGTGTCAAATTAAAAAATAGAATTGTTTTTATTTGAAAGTGTTCCTTTCGGTGACAAGGTTGTTATAACATGCATTAGCTGCAGAGTACTGCTGAAAATTTCTTTTAAGCCTAAGTTAATATAATAAAATTATTTTGCCTTTCTCCCATCCCTTTTCAGCTGTTTCCAGGATCTGTAGGCATCAGCCAAGAGTAATCTGTCATTGTCAGTGTCTAAAACTGCTATTCTTTATTTGCTACCCTAATTAATATACTGGGTTTACCAAACTGCTTTTTACAAATGCATTCCTAGGAGAATCAGCAAAATTGGTAGCAGGGTTAATGCTCATGCTTTCTCCATTATTTTTCCTCTCCCTTCTGCAGGAGCCCAGTAACAAACGGGTCAAGCCGCTGTCCAGAGTTACATCACTAGCGAGCCTCATTCCTCCCGTACGAGCCACTCCACTGAAGCGGTTCAGCCAGACACTCCAGGTAAGAGCAGGAAGGGCATCGCTGCCTCGAGCTGCATTGCTAAGGGGAACGCACACATACATGTGCACAATCTCTTACAGGGTTGCTGTGGGAACATGAACCGCATGTATGGGCGCACAGGCATGCATCCCATAATATGCCAAACAGGTTTAGGCAATTTAAGCCTACAGAGTCACTCAAAATACTCAGAACTCTTACCTCAAAAGACCACTTCTCTCTCCAGATAATTGATGTTTTAACTACTAGTAAGAAAACCATTGCACCTGTAGCGCATAAAAGTGATTATACTAAAGGATAACAATTGCTTTTTAAATTCGACGAACAGAATTTTCCATGACACAGTCTATTAATTTTGGTTGGTTTCTTTGAAAATGCTATTTTGGGTCAAGTCAGTCATGTAGGACCACTAAATTTCCTTCTGTGTAGTGAACTTTGACATTGCCTAAACAAAGGAGTTGGTGAACAATGGGGAAAAGGTTACTGTCTGAAGCTGGTCATGAAAATTAATAAAAGGCAGGCAAACTTTAAATGTGCTTTTGAAATCAATTCTGTAGTTGCAATGTTTATGTTACAAATGAGGTGCATAATATTTAACATATTTAGGGACTAATAGAACATAGGAAGTATTTGTGCTTTCAGACCTAGAAACTGCAGAACATCAGGGGCTCGACTCCTAATGGTTATCATGAGTGGCCAGCAGCCAGGAGCCGCAGTGCTGCTGCGGGTCTGGCCTAGAAAGCCAGACTGTTTCCTTCTTACAGTGTGTGTGTGAGAAGGCACGGGTAAGATTTAAAGACGATTATCTAACAAGCCTAATCTCTTTGCTGAGAGGAAATATAAAAATGTCTTGAATGTATTAAGCTAATTTTGATTAATGTTTTAATTGGGGTGTTACTGAAGTTAATGTGTTAATCTCAAGGAGGAAAGAAATAAAACCTTAGGGCTAGAAGTCTTACAAAAAAATAAAAAGTCATGGGAAACAACCCCAGTGTTTTCTGTAGTGGGTAGTCATCTAGAAAACAGATACTACAGAGTTTCTTAAACATTGGTTTTCCTGTGTTCGGTTCCTGTGACTTTGAAAGTGCAGACATCTGCGTACAAAAGCCACACGTGTGAGTTGGAGGGAAGGCAAAATGGCTGAACTCCCCTTGGTCTGGGTTGAGTCCAGAAGGTGTATTATAGCGTGACTAGAGCAGAGATGCCTGTATTCCCTGGGGTGTATAAATCTCCTCCGTAGTCTGCCTCCAGGAAAAAGTTGGCCCGACTCTGAAAGGACTACATTAGTTCCAGTTGTGAGGAGTGTGGAAAGTGAATTAATTCTTGGCTAAACTGCTTCTGAGCACGATGCGTCCCTTTTCACAGCCTTAGACAGCTGTTGTCCTCATTTAGGTACCTGCACTATCGTACTGTAGTGAATGCCTCTGAGACAGGGTAGTTAGTACAATATTGTATTTATTAAAAGTTTGATTTAGACAATCCAAAACAAACTTCCCTTTCGTGCCTGTAGTAGCAGCTTCCTGAACTGAGAGCTGTGTCAAAGTGTTTCGGTGGCAAATTTTGTCAAAAACAGGAGAGAAAACAGTGCCTTTGTTGCAAGTCCTACTTGCAGTAAGTGTTTCTGTCTTGCTTGGTTCACACTTATAAGAATATATTTTAATTGTCTGCTTCTAAGCAGATTAAACTGTGATGCTATTCATACCATCTCCTGTAAGTAACTATGTGCTTGAAGTAGCTGTGATGAAAAATCAATCTGCATGTTCTCCAAACCCTAGGTCTGAATCCATTTCCAAGTGATAATTGCTGGTGATGTCTCATGGCCTTCATGGCTGACTGTAAATTGAGTGTTTACTGATATTTTTTTTTTCTAGCAACTATAGAACAGGGGAAAAAAAAGCTTGACCACCTTCTGCTTGGATGCCCCATTTGGAATTGTTTTGAAAGAATTCTGGGAAACATATATGGTGCTTTTACTTTATTATGTTTTGACATAGCTGTCACTATGTACCTTGTAGAATGTCGGAGAAGGGAGACTTCGACCACCATATGGTTCATCAGCAAGTCCCAATTTTTATTCAAGCAAGCCTTGGTTAAATACACTGCTTAATTAGCTCATGCATATTGCAGAAGTCAAGCTCACTATTGGTCAAGCAGAAAAATGCCGACCCGTCCCCTCTTTGTTCTGTTTTCACATTCCTGAAGTTTAAACATCCTTTTATCACATCCTGCAGGTGTCCGAGCACCAGCAATATCCAGTTACAGCTAGCTACTGGGTCAAGCTGACCTAGAGCTAACACTTACCCTGCTTACACCATCTCAAGCAAATCCAGGCTGCTGTGTCCCTTCTCTGATAGCCTGCACTGAGCCAGGCTCTCCACAGTAGAACAGTGTAGAGCAGGAGTTTTTTTATGGTTTAATACCTCTAAAAAGAAAAAAGTGTTGATTTTTATGGGATGAACTTTTATGTATCTTTAAGTTATTTCAGTCAAAACCCATGTTTCTTCTTGCATTGCTGCTAGATGTTCTCTATCTTGGAAATGAAGGAAACTGTCATCACCACAACGTCCAAAACTAACTTCTTCTCCTGGCAGAAAGTAAACCAAGGCCAACAGAACATCATTCAAAAAGACCACTCCAAAAGCATCAATAACAGGAATTAGAAAATTCTGACTTTTCCTTATGGCATTTCAAAGAAACCTGTATTCTTTCTGAATGGAAGATACATGTAAGAGGGAGGAAAAAAGTTTATTATGCATATTTGTTCTTACCTCTGTACATGTAACTTCATTTTCTATTAATCGAATTTTTCTGCATGCAGATTGAGGAGAAACACCTCTGTGTCTGAAATCTGTGTAGTGGCTTTTAAGATAGGTTCTTAACAACTTTTCATGTTGTATATTTTATGGACTATTGAAGTTTGGGGTTTTTTTTGTCTTCATTACAATTTCCAACATTATTATTAATGCTTTTCCGTAAGGATTCCAAGTTACAGAACACAGAGCCTTTCCAGCTTGCTTTCTGTGGGTTTGGAGGGGTTTTTTTACTATTTGTAGTCAGTCTGTTTCTGTCACGTAGAGCACTGTAGAGTGACTAACATAATGCTTTTAGCTTCTTCTCTGATGGAGTCAGTCTGTGTATCTGCAGGATACCAGATGCTAAGCAGGTATTTGTTTATCCACCTGGAAAACCACTTTATTTCATAGCTGTATTTTCAGTCTGCATCTAGCTAGACTAATGATTATTATGATCTCCTTGTTTCTGCTTGGTCTTATTCACAGCTGTGCTGTTTGGCTTAAAAGCTGAAAATAGGATCAGTAAAAGAACTCCAGCTGATGCTGAAGAGAGAAATTAAAGTCTGGCTAGCTTCCTCTGCAACTTCAGTTTTCATTGGTGTGTTTTGAATTTAAGCAGGGAGTCCAAATTACGTTTGTCTATCTTAGGACACCGGAACCTTCAATAAATCCTTAAGAAGAAAACATTTTAACGTTGATTTTGAATGCTAGGGCATGTGAAGCTGTTTGCTCCACATGAAGGTTTGTGAACTGCATCATTTGACATCAGTAGCATGTTGACCCTTCATAGTAACAGGCCTGTAAGAGTCATTGAAAGATACTGCAGTCAAATAAATAAACAAAATCAGAGGTTGTGTCTGGATTCTTCACCAGCTCATTTAGGTTTTGGATTTGTGTTGTAGCCATGAAAAGCCAGAATCAAAAAATGATAATAAACTCAGATGGGCATAATTTTTAACCAGGGGGCTGAATAGGTTATTAAGGCAGCCAGAAACTAGGAAAATATTTCTGAAAGACCGGAGACACAGAAATGCTGTTTTGACATGCCCAGAATTCTTTCATATGGGATTCTGTCACACATGGCTGATGTTTTTGGTTTGTTTTTTGGGTATTTTTCTTTTTTCCTTTATTGCAAGTACCAACCAAAGATACCATCAGAGTACCTTTTAAACTTGGTTTTGAAGATTTCTGGTATAACTTCCAATTTAGGGCTCTAGTCCAGTAAAGTGGAATGGGTCTGTTCACTTGCAAAAAAATACAGGTGAGGTAGCAGACCTGAGATGGTTAAACTGATGATGTACGTTTGTCTTAAACTATGAGTTCTATTGAAATTTATTGTTTGTTTAGAGTGGTCTTTAGACTAATACATCAGGTTTATATCTCATTTTCATTCTTGTCTGTTAGAGCACTGAGAATTTGGGTATGCTTGGCTTGCAAGTGATGAAGTATTAATATTAGCATTAAATAGTATTTCCCTGGTGATGTGTTAGTTTGTCTCTTCATAGCTTTACAAGCCAATTCCTGCAAAGTGTATGCAAAGGAGAAGACAGTATGTTAAAATAAGCTTGGATTCCACACTGAAATATGTGATTCTCAGCCCAAGTAGATTTCCGTGTACCAGGATCACTCACTCAGTGTTCTTGCCTTTACTGTGTGAGTGTATAGAAGAAGGAAACATGCCAGATGAAGAAGGCACTTACTTTTGAAGTGAACTTTGTACTCATTGTTAAATAGCACCCCAAACCAATTCTTTCCAATAATAAATACCCTCAATCCAATGTTCCTTATTAATATTAAGCAAGGTACGCATTGTATGGTGAATTAAAATACTGATATGGGAGAGAAATCAATGAAATTATTCTTACTGTGTCCAGTTAGCAGAGATTCTAAGCAAGCAAGTGGATTTTGTGGAGTTCGGTTTCCCTCTGAGTCTCACCTTTTCTGTGCCCCTTCTCCCCAGTGGAGCACAGCATAGCGCTGTAGAGAATCCCATCAAGTGTTATCATGGAGCATAAAGAAGCACTGCTGTCAGTGGATGTGTGAAAGCTTGTAGTTCTCAAAACACTGGGGAATTTCAGTTTGCTGTTACAGGTGCATGTCACTTTATAACGTGACTTTTGTTAGGTTTCAAGATCAAAATCACTCTCTCTGGTGCTGTTCATTCTAAGTGCATTCAACATAAAACATTCCTTTAAGAAAGCACCACCACAAACAGAGGAGCTATGTGCTGGAGGATGCATATGGGAGTGCATGGAAAGGTGCATTCCACCGTGGGTCATGGAATGAGAACTGTTCTGCTTGGCTGTGTTCTCATGGTTGGTGATTTGTGGGTGCAATGTACTGCCTCTTCTCCCCAGTCTTTCCATTTGCGTGAGAAAATAACGGGTTCCATGATGCATCATTATAACAAGTATAAACTAAGCATGTAATTTCACGTGTGTTTCTTTATCTTCTTAACTCTTGAAGGAAGACTAGCTCCTGCCTTGCAAAGTTTTGGAAGGTTGGTATGTATGTGTGTGTGTGTGTTTGTTTCTTAGGGCTCAAAATGGCTTCTGTTAAAAGGCGCAGGGTTATTTATATAGTACATCTCATATTTTAAAAACATCTTTATTTATAGACACTGCTTACATTTCATGGTAGCTTTTATCTAAGAATTTAAATTAATTTACTTTGTATATGCTGCTTTAAACCTGGAAATGAAGAGAATTTATTTTCTCTTAAATATTCTTACCCAAGGCAATTGAGAGCTGATTATGTTGTGTAAGGCAGGTTTTAAATAACAACAACACTGTAGAGTATTTCAACAATGTGAAATACTTGAGGCATTTCAGAAAGTACAATCTCAAAAAGAAGCCTTTAATTAAAAGGAAGCAAGAACTGAATCTTTGCAAAATAGGACAGTGAGAGCATGAAGTATCTGTCTATATCTTGAACTCTTGAAGAGTCATTTCACTTAAACTTGAACTTGTTTTCATTGAACTTTAAGACCAGATCATAACAGATACAGAAATGCTGGTACCCTTCAGAGTTTAGAGGCTCCAAAAATATTAATAAAGTTTCTACAGTAGTTGAACACACTGTACTGGTATTTCAGAACTTGCTGTCTGCTAGCATTGGTTATCACATTCTTTCAAATGCTGAGAAATAATTGGGAGCAAGTGGTGTGAAAAGAATCTGGCTTGTTGCTTGTCATAAACATGAAAATCTGAGTATTGACACACCTTTTCCTTAAAAATAATGTGATTGTTCTTCTCTTTTCAGTCAGATATCCATTTCACACCTTTCTATATGAACTAATTTCTTGATCTTGCTATACATCTGAAGAGACAGGATGATACCAGTTGAAAGGGTTTCTCCATGTATCAAAACCAGTTTGGTCAGAGCATTATAGCACTAATTTAACCTGCTCATGGACATACCAGGAATAATTATACCAGTCCAATCTTTCATAATTCTGACTGTTAAAAAAAAATATTGCCATCAGGTAGCAAGAAGCTTATTAAGGTAAGAGGAAGGGATTTGAAAGGCAGTCTCACTTTATGAATATTCTTTCTGCCCAACTGGGAAAACTTAAACCATAAATATGTGCTTGGTGCAACACACCTTTTCATCTGATATCCCTGAGGCAGGTCATACTGTTTCTCAGTACAGACACCTTTGAACAATCCTACCCCTCAAAAATAACAAATGCCAAAGATTCTGTTGACTTTCATTTGATATACAATTTAAGTTCATCTACTGGATTTGCCTGTCCTTGCTTTCCAGAGTTTCTGTGTAACAATTGACCCCTTTGTCCAAAAGGAACAAAAAAGTATTCATAGTAATTTTGTGTCTAAAATTTCCGTAACTCTGAAGTTTTAAGTATTAGATATGTAACCAGGCAGATACACGTGATGCATGAATTATTCCTGTCTTTTCTGAATTCAGACTTTGCATTTATCTGTTATGTTAGTGTGTTGTACCATTCTGCTGTTATCCCTGTAGTTTGTTCTTGTTGCATGGTATATGAGTGCATCGTTTGGTTTTAAATGGGTTGAGAACAGCACATGTTCACTGCAGGAATGGAAGTACCGGCCTTCCATACAGATGTGTTAAAACAGTTTCTCTTATACTCCCAGTATTAAACATTGCTATTAAATCATGGTAAAAACTAATTAGATATTTGTTGTACTGAACTATGTGTATAAATTCCTTAGCAAAACTGTAATGTGAACCCATTCTAGCAATAAGAACTATTCTTCTGTTTCTTTCTAGCGCTCGATCAGTTTCCGTAGCGATAGCCGCCCAGATCTGTTCACTCCACGACCGTGGTCTCGAAATATGCCCCCTGCTAACACAAAGCGCAGAGACAGCAAACTATGGAGTGAGACCTTTGATGTTTGTGTCAATCACATGCTTACATCTAAAGAAATCAAGCGTCAAGAGGTATGTATTTCTTTTTCTAAACTGTAAATTTAATTTTCAAAAGTAATCTTTAAAGCATGGACGTAAGGAATGCTACTAGGCATTTGGGTAGCACTTGAAGGTTTCCTGAAATTAAATAGAATGTCACCTCCTCCACTAGAAGCAGAATTCAATCCCTAGTCTTGATAAGTCAAGCTATAGTAGCTGAGTACATTCTTTTTAAAAATAAACAATACTTCTTTAATAAATGTGAAGTTACTAAGATACGTGTACTGTTATTGGTTACATGGTGTACATGTTCTGTATGACAGTTTCTCTAGTGATGATTGATATTTTGGTGTTTCATTTTGTTGTTCTGGTAATATAGATGAGCCTGCTATTTCAGGAACAGGTAATTCATCAACTGATATGTATGCACACAAATCACAATCATTTCCTGTGTTGGAAAACAGTATCTTTGAGGAAGTTTTCAGTGCTAGAAAGATTAAATATTGATCAAAAGATGTATCTTCCAAAGGAAAAAAAACCACATCAGTAATTTTAAAGTGACATGACAGATTCTAAATAGCTTCTGTTACAGCCAGTGACAGAACCTCCATGAAATCAAGATTGATTCTCCTCCCCGCTCCCCCCCAATTTTTATCAGTATCAACAAAGTTTCTAACAGTCTATCTGAGAGTATTTCAGTTACTGGGTCATAAATCAAACACCAGCAACATCAAGCATTTCTTGTGCACTTTTTAGCACCGTACAAGAATTAATATGAAGTAAGGTCTATAATTGAAAACTTCAAAGGCAGCTTAGTAAAAAATAAATTGTGGAAACCTCACATTACCTAGTAGTTCATTACTGTCTTGGGGCAGAAGCCAAGACCGTTCATAGACCCCAAATAAATGAGCTGTATTCCAGGAAATTTTGTGTGCTTATATTGGTTCTTACAGTGTGTGCCTCAACCAGCCACCTGAACCACTTCGAGGCGTGCTCTGATGGTGTGTGCTCTCAATGCAAGCCTTCCATGCAACCATATTATCAAACTAGTAGAACCTGTGCTAACTGCATGATATCTTTCATGATTTATGCAGGTTGTGACTGTAAAGCTAGTAATTCTGACCAAAATGCCGTTAACTTCTGGTGTACCCTGGTCTAGAATGAAATCACACAGTAACTAAATACAGTGGTATTTTGATAAACCAGTGGTTTAGGGTGGTGGTTATTTTTAATCTGCCATCTTTAAAGCCCCTGATCTGCTTCAAGAGAGGTAACTAGCATCAGCTGTCAGCTAAATAGACCTCAACCTTCGTAACAAAAAAATGAACTGGTACCAAAACACAAGTGCTCACTACCACAGAAATGTTGTAAAGATCTGTCTTTCACTAACTAGCCCACACAGGACTTGAGCCACTGCATGTGCTAAAAGGGAACACAATGAACTTCTGGGTAACTAGTTGTATAAACAGTTAAAATAGCTAAGTCAGAATATCATAGCTCCCCCTTCTGGAAACACCTTTGTTTAAAAAAAACCCAAATAACCCTCCAAAAACCCCATTGCTATTTCAGGTAAGCATTTCAAGAACAATCTGATAGAGCTCTCTTAAAAACACTGCACGTGATTCTGTAGCTATGGAACAAAATCTTACTGTATTTCTGCAGTTAGATTTAGCAGAGAAATTCTGCTACATGATACCAAGACAGAATATAACATCGACTCAATAAATTGAGTACAGATTAAATGAAGGTATTTTATATTATTTGTTTTTCTTTTTACAGGCTATCTTTGAACTTTCCCAGGGAGAAGAAGACTTGATAGAAGATCTGAAGTTAGCCAAAAAGGCACGTTTTAAAAACAAAACAAGCAATACTCATTGGCTTACATTCCTTTCAACGTAATCTTTCTTCACTGCTAAGACATTAGAAGGGGAAAAAAGTCAGAACAGTTTTTTTTCACATTTTTTTCTGAAACACTTAAATGTGCTACTTAATTATTATTTTTAATATGAGATGGGTAGTTTAAAATACGGTTATGAAATGTTAAAATATTGTCAGTACTTGGTATATTTTTACTCACCAAGAGCTTTAAATGCTATCACTAATTTCCCAACTATTAATGATATATTGATTACAGACCTACCTTTTTTTTCCCTCCTCAGGCTTATCATGACCCAATGCTTAAACTTTCCATAATGACAGAGCAGGAGTTGAACCAGATTTTTGGAACATTAGACTCTCTAATTCCTCTACATGAAGGTAAATTCAAATAGCTTTTGTCTGTGATACTACTGCACATAGACTTACAGTCATCTGGTTCATTAAGTGAAGTTTTTCTTTTTTTAATCACAATCAGATCTTCTTAGGCGGCTTCAAGATGTCAGGAAACCTGATGGATCAACAGAACATGTTGGCCATATCCTTGTGGGTTGGGTAAGGCAGAGTTTTTAATCAGTTTTGAGAGTTGAGTTTGGAGCTGCAGCATAGTATTTATTAGACAATTTCTTTTCCATATTGAGCATAACACATCAGAAATATATCCTCAAAGTATTTTTTTAAAAGGTAAGGCAGCTATTTAGAGACAAAATAGAATATTTTATCTTTTCAGGCATTTTCCATTAAAAGATTTAGACTAGGATGTTATTTTTTAAGCTTTTGTTATTCAGGAGCTGAGCAGTATTTAAGCATGCTTTAAATAAAAATCAAAGTCAGACTAGAGTTTCTCTCGTGGATAATTTAAACTTTTTCCCCAATCTTTATTCTGGTTTCCTACAGAAATGAAGTTTGAACAGTTATAATTATTTCTGAATGTCAGTCAAGGTAATATAGGTAGTTGTTAGTGCTGTCAAAGATACTAGTTTTCTAGAAGCTTGTTAAAATAAGGCAGACAGGGATGGAAGTGGGATGCTATTGCTGCCCCACAAAAGAAAAAGTTAGTAAGTTCACTTGCACTAGCACCCAACTTCCCAAATACACAAAACAGCTTTTGTTAGTTGTGTTGATAACATTGCTCATTATGTTTATATATGTGAACAGTTTATTCATAGGTTTATGTAAAGAATGAAGTTTTACAGGAAAAAAGAACTTGATGTTTTTGAGGGATTAGATGTAGCGTTTCCGTGTGAAACAGTGTCCTGTTGTGAACAGGAGAAACATGATGACTACTAGTACATCATGCAAACAGTGATAAGCTGTAAATGTCAAAATTTATCTCTGTTCTTCTTCACATAATGTAATTTTGAATACATTTATTTTTTGGTGTGTTTGAAGACCAGTGAGCTTCTCTTGGTCCAAATAAGTCTGAGTTTAATTTCCTTTGTTGAAGATTTCACATATATTGTGTGTTAATACAGCATTTTTTGTAAATGAATACATAGTTCTAATCAGCATATAAGCTAGATTTTTTTTTTTTTCAGATTTAAGGCACAGTTCTGTCTTCCTAGTTTGGTCAAAGTTCTTAAGGGCAATATATAAGTTTGACTATAGAAGTTTTCTTACCTAAAAAAGGGCAGGCCATTTCTAGGCTTTTGTTTCCATTCACAATTAAAATTAGACTTCTGTTTTCAACTCTTGTCTGTACACTAAGCAGTGCTCAATTTTAAATCATGGATATTTTTAATGGTTTTGAAAAATATTGGAGATATCTAGGAACACAGAGATGAGCTAGTGCTTCTGAACAATTTAAAGAAGTGGGTCAGAGGACCCTTGTAAACCTTATCTTAGTTGGCAACATTATCATGACTAAATTGTGGATAAATCTCCATAAAATAGATTCTCAGCATGAGTCCTGACATCCTGCATCACATGAAACTTTATAGCAAACTGTCCTTTGTTTCAGCTGCAGAGTAATTTTTTCCTTTCCTCAGCTTCCATGCCTGAACTCCTATGATAGCTACTGCAGCAATCAAGTAGCAGCCAAAGCTTTGTTGGATCATAAGAAACAGGATCACAGAGTGCAAGATTTCCTGCAGCGCTGCTTAGAGTCTCCTTTCAGTCGCAAACTGGACCTTTGGAATTTCCTGGACATCCCAAGAAGCCGTTTGGTTAAATACCCATTGCTACTCAGAGAAATTTTGAGACACACACCAAATGATCATCCAGATCAGCAGCACCTTGAAGAAGCTGTGAGTTACTGTTGGGTTTGGGATTTTTTAAGGAGATTATAGCTCTTTTAGCTTATTAATGATTTAAGGGACGCTCATTAGAATATGGAAATGTAACACTCATCTGAACAGCCACAACTAATACATGAAATATTTACCCTGTTCCCCAATTAAATCTTATTTCAGTAGCAAAGTGATACTAAAAAAGAAAGGGTGAGTGGGAGAGGTTTCCACAGCTCTTGTCTGATCCTTTTTGGTTTTCTATTTACCTTTCTATGTCATTTTCCAATCTAACCTAAGGTGGGTAATGTGGATATTTCCTTTCAGGATGTGGATCACTTAGATTTGTATTCCATGTCTTGAGACCTTACATAACCCCTGAATCTAGACTAATTGTCATCTGTGGGGATGTTGCTGATATTTGCCTTCACTCTGGTTTTTTATTCAGAATAGTATTGAGCTTTCTGAAGTAAAGCCAGAGGGATAAATCCAACTTCAATTAATAGACAGGGATGTCATCCCAATGTTTGGGAAGGTTTCTAAGATTTTTGTTCTTTCCCATATATATATATATGGGAAATTATATATATATATATGAAATTATATATATGTGTGCAGTGTGCACACATGCAAATCTGCATCTGAGAGTAAATACATTTGCTGTAGTGGATTTGGTTGAAACACATGTGTAAATGAATAAACAAACGTAATCAATATCCTACTGCTTTTCAATAATATTAACTAAATGTTGTTAATATTTTGAGGACAAAATTTATAGGCTTAGACTTGACTATTCTGTACCTTGTAATATTTATTTGCTGAAAAATGACAGCCCTGCTTTTTTTGGAAAGTGCATGTTTCAAAACACATGTACCTGACCACTACTGTTCTGTTACTCCTTCCCCAAATTCCTTGCCCAGCTCAACTTCTCTGCTGGAAAATTAAACAACTGTGGTTTAAATTGAAAGCATGAATACTCACATTTAGATATAATCTGTAAGGTACCCTTTCCCCTTGTGCACATTCCTTTAAACCCAAACAAAATATCATAAGTATCTCAAAGATTTCTAAGTTTTGCTTTTCTACATAATGTCTGGTAACATATTTTTAAAGTATTTAAAATGCTGTCTCTCCATACTTGTATTTGGTAATCGTATAATAAAGTAATAATTGGGATTTTTTTCTTGATATTTCAATAGCCTTATATAGCTTTATGTTAGTCTTTTCAGTAGAACATTGTTTATCTTTGAAGTGATATATTTCATAAATGGTATATTTCCCAAGTTAAATTAGGAAACAGAAATTACTTGGTGGTTGGTTCTTAACACTGGTTCAGGCTTATGAAATACATTTGTCTTCCTTTCTGGCAACCTGCTGTAGGCACATTGGGCCAAGCTGATCCCTGATAAATCTCCTGGGATCACTAGATTCTTGAATTATCTGTTTGGGCATGTATGCCTCACCCATTCCCCTGCTCCACCTCCAGGTATTTAACAGAGGAATTTTGTTGGTCTAAGCTACCTATGCTCACTCTTAGAGTTAACTAACTCTCAGAATCCCACATTTAAATGCCTAATTTAGTTTTAAGTTTCAGATAAATTGGTCCCAAGGTCATTAAAGAGTGTGTAGTAGAAGGAAGTTCAAGATATTGGAGTGCTGTTTCATAGGAAAGACAAATATTTCTTTTTAATGTATTTTTACAGTAGAAAGGCAAAATAATTAATACTCTTAATTGTAAACTTGTAGGTATATGCAAGTGGTGGAATTGTAAAACAAAAGTAGTTTACCTTAATTAATTTCCAGGAGGTAACTTTCCTAATGAAGAAAAGTTGTGAATTCAGTGTTTTGGCCTCGTTGCAAATTTTGTCTGATAAGGATCTTGATCTTCTGTTTCTTGTTCTCTGACATGATGCAGCAGTTTTCAGAGAATTATCATCTATTTATGGCTGTTTATTGGTCCTGTGTTAGAAGCAATGATAAAGCAAAACTAAAGTGTCTTTGTACACAGCAGTCTGTCTAACTCTGTTGCTAATATTAATACTTCTGTAGACTCATCTACATAAATTCATTTTAAATGCACCATAAATCAAAATATATTTTCTTGTAGCCACAGTTCAGGTTATTAAGAGATCTCCCTGAATATTGGTCTGTGATTAAAGTCCACGTGTTTTCATTTTTTTCTTTAGATAAATATAATTCAGGGCATAGTGGCTGAAATCAACATAAAGACTGGTGAATCTGAATGCCAGTATTACAAAGAGAGACTTATTTATCTTGAAGAAGGCCAGAGGGATTCACTGATTGATAATTCACGTGTTGTATGCTGTCACGGTGAACTGAAGAACAACAGAGGAGTGGTAAGGAATAAATATTTTATCATAAATAGCTTTTAAAGATGTCAACATTTTGCATGACAGCTAAAACAGCTGTGATCATACATACAGAAACACCACCCTCATATACAGGTAGTTGATAAATAGTAACTGTTATATATCACACTCATCTTTTTGCTTAGAAGTCAAATAGGTGTATGTGGAGATCATGTGTACGTGTCTCTGTCTCTTACAGGAGCCTAACAATATCCTGGCTAAATTGTAAATTGATAAATTTCAGTAACACATGCAAGGGAAAAAACAAAGACAGAACAAAACAGAAATGAGGATTATAAGTCTGGTCGCAGAGATGTGATAGTAATGTTTATTCCAAAATGTGAGTGGGAATGTAATTTGATGATGATGATAACAAGTAACTCGTGCTACCTAGGAGCAACAGTAATTTTCTGAGCTTCAAAGAGCTGTGGTGAAGCTGATTGCTAGCAGCATGTGAATTGTAGAAAGATTGTTCATAATTGTTCATTGAAAATATTTGAATGAATAATATTGCCTGTTTCTTAGTAACACATGCAGCAGAGGAAAATTAAAGTAGGTGTTAAAAAGAAGAATGTGTATGCACACGTTGCTGCAGAGAGCTTTGAAATGTCATGCACATTTTGAGGCCTCCACACTAAGAGAATACTTAGGTTCATGACATAACAAACTGTGAAGAGGACAAGGAAAAGAAATATTAGAAGTTTTGAAATGGTTATGTTCACATATGTACATGCTGTTGCACCATAAGACTTTTAAGCAGTGGGGAGAGGAATCATTTATTTTAACTGCTGAAAACACAAGTTTATAATGTCCGAGAGTTTAAATAAATGGTGTTTAATAATGGTCTAACAAAGGAATAATGCACTATTGTTTGTTTACTTTAAACAGAAGCTTCATGTCTTCCTCTTTGAAGAAGTGTTGGTGATTACTCGAGCTATCACCCATAATGAACAGCTCTGCTACCAGCTGTATCGGCAGCCAATCCCAGTGAGGGACCTTGTGCTAGAAGACTTGCAGGATGGAGAGGTGCGATTAGGTGGATCCATACGTGGTGCATTCAGCAACAACGAGAGAAGTATGACTACACCTTCATTTTTAATTTGCTTATTTAGCGTCATTATAACCTTAATCTACCTGCCAATGAGACATCAGAATGTTTTCTCTAAAATCCATATAACCTACATCCAACACGCTGATTATTATTTCAGACTGCTTTATTATCTTGTAACTAGCTGTGTTTAGGTTGTTTCTCAAAGTTCACTATATTGATACTGGGTTTTCTCTGCACTGAACTGAGAAGGGGGGAACACGTAGAATGTAGTGGCAAACCCACGGAATTATAGGCAAGTGTATTTTGAAATCATAAGCTTTAGCTTGTTTGACTTCTCTGTATTATGGAGACATTGATTGCTATTCCGTCAGTCTTTCAGCTGACAGACTAGCTATTCACATTAAAGTCAAGAGTTACCGTCCTTCTGATTAAGTATATTTAAAGATGCTTGTTTCCATTACAAGGGTCCTTGGAATCTCACCTATCTTGTGAAAATTTTTAGGGTTTTTTGTATGTATTTGCCCAGAGCACTATTCACAGTGAAGGTTCCAGAAATGTGCTTTGCAGAGAAGCTGGTGGTGTTGAGTGTGGGAGAAGCCTTAATCCTGCTGATTCACTTAAAGCTTTATAGGTAGCTCATGCACAGCAGAACCAAAATAGTTTAATCCAGCAATAAGAAATTATTAGAAGTGCTTGTGGTTCTGTGTTTCTGTCCCACAAAACAAGGAGATAATGCAGCTGCTGTTTTAATATATGAATTTATTATAAAATAACTTCAGCCACAGAATTCAGTGTTTTCATATGTATTGTTTCTTTCAGTCAAAAACTTCTTTAGAGTCAACTTCAAAAACGGATCTCAAAGCCAGTCTCACTCGCTCCAAGCCAATGACTCCTTCAACAAACAACAGTGGCTTAACTGCATCCGCCAGGCGAAAGAAAAGGTTACGTGTGCAGGCAAAGCTGGCGTGCCCAACTCAGAAGCACACTTTCTTTTGTCACCAAATGGAAGCAGAGTCCCCCAGGGAGAAACCACACTCGAGCAAATGGACCATTCGGACTGTGAGTCAGACTGTAGTATGGACACCAGTGAGATAAGCGTCGACTGTGAACGTATGGAACAGACAAACTCTTGTGAAAATGAAAAGCAAATAGAAACCAATGTTTGACAAAAGCCTACAGGTCATGGAAGAAAATCTCTTACCTGTACAGTATTTGCATTCCATACATGGAACCATTTGGAGAAGCACTTTTAAAATATTTTTTGTGACAGTGTCAATGCAGTCCTCCTTGTAGTTGTACCTATGAGTGTAGTACTGTAACTGCTGATCTGTATAAGCTGGAATCTCTTGCAACTTCTGTCCTGTGATTATATTCCATAAAATCTAAGGTGGATGAAAGAGGTACTTGACCAGTTATTCTCAATGTCCTGCTGTAAACAGACTCTCTGAACTGCTGTTATATGTGTGTTACAAAAAAGAATCTTTTCATAATTTTAAAGTGCTTTATTAGCCCTTTAGTGGGGCAGCTGAAGATGTGGACTTAATAGGGAGTTTCAGGATGGGTGTCAAGACAATGTGTTCAGGTAGGCATGGAAGAAAAAAATAAAAACCTACCTGAACTCTTGTGATGTTAAATCAACAAGAACTGTAAACAGTGGGCCATGTAACCAGTGACTCTTTAAGGATTCACCTTTCAAAATGAAGCACTGTCCTAAGATCCAGCAACCAAAATTATTATAATCTGGTCAATTAAAGTGGTCAGCATCACGCTATGGTTTATTTGTCAAAGCATGTAATGCTAAAAATAATCCATTGGGGAAAAAAAGCCCAAACCCAACCAAGCCTCCACAGCCAGCACTGAATTAAATGCTGAGAATACCGGGTATTTGTAAATAAGCTGGTAGTTAGCTTTCAGTGCCATGTATATATTGTTTTATCCCAAATGGGATAAGAATAGAAAAAAAATTTTGCTTGTGAATAGGCCCTCTTCAGCATTTTGCACTCCACTGACCTCCACTGTTGGTTTTAAACACCACTAAACTAATGTTAAAACATTTAACTTTCTGTAAATGTCTGTTTACAATTACCTGTAGTTGGTTTTTAAACTAAAGTGACAATTTTATATAAATGGTGCTCTACAAATACCCTATGGGATTATGTAGAGAAAGTTTAAACAAAAAGGGAATTGATTTTCCTTTGGGATGTATTACACACTTCATACTTCTCTTCAGTTTTGTTTTAAAAGTTGTGGTTGCTTTTAATCTCATGCTGTAATTGGAAATGTTACTGTGTTTTTTGGTGGCTGATATAATCTACTCATTATGATGAGAAGCAGAAGAGTCACTTAAATGCAGTCTAAACCACTCAGTTCAGCATCCTGTGACTTTTCGGTAATCCCTGGGTTATATTTTATTTCTTAGTATAAGAAATAATGCCAGTGCTGTATGGAAAGCTATGAAAATTATATATTAATAAATTTAAATGATCCTTGATATTACACCAGATAATCTGTGCAAAGTACTTGTACCAACAAAAGTAGAAAACCTGCTAAGTTATTGCCAAAAACATTCTTCTTGTGTTCTACAAGTTTACAGAAAATAGTAAATGTCAAGTATCTTATATTATGCTGATGTGCAGTATAAAAATTAGTGTGACAAGATGATAAACAATATAAAACAAGGTATTTTTATTTTTTAAAAAATGTTTTTTTTACCCTATAAAACATATTTCTGTATTTATAGTTTTTCAAGAAAGTAAATTTTCTTTTTTGTTCCAGGCTTTGTAATTTATTTCAACTGCTTCATTTTTAGAGCTGAATGAGCATGTTGGTGAGGATGAAAGGAAAACTTTGCAGAAGGCATAGGAAAGCACATTAGATGATGAACCATTTTCATAAAACCTGTTCAGCAAAACGTTTAAAAAGAGCAAAAAACATGTAAAGCATTCAGACAGAGAAGAAAGAGTGAATGTATGTATTGACTTCTTTTTTTAATTAATTGCCTTAAACTTTCTGGAAGCATTTCAAATAAATTACATTAAACCGTTTGGATATTGATTTGGTTTGGTTGTTTGTGCAGGAAGACTACAGATAGATTTCAGTGATGCACACAGTGAGTCGTAACATGTGACCAGTGCTTGTGTTTTGGTTCTTGTGAAAGTGGTGTATCCCATTTGCTAGATAGAAAATTGTAATGAAGAAGCAAGGCACTGTGCTCAATTCAGCACGTTGCCCAAAGTTTCTTATTTTATAATCAATGTGGTAAGAATGTGTAACAAAAATTTATATCCTGCCATCAGTTTCTCTCTCCTGATTCTTTGTGGATCACATACCTGCTAAATATGTTTTATTCCAAAGCATTGAGATGATGAATTTGGGGCATGTACAAAGCTGCTAGCCAGTGAAGCTAAGAACATTTATTTATGTTTGTGTGCTGTCATTTAGTATGTTGGACATACTGCAGTGCAAGTGTTTCAGCTTTGTTTTGTAGTTGACATGCACTTAGCAGCTGATTTGATCTAATAAAGCTTAATTATGTTTTTTTCAAAACATCTTCAGGAATAAGACTTCCACGTGAAGGATCCTACTATCATTCAGGATTTGGTTAGCTTTCTTTGCTGCTAACACTTTTAAATGCCACTCCTTTGAAAAGTCACTTCTTGTTGTGGGGCAGGGGGCCCTGGACAATGAAATGTACCAAAAAGTACATGGGTAAAATGCTGAACGCCAAGTAGACAGAAACATGATGTAAGTAACTATGTCAAAGTGATCATGATTGTTTGTGATTCTGGTGGCAGGAGAATGGAGTCAGAGAAGCTGCAGCACTGAACTGGCAGGCAGACTGTAGCCACGCTGTACACATAGGCCTCTGCGTGATGCTTCTGCAGAAAAATGCTCCTGATTTCTCAGGTCACTCACCATTGCATGTGTAGTGACTCCACTAATGAGATAGTTTAAGGCTGTGTAATCTTACTGGATCTCAGGGATTTTAGAACACTCATGTCTCCGATGGAGGAATAGTGCCAGGGCAAGAACAAGTGGAGCATGTAAAACAAGCAAGAGGCAGTGACAAGTCTGAAGTTTTTCAAGGGCTTCCAAGATGACCATGAGTGGATAGCAGACTAGAAGGAAAGGAAGCCATCCAGAGGGATCATGACAGGCTGGAAAGATGGGCCTGAGTGAACCTAATGAGGTTCAACACTGCCAAGTGTAAGGTGTTGCACTTGGGCTGGAAGAATCCCAGACATAGATATAGACTGGGAGAAGAGCTCTTTGAGAGTAGCACTGCTGAGATGGACCTGGGTGTCATAGTGGATGAGAAACTTAACATGAGCCAGCAGTGTGCTCTTGCAGCTCGCAAGGCCAATGGTATCCTGGGCTCCATCAGCAGAGGGGTGGCAGCAGGGACAGGGAGGTGATTGTCCTTCTCTACTCTGCCCTCGTGAGGTTCCCTAGATTTGGTCTGCAGTGCTGAAAAGAACTATGCAAGGCTGAAGACCTAACTCCTGGAACACAAATGTCTGCTATGAGACACTGGGAGCGTTTTGTTTAATGTCTGTGAAGCCCCGTGAATCAGGGAATCCCTTGCCAGATTCTGGGTAAAAAGCCCAAAAGTTAACTCCAAGGTAGAGAAGGTGGTGACTCATATTCATCATGACCCCCAAACCAAGCATACTGCCTTAGGAATGTCTCTGCAATAGCAGGATGTGGGTTTCTTGAGGTTTCATATAAATCTCTGAAGTTTGAAAGATACATTGGACTGTTTAATGTCAACTTAATCGACTCCTGTTTTTGAAAAAGCTGATGTTTTATGCTGACACTGTTTGGCGCTCAGATCCTGGGGATCAAGACTGTCTGCTAACAGAGCCAGAAACTGAGTTCTGGAGGAAGGTTTGTTTCTTCTGAATATGGGCTTTCCAGAATGGATAGTTATTCAATCTTTATTGCTCACTCATGAAAACTGATTTTAAACTACTCTGTTCTACAGGTTGCTGCTGCCATCTGCTGAAATAACTGCATATTCTTAGAGCTGGTTTGATTGCATTAAAATGTAAATATTTTAAGATTTTAAATGTATTAATAATTATAAAATGAAAAACTCAGTATTTTTAAAAATACAATATCTCCTCAGACTTTCACCTGTGGATTGCAAATTTGTTAGAAGAAAGTACTTGGTGAATTTCTGCTATTAATCCCTGCCTTTAGAGAGATAAGTTGACTGCTTCCCCTGTGTCTCAGCTTTTACTGTCATAGGCATATTTTCTCCATGGCTGGTAAATGATCCTAAAGCTCTTTACCAGTGTCTAAATTCTGTTTTGTCTCTGAATTTTCTGATGGTGCCTCTCTTTGCATGGTCTGTAAAAAAAGTTAAATTACAGAATTGTCTTTGATCTCTTGGCACCTAAAATTTGGCCAGTATTAATAATACCCTTGCTCAAAACTGGCACTTAAACATTTGAGGAAGTGAGATGTGTTTCACATCACTGGAGTAATTTCTGGAAAGTGAAACAGTAATTTCTAGTTATTTAAATTTAACTGTAAAAATATGCTCAGACTAAATAATATTTTGCAAGAATACAAAGGAAATGTCTGGAGCAAGCACACAAGTTTGGTCCTTGAGTGTGGAGCCTTATGCAACCCTCCATTATCAATATCTTTTATTTTGTGGCTATTAATCCGATCTAAACCTGTATTACTCACGTATTACATACCATCTGATTTCAGAATGAAAGGGATCTGCAGCTGCTTTGCACTTGGGTGGGAAACCACTCGGTGCAAGTCAGGGAGTCGTGGTTGAACGCTTGGCAAATACCAGAAACCACAGAAACCAGAAACTATAAAGACAGTAAGGTGACAGATTTTATAAACTTTTTTTCCTTAAGAGTATTCTTCTAATTTTTTCCTATAGTGACTTTTCAGTGAATATTTGTTTTGTAAACTGGGATTCTTGCTATCTATTTTATACCTATGATTGTCGTGATTTAAGATTGATAGTGGTGATGTGGAATTGTTACATCATTTATCAAGTAGTAGTTAGTATTTGTGATGATCTCTCCCTGTCTTATGCTAATACAGAAAGTAATTTTGGACAACTGCAAGGCCTATCTTTTTAAAGCAAGTGGTACATGAGGAAAACATCTTTGTATTTTGGTAAATGAGCTAGGCTTCTTCATATATTGCTTGGATTTGTTACAATACACATTTATGTTGTTTATATTTCTCATTATAGAACACATCTAAATACATTTTAAGCACATGCTTTAGCATATTTTCCAGTATTTACGATGAGAGAAAGGGGTAGTAAGCATCCTTCTCACAGTATACAGCAGTTTCTGTATTTTGTTGCCTTTTTTTTTTTTTTGGTAGTTGTTTCTTTAATGCTTGTAGAATTTACTGGAACAGCTCTATAGTTGATCCATATGAAGTGGCTCCATTCTGGAATTACTAGAATACAGTGAAAACATGCGCTTTAGACTCAGTGTTTCTTCTGAAGCCTTTTGAAACCCGACTGTCATACGATTATTGACTGTGGATACATCTTCATCTAATGTGAACATTATGTCCATAGAGCCATGGTAATTCAAACAAGAAAATAAATGGCTTGTGTTTGTGTATATATGTGTATGTGTATATATATACACACATGCTAAAATTATGTTTTCCTAAAGAAAATGGAATCATATACACCCAGCACATCTTTACACATTAACTTCCTGGCTGCTGGAAGACATAATTTTCTTTTGAAAATTCTTTCACCCTGTCCACAGCATAGATATATTTTCCAGTAATTCTTTTGGAATGAAAACAGAGAATATTGTTGGGAAGACCTACATTAAATAAATGTGAACCTATTTCTGGAATGAATTTGTCTTATCCAACTTTAAAACACCAGTGAAAGAAATCCCACTTTGTCACTAAATGATTTCTTTCTGTACTTAATTCCTATTGCTAGACAGCTTTGCCTAAAATTTAACCTAAGCTTCCTTTGATACAACTTAAACCTCATCCCAGTCACCAAGGACATAGAATATTTTCCTTCTTTCCCTTCTGGCAAAGCACCACCGTTTTTCCAGTCTTTTGTACAGTGGTTTAGATTCATGCAACACAAAAGAATCATCAGGTACGCTTCCAGAAGTTACAGGAAAGAAGAGTATGTGAAAAATGTGAGTGAGGACACCAACTTGGCTCTGTAGTATTACTGCTCATTTGTGAATGCAGGCAAGCCAGGTAAAATCACTCATCAACTTGAACTATTTGTATACTGAATACGTATATATTCTGGAAGTGATTTTTAACAGCTTTGCTAATTCAGACTTCATAAAGCAGGCTGATGTGTTTGGAGATGTATATTGGATCAACACAAAACCCAAAACTAGATTAGTATTTCCATTTTTTTCTTGTATATGGAAATTCTATTTGAGCAAGGTAAAGCACAGCCAAGTTACTCTGATAATATATCAACTCATCTGTAATGTTCTCTTTACCACCAATGAATCCTCACAGAGGCAGGACATCAAATCCTCATCAAGACAGTCTTAATTTATCCATTGGTTGAACATGGCACTTGTGGGTTTTATTACCTTTGGCTAATTGAACACCGTGCTTCTGCAATTAGATAAATGCTTTGTGTTATGCTTCTCTAATTTATGTAAATTATAGTTATGGATACTACTTACCCTATTTAAACTTGGCTGGCTCCCCAAAGACTTCTAAGAAGAAACTAATAATTATTAGATTTTATTTTAACATCCTGGAGGCTACCATTAGCAGCAGACCATTTGTGAGTTGGTAGGTTACATTTTCTGACTTACTAAAAAGGGACCAATATAAACAGCTGCAGTTATCAGGATTTAAGATAAATGGTATAAGTAATTAATGAATGTATGTATTTGTTCAACTACAGTACTAGTATACTTTTAAGAAAGAAAATAAATTGTGGGCTTTTAATTTTTTGCTAGTTACTTGTAAAACTAAACATCTGGTGTTCTTATTTCCTAGGTGCTGCAGGAACGGGATACCTTCAGCAGGCACTTTTCAAGTTAGTGCATTCCTCAGAGCTGCCAAAGAAAGGCTCCTTCCTTAGAAAAAGAGCCAAAATTCACCACTGAGTTTCAAATGTAAAATATCGGTGTGGCTTTACACTGAATTATGCAGCTACTGCACTTGTGACACACCAAAGAGTTCAACCTCACGTTAGGTAACTACTATGGCTGTGACTCTAAACTCACAATTACTAAGTGCAGAAGATTAAAAAACCTCTGTAGGTTAATTTTCCTTAGACAATACTGCTAGCAATTTCTACAACCGAAACTACAGATATGTGATTTAAAACCCATAAATGACTTTGTCAAGTGAGGGAAGTACTGGACTGAGTGTGCACAACAGATTTGATGGTGATGAGCAGAGAAGCTGTAATTTTCTGAGGAGTTCTGCTACAGCAAGAAGCTTGCTAAGCTAGAAAGTGTCAGGCTCTACGGGCATGTAGAATTAAGCAATTACCTGCTGTAATGCTCTGTGATCATCTTCATTCTGCTCCCTATCAATTACATCATTCAGCTGAATTGGGGTTCAAATATTCACACCCTTCTTTTACCAGAAGTTAGCAGCCTTGCAGCAGCAGTGAATAAATATTACCCTCCTGGTTCTATACCGGCTTCCAATGGAGGTGTAGGATGGACAACATGAGGAGCAACACCTTAAGGTACTGCAGAGGACTCCAAGAACGCTCATTTGTGAACAACTGTGTAGATATGATGGAATTTAATTGTTTATTGTTTTTAAACATTGGTTATTTGCATTATATTTAAAGCCTTGACTTTCCTTAAAAGCTGATTTACATCCATGATCACAATGCTTAAATACACCCTCTGAATGATGATCTTGTGACAGAGAAGTAATTTAAGTTTCCTTTCCATCTTTGCTTAGGTCCACAAATAGTCTTGTTTTCTCTGTAAGTAAACACAACTTTTAACAGCTTCGCTTTATTTTTCAGTTCTGGCACTGAAAGAAAAAAACCCAAACAAGCCATACTGCACATAACCATCCCAGTATAGTACCTCATTAGATTCCATAGCAAATCTGATGGAGAAAGTCTCTGACTTAGCTTCAATAGCACCAAAGCCATTTATACCATTTGGTTTAATTGCATTTGGGAAACAGTACTCTTTGGGATACGAATAATGGATGATGTTGTCTTCAGTTAATCTGTAATTCTTTATTCTAGGAATGAGATGTTAGTTTATTTTAGAAAATGGTCAAATGGTTCATTACTTGCATGTGTGTTTTTTTCTTGTTGAAGCTTGCTTGCAATCTGTAGTTTTACAAGCCATGAACACGAATAGCTATTGTCACTGAAGTTCCCTTACTACAGAATCTGTCTTCTGTCAGGACCCTGAAAGGGCATGTAAATGCACTTGATTTAATCCTCTTTTGTATGTTTAATTCAGCTACACGATTAAACACCCAAGTCCTTTGCACTGACACACACTTGCTTTGCATTTTAAGATTCCCTCCCCAAAAAGCGTAGCCAAGTCAGTGTTTGGATTTTTAACTGACTCTGTAAGGACTGTATCTCTTATGCTGCTTTAATTGATCTGTGGGCCAAAGATGGAAGATGTATGACAACATACAATTCCCCCCTCCCCTCCCCCAATAGAAAGAGGCAAGATGTTGGGGAAGGTAAGGTTATTGGATGCTGTTCTAATTCATCATGAGGCTATCCAAGAATTACAGCTTTCTTCATGTCCTTGGTGGTTGGTAATTTACTTTTATTCTTCAAAGGGGCAGGTTTTGTCTTTTTGGCCAATGCCTTGGAAACCACTTTGGGAGGGAGCAGTTGGAGCTGGCGCTGCTTCAGTGTCTCCCGGGAGCTGGTGGAGATGGCCGGGTGAGCAGGCGGGCTGCGCTGGCAGGACCCCACCGTGCCCCGCCAGCCGGGCCCTGCCGGCCCCGCCAGCCTCCTGCCAGGAGCAGATGCCGCAGCGCCACTTGACCGAAGGTTCGTGCCCGGAGCAGGCGAGCCCGCTACGCCGCCACAGGAGCGCGGTACGTGCCGCCTGCTAGCTCTAGATCGAAGCTTGTGGCGTCAGCTGGAAGCGAAATCCTCCATCCCTCTTCCCCAGAGGCACTGCCTGCCTGTTCTACCCGCTCTTGGCCCGTGCCGGCGGAACTGGGCCATGGACCTCGCGGCGGCACCACCGCTCCCCACCAGAATCGGGTACGGCCACCGAAACCTGCCTCGGCCGCTCCGGGACCTCCCTTGGGGCCTTTCCCCGGAGACGGAAGGAGCGCCGGTTCTCCGCGCCCACACCGCTGGTAGGAAGGAAGCGGGAAAGGAGGCAGTTCGCCTCTTCCGCCCCATGCAGGCACACTACTGGAGGGGCGACCCCCCCCCCCCGCGCACTGCCCGCGACCTCGCCCTAAAGCCGCAGCTGCTGCTGGCGCCGCGCGCACCCCGGCCGCTCCTTCCCCCGCGGGGCGCGCGGGCGGCACTGGCGGCGCCCGTTTATTTATAACGTCTGCCGCGAGTGGATTGGCTAAACCGGCTGGATCCAGCGCCGCCCCGTTTCTGTTTGCGCTGCCGCCATGTTAGAGAACGGGGAGGGGGCGGCGGGGCTGCCATAAAGCGAGCGGACGGAGGGGGAGCAGTAACGGCAGCGGGCGGCGCAAGGCGCTGGAGAAGGACTAGCGTGGCGGGGGGAGGAAGAGGAGGCGCGGGCTGTCGTACCCGCTTGTCGGCGATAGGAGTGAATGGCGGATGCCGTGATCCCCGGTGGTGGCGAGATGGAGCCGGAGCAGCATCAGCGGACGGAGAAGACCAGCGCGGGCCTTCTCGAGGTGGAGAGTAATAGAGCAGGAGCCGCTGAGGACACCACACAAAATGGCGGACGCTCTGAGAGCAGTAGCACTGAGGAGGCGCTGCTGGTGGCTGCTGTTGCTGCAGAGGACAAGGTCCCCTCAAATCTCAGCATCACTAGCAGCAACCAGCGCAGGAGCAGCATCTTAACGGCAAATGAACAACAGCAGCAGCAGCAGCCGCCCAGCGCTGTGTCGGGGGGGCCTCCCCCTTACCCTAAGCCCCCAGAAGACCTGCCTGTTAGGAGGAACTTTCAGATTCCCAGGAAGAGCAGAGAAAAGAAAGGTTGTTCCTTCCCTTTTCCTTTCTTCTTTCCCTTAATCCCTTCTTCATCTTATTCGTTAGGCAGGCTCTTTGTGCACCTCACACAACTGCATGCAAAATCCTGCGGGTGTGGAGGAGGCTGTGGCATGGCTCAGACTAGTGAGGCTACTGGGGATAACATTTTTAGTGTCAGGCTTTTACATTCTTTCCCTACCCTTCCCTCTTCTTTTTCGTTTTTATTTTGTCACAAGGAGGAGGAAAAAACCGAACTCTGCTTGAATTTCTGACTGTTGCTTTATAAGGATGGAAAAACTGGATATGATCAGGGTGGGCTCGAGTGTTGATCCTGGCTCTGCTTCTGGAGATGCAGTCGCATGCAGAGAAGATGGTTCTCTGGGACATGGTGACACAGAGAAGATGATGAGCTTTTCTCTTTCCCTGACTTCCTCACTGCAGGAGAGGGGTGTAATCCTGTTAAGGGTAGACAAGCAAACATTGAGCAGATTTCTCCTCATTGATGGTATGCAGAAGACTGTTCTTATCTTGTGGAAGTTCATTCCTTTGCTGGGAGGAAGTGAGCATCCCACATTCACGTGCCTTGCCTTGGAAGCATTCCTCTTCCAGGTGTCCAGGGCCGGGTTTTTTGGTTTTCAAGCAACTCTTCCTCAGAAAGCCTGAGGTATTCCTTTCTTTCCATGGCACTCCATTGGCTTCTGCTTATCTTGTTTTTGCTAAGTGGCATTGAAGACATATCTTACTCCTTCCCTGAAACTTTCTTCTGTTCTTGACCTTTTGCAGCATGGGGTCATAACTTAGTACGTGTCACAAAAATACCTGTTCCAATAGGCTTCTAGTTCTTCAGAGAAGAACCTAGCATCTCAATTCTTGAAATGCTTTCTTCTATAAGGAAGAGATGAAGGTAGGTTTATTTCATTATCCAGTCTTTTCCCTCCTTCAAATTTTTGGCAGTAATGTCCCCTTTTGCCTTCCCTTTCTTTCCCATTGCCACCCCCTCGGGGGGGGACACAAGTCTGACAGAGATTCATTGTAAAAGAGACTACATCTTGCACTCCCATATGTCAGACTTGACCGTGATGGCTTTTGAATGCCTTTAAATGTATCTCAAAAATACTTAGTACTTAATCAGAGGCACTTGAAGGTCATCTCTAGCATTTGGTTCCATTATGAATGAAAGCCTGCGAAATACCTTTTGCGTCATCTAACTCATCATTTGCCTTTGCAGAACCATCTCCTATGGTGTGTAAAAGGTTTTCAATTACGTAGCTCAAACATCAGGCTTCTGTGGCTTCTAGGGTAGAATTCTGCTTAATTAAGTCATTCTTAACACTGTTTCTGAAATTCACTTCGGAACATCAAGGTCATTTGACCCCTTCTTAAGGACTTAGTTTTCAGTGTGCTTGTCTTTTTTTTCAGCTTACAGAAAGCTTCTTGGACATTTTAATCATACTGGCAACTTGCATTTTCCAGAGTTGTCAAAACAGACCATTCTTTCTATCCATGTTGCTTTCGGTCTTATGGTTGCTGATGGTTGTGGATTGTTGGTCTTAATAACGTGATGCTGTAACGCCAAGTGCTGTGAGAGAGCATGTTGTAGGCAAGCCCAGCCAAAGCGGGCTAGCATAAAATCTGTCAGTATGAACTTTGAGGACAACCAGATGGCTATTGGAGTTGGTACTGGCATTTGAGAAATCAAACAAATCAGTTCTGGAACTAAAAGAGAAGATTAGCTGTGCATTGGTCACTTGATGTTGTAATGGCGTATGCTTACAACATGCTTAATACCCGTGTTCAGCTACGTCTTACAAAATAATCAAAATACCATCTCTCCCTCTCAAAAGAACTGTCTTGGCTAGATTCTAAATTACAGCATGAAACCAGTCACGTGGAAGCTTCCTCCATCCTTACTTGCATTGGAATTGCCCTTGTTTTGCTTTTTAGATCTCCATTTTATTCCTGGACATAACACCCTGAGAGATACTGCTATCTTGATAATAAATACCAGTCTGTCATGACCAAGCGATAAAAGTATTTGGGTTGAGGTTTCTTTCTGGGGTTTGGTTTTTTTTTAGTGCTTGTGTTGAGCATTTGGTTTTTATTTTTCCCCCACCAAAATACATTCTGGGAAGAATTTGGTTGTGAAGCAATTAAAAATTGAATCTGCAAAGCAAAAATTTAAGAGGTGAAAGCCTAGACAACTTAAGATTCAGCTGCTTATTTTAGCCTTTCTGGAATTTATCTCCACCTCTGTTTGGAGACTAGGGCAAGTCAACAAAAAGAACCTTGTTATTGTGGAGAAAATGCATCTTCTTCAAACTAACTATGGTTAGTTGTAACAGAGAATCTTTCTTTCGACTTCCTTTTCTATATCTTCGTGGAGGAATTGAGAAACCAAACTCTAAAAATGGTTGGCTCTGAGGGTGTTTTGGTTTTCGCATTTGTTGGGGTTTTTTTAATGTGTGCTCATTCATTTTCCTATCTAAACCTGTCTTGAAAGCTTCTGTTTTCTTGGTGCATACAGTTCCGTAATGGTGTTACGCTCTTTTGAGTAGCTGATGTCCTTTGTGAAATCATACTACTGTAGAGGGTTGTTGGGACCTCTTCTGATTTGATTGTCAGTCTTCTCAGGTGTCCAACTCTACCTGAAACTTCAAATATTCTTGTTTAATAGGTTGAGGAAAAGACATTTTCAAGATAAAGCACTGAAAGGGCGTTTTTTGACTTGCTGAACTCTTGAGTGACTCTTATACCAAAAGGCAGTTTCAAAGGACATGCCCAGGTAGCAGTCAGTGATGCCTGAAGGTTTCGTATTTCTGTTATCTACCACGTTAATGAATGACTGCTATCTCTCAGGCTGAGTGGGGAATAAAGTTCTTGTTTTTGTCCCTGGAAGTCTTCACAATACTTGCTTGGAGGTGGAGGTTGTCCATCTTATACTTAGTAGTACATGATGTTTTGTTTTGCCTTGTTTTTCCTCTTACTTTCCTTGTCTTTGGTAGAGATGCGTATCTGCCGTTTGCTGTTTCTAAATTTGGATTTCATTAAGCAATCCTTGAACTTGGGAGTAACTACTTGGCTCTTTTGAGAGTATAAGACATTTTGGGATTGAAAAAAAATCACAAATACCAGCATTATGGTTCATTAGCACCACAGATTTTTGGTCTTAAGTCTTAAAAAAGGAAGACGTAAGGAAATTATACTGCTGCAAATGCTCTAGTTTGTGGAGAGTGGTAGCATTCTGTCACTTACCAGATAATGACCTAAGTGATTTACCTATCTTCACTTGGTAGTTAGTTCAAGATTCTTTGAAGATGATGTCTCTTGTCTTCTTCGTATTCTGACTTGAGAACAAAGAAACCTGAAGCCAGTCCAAACACACAAACTTTGGTTTTCTCAAGTTGAAGCACAGTTGTGAAAGAGAAAGCCCCCATGGAATTGCGTTCATGGATCACCCAGTCTAATGCCTGTCCCTAGACTGGGAACTGTATTACCTAATCTTAGCTTCCACCGTAAAATACTCACATATGTCCTGGTATGCTGGGTAGAAATGAAACAAACCCAGAATTTATTTGCTTATCTTTACTTCTGCACAACAAGCTAGCAGAAACCACAATCTTTGACTTGTGTTACAAGCATACTGTGAGTCAGCCCTTACTGAGGGGCAGTTTAATTTACATGGGCCCAGTAGAGGTGCAGCATACGCACGTTGGGTTCATATAGTGAGACTGAAAAATACATGCCCACTGTTGCTCTTTGAAGGGAGGTAGGACTGGAGAGAAGCTTAATCATCCTTTGCCTGGGAACAGGATTTGGTGACTGTTCTTGGAGATCTGGTGTAGTACTTTTCAGGTTTATTTTCAGTTTGGTTTTGTTTATTTTTCCTTTGCTTCTGAGCTTCCTTGTTCAGTGAGGTACAAGCCCTTCTATAGCCACTGAAACCTTCTGGAAAATAGCTGCCCTTTAGCACCAATACATTGATGACAAATGGAAAAGTATTGCCTTAGTCGTTACCTGAGTAGTAATGTTTCAGGGTTTTATAAGACCCTGAAGGACTTCAAGTTCTGGAAGATCTCCAAAGGCGGATTACCACCTGTCATGAAGCATATGATTAATGTGTTTGACAAATCATACTTGAACAAGGAAAAAAACCCTTACACCACACACTCTTAAATTGACTTGTATATGGTAATTTGTCTGAAATTCAAAGCCAAGAGACTTTAAAAAAAATTATTATCGCTTTATGGTCCTGTAGATGGTTTACTAGACTTACCTTGCTCCATCCATCATTTGGCAACTCAAAAATAGAATGCAATAGATAACAAACTAGTAGGCTCCCCTGAAGAATAAATACTGCCTGGGTGTGTCTAGTTCCCAGAGCAAATGTGGATTGTCTGTAACATCTATATATGAAAAGGTGTTGGGCAGACTGGGTAAAATTTAGTGAGACTACTCTTCATAAGTCATACACACTCTTCATAAAATATATAAAGTGTGTTAGTTCTGTAAGGATTAGACATTCAGCAGATTTCACCCTTGT
Organism: Laterallus jamaicensis coturniculus; assembly: GCA_022605575.1. NCBI lineage: Eukaryota > Metazoa > Chordata > Aves > Gruiformes > Rallidae > Laterallus > Laterallus jamaicensis. The sequence continues at coordinate 11,691,116 of JAKCOX010000011.1, forward strand.
TCCTTTTTCTCCATCAATGGATGATGCTTGATCAGGAAACCGGTCACTTAATTTATGCATGAAGTAAACTAAGGCAAGATTATACATGTAGTTACTATTTTTCACTTTGTATTGAGTGGGCAGTGCACAGGAATAGAAATTTATTTACTGCGAAGTTAATTATTTTCCTACTAAAAGGTGGGTGTGTAAGGTCTTGTTCTTGGACTGATGTGATCAGTTAGGTAGAATCAGCCTTGTTTAACAATTTAGATGTTCTCAAATTGAAAAATTGGAATCTCAAAAGTAACTTGTGCCCAAGTACTCATAAGTACTTAATTTTGATCTGTCCTTTACTGCAATGGTAGCAAGAGCCCTTCTAGCTTCAGCAGCATCTCTGGTGAATTTAGATGATGTTTGGTGATGTGCAAGAAAGTATATATTATTGAACATAAGCAGTGATAGTGGTAAAATGCACTTTCGGTTCTCTGCTAAGAAGTTCATGAAGAAAAAAGCCTCAACAAGCTTTTAAAAAAATAACCTTTCCTGTATTTCATATCAAGGCATTAGGTACAGGTCTTCCCTAAATGGGTTGACAGCTAATTGTATAGCCGTTTATGTAGTTTCTGCCTGTGTGAAGAACAGGGAGACCTGCTGTTCTTAAGCAGCTCTGTCTCAGCTCCACTGTCAGAAATTTGCCCAGAGCAGGAAGTGTTTAAATGCAAGTGGGAACATAGTTGCCAATACTTGAATGAGTGACAGGATTGTAAATGATGTAAAAGTACTCTTGCTAGATTTGCATCTGTGAAGTAGGTCACTCACTCTAGCTCATCCTGGCCTGGACTCAAGATGGAGGAAATAAGCTGGGCTTGGTTGAGCATGTGTTTCTAGGGGAAAGGAGGGAGAAGGGATGAAGTACAGTAATGACTGTTAAGCAGATGAAATTTGGACAAGCAGCTCATACTTTCTGCCTGAACAGGCTCTTTTAGTCAGAAGAGAAGCAGGCAGTATATGAAACTCGTGCACTACAATAGTAGGGCTTAATAACTCCTTGTCAGACCTAAGGGGTGTTTGGGGATGGGGCAGGACACAAGGTGGTTTTCCAGTGTGTGTATATTCACAGTAAGCTTGTTTTGGATTTCACTGATTGGTGTTCCTCTCTTCATTACAATCATGTTCAGTCTTGGTAATAGTAAGTTGAGAATTTAATTCACTTGCTCTTATCTTCCCATGTTGCTGTCACCCTTTAAAGAATGAAGGCATTGTTACTAAAAAGGATGTTATATAAGAACAGTTTCTTATCACATTCATAACTTCCATTCTTAGAAAAAAACCCCACTTATTGTTGCTGGTGTTGGAATCATTGTTTTACTTGCTCTTACATTATAAATTGCGTGTTTCTAAGTGTAACTTTTACTAGATAACATCAACCAGTTCAGCTTTCATTTAGAGCATTTGTTTTATATTGAGGCTGGTGCAGTACATATTTTCTGCAAATGAGGGAAAGATTGCTATCTACTGCTGTATTATTTAATGAAGTCAGAGACACGCTGTAAATATATAATTAAATTTTAATTTGCTGTTAGAATAATGGTAGATTGTGTTTCATGTGAGACTAGTACTATTGTAGTTCATTCCTAATTGTTGTAACTCCTAGTGCTTTCAAGTGGCGGTGGTTTGGGGTTGATTTTGGTAGAGAAAAATAGGCCCTCCTACAGAAAGAGCAAAAGCAGTCTCAGAAATACCTGTCTGATGTTTGGCCATACCACAATGATAGTGCACCTCTTGTTGATTATTTGAGAAGCTGCCCTGGGGAGAAGAATGCCTCCCATTCTGGACTAGTTCTGTTCCCCTAGCAGTATTATTTTCCTAGACATTAATCTCGAAATCTGCACTTGGGTTTTGTTGCTGGCCCACTCTTGCCTGGATCTTCTGATAAGTTTGACACTGTCATTACCCAAACACAAAGAAAGAAACTTGGGGTGATGAATTTAGGAAATGGTTTGCCTAGAAGGTCAATTTGTACAACAATCAAGGGCTTTCTTTTGTGAAACAGTCATCATAAAGGGATAAGATCATAAAACATAAACACATGCATTATGGTTTTTAATAATAGGAACTTACTGGACTTCTTAAGACAATTTTTAATTTATTTATATTTAAGCCTAATTACCATAAGTTACCATAAGCAAACAAAGAAAATCCCATAATGGTTTGAGAGAAAGGCTAAGCTATGAAACTGTTGTTGAGGTTTTTATTAGAACAATTTGTTCATGATTCTTAATTAACAAAGCTAATTAGTTTAATTACAATTCTAAAAATGTAATCTGTGTTTTGCAGTACAGATCAGACATGTTCAAAGTCTGAATTTGGATTTGAGGTGTTCCTGCTGTTCTGGGAACTAGCTATCTAAGAGTAATACTAAAAAAGCATAGAGAGATGGGATTTATTTTGTAAGACATTATAATTCTAGGCAACTTTAAGTCTAGCCTACATTCCATCTTTTTCGAATATTTTAGCTGTTTTGTATTCTACATAGAGCTACAAACTAATTATCCTTATGAATAACCTGGCAAGGAATTGGAAGATTTTGGATTTTATGTCAGTTGTGTATTTACTGGTTTATTTTTCCTCTTTTCTTTTAGCACTTTTTCAGCCAATAGCTGTGGGCTCTCGAGAATTTGAGGATATAGTGAAGATTCTCCATTCATCTTACTTGGAGCCAAGTTCAGTGTCCAATTTTACTTACAGGAAAGCCAGCTTAGTTCATAGTGAACTGTTGGAAAAGGAAGTGAGTATATTTGTGGCTTCTCTTTATGAATTAGGTGCAGGTCAAATGAAACTTAATGTTTATTCTGACTCTCGGGACAACGACCTTGAGGTTATTTTCTGCTTATGTGCTTGTTTTGGAATTGCAAGCTTACATGCCCATGCAAACCCAAAAATGTAAGCAGCTGTTTTCCAGGCAATTTTTTCCTTTGTATAGACATAAAATCTTACCTGTCAGATACTCAAAAAAGGCTGAAATAGAAATTGTGTCTGGTACCACTTGTCTCTCTGAGCTTTTAGTTTTGAAAAATTTTCTTATTTTTATGTATTTTTGATAACCTGCAAAGATGCTATAGTGTCTTATTTGAAAGGCCTGATGCTTCCTTTGAATCTTAAGATTAATATATGTTTCTGATAGGAAGTTCTGAGAAGTATCTAAAAGAGTTGATTACTTGAATTAGTAACTGGAGCACCTTGATGGAAGCACTTCTGCTGTACCTTATCGGGTGTCTCTTAAAACCAGCCTTCCAGCCTTGGCTTTCCTTCATAACTGTGAAATAAGTTTTCACTGCCAAAAAGCTTCATGTACAGAGTAATAGAATATATAATTGGTTTGCTTGTAATTATTACTTTGAAACCATAAGGTAAACTCACTAGCATTAAAAAAAAGGCTTCAATAACATCTATGATGGATGATTACAGCTAAGGAGTGTTCCAGCTGATGAAAACCACTTCAGTAGCAACTGTAAAAGTACATGCTCGTCTCCTAAATTAACGAGCTGTATCATCTTTGAAATTCCAGAAATACAAAAGGGCTTGAGCTGGATTCTTCTAGATAGCTATACTACAGAAATAACACTAAAACATTACTGCACAGGTTGGTTAGAAGAGCGTCACTTACTTCACAAAAACCAAATCAATCTTTGGGCATATTAAGTCAACAATATTTCCTATGGATACAGTGTTTTTAAAGTTTTTCAAATCATCTCTTGATTATTTTTGTACTCTTGGGTCTGCAACATAAACAGGGCCCTAAAACATGGGCACTTGCACATGACAGCAGCCATCTGTCTGCATGTGCTAAGAACTTCCTGTAATAACAGTTTACAGAAAAACGCAGAGAACTGAAGTCTGATGGTCGCCTAGAAAAAGAGCTTTCTGAAGCCTATGCGTTTCTGCTGTCTGATCGATCTCAGGTAAGAAAACAAAACTGCATATAAGATGCTTTATCTTCTTTTTCTGTTGCAAATTGGGTAGGGCTTTTTGTTTGGTTTTCTGTTTTGGTTGGTTTTGGTTGTTTTTTTTAAGATACTGGTAAGTCTGTGTCTGCTTTGTACTGTCTGACTTGCACAGTTTAACAGTCTGTGTAGACATTCAGACTGGTCTTATCTCTGAGTGGTTTGGTTTTGAAGAGTGTGGAGGGGGTTTGTTTTGGGTTTCTTTAGCTCAGTGAAAATTCTGTAATTTTTGTTTCTCGTTGTTCTGTTCATATTCTTGTTTTTTTTATAGACTTGCTTTTAAAAAGTCTGTCCTTTTCAGATCCAGAGCATATGTGAAAAGGGGCTGCAGGTGGGCCATTCCAAAATAACTATTCTCGGCAGCCCTGCCATGGGTAACTATCTTTTGATTTTATGTGCTGGTATTATTCACTGGAGTTGCCAGATAATGTGATAGAATTGTGTGACATTTCAGTCCTTTTTCTATAAATTATTGTAGGAACATCACAGCTAGGTACTTTTAGCAAATTAGATTGATATCAGGACGTTATTTCATAGTTCTGTTTTTTACTGCTTCATTTAAATTCTGTTCCCAAAGGGAAGACTGAATTCTCATTTTGGCTCAAGTCAAACCAACTTCCTAGTAAAACTCAAGAGGCCAAAGAACTAATGTAATCTATGTACATATATATATATATATATGTAAATGCAGTCAGGAATTTACTTACTGGAAATAGTAGCTCAGCTGTCAGGTAGACCTAAAGTTCTGAAATCCATAAATCTGAGAAGAGTATAGAGAAATAGATGTGGAAGAGTGACAAGGTCTTAAGAGATTTAAAAGTGCAAGATGCAAAGTTCCTTTTACAAAACTTTTCATGCAGAAAATTGAGAAATCCTTTGGTCATCCTCTGTAAGAGGAACATGATACAGAGATGCCAGTATGAATGTGGAAATGGGATGTTGTATAGCAGGACCTCAGCTATTTAAAAAAAAACCAGAAAGCAGTATCTCTATAGCCTTTGTGCAGGGTTTGTCCTCTTGGTCACAAGACACTCAGTAATATGGGTGCAACCCTTTCTGGCTAGTGCCCCTGTTCTGCTGGGTGTTTCGTGCGGCAGTTAAAGTTATTCTGCTGCCTTAAAGATGCAAACTGTGAACATACCTTTGCACCTTTCTCTGATCGTATTCCAAAAAATTGGAGTACATTGAGCTGTAAACCCTTGATATGGTTCTTAAACTTCTAATAACATTTAACATTCAAAATAATGTCGGTTTTTTTTTATACTCCTCTCAGGTGTATATGTCTCCAGGTATGCTGATTTATTGCAGCCTAATCCTCTAGAGGATGGAGCATGTGGAGATGTGATTGTTTTTAAAATAATAAAGGTAAAATTATATTCTTGAAGGATTGTGTTGCTTACTAATGAAATAAAGGTGTTTTTAACCTGATTCACTTAACTTTCATTTACACAGTTATCTACTTAGAAACTGGAATCCTACCAGGTTTAAAATCCAGTGTTGACACTGAGCTTAAATAAAGCATAATACATTTTTATAGAAAGTGAAAATGTTTTCTTGGGAAGTATGAAAGCAATGCACTTCTATAAATGGCTTTTTTAATTGCTTGTTTTTATTTCCCCACTCTTACTTCCTTTGTCACTTGAAGCAATTTGTCAGTTTTCAGGAAAAAGCTTATAGTTAAAATTTCTCTGCTTTATTACAGGGAAAAATGAAAAGTATGTATGACCACATCGGTATGAAAGCCATGGAATCTACAGTAAAGAGTGCGTTAGATCCAACCCCAAAGCACGAGTGTCACGTTTCAAAGAATGCAAATAAAGTCACCTCTTTGTGGGCTTACCGAGCCTACGAACTTACTCAGGTAGAGGAAAGTTGAGCTTGTCTAACTTAATAAGAACTTTATAAACAGAATATTTGATGTCCTGGAGATGAATATACTGAATATACAAGAAATACTGAGCATGTCTTATAAAGCTGCAGTCTGGCAGTAGCCCACAGATGCCTGTATTAGAAATAACAGAAAAATATGTCAGCCCCTCCTGTTTCCCTTGTATATACCTAGACCTGTTGGAGGAGATCTTTAGAGTAGGATGTAAGTGGAAGAGGAACTAACTAGGGAGTGTACATGGGTACTGGAATGTAGACCTGGGAGGAGATAGTTTGCAGAGTTTGAAGTATAAAAGTAGAACTGGCTAGTGGGCATTTCATTTCCCCTGAAAGGGGAAACATAGGCTAGGAAAGAACAGCTTTTAAAAAAATATTTTCTTTTCTTAGTTTTCTGTACCAAATTTTCAGGTTTGGAGGTGGTGAGGGAGGAGAGAATGGAATCAGTTCCAAGCATGTACTCCTCACGCTGTTCCATCTCTGTTACTGCTGTAATCTGTTGCAATCAGATTATTCCATAGATTGCAGGGTACTTACTTCAAAGCATTCTTGTCAGTATTAAAATTTCTTGTGACTTCTCTAAATCAGATGGCTACAAAATTAATGTATGTTTTCATTTCTCATTACAATATTGCTTAATATTCTTCTTTAACATTAGAAATTTTGGCTGAACTAAGAATGGACTCCCAAAACTCATAGCAATATTTACTTAGTGAATTTTCTTTTCAATTGTCCCTCACCTTATCAAGAATATGCTTTCAAATAAATACTGCAAAATTATTTTTTCATTCCTGATTAGCTCCTGAAGTAGTGTCCATCCTGTCTGCATTTTATAAAGGAGGGAGAAAAAGGTGGAAAAAATTACCTTAATGTTACAAAGTACATACGATAATGGCATTTAGAAACTTCCTTAAAAGGCTGTTGGTAAAAAGAACATATATGAATTTATTAAAGTAACTTGTTTTATATCAGTTAATGCTTGGCATAATGGGTTTCAAACAAACTCCATTTGTTTGTTTAAATAATTACTTTTATTTAATTAATATTTTTAACCTAATCCTGTGAAACAGAGTACACCTTTCAGTGAAGGAAGGTTTGTTAGTATATTTGCAAAATAACGTTTACCAGACTTCTAATTTAATGTTGTGTTCACTTTTTTTCCTAGTACTATTTTTATGAGTATGTCTTTGATGAGATAAGGCGAAGACCAAGACATGTTTGTCCTTATGCTGTTGTTTCATTTACTTACAAAGATGTATTCTTGCCCCCATCAAGGTAAGCAAGGAAATGAATTTTTGAAAGACTGCATGCAGCATGAGGAATTCATAGCTCTTGGCACTTAGAATTGGTTTCATTGAACAGTGCTGAAATGAATGGACGTGTCACAGAGGGTTGGTATAATAAATACTTCTCATGCAAAGCAAGAAGTGACTGAACTGGTTTTATGCAGCAGGCTGATGATCCCTGTAGGAAACAGTTCTGTGGCTTTTTTCACCTACTTCCTTTCTGCTGAGGTGGAATCATTGTATAAAGTGGGGAGGGTATCTCTGACTGGGTAGTGGATTACAGGTACAGCATACCTGTGCTGATCGGAGGGCATCCAGATGTGGCTGTACAATGTAGTGCTAAAAATAGTTATTAGGATATATGAAGTAGTACAAGATGCTGCAGCAGTGCTTGAGATTAGAGAGCAAATTGCCAGTATTTCTATTTTGCTAGACTGATGAATAACCCTTAATGTCAATTTTAGTAGCCAGAAGTTTCAGTCTAAACCTAGTCATTATGTCTTGTCTTTTTGTTAGATCAAACAGCTTCAACCCAGATAGAAGTACAGGTAAGAATTAATTGAAATATATGGCTTTTACAATACAGATGTGGAAGGTTTTGATTTTTTTCCCAATGTAATTCTGCCACTGTATAACTGGAATGACTGCTCAGTTATGCAGACCATATACCTGAGTTTTATTCTGTACCATACTGATTGCAGGCATCTCTTCCTGATAGTGGATGATCAAACGGATACTTTAATGTGCATCTTTTACCAGAACTGAACAAAATCAAATGTCCTTTTTTCTCCCTCCTTTTCTGCTTACAGCACAGTAACAACTTACTTTCTGTTTCTGAATCTACTGTTCAATGACACTTCAAATATGATCCTCTGTCCTGCTTTTCTTTTGAACCACATTCAAACAAAATTCTAATATGTATGAAAGTGGTTGACAGCTGAGGTAAGGAAAGAGGATATCATTCCACAGATACGGGCATCAAGGGCATACTTAATGCAAACAGGCACAGGTAACATACCAGACTCCTTCACTCTGCTCAGAGCAGGTTAGAACTGGATAGTATTGTAAACACCCTTTCTGTTATGTTTTAACTTATTATTTAATATATTACTGTCTGGTCTGATATTACTATGAAATTTTCTATAAACTGATTCTGGAGATTTCATCAGCCTCTTTACTGCCATTTTGTTTCAGTCCCACCTAGCAAGTGGTTTCACTTAGTCTTTCTTTCTCCATATCAATTTAGATAAAACTAACTATACATTGTGGAGGGGGCAGCTTTGGAATAAAGGCAGACTTTTGTGCCATGTTTCTTTGAAATCAACAGCACGTCCTTTCCTTCCATGCAAGCTGTGAGTATTACCATTTAAAGAGTATGTTTAAAATAGTGCCCTGTTAAAACTCTTTCTAGTAGAGATTGGTGAATTTTGAATATATCAGATGAAAATCTAAAATACACATTGACTAGACACTGAATGTGTCAGACTAGACTCTGGAGTCACATGTTTCTAAAGCTGCATGTTGTTCATGCACACAACTCTGTCAGTATCTCTGGTTGGTTGGTTTGCTCTTTTTTTTTTTTCTTTTTTTAAGTGACACACACTCCTTGCAGGAGTAAACCCTGGCTCATGAGATAGTCCAAGGAACTGATTTTTAAGAGTGTTTATTTGATAGTCCTTACTTGGTCAATGAGCCCTACAACTATGAGAGGAAAAAGAGGTCTTTATTTTTTTTCCCACTGCTACCCTTCATCTCCAGTCCTGAGAAGCTCGAGGTTGAAAAAGTTGCCAGCATCGATCAGTTGAAGAAAAAAGTACCTCCAGCATTGTTTTATAAAGAAACTTATCTAGGACCAAAAGAAGGTAAATACTTCCAGCTTTTTGATTTTTTTTAAATTAAATTCAGAATTTTAAAAGCTTTCTGAATTACAATTTTGTTTCTGTTTTGCTTACCTTCTCTTTCTACCCTTGTATTGTGTCAGTGTTGAAGAATGGCATGTACTGTAGCCTTTACGAAGTTGTAGAGAAGTCCCGTTCTGGTATTCACTTGGAGAGTTTACTTCAGAAACTGGAGAAAGAGAAACTTGTGAGTCCAACAGATTTGATTATTCCTGTTTTTAAAAAATAATTTTACTGACTAGTAATAGAGGTGTACTACAAGATCCATGATCTCACTGGAATTCCTTAGCTGGCATATTCTGAAGTATTAGCGTATTTCTTTGCCCAAGATGGAATTTAGTGTACAGAGTTACTCATAGTGAGTAGATGCCTGTGTTTAAAGCTGTATACTTTTTTTTTGCTTGAGAACAGGTTCTTGTGAAAACACTTCGGGACAGAGGATTTCTTTTTCTTCTTTCTCCTGGGCAAATGATATCCCCTTATGGTATGCATTCTCTGGGTTCTGGGATTTTTGCTTTTGAGTTGTGTGGATTTTTTTGTTGTTTTGTTTTTTGATTTGTTTTTTTTTTCTTAAGGTGGTTGGGGTTTTGAATGCTTCTGAAACATAGTGGACTCAGCATAGAATTTCAGGTGATTTTAGTTTCTTGTGTTCTAGACCACCAAATTGGACGGCCCCGCATGCTACACGCATTGTTTCTTTTTCCAGAAACTAGAGGTGTAATGAGATTGGGTAAGTTCATTGCTGAGCGTTGTGTACGTGTTTATTTGAATGTAGTTTAGGTTCTGTTGAAGACTTTGTAGTGTTGCAGCTTGTCATTGTAAACTAGGAATAGCAGTTTGCATTGGTTATAGTGGTGGTGTTCAAAAAATGTTGATTTCTCCACAGAAGCAACTATCACATTGCATATTTTAGGTTCACTTGTTCATATTTAGAAAATAAATTTATATACAACCAAGAAATGTTAATAAATTAATAGAACTGAGCATTAGTATTCCAGGAGATCATACATTAGTAAGAACATTGCACTTTAGAGGTTCGAGGGCTGTCAAAACATCTGAAAGTCTTTAAAGTACTTGTAACTTCTGTTGTTGTTGTTGCACTGGGATACACACCAAAACCTGAGTAAATGAGCAAAGAAAAACGTTGATACACCCAGGTACTAAAAGATGACTGAAACCACTTGACTTTAGTAGAACTTTAATACTTTGGGATGAGACTTTAATCTTTTGCAGTTGAAATTTGCCAGAAGTAGTGCAGCAGAATGCAGTCGGTTTTGACCTGCTGTGAGTTAAGAGTGATGTTGTCAAATCAGGAGATAAGTTACAACACATTTAAAGTGTGTGCATGCCAGTTCCTTAAAAATGCTCGGTTTTGCTGCTGTGGTATTCCAGAGGTTCGTGAGCTTAAATTTCTGTCACACACAATGTTAATCACTGGTTTGAGATTTAGAGGTGCTTAAATGGTTGAATGGAGAAAAGTTTCAGTCTTTGATTGGAAGAGGGGAAAGAGTGTGAATAAATAAGTAAAATAAAGGGATATAACTTAGAGGCTCCTTGAGCTGCTGTTTCGAGGATGTGGTAAAAAGATCTTAACAGCTTCCCCAGACAGGGAAATGCTGCTCTCTGCACACGCTCTGTTGCAGCTCTTTGATTTAGTGAGTTATATTGCTTTGCACAAGAATGGAACAAACTCCAGTTTCTGCTGGGTTACTGAGCTGAATCATTTTCTGAGGGTCTCGTGAGCTTAGGAGCAGTGCAGCAAATGTGTGTGGGTGCCTAGGAAGGAGTAATGCTGCCCCTGTTCTTGCAGGGAGCTGTTGGGCTGCTGCTTAGTAAACCCTAGTAAGCATTTGAAGTCGCCTAGGAGAGTGAAGAGGCTGAAATTGGAAAGGATGTGTGTGTCTAGGATACAGGTTAACACAAAATCAGGAAAATGAGCAGCTCATCATGGCTGTGAGCAGTTTGACATTGCAGTAAAATTGAAAGCTGGTCACTTCACAAAAAAACTTCATTCCTGGTGTCCTGGTCTCAGCTAGGATGGAGTTAATTTCTTTTCTAATAGTGGATAGAATGCTGTGTTTGGGAGTTGGGATGAGAGCAGTGCTGATAGCACCCTGATGTTTCTAGTTGTTGCCAAGCAATCAAGGACTTTTTCAGTTGTTGATATTTCCCTACTAATGAGAAAGGAATGGATACAGCCAGACAGGTGACCTGAACTGGCCAAAGGGGGTATTCCATGCCAGTTACATCATGCTTAGCATAAAGGGGGGCTCATGGGAGGAGGAGCAGTAGGCTCCAGGACGAATGTTTTTTGGGGACGGTCCGGTTTTTTGGGACGGCTTTGAGCTGCACGGCCTGACTTGTGTGGTTTGGTGAGAAACTGCATTGTGCATCACCAGTTTCATATATTTTTTTGCTATAAAGGTCTGTCATCATTGTTATATCTAACTTTCTGCTATTCTAGTAAACTATCCTCATCCCAACCTGTGGGGTTTTGGTCCCTTGGTTTTCGGTTTTTTCCTTCCCCTTCCCCCGCTCCAGCTTGCCCCACCCCCCGCCGCAGCTTCCGCCCCCCCCCCTCTTTCCAGCTTCCCTCCCCCTCGCTCCAGCTTCCACCCCCCACCACCAGCTTCCTCCCCCCATCTCTTCCTTTTAAAGAACACCTGGCTTTTGGGTTGTTTCTCCACAGTCATTCCATACTGTATTCACCAAAAAGGTACAATACCGAATATTGCTAACTAGTCATCTTTTATTTATAACACTGTGATTTGATTTTAATTGTGAATTCCCTTTTCTCCTATGGCAGCACAAAGAAGTGTTCCAATTGAAACACAGAGAAATTCAACTACTGAAAATCAGGAAATCATTCCAGAATTGACAAAGTTTATTCAGTGTCTACAATTTGCTTTAATACAATCTCGTAAAGACTGTACTGCAGAGCTCAATGTTATTGTGGAAAAGTATATAAATGAGTATTTGAGAAGAGGCTGTAGTCGCTCTGGAAACTACAGAGAATTTGTATTGTGTCCGTATCAATCATGGTTGGATGAAAAAACATTTCTTTATCCTGCTCCAAAAGATAAATCTCATATTGACGGCCTCTTGCAAAATTATATTTTTGGTTGTGAGGCATATCAACTACCTGTTTCTAGAGCCAAGGAATTGATGGAGGGAGATCGGAGACCACAGCAGTTCAGTCCCATCTCAGATTATGAAGTTGCAGAAGATTACTTTGATTTTACCACTGCAGAAGGCAGGGAAAGACTTTGTGCACAATATGAAGCCATTGCTGCCGAGCATAAACTGTCTCCTTCTGGAGATTACGATCCCGATCAAATCAGAAAACTTATTGGCTTAATCCAGTGTAGGAAAAAAAATGTAGGTGGAGATTCTGATTCTGAAGATCCTAGAATTAAAAGTGGTCTGAAAAGGAAGCTGGAGATACAATCTGAACATTTGCAGAAATACTTAAAAATGAGTGAGTCTTCTGAGAATAGTTGCCATGATGAAGGTAAGAAAGCCTTTGTTTGGAGTTCCTCTTCAAATATTGCAATTCAAAGCATCCTTAATCTTTATAGCTTGATTATTTTGCATACTGCGGATATTTTATTGCATGGTCTAACATATAAATATCTACCAATTGAGATGATGGGTTTTTTTATGTAGGCTGTCTCTTTCTAGGAGAGTTACCAGGAGTTGGCATGGAAACTTCTTTTGTTCTGCTTCTTTGGAAAGAAGGCAGACTTCCAAAGAGTTTGCTTAGCTGTTGTAACTGTCCAGAGACTATAGAGTACTGAGCAGAGTTGATACTGTAATGTCTTTTGCAGCATTTGACTTCAGTCATTGCTGTTAATGCTTTATGGTTCCAATACCCTATATAATACCTAATAAATGTAGATTGAAAGGGAGAATTAAACATACAGGCATGAGCACAGTGAAGGTTTGAAATAGTCAGTTATGTGTTTAATGTGACGAGGGAAACAATCTAGTAATATTAAAGGTTGAATTATTCCGTTCATTAAATTATCTGCATCCAAACGTAAAATGATTATCACAGGTATTATCTCATACTTAGATCCGCCAATGAACCCCTTGGATTTCTGTTTCCCTGACCCTCTTCTCAAGGCAATGATACAGGCCTCCTTCAGCAGGGGGAAAACTGGGAAGAAGGGTGGCACAAAGAAGAGGGAGATTTACGTCAAGCACCAGTGATTCTTGTGTACATGAATCTCTCTGGGAGATGAAGTGGCTGATTTTAGGACCAAAAGAGAGAGAGGGACAAAAGATACTGTCATGTGTGGATGGAGGAGACAGGATAGGCTGCGTGCTAGATCTTGGGATTCCTGCTTGGAAGTCTGAACTTTCAAAGGTCTTTGTACATTGATTATTAATGTAAAATACATAAACACAGTTCTACCTGACTGTAATCAGAACAGTATCTGTTTAAATCTAAATTTTGACTGAACTCCTTCGGGGTACCAAAACAGCAACATGTACCAATGGTTTGAACTCCATGGTTTTATGCAACCCTAAAAGGAATTGATTTGTCTTGCAAAAAATCTTACCTAAAATCCTGTGATTAGATATCTAAAGATGATTTGATTTTTATTAGTCAAACAGCACATAAACAATTCCATATTTCCATATATGATAAATGAGATGGGGTTAATCAGATACTTAAAGCAGTTTCTTGGCTGGTCTCGTCCCAGATGGTATTTCCTCATCTAAGGGGATGATGATGATGATGATAATAATAATAATAATAATATCATCATCCCTGTTCTGTAGTTATGCTTAGTATAAGCATGGTAAAGTTTTAGATTTATGTTTAGTCTAAGATAACTTCTGAGGCTAACCATTAAGATACTCAGCAGCTTCTGAAGCAAGCGATAAGATGGAGAATTGTATTTGTTCAGACTAATCTTGTTCTCTCAGCAAGTGATGGAGAATTTTACATGTTCCCATAAAATATATAGATCATATTATGTGACTTCTGTTAAAACATGAAGTAGTGTGGTACTGAGTGACCTAAAAACCCCCTAATTATTTATCTGGGGGAGACTGTGAGCATTAGAAACTGCCCTTCTATCAACATCTACCTATTTAAAAATTTCTAAAGAAAATAAATGTATATGTACATTAATATGTATATTAATTGATGATAAGGACTGAGATTGTGGGTATGTGGCAGGTGTTTTTTTTGGGAGGGCTTCTTTTTGCTTTTATTTTCAAACTTAGTAATGGATTACTTTTCCCTTCTTCTTCCCCCATTTTAAGGGGGTAGAAACTCGGATCTGCCATGCTCTGTTTTCTCAATTAATACTGCTCTTGGTGGACATGACGCTGACTTGAGGCAGCAAGATGTATCCAGCCCTGCTGTTACTGACACACATGGCCTCATTAAACTGCTTTTAGAAACACTAGCTAGTGGAGGGCACTTGGATTCGTCGTTGGCACAGTCTGTAAATCAAGCTTTAGGATTAAGCACTGATGAAATTGAAGAGGACATGAGACAAAAATATGAATATGAATCCATTCCAGCGCAGGACAAAGATGATCATGAGTTTCCTCATACTGCTGAAAACATTAACTATAAGGATCAACCGAGCCCAATGATACTGGAAACTGAGGCAGCATGCTTACCCTACCCTGTTGATGTTGGTCTACAGCTTTCAGCCAGTGGAGTAGGCCTTGAACACACACAACCTTTAAAAGTAAGTGAAATTGCCTTGTAGGTAGGTGCTGATAATGAATGTACTATTTTTGGTTTTTTTTTAAACATAGATAAGCACTAACCTTTCTGTGAAGAAGCTTTTCTCTTTGGTAGGAGCATGTATCAAAATTTTCTTAACTTCAGGGTGTGTGTTCTGGGTTCTTCATGTCTACTCTTTTTGTAATAAAGTTACAATTAAGAATGCTTGAAAGATGGGAAGCAACCATGGTCAGTCTTCCTCACTACCCTTACAGTGTCATATGCAGCTTCTCCAGCAATAGGCAGCAAAACTGTCATTCTGTTGCTGAGTGCTGTATACAAGTGTGTTTTTTCATGTTTGCTAGATCAAAGCCTTGCAGTTGTCTGTTACCTCTTGTAGAAAAAAGATACTCTGTTCTGACTGTCACCTTGCTTGTGGTGGTGGGATTTCTGAGCAATCTGTGAAGTTGTTGCATGGAGGAAGTGCAGTGTTCATGTAACAGTTTGCATTCCATCATCTTCCTCCTCCTCTGGAAGAGATTCTGGGTCTGGCTAGTGTGTTGGGGTTTGCTGAACCTGAAAGGAAGGAGAGATTTGAGAGTTCCTCATCATACTGTTGCTTAGCTGTCACTCTTCCTGAAAGCAGGTTATAAAGCAATAGCCACTGTTCCATGTGGACTCTCTCAGCAATGGTGTCAGGGCAGGCCATTAATGATTGTATATTACTTCGTCTTTAACCATACGGACCTGATAGGTGGTTTGGGTGTGACAACTTGTGATGATGAAGTTCCATCATCAAAAATGAGTCTTTTTGACCATGCTCCTCCCGGATCTAAATTGAGATAATCTCTTTCAAAGTATGTGTGGCCAGAGTTCTTCCCTCTTTGCCCCTCAAATGCAAACCAAACCCAAGTATATCAACCATAGGCTGTATCATTTCAAGTCTGTCTTTCAGCCCCTTGCTTTCTTGTAATTAAGAAAGTGAAAGAAGTCAAATTGCAATCTGCATTTGATATTTAGACTTGGTTTGGAGGTACCTTGAGCAAGAATGTTTATTCACAGGTGGTCAGTAGTTAGTCCAGAGAAACAAAATGAGAGCTGTTTGCTTTTGATGATAGCTGATTGTCTTGTCTTGGTAGAACAGTTAGCAAAACTAAGTGTATTGTCTTTGAAAACTAAATATGCTTTATGGCTTCTGGATTATCATCTTAAACAATAAAACCCCAATAGCAACAGTTTACCTCAGCTGTCTGTTTCTCTGTGTGTTAGTGACCTTTTCTTGTGGCAAGAACTCGAAAGTGATTCTTACTGCTTACTGCTCACTGCTTACCAAGCCTTCTTTTGCTCTAAGTGTTGTTACTGCTCCAGTTTTGGGAATCAGTCTTGGTCCAGGCTCTTGGGAGTGTATTCTCTCTCCTGCTTAATAGTAGCAGGCATTTTGTAGGTCAGGAAAATGTCCCCTGCTTACGTGCACAAGTGAGGATCCTGCAATCCTCATGTTCCACTCTAGTACCATGGAAAAGATGATGGATTTGTTTCTGTCCCTCTGGCAGTTGCTGAGTGAGAAAGCATTAAGAAATGCACACATGCAGTGGAAAGTCTTGGATGTTATCTTCATGGATATTAAATATGGTTGGGGAATTGGCTTTGTCTAGTTTTGGTGGGAGTAGAGTTCAAAAACTCTGAGGACACATGCCTGGCTTTTCTTCATGTATCCTCTTGGGGCAGTGGTGTATATGTGTTACATGCATACATTTAATGACAGCCTGTAACTGGCAAAACACCTTTTGAAGAAGGCTCTTGTGCTAGGGTTTGGTGTGCCCCAGCTGCTCGCTCCATCATATTACTCTACAGAGCGGTTGTTCTGTGACCTCTGCTAGTGGTGCTTCTAAGCCCAGTTTCTAAGTCTTGGAGCAGGAAAATGTTTGTCTTAACAGTAATCTGAGTGCTGTTTGGCTTCTCACTGACTGGAATGTGAGATGAAATTGGATTGTTTCGGGGCTTAATGCTAGTTGTCTGCAGTTCCTCAGTAATGCCAACATCTCGTGGCTTTAGTCAGCTGTCAAGACAGTAGCCAGACAAAGGCTAAGCAGCAGAAAGTTTTCCTTATTTTTTCCTCTCTTTGCCTCCTTTCCTCCCTGCCCCACCCAGCTTCTGAGTATATGCTCAGGACTGTCTTGTTTATGTAATGATAGACCACCAGCAAAGACATTTGTCTCAGAAATTATCAAGCACAGAAATGAAATACCTAAGTACCTCATGTAACCATTTCCAAGTGTGACTAACCTTGATTAATGGCAAAATTGACAATATGCTGGTGAACTCAGGTGCATTCTTACTGTGTCAGATCTTCAGAATGTAAAAGCCTAAGAGCTACCAAAAAAACCCCAGGGTTTGAGCTGAGAATTTTTACTGTTTTTTAGGAAGCAAGCACTGGAAGTGTAAGTAGCTTTGAAGACTATAGTCCCTGTCCTAGTATGCCTATAGAACGTATCTATCGCAGGCAACACTCCAACTCAACTAAGGTAGGAGAAGTTGGAATGCACTGGAAACTTATTCCAATTACAGGTAAGATCATTTTAACTCTTACATTACTACAAATAGTGAAAATGTGTTCTAAAGGTTTGTATCTTCCCTAGATCCTATTTCTGGGTCACATGTTAGTACACAAGCATACATATAGCCTGTGCAGTTGTTGCTGATGCTTGATTAATACATAAATTGGCAGGATGAAAACAGATACTGGTGAAGAACATTGCTTTGGGTACATACTGACATAATTTAGAAATCTGAATGCTGAAGTATTTATCTGGTGAGGTGCATAAGTGTTATGAATTAGGTTTTTGCAGTTGCTAGGCTCTGCTGAAAGATGGGATGGGTGGATAATTCTACTAATCCAGAAACATGTGAAAATATTGTCTGCTGCTCATTGCATCGAGCTTTTCTACTAGAGGTGTTTTAAAGGTTTTGTCCTTATCTAAACATTTACATCTTAAACTTACATAAGCAGATGATTGTTCTTGATGAGTCAACGCAGCCAAGGCTAGGGAAAGCATACAAGCTTGGGTTTGAAGGATGTGGAAACTGGGCTGTAGGGACTGGGCTGTCTTTGCTTTTTTAAACACAAGTATGTTTTACTTCTGACACAGGGATCATGTCCAGCTAAACTCATTTTAAGAGTTCAAACTTTCAAAGTTTCAGAGCTTGTAACTTGAGAGGGGGGTGGGCGCTTGTCTAGCTTCTTCTCCAGCACATCAGAAACTGTTGGGAAAGACAGGTTTTCCATAGGTCCTTCTGTACTGTGTTGTCCATTTCTTCATGAGTATGTAATCTAAACTTCTGACAGTGGTAAGCAAACCTGAGTCTTAGTTTTGAAAGCTTCCTTTAGCATGTGTGTTAACAAATCCATCCTAACTCAGTTCTGGTTTGTATTTGAGACTTTGAGTTTATACATTAAATGCAAAAATGGTGTTTGCTGTTGCTTGTTCTTCTTTCTGCTGTAGACATTCTTAAAAATGGTGGATTTTGATGACAGTCACCTTGGGTAGGAAGCAGCAATGGGTTCTAGGTTTGCTTTGCCAGGTGGTGTTTGAATTTCTGATTTTAAAATCTACCCAGGAATCCTATTTCTGGAGTCACTGTAAAGAACCTCTCTTAAGCAGTGAAGAATTGACTCTTAGTCTGCAAGGATAACTACTTCAGCTCTGGAACAGCTGTTCTTTCTGCAATTGTTTACAGGCAGTTCTCTTTTTGGTTGCTTTGACATACTCAGATACAAAGTGTTGCCAACAAAAGAGTATGTTTGAAATCATAAATGGTATTTTAATAGTTGTTGAATGTTTGCTTGGGTTTTGCTCCTTACTTGCCTTTGTTTTTTGTGAAGACTTGTGACCCAAAGGTGTAGATCTATGAAGGATGCCACCTTCAGAGAATTCTGTTTAGATAAGAGTAACTTCAGTTTAAATTATCCTTTTATTTTTTTAGTTTTTCACATGTTAGAAAATACTTTGGATTTCATACTCAGTGGTAGATATTTCAGTTTAAATTCTACTAAATGTTTTTTAATAAAAACCTTTAGTAGAACTAAAGACTTGTTTTTTAAAGTTTGTTTCTTTCTGGAAAAAAACTTTGAAGAATTACTTAAGTATTTAATCATATATACATATATCTATATATACATACATACACACACAATTTTTCCTAATTGTTACAGAAACTGCATCAAATCAGGATGAGTGGATTGTATATTTTTTTCAGTAACCTCAGGAACTGAAATTTTAACCTGTGTTGAGGGTGTAGACAGGAGAGCCACAGTACAAAATTTCATTGCTAAATGTTAGTATGCAACTGATTAGCCGAATTAAAATGTAAGAAGTTATAAAAATAGAGGTAATTATGGCAGTTCCTATTATGCTTATTCAGACAATTGTTCTGGGAAAATTACTTATGTTCTGCTTTTTGGGCAAACGGACTCTATTGTTCTGCCATCTTAGGAGCTATGGCATGTTGTGAGCTCCTGCACCTCAGCAGACAGTAGCACTTGAGTCTTTGGACTTAAGTTGATTGGCAGGGTAAGGCACAGCAGTAATGGTGCTTTAAAACTGTGTTGTGGAGATTTTAGTGTATCAATTGTGTTACTGCCTCTCAAATGCATGAGGATGATGATAATGATGATGAACTTTTCCTATACAGGTCTGAAATCACCTGAAGAAACACTGGTGTATTTACCACCAAAGGATGCCTTTCCTAACGACCCCCGGGTAATCAACAGACAGAGAAGTTCTGAGTATCAGTTTCCATACTCTCCATTTTCAGGCACACGAAAGGGGACAGCAGATGATGGACTTTATACAAGACAAGTGGAGAAACTTGATCAGTGTGGGCTAGCAGATAACCCATTTACAACTAAGCATTCCATTAGTGCAATAATAGAGACTACACTGTTAGAAGAATATAACCTCTTTGCAAGAAAGATTCAAGAAATCTTGCGTGAAAAGAATATCGCTTATGTCAGCGGTGTGTCCACACCGGCCTTCTCTGCTCGAGAGAGGATGATGAGGCTTTCGGAGTACATATGCTTACAGGCATCGGAGATTTCTGTCCAAGAGTATATAGAGACACTGAGTGAAAAGTTGAATAGTGTTATTTTGTCCTCTTCGTGTAGTAGGCATACTCCATCCATTTATTCCAGTCCTGAACTGGGAGAAGGGGCTGCTACCACTGCACTGAATCCTCCACCTGACACGTTACCTGTTGGCAGGGACTCTGACGCGGCATTATCAGAGCCGTTGTGTAATAACGTGGTGGAAGATCAGGATTCTAATGAGCAGCATTCGTCAAGCTTACCCTTAGTGAAGGAGGAAATTGATCACATGAATACAAAACCAGAGGAAATGTTGGTATCAGATCAGACCTACAGTGGTGATCTGAGGGAGCTAGCAGAAAAGACACAGAAATCCCCAGAGAACGCGAACATTTCAACCCAACCAGCCTTTTCTGATTTTATAAGCCAGTTAAAACCTGAAGTGTTGAACAGTTTGGCCAAAATTATTAAAGATGTGCAGAAAAACATTGTGAAATTTTATATTCATGAAGAGGAGGAAAGCATTCTCTGCAAAGAAATCAAGGTAAGTATGTTCTAGTTCAACCTCTCTCTAGTGTTAAAATAGAACCGTGTCTTTCAGATCACAGTGTGCAAAACTGGACTTGCAAACATAAGGTAGGCTGAAACTTGTTCCAGAAAAGGACGACTTGTGAAAGGAGGCTATCCTGTCCCATTTCTTGTGGGAGCTTCTGAGTGAGCTTTTATGTAAGTCTCTTTTTTACACTCAGAAAGCAGAACAGGCTGTAGTTTGGTTCTTTCTGAAGATACTGCCAGGGGGGCAGCCTTACGGGGAAAAAGGTAACAAGGGCAAAGCTGTGATAGCTCAACATTTGGGAAAGCGCATACAGAAAGTGTATGTGTGGGGGTTTGGGGGTTATTTTCCCTTCCCCTCCGAGTAATGGTACAGGTAGCTCTTGGAGATTATTGTTCTTCTGTATTTAAATGCAAGTGCTGAAAGTCTAAAATTAAAATAATGAACATTTTTGGCTTTACTTGAAAACTCATGCTGTTGTGGTACTGTCAGTTGGCCATTTATGCCCAATTCTGTAAGATCGACCGACTTGCTGAAACAGCCAGTTTGTGTGTTCCTATATCCTTCCGATTGATGTATGGGAAGGAGAAGGAAACCAGTCTGAGATTCACTGGGGTGGGAAACAATGCACTTGTGTCATGGGGGTTGTTTTGGCTGACCTATCTATTCACTGGCTTCTCTTTCTGTGGTGTTAGGAGTATCTTACAAAGTTAGGTAATATAGAGTGCCACCCAGAACAGTTCCTTAAAAGAAGAGCGGATTTAGATAAGCTGTTGATAATTATCCAAAACGAAGACATCGCCAACCTCATCCATAAGGTATTTAACATAAGGAAATGTGTGCTATACAAAGTGACTGTCTAAGCATAGCAAGATGAACTTTCTCATAACACTGCAGCATTTAATGAGGTCCTGTGTTCAGCTGCTGTTTGAAGTAAAAATGGTTGTGGTAAATACCTGGTCTTGGCACATTATATACCTGTACCTTTATCCACTGCCATACACATGCTAATGCACAGTTTTTCTTAGTAGCTGTAAAGTTGTACAGAGCCCGAGTGGTTCTCTGTCTGGTTTTGTGATGCTCTGCTGGGAAGTGAAGGCAGCTACCAGTCTCCCTTAGGTGCCCCTTGCAGCTGTGGTTTGTGAACCTGTGCTGGACAGAATGTCAAATGATTCTTAAGTGCTCAATTCCCAGTGTGACATTCCTGCCCCTCCCTGGGCACCAGAAACAATAGTAGTTCTGTGAAAGCATATTTTGAGGTTTGACACCTGGCATTGTAACCAGGAAAGTTCTGTTGCCATGTTTTGTATTCCTCTGATATTTTAAACAGATACCTGGCTTAGTAACTTTGAAGAGGCTTTCCTGTGTCAGCTTTGCGGGTGTTGATAGTTTGGATGATGTGAAAAATCACACTTACAATGACCTGTTTGTGTCTGGTGGTTTTGTTGTGTCAGACGAATCTGTCCTTAACCCGGAGTCCGTCACTACAGGTAAATGTGATTGCTTTAAAATGCAACCAAAACCAGCGTAACAATTTAGTATGCAAGAGACAGCTAGAAAAAATACTGGAAAAGTACATTCTTCACTTGTTATTTGAATAGTTAATGAAGTTACCAGGTTTTAAGTGGATATTTTAGCAAGGCAGAAACTGTATGACTGAATTCAGCTTCTACATAAGCAGATACCTACAAAAGAGCAGCTCAGTTTTGGAATGTTGCTGGGGTAATCTGCTAGGAAGAAATCCCAGAGTGGTAGGCTAATGCTCATCGTTGTGTTGCTACTTTGATGTAAACCGAATAAGCTTCATGTGTATACTAAAAGCAGTTATCTTCAGTTTGTGTGCCACAGAATTTAACTTCTATTCACTATCTCCAAAACAGATAAACTAAAACAGTTCCTAAAGTTTCTGGAGGATCTCAGTACACCAGATGGGAAATGGCAGTGGAAAGTCCACTGCAAAATACAAAAAAAACTTAAAGAGCAGGGGAGGTAAGTCTATTCTTCAGACACCCATTGTTAAAGTGCTTCAGCTTTAACTGTGTTCTCCAAAGCCCAGTGAAGGAGAACTCACTCTTATGTTTGACTTTTGACTGTCTTGATTTAGGGCCAGTCTAAATATTTGTGGTGGTTTGACTCTGGCTGGAGGTCAGATGCCCACCAAAGTCACTCTATCGCTCCCCTTTCCAGCTGGAATGGGGAAAAAATATATTGAGGCTTAGGAGTAGAGGTAAGGCCTGGGAGAGGTGATTCCACAATCAGCATCACGGGCAAACCAGACTCAAAATGGAATAAAAGACCCATCTAATTTATTACAAAGTGAAAGCAGAGTAGGATCATGAGAAGTTAAATCTTAAAACACCCCACCTCCTAGGTGTCATGGGTGGGGAAGGGGAATGGGGGTTTTGGTCAGTTGTTTTCCTTCTTGGGGGGACAGATAGAGGGAGAGGGGCATTCTTCACACTCTTACCCTGCTCCAGCATGGGATCCCACCCACAGGAGCTAGTCCCCCACAAGCTTCTTCAACATGAGTCTTTTTCCATGGGGCTTCAGCTCTTCACTATGTGCCCCAACGTGGATCACTTCTATAGGGTGCAGTCTCTCAAGCGCAGACTGCTCCAGCCTGGTGCCCCCCAGAGTCACAAGTGCCCCCAGCAAACTTGCTCTGGCATGGATCTCTTTCCTTATGGGCTTCAGGTCCTCCTGGGGCCTTGCTCCAATGCAGGTCACAGCATCTTCCATGTCTCCACCTGCTCCAGTGTGGGGCCTCTCCATGGGCTGCAGCTGGGACCTCTGCTTCCCATCATCTTCCATGGGCTGCAGGGGGGCAGCCTGCTCCACCTTGGTCTTATCCATGGGCCGCAGGGGAATCTTTCTCTCTGGCAACTGGGGTGCCTCCTCCCTGGCCTTGCTGTCTTCAGTTTCTTACATCTTCTCACTTCTTTCTCTGGGGGCAAAAAGCAGCCACTTGCAGGGATTTTTTTTCTCCTAAATGTGATTCCTAGAGGCGCTGTGACCATCACTGATGGGCTTGGCCTTGGTCAGCAGTGAGTCTGGCCTTGAGCTGGCTGGTGTTACCTCCCCACTGAACCTTGCCATGCAAAACCACAACAATACTGTAATTCTCTTTCCAACAGTGTTTTTTTCTCCCCATTACAGAATGAACCCCAATGCCCTGAGCCTGCTGACCCTTCTGAACACCTACCAAAAGCAGCACTTGGTTGAGATTCTGTCTTACCATAACTGCGATTCTCAAACTCGAAATGCTCCAGAATTAGACTGTCTTATCAGGCTGCAGGCTCAAAACATACAGCAGAGACACATTGTCTTCTTAACAGGTAAACTCGGAGTTCATGAACCTTTTCTTTCGGGTGCTAAGTGCTTTCTCCCCAACAGTGCCAAGTCTTGATACAAAATCTCCTTTATGTATTTAGAAAAGAATCTCAAAACGCTTTCAAATTACATCAATAATGGGATAGTGGTCGCAACTGTTGATGACTTTATGCAGAATTTTAAGAATCTGGTTGGGTATCACAACTCGGTCACTGAAAAAAACAGCCTTCCGCCTGCCGACACTCCAACAGGACAGCCAGGTAATACTGAACAGGGTCCTTAGCTAATTAGATGTGTGGGGTGGAGGTCTTTGGCATTAGTGTGCCTTTACTCTTACAAGTGAACACTACAGCTAGCAAGGAAAACCCAACTCTCAAGCTACTCTTTTTCTTCTTTAAATCACGGGGGAAAAGCAGCTGGGATGGAGCACCAGAGATCTTAAATGCAGAATTAGAGCCTAACAGGGTATTTGAGAAAGATAGAGGTATGCCACAGTGCCATAACCACCTGTTCTCAGAAGGATAAACTTAAGGATAGCTTTTAGAGAGCATAACAGGAGGACTGAGATGTCAGTAATTGTTTTCCTTTAATTGTCTGATCAAATACTCACCTGCTGTGTAACTTTAGATGCTGTTTTGACATTAACCCCTTTGGAGCTGGGAGTTGGGATTTCCCAACACTAAACATGAACACAATGCGCAGAAGCTTTTAGCATCGGAGTAACTGGACACTCACAGAGGGTTAAGTGTGTATGTTGAGTAAGTGAACAAGAGTGGCAGAAGACCAAGACTTAAGTGATATTGGACTTACAGACCTGAAGCGTGAGTAGCGCATAGCTTTTCTAACAGAAGTTTGTATTTCAATAGAATAGGATTTTCTCTTTTTTCTTTAATGTAGTTCTTGTAGAAAGTGATGAAAAGGATGAGGAGGACATGTCTCTGGATTCAGGGGATGAAACATCACAAATAGAAATCTGCAGTGATGCCTCTAAGTATGATACTCATTTGGAAGCTTTGCAGACAGAGGCCAAGGGCTCTCATGGAGCAGATGTAAAAAGCTGCTTATCAGTTACAGAGTTACCTCCTGAAGCACAAATTGGCTCCATGGGAAAGACTTCTAAAATTGACTTGGAGGAGATACAACCAATTACTTCAGTTTCTACAACATGCTCTGCTGAAGGAGAAAAACACAGTTCAGTTGAACAAGCTCCTTTCAGTGACTTCCGAGTTTATAGCAGACAATTAAACATGGCCCGTCAGTTCAGCCACTTTAGTGTACTCACTCATCAGACTTTCCTGGGAACAACATATCCCATTTCTTCTGTGAGCCAAAACCAAGAAGGGGGCAATTATTTTGTATCTGCTTACAGTCAGAGCGCGGATACAGAGCAGACAGCATCACCTGGTGGTTGGGATGTAAATTGTGATTCTTCCAGGCCATATTCCAACCAGAAATAAAACCCTAAGTCTCTTTTTATAAGTTGCTGTGGACTTTTCTGTTTCTAAAATTGTGGATTAACAATTTCTATTTTATTCTGGAACAAAATGTTTCTTGTCCTTTATCTCAAATGTTTTCTTGTCTTATTTAAATTCTGATGGCCTGTACCTGTTGGAAGTATCTGAAAATTGAAATAAATATATTTTTAACATTTACTGTACTTGAATTATCTTGTTTGTTGGCACTTTTAAGTTTCTGTGTTTGTATTTGACCTGTACCCGGGCTTCAGTCTGGGGTCTGTTTTAATGTAAAACTGAATGTTTGCATAAAATATGTGAAACGGTGAGGGTTTTTTAACTGTTGAAGAGTATCCAAATCACTTTTCTTTACATAGATATCAAAAGTTATGTATTTATTTGACATTTGACAAGTTTTGTACAAATGTTTTTACATAGCTCTAAGGCAACGTAGCTATTTTAATGACTATATACTGGATTTTGGCTAAATACCTCAATTAGAGTAACCAATGGTGCAGTTCCATTACAGAAATCAAATAAACTCTTAATGCACAAGGGATTTGCTAACACCTCGCGTTGTCTGTGCTTTTTATATCGTCTTCAAAGTAGGTGAGAAACGTACCCAAACTTCGTGACCAGCAGTTCTCTGTGTTTGGGACCCCGCATGCTTGTTACAGCACTGACGAGTGGCCTTACAGTCGCTGTCTTGCTACTCGTTAAGGTGAGGAGAGAAGAACAAACCTGGTTTTAATGCCTTGTAGTCCAGTTGGCACTGGAAAGCCTCGCTCATCTCCCCCTTTAGTGTAAGAATTACCAGTGCTTTTTTTGTACAGCATTTTACCTGTTCCTTAATCCTGTCTGTTTCAATTTCACATCAGCTGCATTATAAACTTCCTTTTCCTACTTGACTTGTGTTGTACATAATCTTCTGGCTCCTGGAAACCAGCAGCTGAAGGCAAATAGCTGGTGTGCCTCCAGGCTGTCCCTGTCAGTAACCTGCTTCACATGCTCTGGACACTGTTACTGCTTTTGCCTTCAGGTTGTTGTTAGAAGTTGTTATGTTTTGGGTTTATTTTTTTTCCTTCCTGGTTGTATTTTGATTTTAGTACTTCTGTGGAGGATGTGCAGTTTAGTACCCTACGACCCTGTTTAGAGTCACGTTATTTCCAACTCACAAAACTTGTTAGGACAAGTATCAAAGGTTAAAAAACTGAACAAACAAAATCCATACATTTTATTCCCTAAATTTTAATGGTTTTACTTCTATTAACAGTTGATTTGTTTAAATTAAGAACAAACCAGTACTGGACTAGTGCAGCAAATGTGTGTGTGTGTCCCCCAAACACGGCAAGTCTTTTTAACTCCCTCGTAACAGTGCACCCTAATGGATTTGTGAGTGCAGGTTCTGACCCGTGGCACTCTTTGCTTGTAGGCCACAGAGGGCAGCGTGCCTTTATTCCCTTCCCCACTGCAGGGAGGTACCTTCAGTGTCTGGTTGTGCCTGAGGACAGTCGCTGTGGGAGGTTCTGTGCTGCTTATCGTGTGAGAACACAGACCAACTACCATCGATTCCAGTTATGCATCTTCCGCAGAGATCTGGAAGAGAAACAGTTTTACACCAATTATTGCAGCTTTTGAAGACTCAAAGCAAATGCACTAAACATTTAAATCTGACCAGATGCACTAATATTGATGTGTGTCAGATTAAACAGAGTTCTATAGCGTTAGGCCCAGCCCATGATCATGGTAAGTTCTGCCATCCTGTTTTACTTGAGAGAGGGGAAAAGTTCATAGCCAAGACCACAGACATGCTAAATCTGGGATTGCCAGAGTTAAGAGATTTTCTAAGCCTGTCTAACCCTGTCTGAATATTGAAGTACAAGTACTGGTTTCACACAGAAAAAAAAAATAAATCCAACTGTCTACCCAAGTCAGTCAGGATCCATCTTAATCTTTTATTTACCAAAGTGCACACACAGAGTTCTACAAAACCCCACACAACAATTTTGTGCTTTGGTGGTCTATATTTAATGGAGATGCCTTCAGGCAGCATTGCAGACCATTCTGAGCAAGCACCATCATTAGTTTAATGTACCTTCAATGTGAAAAGCAATATGACCCTGACATCTCTCTAATTCACATAACTTAAATATTTCATTAAAAAAGAAATGCATCATAATTAATGACACCAGCAAACAAAGTGCTGTGCCTTTACAGTTGTAAGAATTCAGAACATTGGTCTGTACCTCTCAAAATGGTGACACAAAGTTATCTTCTAGAGCTACAGCAGGAATCAGGGCAGTCTCCAACTCCTTCTGTTTCTGCAGGAGGCCCTGAAGTAAAGAAAAGGCTACATGTGAATGTTCTGTTTGCTCCACACAGCCTGTCACTGGTTTGTATTCGAAAACTGTTTACTAAAGGCTCAATGCTTTTTGAATACACAACTTTAACAAAGCAGTACACCATAATACAGTCAGCATAGAGAGCACTCAAGATCTGTTTTCTGCAAACATGACTGAAGTGGAAGCCAGTCTCCAGAGATGCCTGTGCAGAGGGAAAGGGACTTTACTGTTGTATTACCTTTAACTTGCTCACTACTCTGTGCATTGTCACTACAGCTGTGGTATTCTGGTGTCTGACGCTGAACCCAAAACCCTGATGGGTACCAGCTTTTAGTCTTACCATAAATTACACTAAACTAAAAGGACAATGTTCTTTTGTTACAGTCGCCCTAATACAATAGGTTGAATCCTAGGTTATTTTGGTTTTAGTTTAGAATATGAATATGATTTAAAAGAAGTTATAGCAGCTATGAGAGTATAAAGCATGTTAAGGCCCTTAGGAGTAGGTAACTAGGACAGTGTGTATCTTGATCACTATGGGAATCGTTACGGGCTCTGAATTAAAACAATGGGTACTGGTTATGGACCTTGAGTTAAAACAATAGGTACCAGAGGAGACTGGTTTGGATTTGGGAGATCAGCCAGAGATGAACTGAGCGTGCGCAAGGATGGGGTTCAATCAACAGACACAGTGAAGAAGACTATCGACAACCACCAGAGTTGTAAGACCTCTCCCAGGACAGTCCAAAGGTGGAAGGTAATGCATGAAAAGTAAAATTATTAAGAGGGAATAAAAAGTAGAGGACAGGGCCCAAAAGTTATATGTTAACACTAATTAAAGACTAATGCTTATGACTGTGTAAGTTTCTGGTGTTAGACTTCAGTATTTATACACAGACACACTCTTACCCAGTAACCGTTTGCTTACCTGGCGTAGTTCTGACAATCCTTTGAGAATTGCCTGTTGTCTCTCTCTGACTTTAACTACATCAGGATTTAGAAGAGGATCTCTAACATGATCAGAGCTAAAAATCTGTCGTGGTGTTTGGTAACAATCTAGGAGTAAATGTATATTATATCAGTTAATACTCTTTAGTAATTTTAATTTTGAAGCAGTAGCTTCAAAACTCTGTTTTAGTTGCTATCACATTACGCTGGCTATTTTTAAGTCAAACACTTCAACTCCTAAAGCCCCATCTCTATACAATAATACCAGAGAAGTGCAATCCTATTTCACTGAAGGTAAACAGAGAGAAAAGACAGATAAAAGACTAAGAAATTTTGTTGCTCCCCCCCACTCCCAACTTTGATTTTTTAAAAAAAAAAAGAGTATCATTTGATTGCATAAAATGTCTGTACAGTGGCACGACACACAGGGGTCACTGCAAAATCCAGTGAAGAAAGGTATCAAACACAATAAATCGTAGCCCTTCAAACTATAACCTCTCTTCTACACAAATCAGTTCATGACACGTTTCAGTACCATTAAACTGACGATACTGTGGGTCATGCGTTGAAGGTCGCGTCACCGGTGCATCCGGATCAAGACAATATACTTCATTGGTTCGCACATAGGGAACAAACTGTGAAGAGGGGGGTCTTCCAGCTTCTGTAATAAGAGGAGGGGAGCTCCTCTGCTGTGTATCTGTCTTGATGTGTTTCTCTCTTCTACTACTGTTGTTATGCACCAGGAAATTGGCAACACGGATCTGTTTTTGTTGCACTTGGTGTAAACTGTTCTTAACTGGTGGTGATTCAAATCTGTAGGAAACACTTTCAGTTAGAAAAACCACAACCTAAATAATAGAAAGTAATGTGATTAATTTTATCAAATAGTAGAGACAAAGACCCTCAGAAGAGCTGGATTTTTTTGCTCGTTTACTCTGGTTTTATAGCTGCAGTTTGCCTGGTCTTGTGTATTTTTAATAGGCGACAGTTCGGGGCATATATATTCTTGTTAAAAAATCAGGAAAGAAAAGCATGTCTTTTATTTATACATTTCATTAATGCAGCGTTAACATACCTTTCTTCATTCAAATGATTTTTATGCAATTGTTCTTCCTAGGAGAGAACAAAGAAGGTAAACAAAGTTTACTCTTACATTAAACGCTTTTGTTTTCAAGGTATTCCGAAATTCAAAATATACTGTTTGACCTAAGTTCAGGAGTTCAAAGACTTGCATTAGAGACTTCGGGTGTCTATGCACTAAATTAAACAAATTACAGGAAGATTTGCACCACTTTTTTATGTCTTTTGACAAAAAAAGGCAGATTAATGGTGTTATTCTATCCAGCACACTGCTTTCAATCCTGTTCCCTGTTTACACAATGAATCAATAAATGAAAGAGAATAAACACTTTGGAAGACTGAAATAACAGTAAAAGGTAATTCACAACATCTGAACATCATCTTCTGATGATGAAGAACCAAACAATGCTGTAATACTATTTTTTGCACAAAGGATGGCAAGAGGGACATTCTCAGTGCTTGAGTTACAGAATGGAATTCACATACAGACAAAACTGGGGAGTAGGAGTCTTAAAAATACAGATCGCTGCTGTTAAGGGCCAGTTACCTTTCTGACTCTGTGTCCCTTATTCTTCATATGTGTTTCTTCATGAGGTGAAGGAGACCGGTCTGAATAACCACCCTTTTTTGTGCAGAGACTTCCAGGGCTATTTCTTTGTACCAACTGAAGCAGCTCTAACTGTCGTCTGACTTTGTTTTCTTCCCTTTGTTTTTGTAGCTTTTTAGGGTATCTCTCTGATGCTGGAATGTATTTTTTCCCAGGCTTGTTTATGTTCCAGTCAGGTCTTTTGCTGTATTTTTCTGAAGGTTTACTTTGCCTTTCTTTTCTTGCATACTGTTCATATAGATCGCTGTAAATGCCACCAGTCTCTTTTCCTGAAATGTTATTTTTAGCTGTATATTGCATTTCCTTCTGGTATTTCTTGCTGTCAGAACTTTCTTTATATTCTATGGAAATATCAGGTGATCCACAGCACACACTTCTTTCCTCAGCTGACTCAGTGTATGCTGAAGGATTAAAGTAATCTAAAAAATAATTATAAAATGTATTTTAACTCCAAGTTTAAGATGTTCAAACTACTTGTTTGACTTCTGTATGTGTATCAATCTACCATTACTGACTCTATTCAAAAACTGGTTGTTACTGTTTTGTAATGTTTTTATTCTTTTTGATGGGGAAGATAGACAGACATGACCCGTGGAAGCAAACTCAATGAGGAAGGGGAAAAAAAATAATTGGGAGAACAAAAATCAAATCACTGTAAAGCAACATCTATGTTAAATGAAGCTACATGATTTTAAAAAGTAGAATTCTGTTTCTTTACCCTGAAGGTAAAGAACAAAATACAGCTTCTGTTTAGTTTTTCCAGGTGCTGCTGTTTTGGTCATATTCTCAGTGCTACTAGGAGAAACTTACTTTCCTAATCCTTGACTTCTAGTGGAAATATTTTTTTCAATTTTAAAATTACTAAGGGTCATATACAAAACCATTATTTAATTTTTAAACTCTCCAAATTCACAACAAAATTCCTACCAGCACTGTCAAAATAAAAAATACTGTTGTTCGAGCAAACAGAAAAAGCTTCTACTTCCCCAGTGATAAACTTATACGTTTCAAAATACAAGGCATAAAGTGACTGGGAACTTCTATGAATCTGCTTATTCATCCCTCCCCCACAACATTAATAACTGCAGATTAAGTCTGAGATGGGCTTTTTAATGGTGTGATAAAAAAATCAAGGTAATGACTGGAAGTATTCTATCTAGATGGCCCCACGATTCTGCCTGGTTATTTAATAAGAACTGTAGCATTTCTGAACATCTGAATACAAGCTCTAGTTTTCTAACAGGTCTGGTCATCTAATGCAGAATCACTGACAGTGTTTCTGCCAATATTTTCAGGGATTCATTAGGAACCCAGCCCTACTTGATCCGAGAATATAGAATTATAGAATTGACCCGGGGTATAGAATCATAGTACATGTATAGTATAGCACAATTAGGGAAAACAACTCTTGCATAGCTAGACAATGATGTAGAATAGCTTGAAAGCCTTGTACTTTCCAGGATAAGATAAAGATAAAGGGCAAGGACTGGAGGATGGAATAATAGGTACCCATCTCCGTCGTCTCCGCCTAAACAAAAGAAACAGGAGACTGATAAAGGACTTGATGTACGACTAGGATCAACACATTCCGAGGAAAGCAGTCAACAAGGTCATACGCTAACTCAGACCGATAAGAACGTTGCAGACATCAAGACCAGCACATTCCAGGCAAAGGGTGAAAAATAAGTCATGAGGTAGACTCGGAGCCTTCCTCCCAAAGACCACCGAGCCCCTTGCACACAATTTTTTTAAAAGATCTGCGCAAGCGCGAAGGACTGATAAGCTAATTAGCATGTGAAGCGAGAGTAGGCGGGGTTAGGTAATTAATATGTATAGGCATTAGTTGAATATTCATTGTTTGGTTGTATAAGTATGAGAGAGTTTCGCTGCTCCGGGGTGCACGTTTGTGGTGGAGCGATCCCCCGTGCCCCTGCGCGCAATAAACATACCTACTTTCTAACTTTCGAGTTATAGAGTCTATTTCCGTACGTCACTACTTAATGTAGTTTGGCAGTAAGTAAACCTGTGAACAGTCACACTGAGTCTACTACAATTACATGTTTAAGTGTCTTAATAAATTTAGCCCTACAGTTTGTGACCATGACTCTAAGTCACCATTACATTTCAGACTGTGTGATTTATCTGTAACTGGTAACAGCTATACAGACGTTTATTCAGAATGCAGTGACATATTGTAACACTGCAACATGCCTGTGTCTGTCCAAGTGTTTATTTCCAGTTTTATTCCATTCTGAGTGACAGTGGTTTGGCCCTGTATATGCTGTTTTACTGTCTTTCTTAAGGTGCTTCAGAGTAATTCAGTTTAAGGATTGCACACCTGTCTGTACAGCAGTGTCTTTCCGAGGAGAAGTCTGTTGATCAATGTGGCTCTTGATGTCATCAGAAAAATTATGACTTTGATGTGAAATGTCAGTATTACAACTTTCAAATTCTGTATCACCTAGAAAGAAATAAGTAGAAGTGGTCAATTTAGTAGCATATGTGCCATTTAAACCATGTCATGGAGTTATCAGACTACTGTGAGTCAGAACTCAAAGCAAGACTGAGAGCTACGATCCAGATCCCGCTTTCATAGGGGTCTGACTATGCTCTATGCATTCCTGATTACAACTATTTCCTTATGTAATATGGTATCTTAAGCTTATTAAAATAAAATACAATATTCTCCAGATCAGTTAATACTGATACTTATTTAAAGAGCCTTCCAAATAAGCTCAAATTAAACTTGTTTTGTGACACAAAGGAGCTATTTCTGATCCAAACGTGGAAGGGGAAAAAAACCAAACCAAACAAAACCCACTACCAACTTGCATGCAAATACCAAAGAAACAGGCAAACTGAGTATGGAAAGACTTGTACTTGCCACCACCAAGAGTCTTCTGAAGTTTTGAGATGTCATGTCCCTTCTGAGCCAAGTCTTGAATGAGCTGTTCCTGTTTTAATCTCAGTGCTAATTCTTGAGCTTTCTGCATTGTCTGATAAAGCTCATTTGTTTTAAGAGTCATGAATTCCTTAAAAAATAAAAATGTATGTGATCATTTATTTTGAGACTAAAATTAATAGGGTTATTTAATTTCAATATAATCCTCATTGTTTTACATACATTCTTATCTGGGGTAAAGCTTTTTTTAAAAATACAAAACTAGGTGAGTAGATGTAACATACAACTTTTATGTTCATAAATTCAGAACCTCTGCTGTGCTGATGAAAGATATTCAGTCTTAAGTGTTAAAAAAAAAGCATCTATACCCTCAAAATTCTTTGGATATTTATCTTTCTAATAAGTTTATCTTTTCCCCAATGCCACCTGATTTCATCCATCTCTGACTTCCTATATTGTGTGGTTTAATGAAATAGAAGTAGCCTAAATAAAAATTCTTTCAAAACCTACTTTCCTCCTACTTCCACAGAAAGCAGATGGCATGAGCCTCCCTAACAACAGCAGAACATCCTTAAATATGAGTGCTACAATTTCCAAACACAGCAGGTTGAAGGTACAGGAGACGACCAGGGAAAATCTCCTTTCAGAACTGCTGTTGCCATCTCATGCACACATCCTACTGCATTTGCAAGTGTAAGAACGACTGACAGCATGACAAGTTTGGAAGAAGCTGAACTATCACACAGAAAGTTGACTTTCCCAATTTTTAATAAGTTTGTTCTAGCATCTACCAGCAGATGCTACACACTTCTGTCCAGAAAATACAGAGAAATCAAGGCTCCATATTTCTGCAGGTTTTAGAGGAGGATATGTTCTTAGAATCCCCCTGCCTTATGACATCATGGAATTCTGCCTCTGTTCAAGATAAGCAAACAGCAATAGCTGCTACTGTTGCAAAAGGAAGAAGAAAACATCAAAGGTTTTAACCTTCCACAGACACTTCTGTAACAGGTAATAATATATATATAAATGCAAGATTTGTGCTTACCTAAGGTCAAAATGTTACTTTTGGTTTAATTTTTATATGAAAGGAGCATGTAAAGATCAGCAAAAATGACAGAGAACATGAATGACTTAAAATTACTTTTCCAGAATATGTTCTGGAAAGTCTTTAATCCAGAATGATCCAGTCAGATAGATTCCTAGTACTGAAGCATCTTAAAACATCAAGTTACCAACAACAATTGGATCTCAGATGTATTTATTTATTCAAAATTTGCATTCAAAAAATTTCTGTATTACTTAAAACTGCAACTCAATTTTGCCAGTTCTTATAATTTCTCTTCCTGAAAAGGCCTTTGTCTAAAAAAAAACCCAAACATACACCTGCCTTAAACTTGTATGGTGTTCTAAGTTTATTAATTGCAGAACCAGATTTTGGTTTCAAATATCTAAATTTCAAAGAGTTTTCATTTTCAAAATGATGAGGCAACACCATTTGGAAGGTGAAGGACAAGAGCAGTTTTCTTCAAACACGCTCTATTTAGAGACTATCTGTAGTAAATAAAATGTAACCCCCCCACCTCCTTTTGTCTTTGTTTCAGCATATCTTCTTCAAACTGTTTCTGCATTTGTTCTTTTTCTCGTGCCAAGCGCTGTTCTTCCTCTTGCTCTTCCCATTTTCTCTGCTCTTCCTCCAGTTGTTTCTTCTTCCGTTTCTCTTCTACCTGAGCCATTATTGCTTTCTAGAAATAGCAGGAAAACAATAAAGAAAAATTTAAAAATATAAAACAAAACCTATTATAAGATTTGTTCGCATGGTTCCCTATGCCTATATAATAATTGGATCTAGAATTCGACGTAGGCAGAGGGAGGACCAATAAAGCAATTTGAAATACTCAGAGACAAACAGGAATAGCTTTTTATGTTTTCAAAAATACTTTAATTGTTCTTATAGAGAAATGGTGGTCTGATTTTTACCTTATGTACTCTAAAAGCTAGCATTGCAATCTAGCAGAATAACAGTTTGACCAGAATAGGCTCATTACATTTATATACTAAGAGTTTACACTGTGCCAAAAACAATGTGATGCAGATACACCTTTAGTTAGCATGGCACAGAAGTAATGTAAATAACAGGAGATAAAACTGTAAAGATCCATGGAGTGGGCCCCTCTAACTATCAGTCTTCCTAATTGACAACAGAGACTGAAGAAATGCACACAAACCCATGGGAGCTCTAAAGACTGCACCGTATGTTTTCTGAGGCAGGAATTCAGTGACAGCAATGCAATCACCTCTGCATAAATATGTGAAACCAGTAGAGTCTAACTGAATGAAATACTGTAAAAGCAACTGCAAATGTGTAATGTGAAGCATAAAAGTCAAGTACCTCCCCAGATTCTGGTATTAAATCTCATACTTTATTCATGTGACAGCACTTTCATCCTTTCTTCGCATTAAAATACAAACCAGAAGTAAAACAGAAGTGTACCTGATGTTCTAACTGTTTCTGCCGCCGCCTGTCTCTCTCTTCAATCTGTGCAGGGTCCAGGAGAGCTGTCATTGAACGGAGGAAACTGTGAGCAAAGAAACATGTAAATGTCTTTAATCATAAGGAAATAATCCTAAAGCCTTTCTTAATTAGGATCTAGTGGAAAGTGTCCCTGCCCATGGCAGGGCAGTTGGAACTAGATGATGTTAAGCTCCCTTCCAACCCAAACCATTCTATGATTTCAAGTAATTTACATTTCATATCCCACTGTATTAATTCACAAGTATGAAATTAATTTTACTATGGAACAAAATGAAGTTTTTTGCAGTAAATTTTACTAATGAACAACTGAAGCACTTGTGTCTTTCAAAGGTGAAACAAGTATTTATGTAAAAAGCAAAAGCCGAATGAGTAAGATCCAAAGATCAGATTTAAAGAATCTTACTCAAATTTTCTTTTTTTCAGTTTCTGAGGAAGTATCTGACATGTACTGGCTGGGAAGATGGTTAGCCTTACAAAGCTCACTCACCTGACTTTCTGACTCTGTTCCAAAGCACTGTTTTTAGCAGCTTTTTCTGCATTTCCCACCTTTGAGGGCATGAGGTTGCCTAAAGCTGCAGGTGAAAAAGGGTGAATAAAAGCTGTCAGCTCCTTTGGGTCAGGTGAGAGGCAAAGACTTTCAGGCTGCGTTTTGTACATTCCATTTAAGGGGTGTTGTGCGTTAGTATTAAGGTGGTTCTTTAAAGAATCAAAATGTATTGCCCATCTGTCATGATCTTCAGCCTAAATAAATATGAAGCAACAACAAAAAAAAGAAACAGGCTCAATTATCTATAAAGTACAGTAAAGAAAACTGACAGTACACATCTATAAAGCTCTCCATGGGGCTACAAGACAGTAATTAATGTCCTGAATGAGAGAAGTGAAGTCTCTGCGTTGCTTAAAATGCAACTCAGATCAGCAATTATCCTACTGATCCATATACTCGGTTGGCAAAATCATAATTCTACTATATTTAAGGGGAAAAACCTACAAACCAAACAAAAAAAAGATGTTGAAGGAAACAAAATTAAGTGCACGTTAACTTCCTTTGAGAAAAAAGCCCTGAGATTACTGTTGGGTTACTCATTGGTGACTGCAACCATCTTCCCACAGGACAGCTATCAAATTGAAAAACAAGGCAGCTAATGAAGGAACCTTTACAGCTGTGTTCTCTTCAGTTACAAAGCTCAGTTTACAAAGGAAATCTGATGCCTGCAACAAGGGATGAGATTGAAAGGGAAGAGACTTGTGGTGGTATATAACTAACCTTGGCAATAAGGTGGGTTTTTGGAAGGCAGGTAAGAAAGTTCTCTTCTAATATTACAAACTCTAGAATTAAAATGAATAATTTGTGTCCAGGAATTTTACAGTTGCTGTTACTGCTTCAGTTAAGAGTAAAAATTGTAGCTTTTTAATCTAGAAAGTGTCAGACTATGAACATCTGTATTGTTCAAGTTTTAACCAAGGATCTTCTTCACTGGTAATACAGAACATCTACTGATGTTGATACATCTCATGCATAATGAAAGAATCTTGGGGTTAAAGTGTACAGTAATTTGGAAATCTGGATTCTAGTAATAGTACACTCTCACTGCATGGTTTCACTTTTCACTTCAAAAGACAGCGTCTCTGGAAGAGTGCATCAATATTGGGCTGTGTAAGAATCCCACTGACCTTAAAGCTACTAGTAGTAGCGTGTAAAGGAAAGGAGTCAACTTCTATATGAAGAACCTCTAGGGGTAAAAGATGTATTGACCAAATTGGCTAACAGTGACAGCATTAAAAGTTTCTTCACACATTTCATCTGTAAAGCAATACACTGGCCAGTTTACTTCTAGATACAGTATAAGAGATCTACATTCAATAGCCTGGAAAAACCAAAGGATAAAAAAGGTAAGCCTATTTACTTCAATACTTTTGGGAGCAGCAGTGCTTAAAAAATGTTTCACAAGAGTGTATGTATATTAAAATAATATTCCTAGAAGCAGAATGTCACCACCACTGTGAAGCTCTAGTTGTCTGTGTAGTTGTCCTATTAATTTCCCCTCTCTTTTCTCATCTCCTTCTGTAGTCTACTTATTTTTACAAAGTGTCTAGCCAGTGTCTGACACCTTCCAAACCCCTAGGGCTTTCATGCAGTGATGGAGGTAAAAAAAAGTATAGTAGTATCACTGCCTTCATCCTTGCTGCAAGCCTCTTCTGGCATCACGCTGGACACATGGCAGTAGTCTGGTCTCTGCCACAGAAATACTGGAACAGCTACTGGCTGAATGGTCAATTAGACTTTCCCACTGATTCTGATCACCAAACTTAAAAGTTAACCATGACTCTCTCTTACAATGGCTCTTTAATTAAGAATGATTGTAGGTAGTTGCTAGGTGGTTACTAAGAAATGGATCAAAGGGAATTATTTGAAGGATCAAGTGTTGTGGAACACTAACAACAGCTAATGAAGTGAAAACTGTAGTCCAGGCTTCCCTAATTGAACTGTCTTCATTGTAACACTAAAAAACCTACCCCCAGATCAAGATGACCATTGCATAAGTGAAGACCCTTCCTCCATATAGGCAGTGATTAAAGAAGATGACACAGCAATTACATGTAAATTACTAGCCAATCATTATAACTGTGGGTGTATTACACTTTAACAATTGTGTATAAATATAACAAAAAAGCTGGCTATGGGTGTGCTTGATTTGTGGAAATCCACAAAACACTCAGGCCTGAATAAAAGCACTCTTTCTCCTGCTTGCCTGGGAACTGCGCACCAGGTAACACATCCACTTTTTGGACAATGCTTCTAACAAAAATGTGCACATAATTGTTGCTTCTTCATTAGGTATGGTTTCATCTCTTATTTCTTAGAACAAAAATGGAGACAAAAACTTCTTTTATTCCCAAATGACTCTCTAAGTCACAGGTACCTTTTATAAATTAAGTTTTTCTTCTATTCTTTTGCTGCTTAGCTGCTTTTTTTCTGTTCGTCCAGCTCTTTAAGCCACTTCTGTTGCTCAGGTTTCAAAGCACGAAAAGGTTGTTCCTGTGGCACAGCTTCCTAAAATAAGGTGCTACACTCTTCCTTGAACAAAAAAATTAAGTACTTTTCTAGCCACATAAGAGGCTTGGCAGAAAACTGCCTTCAGTTGCTATGCTTAACTGGACCCTTCTCTTGGGCAAAAAACATGAATTTAAGTTTGGAACTGTAGCTAGTGTCTGATTGCACTGTACAAATGCTTCACTTGATAGAAAGAAGAGCAAGACAGTCTTTGAATACTCTTCTAACTATCAGTTTCTCTCTCAAAAAAAAAACTTTACTCCTATGTATCCTGAATAAAAATCCATCCCTTCTTCCTATGGATCACTGCTCCTTCCAAGGAGACTGAGCACCATGATCGAATTAGTAGTGGTCTATCTCAAGTACATTCTAGATGATCTTAATTATTCTGTTCCTTAATGGATATCTGTGTTATTTAACTCTAGCAGCACTGACAGCTTCCAATGCTATCTGACAAAAAACACTCTTCAAGCAGTGCCTACTAGCAAAAATTCAAGAACTGCATCTTGAACCTTCTGACATCAATATACTTCTTTAAAGCCTTCTTATATAGGTTCCCACTTCTCTCTTTCTTTAATGCATACTTAAAAGTTCACACCTCCAGTACTTGTTCTTCACATCAGTTCTGAAAATACTCTTCAAAGCATCAATATTTTGATAAACATTAATTCAGACACAATTCCCTAGATAGAGCAAACGCTCTGCTGAATTCTTCTAGTTTGAAAGGACTACTGAAGAGCTACATCTGTTGCCAATAAAGAAGTTAAAAAAACCCAACACCTGCATGCAATTTAAAGCCTTACCCCTAATACAAATGCTGTGCTATTGACAGCTGGTAAGTCAGAAGAACTGAAATCAGAAGACTGCCCAGCTGGAACGCTTGAAACATTCAGTGGAACTTGATGAGGCTCCACGGTTAAAGCCTTTGTACAGACCTGGTTTTCCTCAGTGGTAATAACTGGTTCAGCAGGCAACACTGTCTGCAAATGAAGTGACCATTGTCTTTTAAAGTTTCAATTTATTTAGCCCACCTGGTTTGTTTGTAGTAAATAGCCTTTAACATGTAACAAAAAAGTAAATTATACTGCTAGAAGCTGTTATTCATTAAAACTTCAGCCAAAGTTTGTAACTTATTATCTCATATCCAGTATTTCTTAATTATGTGACTGAAAAGTTCTTATGGGGCAGAGTGGTAACTTTTCTGCTGAACATGCCACAAACCAACCAGTGTGGTTTTGCTGTAATAACTAATAGCTGCAGATACAACCCTAACTCCTCTTTATCAGCAATTAGTTTCACTGGAGAAGCAGTCTCATTTGAGTATTATATATTCATCTGACAAAGCATTTTCAGAGGGACAGCTGACTTCTAAAAAGACAGGTTAGAACAAAAATCAAATGGCTGTGCTTTTTATGTAAGCAATCAAATATATGTTAGAGCTCATAAAAATGCTAATAATTACATAACCAGGAATTAAATTTGAGACTATTCCTCAAGACAGAAATACAGGAATAGATTGTCTATGCTACAAAGATCTTAATTTGTGAAGCTACAGCTTGGAGCAACAGTGTGTGAAACAGGGAACTGCAGCTATTCATGCCATGAAAGAACTTAGTGACCACTGAGACTGGTTTCTACTGGATCCATATAGAATAGAAAATCTTGTGTGAATTAAATGTCAAACAGTTCTGGAACAGTGCTGTGGAAACTTTGTGCCCTTTAGTGTTTAATTGATAGCCTTACCTTATCTGGGTCTGCTTTTTCCACATACTTTTTATGGGCCTTATTACTGCCAGCTTTTGCCCAGAAATAACCCACCTCTTCTTCCAAAGCTTCTTTCAGTTTTTTTTTCAGTGCTACCTGTTCATCTTTAAAAAAAACAAAACAAAACTAACAAAACCACAACAAATTACAGTAATAGCTCCTCCTAATACAGTTGTGTAGCAGTTTGGGGATGTGTTTGTTGCTTTATGGCTTTTTTTAAAGCAGCAGTACAGGTCTACCCTGCAACTTTGATTGTAAAATTGACAAGAGCAAGTCACCATTGTATAACCAATCCATTTAACATGACTTTGCTTCTAAAAGGATTGACAGCTCAGCTTTTGCCCAGAGATGTTAACTGGGGAATCTCTCAAGCAAAACTACAAAACACTGAAGGCTTAACAAGTCCCAGAAAAGAGGGAAAACTAACAGAAATAACTAAGTATATAAATCCTCTCCATTTTATTATACCAATCTTGGACTAGGTAATATTAAAACCAATGGAGATGCACATGGAAGCTACTGACAATGCAGAATGAAACCTTGAAGCCAATGGTTTGCACCCAATCTGCAAACAAACCACAAGGCTCCTGCATGAAAGCCATAAAAAGAGAGAATTTACAACTGTGCTAAATGTATTTACTCTCCAATAGAGATTCATTCCCCTTGGCTGGTGATGGGGCAGGACTGCAAACCGGTTCAAGTTCAGTCATGCTTGTAGATGAGGATGATGCTTTTCCCATTAAAAAACCCAATGAATTTGTTAATGCTGATGCTATCAAATACTGGTAGCATGTGACAAAATTGGTGGCAAGTAACATGAAGCATAACTGAATATATTTGTTAGTTAAAAAGCATTTTTGGAAGAATTTATAGATAATCACTGCATAAAATTTTGAAATTCAAGAATCTTAATCAGCCTTGGAGACTACTAAACCAATGCCCTTTCCAATTTATTGCAGCTGTGCTGATACAAGTACATTTCAAAGAGCATAAGGAATATAAAGTTTCTTGATATCCTGAGTGTAATAAATTGATTAAAAATATATTCAGTGTATCACAAGTACCTAATTCCTTCCTCCATTGTGTCCTTCTAAATTCTAGTAAGGCTTTTGCCCCTTCTCTTTCACCCAAGGTACTGAACATGTCAGCAGGTTTCCAGGAATCCTTTCTAGAAAAAAGGAGAGGGGAGAAAAAAAATCACCAAAAAAGCTAATCTGTTAATTTTAAAAGTTAGCTTTTAAAGTAGTATTTATAAAGATTCTTACTGTGATGAAGAACTACAATACAAATCTTTACTGGAGATACTGTCTGCAAAAATTGTAACACAGATAGATGTACGTACACATTTTTCTGTCCTGGTTGTGGATATGCTTCTTCTTTCCTGCTTGAAACAGAGTTAGCTTCATCTGGAACAGATGAAACTTCACAAGGTTTCTGGAGCAATGCTGAGTTTTCCTCTGATGCCTCATTAGTAGCTGTGGTAGAATATAAATATTGTAGAATGTATGACCACTAAACTTTCTTTAGCATTGAGTAAATACTCTGACAACAGCAGAAACACTGTAATTCCCCACTATTTAACAAAACTTGTTTTCAGCCCTGCTTGTGCAGTTAAGAGACCTAAGTTACAAATTCATAGAGGATCTTAGGAATGCTAAACACTTACTTTTGGCTAAGAGTTCAAACTTTGGCACTCTATTTAACTGCTCTTTGTTTTATTCTTGGGGGCAAAGAGCTGATCACCTCTGCTAATCCACAAACAAGAGCAAGGATGCAATACAGGAAGGTATACAGCAGTTCTTACGCTTCTGAGTAGAAGAACTGGGGGAGGGGGAGGGAGCAAAACTGTTCAACAGTAAAGTTACAGTAAGGCAAAAGGATACATGTACCCCTTCAGGCCAGAGGAAAATGCTACTACTGCTCAGGACACGCAAGACCTGAGCTCCTCATAAATCCAAACAGGCCTATCTCCTTGAGGTACTGGGGGGGGTTTTCAAACTCCTAATGGTAATAGTACAGTGCAGTTCTAATATGCTTTTCCCCCAAGTGTAAAATGGTTCCTTTTTTTCCATAAAGTATTGGCAGAATTGTTAGCTGTTTTGCTCTTCTAAGTACTGGAATACTAGCAAATAATCCTTATTTTCTACTGTTAAAATTATCAAATGCTTGGTTCTTAAATGTAATAGGCAATTTCACATCCATAACAGCAAATGGTATTTTGTCTGAGACCATTAAATGGAAGAGTAAAATCTCTGCAGCATGCAAATACTTAACTTAGAGAGTTTGTAATTTAAGTGCCACATTTAGTTGTTTCCATGAAAGGAACTTATTCAACTATCAGTATCTTACCCATTTCCTCTTGCTTTTCATTATGAGTCTCAGACATGCTTCTACTGCTTTCTTTTACAGTCATCAAAATCTGTTGAAGCTGTTCTTGTGTTAAACACACCAAACTTCTTAAATCTTCAGCTGATACACATGGGGTTTGAGCTTTCTGTTTATTTTTTTTTAAAACATCAGTATTCTCTGAATCAGGATATCCATTTATGCTCTCTCTTTGGGAAATCAAACAGTGATCTTTGATTGTGGCTTCATGTGAGGAGTGTTTGGTAACTTGCAGTTTTTCCCCTTTTGTCATCGATAAGCTTGATTCACTCCTTGGCTTTTCCTGCTTGATAAAAGCATTTTGTGTTGATCTCAGAACATGCCCAGTATGCCTTGTTCTCAATGTCTGTTTAGGTGCTCTGGCTTTATTACCCATCTGTTAAAGCAATAAGATTTTACCATATATTAAGTAAAGAAATAAAATTGCATGTGTAACGAATGAGAACAAGATTGAAGCAACAAATAAAGTGTAATTTTTCTTCCTTGTTACATCAGCAGAAACTAATGAAATGTCTTCATGGGCACTAGTAATACCTTGGAAGAGAATACAGCACCTAAATTTGTCATTTAAAAACAGTAGCATGAGAAAGAACTCTATGTAGAAGAAATGAGAAACATTAATTCTGCTTTTCCTTGTTTTTTCTGAAGCCTGGCTTCAAACAGGTGTATGTTTTCACCATACAGCCAGTATTATTTCATTCTTGTTTTTTTTTTCATTCTGTACTAAAGATTTATCCTTTTCAAGGTCCTTGATGTACACCTGTAATTATCTGATGTACTGAGACAATTTTCTGCTTTCCTTCACCAATTCACTGCATACCAGTTTACTCAGAGACAAACTTTATGACTAGAGTGGAACACACTTCAGATACCTATTTTACTAGGATCGTTTTAAGGTCTCTGAAAAATCTGATTAGATGATTCCCTGTGTTGTTCCATGTTCTTGGCAAAGAAAACTAAAGCATTTTGCAAAGATAAAAGTCGACATAGAAATTTTAGTTCATCCTTTTTAACAGCTACTGTAAGCCTGAGAAATACATATTCATCTTCCATAACTGTAATTGACTACAAGTATTTAGACAGTCCAAATGTGTTCTCAAACTTCTGTGTTGTTAAATTAACTAGTTAATTTGTGTGCTCTAGAAAAAAAAAAAAGTAAAATTTCCCACTTACCTTCATTGCAGGCTTGGATTTCTCTTTTGGGAAATAAACACAAACATATGAGAGAAGTATTTAATAGCAACTTCCTCCTGAAAAGCAATCTTGATAAATTAGTAAGCTGTTATATTAATCTGATTTTTATAAGATGGGGGGTGAAGTACTTTTTCTGTAGAACATCTACCCCAATTATACTTTAAAAAATTTTTTCAATATACACACCTTAAAAGTATGCTGGGGGGAGGGAGAGAAACAGGTATACTACAGGAACTATTTCCAGTTTTATATAGATCTAATAAAATTATTGTGCCAGCCTGATCCTCCCCTACTGTTCATTCTGTTTGTCAGAGTGCCCCATGGTAATGGCTTTTTTGTTTGTTTATTGTGATTTTTTTTCTTTTCAGTTTGCTTTCTGTGTCACATTCTTCCAGGATAGTCCCTGCATACACACACCCTCTTACTGCATGATGTTACCTGTACCCATAGCTGACAGCCTAAAGACACAGAACTTGCATAATCACACCACCCATTATTGTTCCCTTTATCTATGCCCAGAAATACTCTTTAGTCTTTTAACCCAAATCTGAGAGGATGCATAGAGGTGTAGTGGTCCCAAAAATAATATTAAGAACTATGTTTAATATAGAGGGAGCGTGATACACAAGAAATCATGCACAGAGTGGATAAGAGGGGTGTGTGTGTGTGATACCTTACT
Organism: Laterallus jamaicensis coturniculus; assembly: GCA_022605575.1. Classification (NCBI taxonomy): domain Eukaryota; kingdom Metazoa; phylum Chordata; class Aves; order Gruiformes; family Rallidae; genus Laterallus; species Laterallus jamaicensis. The sequence goes on from JAKCOX010000011.1 coordinate 11,735,771, forward strand.
GGAACATGTATGCTGGAAGCAAAGCTGCTTCAGCTGCACTATGTAATTATTGTTCTGGCAGTGGTAGCAATTATACACTTTTTTTTTTTGCATTTAAAGACACTGGAGAACACTAACTGTTCTTTAAAGTCTGGAAACCACACTATTAGTAGTTTCCAATGTCAGTTAACTTGGGAGTATCTGCAGGGTCCTGCAGAGACAGGTATTAAATCCTAAACCATCTTGGTAGTACATCAGCAGTGAAAGTGTTCTGCAGCCATGTTTAAGCCTGCGTTCTCAAGCTTTCAACCTTCATTTGAGCAGGTAAAAGTCAGTTTTTAACTTCCTTCTTGAACATTCAGAAATTAAGTGGGATTCTATATGCTGTATGTATCAACTCAGCTTCTTTGTGGAAAGGTAAAAGAAACTGGGTCTTTGCCATCACAGTGGGGAGATCCATAACATGAAACTCCAAAGTGATGATTGTGTGTTAGTTTTTATGTTCCTGGGTAAAACAACTATCTCAAGTAGCAGCCTAAGCTAGTACAGAACAATCCTATTTCAGTTCCCAAGACTGTGAGCAGTGCTTGACAGTGCAGAGAACTGAAATTCAGAGGTAATGCAATGTGATACAATTCTTGAAGCAGTTCAATTCAAGGAAGTGCTATTTATATCAGCTGTACAAACATGTCAATTCCTGGAGAAGACTGCTTGTTCAAGGCTAATTCAAAAGTGATGCTTTACCTTAGAGCAGTCTGGAATGCATATAGTCTTATGTGGCCAGTTGCTAACTACCATAAGAAAAAGTGAAACCAGAATTGCTGGTTCAGGTACGTTGCAAGGTTTTGTTTCCAATAGACTAGTATTCCTTACTGACTCAAATACCCCATAATGCCTCAATAGACACATGGCTGGTAAATGCAGAAAACTAAATATAATTTAGAGGGCATTAATCAAAGAATTTCTGTATCCTGACAGCTATGTAGAGCACTTAGCAAAAGTGGACTTGTGCTTGTATTGAAACATATGACTGACAAATTACAAAAATATAATTTACTGACATTTAATTATTAACATATACTGGAAAAGTATACTCAGGTGGTAGTAATGGCCAGAATAAGCAGCTTATTGAAAATTACAAACGTCAACTGCCAAATCTAAAGCTGCTTCAAAGTCAGAAATGTGACTGTAATGATATAATTCTGTGCAAATTAAGCAGTGCATTATTAGGCCTCTTTCTTTGTTAAGTAAGATGCTATACCACTACAGAAATTAACAAGTCATACTGGTCAGTATCTAATAGTACTTAACATTTTTTATGAATAGAGAGACAAGCTGTAAGCATCAAACCTAGTTCCCAGCAGCTCACTAGTGGTCAGACTACTTGGTTCAGTATCAAGCTGGTGAGTAAGAGAACTTGTAAACAATAACAACTATTCTTCATAATCAGAAAAAAAAATTTCAGTAAATCATTTTGCTTGGATCATAAGTAATCTTTAAAGCTTCTTTAAGTTAAACTTGAGATAAATAATATAAAAATTACCAGAAGCAGCTAAAATTAGCCTAGGCTTCCCATCCAGCACTTCAGTTTCAAGTTTCAGTCCATCTCTGCAAAATGAGAAGAATCTGAAATATTACGTAGTAACGGCAAGATTTTTACATTAATAACAAGAGGAGCTGAACTTAATTATAACACTGTATTTATCATTGGTCCAGATGCCCTTTCATACACCAAGCTTCCTATGCCTGTGAGAAGTTAATACAAAGAAACCACTAGGTCTGAAAGAGGTTATCTTATTATTATTGACACTGGAGAACTTGGATTTGCACATTACAAGTAAATCCTTACTCTGAAGCTGCCACTCTGTATTGTTACAGATAGCAGTATGCCTCCTTCAAGAACTTAATTACCCAACAATGTAAAGCCTTGTGCTCTGCAGAACGCTAACCCAGTGTCCCTGAATGCCAGCGCTGATCACAAAGAGGGGCTGTATTCTGAAAACAGCCTCTATTTGTGCTGCCACGCAAAGCGGTCCACGTTTTAAAGTGAAGGCTTTTCTTTGATGAAGTGAGGGAAAAAAAATCTAATAGGAATACTGATACTCAAAATAACGCTGATCTTCAAGCTGCCTTTCATTTAAAAGCCCAAAAGCCGAACACAGGTAAAGCTGTACGTAACTGTCCAATTAACACGGGCGCGCAGAAGCGCCCGGAGTTGTAATTCTAGGTGTTTCCAGGGGCACACGGCAGCTAAGCCGAGCCCAGCAGCTATTATTCCTCTCTGTAGACGCTTTGTGTGGGCAGGAGGGGTGCAGGCTTTGGGCCGCGCCCAGGAGCGGACGCACGGGCGCCGTCCCCTCTCCCCGCTCCTTGCCGGTGCGCCGGGGAAGGCTTCCCTGACCAGAGGGAACGCGGCCGGCCGGGTCTGAAAACTGTACCGCAACGGCTGGTACAGGCGGTCCTCGCATCGCGGAGCCAGCGTGGTTTGAGTACCTCCCCCCCCACAAGCCGTCTCGCAGAGCCCCTGCAAGGGAAGCGCCTGCCCACCCCTCGGCTGATGAGGCAACCTCCCCGCCAGGCTCTAAGCGCCTTACCGCCGGCGCGCCGCGCGGCTCCCCTCGCCGCCGCGGGACCGGCCCCGCTGCGCGAGGGAAGGCCGGCAGGTTCCCGGGCCGTCCCTCCCCGGGCAGGGCCACGTCCCAACTGCGGGGAGTGACTCCCGCTGCCGACCCAGTGAGTTCCTTCCTCCTCTCCCTCCTTACCCCAGATTCATGGCTCTGCCCGACTGCAAGCGGGACGGCGGAAGCTGGACAGACGCGCTGGAGCTGCGCGAATCGCTCGCTCCCTCCCTCCCTGTGTACAGCGGTTGCCAGCCCCGCACAAGGAGCCGGGAGACGATAGGCTTCCCGGGCAGCGGCGGCTTTGCCAATGGACTCCTCGCACACTGCGGGGTCCGCCGCAGCGAGGCGTTGTGGGGGATGGAGTCCCACGCCCGGGAGGTTTCGCACAAATCCCGCTGCGGCTGTCAGGGGTGCACAGCAATTACACGGGGATTATCCCCGGTGCTCGAGTGGCGGCCGAGGGAGACGGGGAAAAGAGGCAGAGCGGGGAGGGAGAGAAGATGGGTGCGCCACGGTGGGTAGGAGAGGGCAGTGGTCTGGCTCTGCTGTGTGTGGACCGGCTGATGGCTTTGGAGCCGCCGCTTTTCCTGGGAGGGTGGCTGCTTTTCTTTCGCCTTTTTCCTTCTTTCTGTTTCTTTTTTTTTTCCCCGGTGTGGCTTTGACCAAGCAGACAAGGTAGGGAAGAGGGGCGTGTGGTTCAAGACGGGGGAGAAATGGCTGTCGGTGGCAGGCGGGTGTCTGCTCGATCCAGTTAGGGGCTTCACCTGCCCGCCGCTGTCCTGGTGCTGTGCGGGGAGCGGCGGCCGAGGAATCTCGCCGAGGAGAGGAGATACGGAAGGCGACCGAGGAGGGACAGAGTCGGTCGGCACAGCCTGCCTAGCGGCAGTGCGCCGGTGTCCGGGCTGGTGCGGCGGTATCGCGGAGTGAGGAGTCCTCGGCCGAGGACATCTCCGGGCATCCGCTGCTCGGGGCGCCGGGGGTTACCGTCTGCTCGTCGGGCGTCTTTCGTCTGCTCCTTCTGCTGGCTTTAACGGGTAGTTCTACTCAGTAGACTCGTTGGGCTGCATACGCGGTTTCTGCATGATGGGCCTGTTGAAGTTGGGGTCCAGCCCTTTGGGATCCTCACTGCTCGGGGTGGGTTTCCCAGACCGTGTTCTCGGTGGTTCGTGGTCCCGAGGTGCGTTTTGGAACTGAATTGTAAGCACCGTCCAGCCTGTGGTATCGTTGGTGTAGCTTCTTGCATAACGGGACATGTAAACATGCAGATTGAATGAATCCACATTCGCCTCATTTTTAGAAAAAAGTCTTCGAGTTACGTAAGGAGGATTTGGCTGAGTTGGGTACAGTCGGATTCAACAAAATGCTTCAGAGCCCGTTTAGATCTTTCACTGTTCAAGATGGCATTTCAGCTTATGCTTAAAGCCAAATGCTTACAGAAATCCTTCACTTCAACGGACAGTAAGACCGTAAGACTCGTCCTCAGTAGTGTTGCTTCTAGATGTAGTTAATCTTGTCTGGCCAGAGGTACCATATAGATAGGGGGGGATCCCGTAGTGCTTACTCCATCTATCACTAATAAAGGTTTTGCCCATTTGGGACTACAAGGAAAACAAGTCATGTTAACGGGGGCCGAGTTTGTGTATGCCAAGTCTGCTTTCTGACATACTAGCTGAACTGCTTCGTTTGTATAAAATAACACGTCAACAGAAAAAATAATGTATTTTTTGTTAAAATACTGTTTTGCGGCCCTTCATATTGTATTTATTCATTGATACATCAGCTAACAAGTCTTTGAAACATATGTAGGGACTAGAAAAAGAAAATCTTTGGGGCTGCCTTGTGTCACTGTCTCAGTCTTTCACTCTCTCGATCTCCCTGGACTATCAGGAATAATCTGAATAGTAATTTGTCTAGGATCATCGTTAAGTCTAGGGATGAAAATTTGATGTGAGAGAAATGAACACATACTTACTGAAATCTGTTGAACCACAACAACATTGAAATTGGGTTCTTACACATCAAGAAGGGCACTGTCTATTTAATTTGGGTGAAAGCATTTCAAACAGGCACCACGTGTCTCCTTATCTGCTGTCCCAGAATAGCAAGTTTTTTAGTATTCTATACAGCTACTTTTATTACTAAGCCAGTCCCAGATATAGTGCTTTAAGCTATATCCTTTTGACTAATGCAGTTTATTTAATGGGCTACTAATGAGTTTGGTTTAGGTTTTTTTTTTGGTTTTGGTTATTTTCTCCCCAGGTACTTGAGTTAGTATTCATGTGCCTAACCTTTAAGTGAACACATTTCAATCTTTTTTTCTGGGTCTCTTGATATTCACAATCCCTTCTAGTTAATTTAACAGTGTTTATGTACCAAATGACTTGGGTTCTGTTTACTTCTCTCAAACACTCAAGGTGTTAAAAAAAAGAAAACCCTTAACCTTATTCCTTTCACTATCCTGCTTCTCCCAAAATGTAATTAATTGAAATATATCACTTCCATAGAGAGGCTAAATCCTAGTTTTCTGTAGACACTCACCTCTTTACTGAAGGAAGTGCAGAAGACTGAAGCATTTACAACTTCTAGACAGCTTGCAATATCCATAATCTTTCCCAAAACATCAACTTCCAACTCTTCTATGATTGCCTCTGTAATAAGCAGTTCTTTACTTGCATGAATTTCATATTCCTGATTTCTTCCCAACTCTATCTTGCCACTGTGTGATAAGAGCTGCAAGAGAATTGTTTTTTGATGAGCAGGGCCTGACAAGCTACATAATCTTCACTAGTTTCCTCCTCGTTGACTCATCTCATTTTTTTCTGTACCAATCAAGGTCAAGCAAAAGAAAGGGAGTGTGAGTACTAAATAATTCTTCATTATTTCGAAATGATGGGATGAAATATAAATTCACAACTATAAGCTTCACAATAGGTTTCTAAAATTAACAGACTTCTATACTTGCAGAATTTTAAATAATCCACCCATCCAGACCGAGTTTTGATTTTCCTTTGAGACAGCAGGTGGCAATATAGTTTCAAGCATCTCTCCAAAACTTTGTCATACAGAAAGTCATTTTATAAGGACTCAACCCATTTTTAAAAATTCTGAAACAAGTTTCATAGTTCATTTGGATTTCTTTTTATTGTAATATTTTATAAATAAAACATTGAGTGTTTGGCTAGATAGGTGTGAAAACAGGTTCTTTAAAAAAAGCTGATAGGAGTTGATCACATGCTGCTATTGAAGCAGTAAATAAAACTAATTTTGAAATTATGTGCCTGCTTAATTACTTTCTAGCCACCATTTTATCAAGATATCCACAGAAATGGTAAGGCTGTTATTCTGTTCATAGTGAACCTTCCCCAAGGTGTCCAGGCTATTAGTATTAAGATTAAATAGTCTTTTTAAGGCAAATCACAGTGATTTTGTGACTTGGGGGAAAAAGGGGTACTATTCTGGTTTTTGATTAGACTATAAAAAACTTGTTTTACCCATATGGAATTGAAAGTTCCAGAGTGGGATAGACTTGATCATTACAATATGCAAGCTGAATAGATAGTTAATCACAAGTCTGTTGAAAAAGGCACCCTAATATTAAAGATAAATTGAAACTCTGAAAATCAGAGGGGCTTTGGCTGTAGCATTATGGGGGAGTGGGATGCTTTCAAAGTAACAGGATAAACCATCCCCTATATTCTGTATTGTATTCTGCTCTTTATTTAATGCTATTTGTAAACAAATAGTCACTAAATGCTATGGAGAATTCATACATTAGAGTAGATAACAGGAAGGCTGTAATACAGTTGTATTCCTTTATCACTATTCAGTTTCATTGGTGAAAAATTTATCATTTTCTTTAGGTTATACTGGTTCTGCGGTAAAAATCTACAGAACTGAGGGTTAATCATGGCTAATTCCTGCAGTGTGGTATTTATGCCTGTATTTAGTATCATTAACAAAAAAAGTGGCATGGGGGAAGCTGGAACAAAGTCACCTTTAAGCCCTCTGAGTTTATGCTTCATCCCTACTTCCCAGTCACATTGTTGGTATGCTGTTTTACTCCTTGTTTTCAGAACTCTTGCTTCCTTGCATGGGAGTATTTGCATAACTTTTAGCCATTGAGATTAGTGCTACCCTTTCTGACTAACAGGGAGAAATAAAAAAGTTACTGCCTTTAAAGGTCTGGCTAAGAGTTACTAAACTTTAGGAGTTTTTTAAAAACATTTTAATCCAAATATTATACCTTAATTTATTTGCACAAAATAAAACTCTTAAGGGCAGCAGGTGCTTGGGGGTGAAAAGAGTAAAGCTTGGTTAATCTAAATGAAGAAATGTAGTTATTCCTTTACTTGTTCAAAAAGAAAAATGCCATATATTTGATCATGTTGTAGGGCAGAGGAATGTATCAAATGGCCAGTTGACTCACCAAAATCATATCTTCTAAGAGATTGAAGTTTACATTCTGCCCTGGGATGTATATTCATTCTGAAGCAAATGCCTTTATGTGTACCATGAGACATAAACTGGCTTTCTCCCTACACAGAACTTGAACACCTTTACTGTTCGGTAAGATTCAAATGGAAAAAGTAAAACATGGTTAAGTGAGTTTTGACAGAGAAAAACTAAATGTGTCTTTGCTCTTAGTTTGACTAGTAGTTTTAATATAAATTCAATACCTAAACCATGCAAGTATCTATAGTTCTTCTACCCTCTTGTTTTAAAATTTCTTCATTGAACTGAACAGGCTGTTTGCCCACTGGTTAAGTCTTTTGATCTGAAGGAGAACTGGTTTGGTTTGCATGTAACATGTCTAATTAATTCTTTAACAATTCTGCCAGAGATGAAGTTGGCCCAAACAGTTTTGTGTACTACTTTATCAAACGCCTGAAGGACTTGCCATTTTTGAAGGATCATATTTTAAGCGCTAGATTTTTATATAAATAAATGAAAAGAGGGAGATTGTAACTTGTGTAAAAGGACTTTGGACACTATATAAAACATTATTGCTTCCATTAATGCCCACTTGGCTTTCTAGTATCATGAAAACCAGTTAACTCTCTTTTTTCCTTTTCTTTCAAACTACCTTGGAAATTTTCTCCTGAAATACCATGTGTCGTTCCCACATTAAGAGGCAGAATTCTAAAAATATCCAATGTCCACAGTAAGTGAACCACAGTTTCACAAGGAGGCTTTATATAATGTTTATATATTGTGAGAAGGACTGTGTCAAAGTATTTATCAAAGCTGGAAAGGAGAATTGCTCTTTCTCGCATCAGAGAGACTTACTGAGACTTACAGAGACTGAGTACATTGTGCATTAATGCTGATAGTACAAAATCTAAGGCAGTCTAATTACCTGTAGCCTATAAATTGACATACTTTCTTAAATAAGGAAATGAACTATCTTACATACATGCTATAATTATTTTTTTTAAGAACCAATAAAAGAGTCTTTGAAGATAAGCCCTGTCCTGATACACTTGATTTTTTTTAACTTTTCAGTGTTTGTTACTATTTTAAATAAGGGACATGGAATTTCAACTGAAAACTCAAGAAAGACAATTATTTTATTTGAAGGGTTTTAACATGGGCTGTATCAGATAGTAAAACTCCAGCCTTATCATTAGGCATTTTTTGTATTTTGGGCAGGATGCTTTAGCCATTCATTCCAAACTATGTGAATAATACATCAATTCACAGCATTATGTCTCATTGTATGGACTATATTCTAACTTGCCATGCTTCCATATTATAATTAACTTTTTTGGTTTTATTTGCTGATTTTTATCTGCAGAATTTAATGTGAATATTAGAATCGCACACAATGGGCATGATAGGAGTTGGCGTGAAATATCTGAAGAAATCTGAAGATTATGTTTCCTATTACAGCCTGTCCAAAAATGTTATTTAAAGTGCTTATGCTGCTACAACGGAGAATAGAGGAGATAATATTTGTTTCTATAGTGCAAAGACTGTTAGAATGCTTGCAGGAAAAGAGTTACCAGACTCTATTTAATTTATCCGGAAATGAATCACCAGCATTCCAAAGTCCTTGATTTATAATTCCAGAGGACTGAATAAAAATGCTTTCAGGCTACATGCATCTCTCCTAAGGATCATGAAACACTATTCAAAGCACTTCAATCACTTGTTAATTAAACTTTCTAATAGCCTGTATAAGCAAGGTAAGAGGATGAGATTTCCATGGGAGGTAGGTGTTATGAAAGTCTCATCAGGTATCTGTCTTGATCTCCAGACAAATAAATACCATTAATATCTGGTCTTAAGTGATTTAAGACAACAAGTCCCACTGATTCTTCAATCAGCTATATACTCATGAAAACTTCACACTGAACTGTTACGTCTGTTTTCTAGGTGAATAAATGGATTGGCACAATGATCAAAGTCAGTATCATTAGTTTCTGGAAGCTAGAACAGTGGGGTTTTGATCTGGGGTTGAGTTTGTAGAAAGCATTGACATGACTAATGCAGCTGAGGGGGTCCCCAAAAATATGTTTCCTTGGGACTTGCATAAGGAATGCAGCCAGATTTGTAGGTGGCATAGTTGCTGCATAAGCCCTGAATTTCCCAACTCCCTAGTCCCAAAAATTAAGAATAATAAGGCTTTTAGAATTGGAATTGGTTTGCTTTTATCCATATGTCTTGTTTTAACCTGTCCAATATGTGGGTATAGCCAAAATGGAAAATGTAGCCTAATGGGTGGAGATTTAACAAAAAAATAAAAGGATGACCTATGCTGATGTAAAACTCTCTCTTGTCTTTTATACAAGTCTCTCCTTTTGTCGAATTTTCTGAACAAAGCTCTTTAATCATAGCTTGCTTCTTAAACCAAATTTGGCTTGGACTTGGATATATTTCAAAATAATAAATCTCAACAAATGCTGCCTGATCTGGGGTTGAGTTTGTAAAAAGCATTGACAGTACTAATGCAGCTGAGGGGGTCCCCAAAAATATGTTTCCTTGGGACTTGCATAAGGAATGCAGCCAGATTTGTAGGTGGCATAGTTGCTGCATGGGGATTATTTTTTAAAATAGTTGAATACACTGCAAGTATGGTTTGAATCTATTAGACTCTGGGTTTTAATTTAATTTGGGGGGAAGGCTTTCCCAGACCTTTTCTGAATAACATAAAGTCTTAGAAAATATATCCTTTTACCCTATAGGAAAGGACAGCAATCATCATCCTTTCTCTTAAAACTTGTTTGTAGTTTCTTGAGGATATCCAGCCATTGCAGATGAAGTAAATCGGGGATGTCCTTCAAGTGTATTCTGTTTTTCTTAAGTTTAGTAGTTTGAAGTATAGAGAAGCTGTGTGCACAGGTGAGCAAACAGCCAATCTCTGTCAAAGTGTTTTACAGAGGAGCATTGAAACAAAGACCACAGCTGAGGAACAGCAGCCCTCAAAGCTCGAGGAAGTCTTACCTACGACTAGACGCGTTCCAGTTCATACTCAATTTTCAGGCCTTCAGAAGTTAAATGGGAAACCTAAACGGTTTTAACCATCCCTCCAGTGCATTTTGGGGAACATAAATGGAAGTTTTTAGACTTGTTTTCTTGATTGCTTCCTGCAAAAGTAAAAAGGGTAAGATATTAACTTTATGCAATCAAATGCCAGCATGAGATGGTTTTAATCTTTAGCTAACATACTTGACAATTAATGAAATGAAGGCATTAACTGTATCCAAATAAACTGACTGCTGAAATAAAAGAAAATCTTTCAAGAAAATCAGTTTTGTCACTCTAGTTGATATGGAACTGCATGTTCTGATTTTAAAATAGTATTCTAAACAGGACCTTATGTGATGGCCACAAATTAGAGTTTATATCTGATATCATAGATACTACACACTAAGAAGTTTTTAAACATCAGAATATTTCTAAAATATATCCTTATGGAGCAGAGGAATGCAGTTCCTGCCTTTATGACCAAGAAATATGTAGAGCATACATACCGTACTGCTGTTCTCAGTGAGGGGTATTAAGCTTTTCCTCCATATTTATGGATTTAAGTTACAGTTTTGAGATTATGTTAATAGGCATTGTCTTTGTATAACTTGTTACCTCGCAATGATTATTATGTGGAATACCAGTATTTTTATGTTCTGAAATAAACACAGTTTAGACCACCAAGAAGCACATAAAGAATGTAATGAAAATATGTGCTTGTTGCTTAAGCATTATTGAAAATTATAGTAGGAAGACAAACTTGGGACTAAAGCATCCAAATTTATGTCAATTGAAGCCTACAGTAGTCTTTTCCTTTTGTAACCTTCAGCTCCATCAGTTTGATTGGGTTGCAGCCACATGGCTGGCAAAAATGGCTGTTGCTTTAGTGGAGTTGCACTGTATTAGAACAACAGTAGATCTTTTTACTATTGAGATAAAGCCTTTTGCAAATACATTACAGCATTTGCCATAAGTATTTGTGGAGTATTTTCTATATTCAGGTATTTCATGCATATCTATGAATATTATTAACATTTTGCATGCACCATTGTGTGTAGGAATTGTTCAGAGATTACATACTTAACTGAATATTCCAGTAGCCTCTTCGGAAGAAACAGTATTTGAAGTGTCAGACAGACAGGTGTACTTGCTGCATATTTGTTGTCTGTACATGGCACGTGGTACTTTGCGTATAGCTATACAGGGATCTTACCACAGTCATTTCCTGTCCTGATTCTTAACATGGCAGTCTTAAAAAAAAAAAAAAGTATCTTGAATAAATCATAAAACTGATTTTAGATTTTTTTCTGACTAAGAAAGGATTCATGTGTAGTGTTATACTTACAATAGGAGTCGTACAAAGCACAGAAATGGAGCATATGGCATAGTAAGGCAAAAGGTTATCAAGCAAAGAATGGATTGTGATACAAGTTAAACGTCTTAGTGGCTGCAGGTTTTTGTCAAGTTGTGTTTGGGGTTTTTTTAGAAAAAAAAGGGTAATATATAGTGACTGTCAAAACACAAAAGAGTTGTGTCGTATTTCCTACAAATACATTTCTTCATCAAATGATGTGGAATAATAAAGATTCCCTAAAACTAACAGTATTTTCTGGAAACAAGATTAGAATGTTAATTACATACTGCTAATATTTAGCATCAAGTTTGCATTTTTTTAAAAAATGAAATTACTAATGATCAGCCTATTAAGTGAGGATGGACCAGTGTTTTTTTCTGAAGTATGTACCATCTTTTTTTCCTGAAAGTATGTTTGGATATAGTTTATAATAAAACATTATAAAAGCAAAGTTTACCACTTAACATTTCGTTCTTGTCAGGAAAGCATCTCCTGCAAAATATTTACAAATGAGCCTCTTACTTCTCAAGCCTGGACTGAAACGCAATATGCAGAAATCTGACAACAGTTCAGTAGAATTTGCAAGCTGCAGAGAATTCAAAATAGTCTTTGATGTCTAGGCAGAAATTCACTATACAGCAGGGAGTTTAGGTAGGTTCTCAGCATTTTATCTATGCATGTTGTGTTTAATTAAGACATGGCAAGCATCTTGGAATTATACTTTGACAGCTAAGAGTTTTTCCTCCAGGTTAATAAGCCTGTTTTTTTCCTCTTTCATTTTTGCCTCTTCATAAAAATCCAGTGGAGTGTCAAATCTTTACTACTTTTATCTAGGAGCCTTCTTTTGCCTAGAGATACCATGTTGCACTGATGCATAGTAACTACCCTATGTGAACTGACTAGGTTCTACTAGATAGCAGAAGCATTTAATGTAATAAAATTACTATCAGTAGATATGAGATAAAAATCTGATGTGAGGACTGCAGAAACTGTCCTCACAAAGCATTAATCAGTATGGATTTGAACATACACTAATAAAAGCTAAATTAAAACAGCCAATACCTAGCAAGAAATAGGAGAATGACCCAATAATTAAAACAGTAATGAATTTTATTTATACTTGCTTTCAGAGATGAATGATTATCATAAACCAAGGAAAATCTATAGTAAATCTAGCACTAATAAAGCTGTATTATACTTTAAAAATAGAAATGTCATCCTAAAGAGGCAAAAATAGTGGAGAAAATGGGGAGAAAGTTGTCCTCTACACACCAAAAATGGATCAACCCACTGAACTTTCCTGAGCAAGCACTTTGAAGGTGCGCAGTTCTTTTTCTCCCCTCCTTTCTTCTATATGCATAGTACCTTTAAAGTGCAACTTATCTTTAGAAGAAAATGCCCACAAGTTTTTAGAAACCCCTAAGATAAAAGCAACTGTATCAATTAAATAGGGAATGTACATCAGAGCTTGGATAAATCATCATGCAGAGGATACACTAGGAGAAAGCACTGAAGCAATCAACGTTAAACCAGCTGCAGAAATATAAAAGAAAATTACAGCTTTAGCAAATGAATGTTAGTAATTATATTTCCATCATTTTGTATTATGTTGTTTGTCTTTTTGGGGTAAGATTTGTTATTCAGACTCCGAACCATTTTGATTTCTAGAACTTAGGCAATGGACTATTCAGAAAAAACCCTGAGGGAAAGAAAAAGCATGTGTTCATGTTGTAATGGATCATATCTGAAAAGGGAAAGGTATCTTAAGAGTTTCTGCAACTTCTGTTCAATTTTTAAAACCAAATTTTTTGGATTTTAGTGTAAACTTTATACTGCGTTGCATAGCTGCCTCAACTTGGGAAGAGAGGGAAGGCATGAGGGTTCTTCTTTAGAGGAAAAAAATGCAGCTTTGCAGTATCAGAAAAATAATAGACATAATAATACACAGGAGAATTATAGATATAACAGTAACAAACAAACAGGAAGATTATAGATATAACAAGAATAAACAAACATCCAGAATAGCAGCATTAGTTAGAAATCGTGTGGCTTTGAGAAATGAGCTAAGGTTGATTTTTCCCTTCAAATGAAATAATGGAAGTATAAACTGGAGAGGAGATGACTGTAATTTATCTTGCTTTCAGATAAATATAAAACTAACCTGGAAAAGCATTACTAAATGACACCATGCCTTTTTTTGTGACATGACATTATTACAGGAGGCCAGCATATTAAAACCCCTTTTTTCCTTCAAACTGTGAATGCTTTGTATACTATTTTTATTTTTTTCTGATTGGGGGGAACTATAGAAATATTATATATGTTGAAATAGTGAGGGCATAGTAAATACAAATATTACATTTTATTGTAACATGACTTAGGAAAAAAATTACTAATATAGTGTTGTGTTATCTACAGAATAAATTTTGGGTATTTAGAAGTTGATTGTTCTAGACCACAGCACTTTTGTGTGATAAGGGAAGAGAAGCACATCTATGGGCCGGAGGCAGATACAAACAAGTGGACATCTCTGCAACTGTTTTCAAGATGCTTTTGTTTCTGCTAAGCTGATTAGGAAAAATCCGGGTAGAATATTAGCAGACTGAATATAAAAGTGTATCTGCTGACAGGTAAATAATAGCATTTTCTACAAAATATGCTCACCTGCCCTTTTCTTTCTACCCTGTAAACAGTGCCATTTTCCTGTTCTCTTGGTCAGATACTTTATCAGTATTTGGTTTCTTCCTAAAATTTCAGCACATTCTCTTTTCCTTCACCCTTGAGATGTACATATGATTGGACTCAGGCTTATGTTTGGGGGGGAAAGTGGTGAACTATTGCAAACTTCACCTTCTGTGTTATCTAGAGAAAGAATATGAAGGAAAAACATGTCTCAGCACAATTTTCTATTTGGCCCCATGGGTTTTCATTTAGTTGATCGTTTATATCCTCATGCTTGTTGATGAGAGTATTTAACCCTAAATGTGAGGGGAGAAAAAAAAAAGGATATGATTGTCCTTTTCCTTGTTATTTTTGATAGTCCCTGTAAGTGTAGGAAAAATTTTGTTGAGTAACTAGAATTTTATACACATTTTCCAAAGACACTGTTTTAACACTACAGGTTATAGATAATGGTGAAGGAGTCCCTCAATTAGTACAATGTCATAAATGTTTCCAAATGGAAAGTTTTACTGTTTTGTCTTGCATTCTGCAGAATTTCACAGTTGTAATTAGGGTTGGTGGTGGATGAGATTTCATAGATTTCTGCAGATTTATAAGCTCTGCCCTAATGGTTCAATTTCCAGAAATTCCTAGGATTTCTTTCATATATTGCTTGGCACTTCATCAATCTTTTGCTGACTAAATGGTGCATAAAACCTGAATTAGAATTGCTTTTATCCATATGTCTTGTTTTAACCTGTCCAATATGTAGGTATAGCCGAAATGGAAAATGTAGCCTAATGGGTGGAGATTTAACAAAAAAATAAAAGGATGACCTATGCTGATGTAATACTCTCTCTTGTCTTTTGTACAAGTTTCCCCTTTTGTCAAATTTTCTGAACAAAGCTCTTTAATCATAGCTTGCTTCTTGAACCAAATTTGGCTTGAACTTGGATATATTTCAAAATAATTTTAATAAATCTCAACAAATGCTGCCAGCTGCATGTTGTCATTTTTCATATCTACTTAGAATTTCTGAAGATGTAAATTCATTTAGATGTAATCTTATCAGACTTTTAAGAGAGTGTTTATTATATGTGGCAATAATTGTTTGGCAGAAAATTGGGAAAACAGCCTGGATCTCTTTAATGGTTTATGATTCAATCCTACTTCATGAGAAAGCTTTGCCAACTGTTTTGTTTCTACCATAAAAACTTATTATATATATATATGGGGGTGTGTGTATACATACACATTTTATGAGTGTGTGAGTATACACTCTATTTCTTTCCTGTTCTTTCTGAAAGCTTTGTTCTGTTGAATTAGATAAGCTTGAATAGAAGCATATTGGGACACCAGTAATTCAGGATATTCCTTTTGAACAGGCAAAGGAGCTTTATTAAGTAAAGGAGATAAAAATGTTGTGCCATAGCTTTCAAAAATGCTGTTCAGCGCTTCAAAGAAAAATACACTTATCTAGTGTACTACAAGATGAGACTGAACTTGTGATGACAAGCATGACAACAAATCATCACGTTGCTTACTGTAGCTCAAGTCAGTCTAGTCTTTCTTGTGCAGTAATTTTTCCAAACTACTGCAATGCAAATGTATATCTGATAGTGTTACTGTATTGTATTCTGGAACAAATGAAATCTGCCAGCAATTATTCCGGTATCTACAAGAAATTGCTTCATACTTTGTCAAATCTTTACAGGTTATAAAAAACGGTCAGTTTCTAAAAGGGTGTTCTATAATGTTATGTAATATCTAATGTTTTTAATTGAGTATGCTTTTACAATGTAATTCAGAAGCATACATTAGTGGATCATAGTGGTAAGAATGAGCCAAATGCTGTCAATTTTATGCACATTAAATAGAAAATAACTTGGTTTTAATTAGATTATTTCCAGATCAATGGAAGTTTTTAAGGAGTATCAGTCAAGTTGCAAATGAAGAGGAAACAACACCAACACGATAATGACTATTTCTCTTTCTAACAGTGATTAAAAATATTTTCCCTGAAATTCTGTATGATTAATCTTAGCCAAATATATGTGTGCTTTTTGACTTGTATTTAGGGAGTTAAAATACAGAGCTAGATAGATGGTGTACTACAACTGTGCTGTCAGAAATGCCTGGTTAGAATGTCCAAAGATAGTCTGTGAAACAGCCAAATGGCCAGGAGTTGAAACATGTTAATTGCTGTGCTAGAATCATTGGGGTGCAATGTTTTCCCTCCCTGCTTTGCTTTTCCATTTGTAAAATAGGGCACTATTATTAAGCCATTTGATAGGATTTTTCTTCAAATATTTTAGATTCTGCTTTAAGTGGCATCTCACTTTCATAGCATGTACATTGCTCTTGTTTCCAGTAACAGAGAAAAATGCAATTTCATCTCATCTCTATGGCTACATGGTGTTATGCAACATGACTTCTGGAAAACTCTAAGAGCTGGACTTTTTTTTTCTTTTTCTTTTTATCAAGGTAAATAAATCCTTTTGTTCAGTCTCAGGGAGAAGCAAAATACTGAAAATAATACTATCACAGAGGCTATGTGGTTCTTCCTATAATAGATAATGTTTCATAAATGCTTTATCTAAGTGGCAACTTGGATGTACTGAAGCTTTGTACAAAAGCTACTTGGAAAGGCTTTCCTTACACAAGCCTTGCTATATACACATCACCCTGATAGCAACTGCGTAGAAGGTGTTAACACCTGTTGTCAACATGTCATTTATTCACTTGCATTTCTTCTTTCTTTCAAAAGGGAGTTATATATTGGGTTTTCTTCCTTCCCTGCTAAGGAAATTAACAATTTAGAGCACTTAAGCTCTTACTGAATGACCTTTGAATACTTGCAAAGTTGGAAAAAGCCAAATAACATCACCATGGAATTAAACTAAACTTTTAAACCACTTGAAAGGTCATGGAGATCAGAAAAGCTTACCCATCTGAGTCTTGGTTTGGTGAATACAAAGACGATGATGTGTGTGACACTTAGAACTGACTGTCATGTGTGAAAAATAGAAACAAAAGTAGAAAAAATAAGAGCAGTGGGACAACTACTGCCTAAAGGGCAGAAGTTGCTGAGCAATTAATCAGCAACTGATTTATGAGCGTTCTAAGCCTAAAAAATGTACGGGTGCTTCAGAAATGGAGTTTATTTTTTTCTTTGTACTAAGTATGATGCAGATTGTGGCAATGAAGACTTTCTACTCCCTCCTTCCATCTGTGTTCTACATCCATCTGTCATACTTTATCCCTGTTTAGATTGAAAATGTTCTGGATTTGTGGCAGTGTTTATATTTACAAGCCAAACCACCAATAGGCTGGTTGCGACAGACGCTGTGAGATCTACTGATACAATCACTTGGCAATAGGATCCCTGCTACAAGTAAGATGCCATTTTTGTTATTAGAGTTGCTAAATTCTGGCATCTAATGCTTATCATGTTACAGCTAAGAAAACAACATGGTTGCTCTCCACTGTCCTTAAGACACACTACTTCTGAATCATAACAGATCATCCAAAGGGTAGATGGAAACAACTGGCGTCTGAGTGAACAGAATACTGCTGCCTTAAATACAAGAGTTGGGCTCATCAGTAATTTTTGGTTGTTTTTCCTTAGATTACAAAACCAGATGTCTAATTGTTACTGTATATGCAAGCTCTATAGTCTTTCTTGAGTCTTTCGTTTGCTAAAAACTGGTTATGTACAGAAGGGAAAAAAAAGAGGAAATTTATTTCTCACTTCCAGTTCAATTGTTTTATTTAGTACTCTTGAATGTTATCACAGATGTCACTTAACAACAATGCTTTTACTTCTCAGAGAGAGGCTCTTTTCCCCACATACTTGAGGTTTTTATATTAAAATTACACAAGCATTTATTGTAGATTTAGAAATGTATAATCCATAGTATACAGCATGACAGCACTTTCTAGGTAAGAATTGTTCCTTTTTCCTAGACGGAGATGTATTTTATATTAACACTAATTTAGATATATACTTATTCAAATGATGACTCATGAACAGGTTGAAAAGTAAATAAATAAATTAGGAAACTTAAAAATAGCTCAGGAGAATACTTAACTGTATTTGTAAAAAGAGTATGATTATATCAGTAGAGCAGCAGAGGGCAACATGGTTATTACATGAATCTGACTCTGAAATGGCACTTAGAATCTAAGTTCTGGTTTCTAGTATCTGAACTTTGAATTAGAAAGACTGGATGCTATGAGACATGAGAAGCTTTGTCATACAACCAAGCCAGCATTTTTCACCATGGTGAAAGAATGAAGGTCCTTGGCTATGTTATAAGATTCAGTGGAGAACTTAGCCCTTCATTTACTATTATTTTTTCTTTGTGTTTTGTGTTGCCAAATACAGAGCTGGACTAAGAACTAAAAAAAGTTTGTGTAAGGGAAAAAAGAGGGAGCAGAAATGGGGGAGTAATTTTTAGTGGATCACTTAGTTGATTATCTGAAGTTGATTATATGAATTGGTAGATAACTGAGTAGATGGATAGCAAAGAATGTTAAACTTGGCACTGCTGCTTAAGTAATACATATCAGATTATACCCTTGTTGAGGTAGAGATATCTTTTTTTTTCTCCTGTGATAGCTTTGATAAGATGAACTCTGGAAATGTCCTGTAAAGCCAGTTAAAAGCCAGTTATCACAGCTAATGCTAGTGCTGGGAAACCAAGAGGAGGCTGCACTGAAACTCAAATCTCAAGCATCGCTGCACCTTATACAAAGGAGCAGCTCCTTCACAGAAGTAGCTACTTCCCTGCTGATCCTGTTGTCAGGTGATGAAGAATGTGATAAGAGCGTTTTAAAAAACCCCAACCTTTACCTGGAAAAGAAACTATGACTTCAGGAAAAAGCTAAATAGGACTAAATGGAATTGTTCTATGCACTGGCATGATGAAACTCTCTATTTTTTAAAAGGGCTCCTCACTTAAAAACATTATGCAATTTTTTTACAGTAAAGGAAGCATCAATGTTGCCTTAATTTGAACAGCCATGAACTATCATATAAATTCCAGAACACAATATTTATTTATTTTAAAATCTGTATTGATTTTATCATGACAGAATAAGCAATCTCCAGTCATGCTGTTTGTCTAATCTAAATGGCATGTGAAGTTAATTTCCAGTGGGCTGTATGTGAAGCACACTTACTCCCCCTGACAGTCTGCACAGTGCAGACTTCCACCACCATCACTTCCAGCAAAAGAAACACCTTTTGATAAATTATTGGTTGAGATTCATTTAGTCTATTTTCTATAACAAAAATCTTCAGGTAATAAAAAAAGGAAATGTTTTGGACTCTTAACATTCTTTTATAGCTTCCCTTCAAAAATCTTACAAAGAATGTGTAATGAGAAGAGGGGACAAAACATTGAGAGATTCAGAATTTTAACTGAAATGAATCAAACCTCAGTTTGTGTTTCTGTAATAAGAAATAGTATTGATACTGCTAGAATAACTAGAAACAGTTAATATAGTTTGTGAGCTCAGGAAATGTGCAGCCTTGGGGATAAAAGTGGTTCTACAATAAGAAGTAAATAGCGATCTCAGTGATAATACTGTACCCTAAATTCCATTAAAAGCTGACTGCAAGAGGTGATCAGTATAGAGATCATCTCTGTACTTAACGAGCTTAAAGTGCTGACCAATGCTGCAACTGGACTAATAAAGTGTCCTTCCTTAGTAACTCTGTAGTTTCACTTGTTTTTCCAGTATCTATTTCATAACCATAACCATAATTCCATTACAGTATGTTGGGTTATTTTCCCTTCTACAAATAAAAATTCTAATTATTGTGGTACTTTATTCTGGCCTTTGCCCCCTCTCATTAATTTCTTCTTTAGTTTATTTTGTTCTACTTGCATGCATCTTAGTAATTTCTATGCCTCTGAAAGTGTTCTACTTTCCAAGCTGATCTGAAAAAAAGCATCTCATGCTAATTAATATGGATGGGTTTGGTGACCACAGTTTAAATTTCAAATAGCAACACACAGATCTTAACTATTTTCTGTTCTATATAAAAGCTATGTAATTTTGGAACACCTCAACTTGAGCTTCAGCAGCATACAGGATTTGTCTTTTAATAACTTAGTGTAGGAGAACTACAGTACCCCAACCGTCTGCTTTATGCTGAACTCTGAAGCAGCCAATTTTATTTTACAGAACGTGGCTGCTGCACATGCTGGGTGCTGATTGCAAGTATTATCTTAAGAAAATCACTTCTCAATATTTAAGAAAATCACTATTCTAAAGGCATTCTTTCGTGCTTTTATACTCCTGCTGGCTTCATCACACCAGGAGGTAACTGACAAATATCATCATTCAATTGCACGGCTGCCTTTGCTGCTGCATTGTGTTTATCAAATAAATTGGGAGGAAGAAGAGGACTATGAAAAATCATCAACCTTCAGCTTCTCAAGAAATAAAAAAAAAGTCTAGAACAAAGAATGTAACTTGGCAACAAAAAGAAAATCCATACTATAGTGTAACTAGAGTGGTTTGTCTGTGTAACAAGATAGGAGCAGTGTTTGAGAAGAAACTGAAACAAAGATTCATAACCTTGCGACCCACTGATGTCCTGCTTTACAGAGAACTCAGGAAAAACTGAATGCAGGTAGGAAGCCCTGAAAGAAAAGAATGTAACCAGAATATCTGCGGTCAGGCATTGTTCCTTAGTTTTTGTATTAGTAGGCATATGATAGGAAAGTTCAATGAATGTGCTAAACAGCCAGTAATGGAGATCTTGAAGATCTACTGGTTTATGTGCAAACAACCTGAACTCACCTTACATTCCCAAGTACCTGCTGCTATGCCAAACTAAATCCTTTTTAAGCCTGATCTTCTTCACTTCTATTCCTTAGAATACATTTTGGATCACCATAATCTCTGCTCTGTAACAAGAACACAGAAATGAGGAGCCATTTCACTCAACTAATATAATTTTAAAATGTTATAAATGAAATAATATTCAACTTCCAAAATACTTGGTTTTCTCATTAGGCTCTGCTTTTCCTCTTTTTTCACATTAAAGACAACAAAGTAGTTTTGGTCAGATTCCCTTTTATTTCTAAATTAACCCTTCTGTCAAGCACAGGCCATAATGCTGTTTAAGATCCTAAAAATGCAACTGTATTTATACATCAAAAACATGAATCCCATTAGCTGCATAAAAGAAGCAGGCAAAATATTTCCTGTGAGATAAGGTTTGTGCAGAGAGGTAATATGTTTTCTTAGCCCAATTGCTGTAGCTGCAAAAAATTTCTACTCATTTCCAGATGTACTCCTGTTCACAGCTGCCTGGTCAAGGCATTGAAAAAAAAAGGAATGAAGTAAATAAGAATATATTTTGGAAAATGCAAGCTACATTTAAATAAGGAGCAGAAAAGTGTAAGTACATATACATACAAAGCAGGGAAATGTTAGTAAAAATACTGCTGTAGTAACTACTGCTTTCTGTTTTATTACAGTATCTGTCTGGTTCTTCCATTCATATTAAAGATGGTCATATATAGTTCTCATACAACACTAGTAGTACAGTACTAGTAGTACTCAGGCTCAAGAAATCATGCTCCGTATTGTAGTCTGATCTTCCATGGTTTATAAAAATCATTTTAATTGAGCTATACTTCAGTGATTAATGCATTTATCCACCCCTCACAGGGGCTGCTGCTGTAACATATGGTTTGCCTGTCTGCTTTTGCTATGCATACTTGCTTTCCAACTGCCCTAAAGATTTCAGAATATGCATGGCAAAATACTCCTTCATCCCATCATGAAAAATCTTGTGATCTATAAATTATAGATCACTCGTATATAGGGCTTTTTTACAACCTGAAGGAGCAAGAAATGGGTTTAGTACAATGGAACCAATTAATTAATATCTGTGAGGTTTTCCACTGCTTTCCTCTTATCTTCTCTAAGGCTGATACATTTATAGAAATTTTGCATAGGTATTTCTTCCACTAGCAAGTACTTTCACTAAAGAATTTTACAAATGCTTCCATTTGTTCCTATCACCCGATTACTCTGGGAGTTCTGGATCTGCTTCTTAACATTTCTGTATGGTTTCAGCATAGATGATGGTTTTCTTCTGCTTTTTTTCCACATCTGCCAAAAGAATACTGTGCCACTTGATGCTAATGGATTGACAGGAGTATATGTGTTTCTTCATTCTTAAAAGTGACAAAGAATAGAGCAACAGCTGTTCATAGGCTTCGTTTTTCATTCCTGTGTTGAAGTTTCTGTCATATTTCAGCAGCTTCAGATAGGTTCAATTCCTAAGACTAAGCCTAAACAATAAAGAAGAAGTATGTGGAAATGAAAGTTACTATGGTATATTTAATCCACAACCAGAATTGGCTGGAAAGAAAATTATTAGTTATTTCCACTAAGCTTTAAAGCTTGATATTTTCCTGTTTTGGGGTGGGTTTTTTTTAATTTTAAATTTGACTCCCCTCAGTAAAGTCAATTAAACAATGAGAAAGCCTAAAAATATTGAAAAAGATTAGTCAGTCACACATGGGACTTTTTTCCCCTCTGTTACAATACTTTATCAAGTGATAACAGATTAAAAAAAAATCCTTGAATTTGCAAGAAGTATGAGAGCCACCTTCCCCCTCATTGCACAGTCACACCTCAGGCATATTCAGACTTGCAAATTACATATGATGAGATTTGCAGTCCACTAGAAATAGATGTGCCAGACTGACAAGGAGGAATTCCTGTAAATTAGCAGCTATTTTGTACCTATTTGTAGGGAAATATTATATAATGTCAAGCTGACAACTGAAAGCATTTTTCCCCTCTCTATTTTAACTGTTAAGCCCTCTTCTTTTTTCTATATAGCTTAATAAGTCGTAGGTTCAATCCAATTTAGACCTTCCTTACTGTTATATACATAAATTCTTGTGTTACAATACATAGCTGTATTTCCATTACTGAAATCACAAATTGCTCTTAGTCAGAAAGATCATTAACAAACTATACTGAAACTAGGGGAGGAATGTGAAGACAATAGTAAGCTGATAGCTGGATCTAAATGCCCCTAAGGAAGGTTCTTCATCTGTAGTCATCAGTTCTAAAGTAGGCTTTATTTAAGGCCCATTTCAGGTTCTGAGGAGAACTTACTCAATAGATGTTTCTGTAGACAGAGAAAAAGAATGTCTTCAAAATAACTGGTTAGAAAGAATTTCACTTAGAGTGACATTCATGCTAGTAAATCGAACAGGTTCAGGAAGGCGCTTCTTGGCAATGGAACTTCAATTGTTAGAACAGTACCTATCATGTTTTGGACCTGACAAACTCCCTCTGTCCCAGGTCTCAGGAATGTTTTTGAAGTTGACATAAGTTTGAGTATGTTCCCAGTAAGAGATCTACATGGGAGTATCCTATTTTGGGAGATGAGCGAGTCTAGTGGCACAAATCCAGATAATTATAAGCCATTTCTTCCTTATGCCAGAAAGTGGTTCTTGATAAATTTAATGTGTTGCATACATGTAGTTTACAGAGCTGTTTCTAAACACAAGAAAAATACCATTCTGTCTTTTTAGTTTTAGAATTGGTAAGATAAATGGACATAAACAGTTAGTTAGATCCTCAAGTAGTGACCAAGTTTTACTCAAATATAAAAGTCCTGATATTTCATAAGGTCAGGGTAGTAGATAATTGTAATAGATGATTTTCATAGAAATATTGACTGATATTTAATTATAGCAACATAAAAGATACTTTCAAGCTTGTATTTAAGCTTTTTTTCAACTTTAAAGACCAGAACATAAATGAAACATTCAGAATGGCAGGTGCCATTATTTATTCTGTGTTACAACACTGAAGAGAATCTTGATGACAAAAGTGAAATCCAATGGTTATGAGATCTTTTTTATAAGTTATTGCTATATTACTGAGAAAACTGGACAGTAAAGACTACATCAATAAAGATTATGGAGTATATGGTAGCCAACATTCTTGTCTTCTCTGGTTTTTATATTTTTACGTAGTAAAAATTCATGTATAACAGATACATTAAAAATTAATTTTAAAAGAATGTTGGGATGGCATAAATTATTCCCTAACTACAATCACAAATCACAAAAGCAGGAAGAGTAATGCTTTAGTTATAGTCAAGCATAGTATTTATTTTATTTTCTGAATTCAGACTTTGTATCATAGTTTGTCACTGGAGAACTTGAGGAGGGTTTTTTTGTGGTTTTCTGTGCAAAAATACCAAGGAGGAGTACTAGTGTATATGTAAAAGCACCTATAAAAACACACTGAGAATATAAAAAAAAATAAAATATAAAATTTAAAAAAACTTAATTCCCCATAACTTTATGTAATCCTATGGCCTATTATGAAATGGGTATAAAGTGTTACCCTCTCAAAACATGAGTTCTCTAAATCCTCTTTAGTATGTTTATATAGGGTAACAGATGGAAGACTATCAAGTCCTCTTACTGTAAACATAACTGCTGTGTGAACCTCATCTCTTCTGTGTAATGTCAGTTATTAGCTGATAGCTAGCATTAGCGTGAGCTGGCCATTCATGGCCAGGCATATTATACTTAGTATTCTGTTGGCCATGCAATTCATCAACAGAATCCACAGCTAGTACAAAAGTAGGGATTCATTTTCACATTTGTTGTCATCTGATGTTCTACTACCTTGTATATATATCTACTTTTGGTTTTGAAGCAGTTTTTCAAGGCTACCACTTTTCATTCTTTTCACTTCATTCCTTAATTTAATTGATCTAGTGGGCAGCTATTCACTGCAGAAATTTGATTCCATCTTGGGTCTACTCCTGTGGATCAAGTTTCTAGTTCCACAAAGCTGAATCAGTTGAGTTCCTGCCCAAGACCTTGCACCATGTGAATGTGATAAAGGCAGTAACTCAGGCATCAGTACCCAGCTGTTTAAAATTGAAGGAAACTGGGCAGTAAAAGATTTCCTTACTGAACAAGTGCTCTGTAGCTCTGCTGAGAAATAATGTAGTGGGAGTGAGCATTCTACAACTCTGATTTTGATTGTACCTGCCAACTTTGCTGTAGTGGCTGAGGTCATCAGTAGAGAAGGAAGTCTCAGTTTCCTGTAACAAGAAAATCGAGAGGGGAATCTTTCCTTCAGAGGAAGTGCTTCATGTCAAAGCTCGTAAGTAAAAATTTTAGTATCTAGGTTTACCTTTCAGGAATAAGGTAGGCGTTTAAAAGCTTATGCTGTACTGAAAACTCAGACTTTAGCTCTGAGTTGTCTAAACTGATTTAAAAAAAAACCAACCAGAACCTAATAGTTTAATAGTCAGTGTTCATTTAGCATCAGCTCTAGTATATCCATGTGTATAATAGTGGTAGCAGTAATACTGTGTTTCCAGATACAGACCCAACCAGGTAAAAGAACCATTGATAAAATTTTAGGTCTTAAAATATTAAACCTGATCTAAGATATTTCAAGCTAGATTTACTACATACTGTTAGGGACTACCAGTTTGGATATTTCTAGGAAAAATGCTTAGGTCTCTGAAATACATTGTACAGTTGATGTAAAAGCCTATTAATAGACCTATTTTGCAATGTGGTAGCTGAAGAACTTCTGGGAGCTGGGTATTTTTACTATTGAATCATTTTCCTATTTTTGCTTTATTTGTAAGACTGAAATTAAGAGCATGTGCCAGAGTAGCTTTATTTCTATCCTGAATAGATTAGCAGGGCAGTACATAATAAATTGGTTAAATTATGCAATTACAAAAATGAATATACTTCCCTTATTTGCTTTTGCATAATAATACATTATAATGAATTCCACAGTAGCATATTGTGCGTTCATGTATATCCAAGTAACATTTTTCCATCCTCTGTAAAGCATGTGCCACTGATAGATTAAAAATAAATAAATTATACTAATTACTTTGAAAACCAAGACAGCAGATTTTGATTGGTGATCTGTCACAAGGAAAGTAAAGAAGGAAACTAACATTTGGTGGAAACTATTTTATGATTCCATTTGACAGATAACTGTAGGTGGATATCTGAACTGATAAAGTGGAGACAGCAATCATATAAATTACTGACAGGTGCAACACCTCCATGGGCTGAACTAACAGGACATCATTCTGAAATCAACAGAAAAACTATTTTGTTTTGATTATTTTGTTTGTTTGGACTTTTTTTGTTTGCTTGTTTTAGTTTGGGTGCTCACCTCAAGTCTGATCACCGCATCATGGAAATGCAACATTTTATTTCTGGAACCTTCAGCATAAATCATGCAGAATGAAGGGTTGGTTTCTTTTCTCTCTCTCTCTCTCTTTTCTTTTTTCCCCCCCCTGTGATGTCAGTGTACTCTATGTGACAGTAGCTTTCTCATCGTCCCAATAATTTTCTTCTTGCTGGGCCTTACCAATTTGGAAGAGTTTGTACTATGAAAGTAACTTTCTGATTTGATCCTTGATGGCAATTGGGTATTAAAATGAATAAAGAACACCAAAAAAATTACTGTTTTTCTCTTCCAATAAATGTCCCTTAAACCCCTTCTTTGAATATTACTTAAAGATCTCAGTAATATCTTGTAATAGTGATTTCTACCCAACAATTACAACTAACTCTAAAAGCGCTCGTGGTGGCAATAAACAGTTAAATATCATCCAGGAAAATGCCATCACAATTATTAGCTTTGTACTACAACATAGGGTAAACAGAATTACTGATTTAATTTCTTGATAATAGTAAATTGTAGCGGTGTTCCATCTATTTCTGTGTTTTACCATCAAAACGCAGGGGCTGACCTGCATGGTCATTTCTTATCTCTGCTTCAGAAGCGTCCATGTTTCTGATAATTTTCATATCTTTGTGTTGTTTCTATTTGTGCTGTATTTTTCTCAGAAATTTATTCTGTTTTTTATATATTAATGTAATACCAAAATTATTTTTAAACAATTTTGGGGCTTTATTTAAAAAGTAGACTGTTATATCATGGTGTTGACTTGGTTTCTGTAATAGAAAATGAAAACTGAAAGCAGCTGTGCCACTAGGGAAGCATAGATGAATATATGAGGGTCAGGTTCAGTGGAATAAAGCTAAAATGCCTTTTTCCTCGTTTTTTTTAAGCACACACCTGCAGCTGCTTGCTGTAAATTATGCAGCAGCAGTGACTGAGCTCCATTTCTATTTGTATTTCTGCTTCTAAAAAATGAAGCACTAAACAGCATACATCTTCACCAAAACACGAAAGGGAGCTAGCTGCTGCTGAAGTGTTATTACCACAGGTAAGAAGAGAGGAGAGCTGGGAAAGATAAAGGGAAGAAGGGGAAGAGAAGACAATCAGTAACATGGTATGTTTTATAATGTTGTTTTGAATTATTTATACATAGAATGACTAAACAGAAAAATAATATGTGAATGTTTTATTCTTTCCTGTTTCCAAAACCAATCTAGGATATTCTGAGGAAAATAGCAGACCTGGAAAATCTGTATTTTCTATGGACTTGGTTTAGGGCCTAACTTACTCTCATTTAAATAAAAAAGAATTTTTCATTGACTTCAGTGGGATTTTCAGAGCTCTTGATGTATGATATAAAAAGAACTGAATATGCTGCATTCTTTAAGCAGAAAGCTTTTCAGTAAACAAACAAAAGTATCTTAGCCAAAAATGTATCTGAAGGTAGAAACTGTTGAAAAGTGCAAACATTAGATACAGTATCACATGACACTTACAAACACTGGTGTAAGTTTTACGACAGACTGCTTCTTTCTAACAGTTGGCTGAAAGATATGTCTAGTAGCTAATGCATTAACTCATAACAAAAAGCAAGGTGGGGGTGGGGGGAGCTGCTAGTCTACTCACATGAGATGGCTTCTTTTTTAATGATGTCCACCTGCATCATGACACCAAAGACAACATGTGTTCCTGGGGTTAGACAAAAATGAGAGATTTAATCAGCTGCAAAGTCAGTCTTATCCTACCCTTTGGGCTTGTATTCCAGCATTGTCTTGAATGTAAGGAATGAATGTTACTGAAGAGTTTGGTTTGTGACCCTGTATGGATGTTGTTTCTACCAATACAGTAAGTAGATAAGCTGTAAAATTCTGGTTATTTCCCCCCCTTTATTTCAACTGTACTCCAACAAATCTTTTTGACTGCAGTATGGCAAAATATTTTTTTTTCATAAAAGATCTACACCAAACGGGCTTGTCCATAGAGGGTATATTCTGTTCTTTGGCACTAGTAATACTGACAGTCCTCCTGCAGATGGTCTACAGCTCAAAGATGGTTTATGATTAATTCTGCTACAAACTTTATTGAATGATAGCAAGCTTAATTCATTGCAATATTGTTGCAACCTTATGGTAACTCTGTAGTGTCTTCCCACAATGATTATTCTTGGAAAAGAAGATTCTTAGGCTACTGGTCTTCTGTCAGAATGATCCTGGTTTTTGTAGGCTATCACAAGGCCCATAACCTTTGCAGTGAATGAGTCACAAAAGACTAAAGCAGAACCTGATGTTCCTGTCCTTTCATATAGACAGGGATGGGGTGAGATGTTGTTTAAAAAACCTGTCAGCAGCTGACACTGCCTAGAACAAAAGTCGTGCCATCATTTACAGTACTGAGACAGAGCTGTAAGATATTTTTATTGTGCACTGAATCCAAATTAAGCTCTGAAATTCTGAAAATGGACACTTGTGCTTTGAAGTATTCAGTGTAGTGACCCACATTTTATAGTGTTTATCCATTGTCTTACAGATGCAGACTTGGTAACTCTTCAAGAGCACAAAAGTACTTTCCGTTTGCTTTTTTAGATCAAGTGAAGTATTTTGTATACAAAACCATGTCCCTTCTTGTCAATTTCTTCAGGAACATATTTTCTCTCTCCATAATTTCCATGGTTTTGTAACTATTTTAACAGAAATGTTTTCAAGCAAATATGCAGGCTTGAAAAGGAACTGAAGTTTGCATTTTAATCATGGTTTGTCCCATGAATTTGAGCTCAGAAAAAGTAATTGCCTAATATTATAGCTGAGGTAGACAGATATACTAAGTATTTTTCTTGGGGAAATAAAAACCTGCTAGACGTTTACTGTGATTCTAGCATTGTTTATATTTGTATGTATGAATAAGTATTCATGACAAGGAACTATTTCAATTCAAATACAGCAATGAAGCAGTTATACTCATTTTAAATATGATTGGTTGAAACCGATTTCCTTTGATATAGTTTTTACTAATAAAAAATCCATAAAAATGCTGTTCATATTGATAATGTTTAGTAGTGGCATGTATAGGTGCATATGAAGCAAGAAGGGAATAAAATACAGGCAACAGTAAAATAAGTACATATCTAAAGTGCATCTTAAAAACATTGTCATAGCAATGAGGCTATGGAATACTTCTGTGAAATGCTGCATAGGTATGAAGTGGCATAGAAGCTAAGGACTGAGGGATGACCTGTTATAATTGTATTGAGCAAGAAAGCTTTTAAAAAAAAGAGGAAAAATAGGAGAGAAAAAACTAATTTCTTAGAATAAGGCAGTGACATTTATAACTTTCCTCACTGCCATTAATACAAAAATAAATAGATAAAATATCAAGAGTAACTTTTCATGCCATTTACAGTTTTCTGATGAAAAAGGGCTTTTGGGCTTCATATAGCAATTATTTGTGTTTTTTGTCTGCGTGCAATTTTATTTTAACACAAGCAAATATGGATGTCGTTTGAATTACTTTTACACTTAAGGCAAAACATCTGGGGTTTTTGTCTGTGTATGTATGCACACAGAGTAATGGATTTTTTTAGATAGTGTTGTCTTCAGCACCTGGCTTTGAACGTTTTTGGCCTTCAGTGAACAGGGACAAGAAAGCAATTTTTCCCTGCAGTTTTACGCAGATAGAGGTGTATTTTTAGGCTATCTCACAATGAGTAACACACTTTCCTTTTAGACGCTTATTGGGTGGGGACTGGAACCCATGGGTTTGCAATGAATGGACAGAGACATGCTCTGAGAAATCCCTGGGCTTGCAGTGCGAGCGCTGCTGCTGCCAGTGCTCTCTGCCTGCTGCCAGAGCTTGCTGCTGCCCCCGGCGGCAGGCCGCTCGGCGCTGATGAAGCCCCAGCTTCCTCGGGAATGCTGGGAATGTTGAGTCAGGGACTGGCAACCCAGACAGCCAGGCTCGCAGCTGACTGAGGGAGACTCGCTGAGGGACGGAAAGACGAGGGACGGGAGCACACAAGCTTTCCCCCGACTGCAGCAGGTTCCCTCTCTTCCGCCCCTCGTAGGTGTTCGGTTGCTCCGGCTCTCCCTGCTGCCTCCTTCCTCCGCGCAAGAGATGTCAGCTAAACGTGATGTTGTAAAATCCATGTGAGGACGAAAGACAGATGCAATGATTTGAAAGGTGAGAAGCTTAAACAAGAATATGGCTGTAACACATTACTGTAAATTTATTATGATTAAGGAAATTGTTATATTGCTTTCTACAACTGTCTGGTAGCTGAAACTGGAAATTAATTTGCAGAACAGTCTTTTTATACTGCTTTAGAAATACATTGTAATAAATGGGACCAAGTGCACATCTTATTCTGGTAACAGAGTGCCTCTCCCTATAGAATCATCAACCAGAAAACCTCTCTTGCAATTTCTATTAAAAGAAGCTATCCATAGGAGTCTCTTTTTTTTTTTTTGTGTGCCCAGTATTTAAAGATATTGTTGCTAAAGTTTTCTAGAATAGACTTGATAAGCTTTGGAAATTGCTAGCTTTATGCCTAAATACTGGATAACGTTTGAGGTTTTAAGAATTGTGTCAGGAAAAAGGTGAGATTTCTGTTCCCTTCCAGTAGCTGACAAATGGAAACTAGGAACTAACAGGCTATAATTTTGTTGTTATATAAATAATGAATACTTATTTGGGTCCCTCATTTATGATGTGTGATTCTATTTTTTTTTTTTTTTTAAAGATCATTTTAGGTTGGACATGAGTGATGCATATGATAAAATCCATGTATATATTCATCAAGGAATAATGTATATTTTTTTTTTGCTGAAAGCACTAAGTAGTAATGTCATGAGGAAGGAATATATATATTTTTATTAGTGTGTGATTGATTTCTAGGCGGCTACCTGCTAAGCCTTGTGATGGATGGATGGGAATCTACTCCCTTAGCGGCGAATTGATATTTCCCTTTTGACGGACACACCAACCGACCACTTGCGTTGGCAGATACAAGCTCGTTGCAAATAAGCACGGCCAATAAGTGCAGTCAAGAGGAGGGCAAAGCCTACTTGTCAGGGTTAGTTTTCTGGTTGGCTTTTTAAATCGGTGTTTTCACTTAACTATTTGTTTGGGATTTGTTTCTATTTCCCATTCCCGTGCCCCCACCCCCATGTGCATGTCCAGGGCGGCCGCTTCGTACGCGGCCCCTTCCCGGCAGCTCCACCGAGAGCAGGCCCTTCCCCGGCTCCCCCGCCCCTTCGAAGGGCGGGGAAGGGGAGAAGGGGGGGGGCGGGTGTGAACGTCCCCCCCTCCATCAAGGCGCTTTCTCTGCTGGTACTGCCATTTGCCTGTGGCTAAGTCGGGGATGGAAAAGATTCTCCGTGTCATGCCGGCCCCCACCTCCGCCTCCTCGCCGCCCTGTTCTGAGGGAAGATGCTGTGGAGATGTGTTACCGCCCTCCTCCCACCTCAGGAAACCGTAGAACTCCTCAGCGTTGATTCAGCTGCTCTCTCCAGGGCGCGGGCAGAGACCTCCTGCAGCCCTGTGGTCGGTCGTTTTCCAGCCCCATGGGCGGGGACGGCGACATGGGATTGTCCTCCTAGTGTCACCGCTCGTCAACGACGAGTGAGGAAGCCCGACCACCTTCCTGGCCCAGCTTGGCTAGCAGACGGCTGTGTCAGACCTGGGTGCCCGCTCTGTATCTCTACAGGAACATCCAAAGCAATCCCTCTGCCAGGGGATTTCCTTGGGTTCTCCTAGTAGAAATGACACCCCTCCGCTACCCTCTCAGAGGAAAAGCACCCTCTGTCTACCTCTATGCAGCCTGGCCCTCCCGGCAAGCCCAGCCGCCTGCGGGAAGGAGGAAGGCGAGCAGGCTCCCTTCTCTCTCGCACTCGCTGCGGGCAGGAAGGCAGCACCGTTTAGCCCCGCCCCCCTTGGCGGGCGGGGCGGCAACGCCCCACCTCACTTAGCTACTGGAGGGCGGAGGCCGGCGTGTGCCTCAGACGCTCGGGAGCTCGGCGATCGCTGTGTTCATTTTTGCAGGAGCCTGCGCGCAGAGCTGAGGTTCTTACCGCCTGCTTCTTTTCAGCGACCCGCAACCGCTTCGTAGGGCCGGGAGGTTTGCTATCTTGCTTTGTTTTGCTGCTAGTGTTGGCTGGTGTTTTCTTTACCTGTTCTGGGGAAGGGCAAAGACTCTGTCCCTTCATGGTGTCATCTGCTTGAGCAGTGCATCTCCTGATTTCTTTCTTTCTCTGGGTATGGAGAGGAAAGACCCTGAGGGTCTAGTTGGGCGCCCAGGAAATGTGTAATGTTAAGTTTTTCCCGTTTCCTGAAGGAGTATGTTTCTGTGGGTAAAGTTTCATTACAGTTTCTTGGTGCAAGAAACTTACAAAAAGTCTTTGCTTTGTGGGCGACTTACATTAAAGGGTGTGTGTGTGTAAAGCTCTTTCTGTATCTCTTCAGGACTTTAAAATAAACCTTCTACTAATATTTTTGTTTGCAAGTTGTCTGCACAACGTTTTTCAAAGGTTTCAAAGGTATCAAAGGTGAGTTAGCAATTTCGCTTTTCCTAGAGGAAACTGAGGGAGGAAAGGAGTGGCTTTCTGATCTGTGAGCAAAAGGAAGATAAGTGGTGAAATTGGCAATGTTAGGTTTACTCTTGGATTTGATGATCTTAAAGGTCTTTTCCCACCTAAATGATTCTATAATTTTTTCTTTGAAAGGATTAATATGATAAAGAGGCCCTGAGATCTATGGTTTCATAGCTCCGGTTGAAACTTCACTAAGAAACTCTCAGCTGTATCTCTTGAGTGCACCCAGGTGGGACAGATCTTCCAGTTAAGAAGGTTGAGATTTCCCAATTGTTTGGTTTGTTGTTTGGGGTTTTGTTTTTTTCTTTTTTTTTTTTGACTGTTCTGGGTTTCCTTTTGTTTCTTTTGTAGGGCTGTTTCATTTGTACTATGTCTTCAAATAGACTTCTTGTAAATGGCCACTAAAATTTCAATTGCAAAAGAGAAAGTTTTGCTAGCAAAAGAGAAGATGACTGTCCTCTTTCTCATTCTCTCAGCAACGCCATTTGTTTACTTCAGAGAGTAGATGGTAAAAATACAGATTCCAGAAGACAGTTGGAGTAAATAATTTTGAAGGGTAGTACTGAGGGTTGAAAAGTTGTCTGTGTCAGAGAAAGTGCGTTTAGGTAGTTGGCTGTAGCTGATAGTAGTCTTGACTGATGTTATCTTTAAATAGCTCCTAGTTTAGTCCTGCTCAGTTGGTGGGGTACTGAGGCTGATACACTGTCTTCCAGCAAGTCGAAGATGATACTGTCTTATTTTCTTTCTTCACTCTAGAATTGAGATCACATGTTTGACTCTCTAATTGCACAGGTTTCTTTATTCTTTTGTGGTTAAGCTGTGTTTGGAGGCAACCTACTTCACCACCTTTTGTATATTATATGGTGGTTCTTCATCTCCCCTAACTTACCGGTAGTCAAATTCTGGGTCAAATTTTGATTAATCCTAGTGTAAGATATAATTATCTGTGCCAGTCACACCTGCTATTTCTTGCCTGCTTGGAAGGCTGCAGAAAGGTGGTAAAGGAAGGGTTGGCCCATATTCAGCCATTTTAGATTGTCAAATATACTTGGTATTTCAAGAATCAGGCATGCTGAATAGCTATTTTTTGTAAAAGAATACTCAGGGTGATTTTGTTGCTTTAGAAAGGTGGTTCTTGCAGACCTTTGAAGGATGACTAACAGAAAGAGTGGGTTCACCCCTCAAAGGGTGAGGCAACCAGTCTGTGTATCACTTCCAAAGATGACATCTGTTCTCCCACCTGTATCTCTTACGATGTTTATTATATTTTTATCCCCTATGATGCATTTGCTATTTTCTCAGTTGAATTTAGTTTGCAAGATGTCTGGGATATATGGATGGGGATGGTTAGTCATATCAATCTAGGAAATACTACTGTAATATGGAACTTTTTTCTTTAAATGTAATTTGACTGATCTTTTATTTGTGAGGTTAGATTTCTTCACTCTTAGGATTGCTTTAAAAGGTTTTTGCCATGCCAGTTTTAGCTTTTGAGTGTTCTGATATACTTGGCAATGATGAAGTTGCCTCAAGTTATTTTGCAACTTTAATACTAGTTTATATTTTCTATTAAGCCCTTGCAAAAGGGA
The DNA here is from genome assembly GCA_022605575.1 of Laterallus jamaicensis coturniculus. NCBI lineage: Eukaryota > Metazoa > Chordata > Aves > Gruiformes > Rallidae > Laterallus > Laterallus jamaicensis. The sequence goes on from JAKCOX010000011.1 coordinate 11,770,260, forward strand.
AAGAGTTATTTTAGTGCAAAATGAGGTTTTAATTTCTTTTTGAGGATCATAGTTGATCAAGGGATAGCTCAGAAAAGAAATTCTCTAAGTGGACTGGAGAGTGCTGCTGCTTTTGGGTAATATAATCTTTTTCTGGAGCACTTGAGATTTAATTGTTCACTACTTTGTTATGTAATGCATTTTATAAAGAAAATCTTTTTGAAATAGTCAGATGGATTTGTGTTGCTTTGTTACTGCCTGTATGTAAAGCGGGATTTTTTTTTTTTTTTAAAGTTTCCTTATTTCCTTAGAATGGTTGTGGACTACTTAAGGGGTCCAAGCATTGATATCCAATGCATGTTTGTATACAAAAATGGTAGAGTAGTATTCAAGTTATGTTGTTGGCTTCTTGGTTGTTGATCTCTGGGAGTTCTTATGATTTGTTAAGTCATAGCAGCCCTTGCAGTGCCCAGCTTTGGAATAGAATAAATAGCCAGATTTTGTATTGGAGTAGTTCTAACCATTAGGAATGCTAACCTCGTACCCTTTCAGAGACAACAAAGATGTTTTAATGCTTCCCTGGGTAAGGCTCTATTATTGTAACACCATTTTTTTGTTCACAGAAACCTGGAATTCCTTCACCATATTGGAAGTATAGACTGAGATGTGATTAGAAAGTTGTATATCATTATGATCTCTTTCATCTGTAAAGAGAATAAGGGAGAACCGTAGTGTCAGAATTTCTGTTCTAGTGTGGCAGATGGAATGTGTCTAAGTTTGAGGTATACCTCAGGGTTTCAAGTTGTGATTGGATGTCTGAGAGCCTTCGTTTTGGGTGTTCAGCTAAGTGGTAAGTTTTAAGATTAGGTTTTTGAAAGGAGATACTTGCTTTCTAGACTATCTTTTCTTAAACTCACTCTTGCAAATTGGCATTCATTGTAAGTGCTTCAGGCTAGTTAACATGTAGTTTCTTAGTGACCATTGTAGTACTTATTTAGTTGAAGTATCCTATTTGCAACAACTGCTGTCTTTTTTTTAAGCTTGGAGCTGCTCGTCAGGCAGACTATGCTATCCGTCTAACTGAAGTCACAATGCAGATGTAGGATCTAGCAGCTAAATTCTACAGAAATGGAAAATTAAGAATGACTTAATTTAGTGTTAATTCACTTAAAATGCCACAGTTTGTGTGGGGAAATGCCGTGGAATGGTGAAAAGAGTAAAAAGGTCAGTGAAAGATAAATGGTATAAGTATGTTTAAAAGTGATGTGCTGCGGTTACTGGGGTTTGAGTTAAAGTGGGAAGTCACTAAAAAAAGCAATATTTATAATGATTACCTATCTAGATATAACGTGTCATTTATTTTGAAGGAAGTGAAAGAAATAAGTCTCTGTTATTCCCAAATTTAGTCCAACAGATCATATGTTGCCCAGAGGACTGGTAACAGGTGGGACAGTTTCCCTCCAAATAGCTTGGACCATTGGAGATGAATGCTGACTTTTGCCATACTAGTGTATGGACTTTGAGAGGCTATCAGAACACACTTTGGTGTTCATTCCAGTTCCTGATGGATGTTTGTTGTGCCCATACTTAGAGCTATGCTATTTGGCATCCATTTAACTGTCTCATTGCAGAAATATCAAATTGAATGGACTTGGAGACCACAGTACTTGAATTTGAAGGAGATGATTTCTCTGTCAATTATGGATTGAATCCCTTTGCAGATTGTGCTGATGCTTCTTCAGTTTTCAGTATTGTTAACTAAGCACTTTACCTGTAAATTAATTTTACTGACCATGAAATCTGTTAAGATACCTATTTAATTATATCTGTGGTATGTGCAATGTCTGAATAATTTAATAACTTCATAAAACAACATGGGTCCATGTTATTTCTGTGATGGTGTGGACTTCGACTTATACAGCTTTCTGAAGAGCATTCTTCTCCTATATATTGTTGTTGAAATAGTGTTCTTGCCATTTACGTTCTCTGAAGAATTCCGATTAGTGGACAAATATGACATGGTAAAGCATAATTGTTCTTTTTGTTGACTGATGTCAAATAATTGTGCAAGCATGGGTACTCTTAGGTGCTTCTCTGGAAGACAGTTTGCTGTGTAAAGCATGTTTATTTTTGATGACTAAATATTGGCAGCTATGTACCTTGGTTTTCATTTATATATCTTTTTTCATGTACCTCATTTAAAATCTGCCTAGATAATTTGTTTTTCCTTTAGGAAAGAAGTTGCAATAACATCTGTCATCAATATCCAGTGTTCACATCAGATGACTGTAAGGACTTGCAAATTGCAGTTGTGAATTGTCATGATTGTGCTAAGAAGGGTTCAGTGTCAATGCAAAAGTGAAAGATTGGGTTGTGCTGTCAAGTTGTTAATAACCAACAGCCAAGTGGCTGGAGAACTCTTTTCAACATTTTCTGTGAATAAATTAAAGTAATTCCAGAAGTACAGTGGTTTCCAACGTTTCCAGTGTGCTGATCCATACTGGGTTACCACCTGCTAAATCGCCTGCATTGCTTAAGGGATCCTGTAGGTTCTTTGGGGAGATTTGATCCAGGCACAGCTGGTTTCTTTCTCTCTTTTTTTACTTTTTTTGTGTCATGATCCTAAAACACGTGCATACCCTTCATCCTAGTGAAGAGAACAGCAAGAAGAGTTGTTCTGCATACTTTTGAACAATGATAGCTTCAAAATATGCTGGAAGTACAAATGTGTGCTTTCTGGTTTATCCTTTGAGTATGTATATTACTATTACTACTTGAATCCAAGAAATGTAAAATGCGTATTGGATGTTCAGGCTTGTAAATTGTTAATATGCCAATATTGAAGTATTCCAAGAAAGCATGAGAAGTTGTACAGGTAGCCTTAATAACTAATCCTGTGACCATTCCATTGATTTCTTATGAAAATGGAAACTCTGTAGTGTAAAAGTTTAAAAACCAGCTTTATCCTATATAAAAAGAAAGATAAAAGGCTGTGCTTAATAACATTCATCTATGTAGACTTGGTGGATTCAATTGAAAATACTGTGGTGTATAGAAGTATCTCTGTTTCTCAGGCTTATGAGTTTTAGATATTTACATTGCATTAATTGTAAATGATAGAATACTCTTAGATGTACCTAATGTGAAAATAAACAAATTTACAGGTCTTACTACAAATTCAGTCAATTTTCTTATACAAGATGTTCAGTTCCTAGCTTTTATTCCTAAAACAAATTATTGCAGTCTTTAATGTGGGTTTAATATATGTAAGTGTTATCATGTAAACAGATGTATGTTTCAAAGACTGACAGTATGAATGTTGACAACATAGATGTTTGCTGCTGCACTAATAGATGTAACAAGTTTTGTTTCTATTCTACCTTTTGTGGCCTCAATTGAAAAACATTGTTTATTTTGGCATTATGGAAACATTTCTGATGCATTGCAAGTGTGACTTTTCCTACTGTAGACGTAACTTGGAAGGGAATAATTGTTTAATATAATTATATTTTTCTTTTGTCATTCCTGAGTGTTTAACTGACTGTTCTGTGTCTTGTTAATCACTTTTAGCCTTGTTTGCTATTATGTATAGAGAAAGGAAGATAATAGGTGTCACACAGAGTGTTTACAAAAACTTTGTTTGAAGCTGTGTCTTTAGTATAAACACACCTATATATAAAAATTAGAAACATTTTTTCTAATGTATAACTTCTAATGAATCTTATTTTTATGACTTCTGAATAACATATATGTTTTAATACCAGAATTCTAAGAGCCTTTTCTTCAAGGCCTAAATAATCACAACAGTGCTCTCTCTGTTCTGGTTTCTTGTTCCCAAATTTTTGGTGTGATCCTTAATTTATCTTCCCTTCTTGCATAAAGATGTAAAAGGTTATTCTACAGTAATATTTGTCTTCTAAGTAGGTGTTGCTTGCTTTCACAGTGGACTTTGTTCAGTGTATGTAAATAGAGAAAATAAGTGATCATAACTATTCTGTTAGAAAATTAATGTTTCTATCAGAAGTGCAACTTGGTGTCATTAGCATGCATTCTATTTAAAGTTAATTTTTCTAATTAGATCCTCACCTCCCTCAAATTTGATTGAATAGTCTGGTCTGTAATTTCCTTTGTCAAAGGTTCAGTTTTCATTATTCATATACAAGGCAGAGGAGACATGGACTAAGTGATAAATTAGCAATTTCATATTGCTAATGTCAATCAACCTACTTGCTCCAGTTTTTCTTGTGTACAGTTTGGGTGCTCCATGAACAAGATAGGTATTATAGCCAAGCTTTTTTACTAGCTGTGATTTGAAGCATAACATAGATACATTATTAAAATATTTGTTAGCTTTTTCTGTTACCCTTCTATTTTCTTTGCCTCTTAAAGGTAATTTATAAAATAGAGTTTCAAACTGAATGGTGTTCTCATTAATTACATATGTTTATGATGAAATATATGTGTAGTGTTGCTAGAAATTTTTTTTTAATATGTGTGGAAATGTCTCATGTTCCTGTGGTTACAGGTGCTCTGTAAAGAAGCTTTAAAAATTAGGCTTTCATAATTATCAAGTGTAAATTAGAATTAGCATATTAATTAAAAGCGGAAGAAAGGTATTGTTCCATTTTAAATTTAGAAATAGAAAGAACAAGACCTGGCTTCCAGTTTTTAATAGAAAACTTTCAGGGTTTTTTCTTAGATCATGGCTATTTGAAGATCTAACATGTCAACTGAGATAAAAGAATAATTCAATCGCAGTAGTTTAGAGAAACACAGCTTTATTAAATAGTCATTCAAGTTATGTAAAGTTTGGCAAAAGCAAAATTGTGTCACTTAATTAGGCATCATTTTTAAGGAATCTTGAAGAATATAATATTGTAATTTTGTTAGTTACTATAATGGTAACATTAATATTTTCCCCAAGGGAGACTGTTTTGGCAGAAATTTAAGATTTTTTTTTTTTATTGTTGTTTAATAGTCGTTAAACAAAGAATGCTGTTTGCCTGCTGACTAGGTAACTCCACGGAAGTCTGGAGTTTGTAAATGCAGGCTTGCATTGATAAATGAAACATCTTGTTGAAAAGTAGTAAGAGACAAGTGATTAAGAATTGCAGAATGGAAGGCACAGTGAATGCAGACTAGAATACAGAATTTAGCACACAAGATACCTGCAAAGGTGTTAGGAATTTTCTCTGGAAAGATAAAAGCTTGTCAAGCCTTTAGAAATGTCTGTGTATCCTAAGAAGGTAATTAAGTGGTAAAAAGTAGAGGAAATTAAAAAGACTGAAGAAGTCTCCAGTGTTTTGGAATGTATGTGTTTCTGTGCCTTATTATTTGTGATCCATGTGTGTTCCTGGACTTATGCATAGAGATATGTGTGTTGTTGTTATAAGAGAGTATTTCAATGATTGCTTTGTTTTAAAAAAAAATCCTTACTATTTGCCAGGATGTGTTTATGGAACAGAGCTCCTTTTGTGAGTCTCCTTCCTTTTGTGCTGTCTCAAAATACAGGGAAGATGTCATGTAGTGGGGTTTATAGGATCATTATCTTCTACATCATCTCTTATTTTTTCTGTTTTGTTGCTTTTGGTTTATATATGGGGAACTCTATAGTTGATAATTTCTGCACTTAGATGACACTACGGCTATTTGGGGAGGAGAGCTGTAAGGAAGGGAATGCCCTTAAAGCTTTCGGTAGTACGTGAATGCTTGAGCTTTTGGCTGGATCTTAATGTTGGCAAGTGGCTATGTAAAGCTATCAAGTATCTGGCTAATATCCAAACTTACTGCTGACTAGGTGATTCTTGCCAGATGAGGAGACACTGAACCACTAAATCTACCCTGAGCTTTCTAAGCATAATTGTCAGGATTCTTCCTCCTCTTCCTGCCATCTGTATTTTGGTGGCTGTTCTGGCCCCACTGTGTCTGCTTGTGAAGATGCTGTAAGTTGCCAGCATGTGAGATACATTGACACAAAGGCAGAAAGTGGTTCTGTGTTCAAATACTGGTTAGCAGTTGATGAGAAAGCAGTAGCGTTGGCCCTTATTATAATAAGTGTGTCCCAGTCTGAGGGGAAAAAAAACTCAAGCAAAAAACTATCCCAAATACCCCAAAACAGGAGAAGGAAGAAATCAAGTCTCTTTATTGTTCACTAAAAACTTTTTGCTGCTGCTAGTAATATGAAGAACAATTGCCATACAGTTGCTACTTTAGTAGTTCATGAGTTTCCTGAGCTTAGTCTGACTATTTGCTCATATTGTATTTTCTCTCAGGAGAATATCTCCTGAGGAAAGGTTTGCTATGTTTGGCTGTCTCTGGCTCCATATCTTGTTACTGAAAGTTTTCTATGTGTCTTGGTGTTTTCCAGCATAGTGCAATTTGATTTTTGCCTACACCCTCATCCAAATTGTTAAATCTGCTGTGGAATTAGCTGCACTGTGTGCTGTCCAGCACCTGCTTTAGTGAACCTCTAATGTGAAACTAGTGAGAACTCTGCTACCAATTCTGCACTTAACCATCGTGCATACAGAGTTCAACCTCTTACCTGTTCTGAATGGTTTAGAATATTTAATTGCAAACTGCTGGGCTGCACAGGTCCAAGTGTTTTGCAGGAGGGATGAGTAAAGTAACAAAATATGGTGTTTTGTTTGTTGTGGGTTTTTTTTTTCCCCCTGAACTAAATGGAGGAGTTTAATGCTGTCATTAAAATTAATTCAGACACCACAGACTTTTGTTTGGCAATGTCTAGTTTCCATTTTTTTCTGAACCATTATGACTCTCAGAAATCAGAAAACAGGCACAATAGCCCCCAGTTTGTTCTCAGGTTAAAAAATCCTTTGCACCTTTTTTTGGACTTCATATAAAAAGATTGACAGATGTAATGAAGATCTCACTTGCTTTGAGTTTGGTGATACTGATTTGTTTAAACAGCTTAACAAAATTAAGTGTTTGGTTTTTGTTATTTTGATTTTTTTTTTTTTTTGGGTAAAGGTATGTAACTAGTGAAAACCAGAAATTCTGAGATACTGTGAAGACATTATTTACATCTAATTATGTAAAATGTAGAAGACATGAATTTGGAAGGTAAATTGAGACAAATCTTGAAACAACAAAGTGGACACCAAACCTCTGGTTGGGATGGTTTTCCAAGATTAATAACTCAGTAACAGCTAGTTTGTTATGAAGTAGGCATTCTTTAATCCTCAAAATAATCTTTCATGGGACTAGGCATGCAGTGGGTTTGCAGTCTGTCCCAGGTCATGAATGAATCTGTGTGACTTTTTGTCTCTGAGAAGTTTTTAGGGCATATAATTTTGGGTTGTATTGTAGCTCCTTTGGACTTGCTACTGCAACATCTGCAGCTTCTGGGCTTTGGTCAAAAAGGAGATTTGATCTCTTTGGTTCTGGGTATGCTGGGTATACAGCTCTACTCTCCATATTATAAGAGATTTTTAATTTTCTGCCTGATTCCACTTGTCTTTCTACCCCTTGCAATATGATATTTGAGGGTTATGCTTTAGTGTTTATCAAAATCATCCTTGAAATACTGTATGAGGAACAATTGGAGTAGTAATTCCTCCCACCCCCCAAACAAGATAGCAATATAAAATCAAATTTGTTTTCAAGATAGAATCATCTGTATTTCATCTGCCCGCTCTAAGTTCAAGTAGAATGGCTCTGTGTCAGCAGGTTCTGTGGGAAAATGGGGGAAGGTATCTTCTGTCTCCCTTTTTCTCCAGGCAGCAGATGATAATCTGTGTGGCAATTGTTGAGGCCCTCAGGCTGATGTAGCTTCTTCATGCCTCTGATTGCTGATGTGTTGAGACACACAGTAAAACTTCCTGAAGCTAGGAAGGTTCTGTATATAAGCAGTAGAGTAGAAAACTATATAGGTGCCTTTTTCTCCTTTTCCTTAAGATAGTGGTATATGGCTTCTACTGTCTGAGACATTCACAGCTGTAAAGAAAGGCTCAGGGTTTATCCTTAAGATGTATATGTTTCCAAAAAGCATGCTTACATGTGCTTTCCTTTTCCCAAGGTGTTTGGAAGAAAGTCAGTATGCATAATTTGGGTTGTAGAAGGTAATGAAATGCAAATGAGAGTAGAGATAAACTGTAAGAATTTCATTAAATCGGGATTTTCAGCTTTTGGTCTGATAGCTATCCTTATAGCCCATGAAAATAAGAAAACAAAGCATATGTGCTTGCACTTTCTATGTAGAGGTCTTTATTTTGATTAGAAATTTGATTAGACTATATTGGGGGGAAATAAAATTAATAATTGAAAATGCTGTGGAGGTAATAACACTGATTTTGGTGGTTTGCTTTGTTTTTCCTGTTGCTTTCAGAATTCTTATGTGCCTGAAAGTTACAATATTAAATCAGTATGTGAACGTGATTATTAAAGAAGTCCGGAGAGAAGTTAGCCTCCCTTAGGGAATTATAATTCCTCACCCATTTTCAGTAGGGGTCAATGGTGAGCACTGGGGGTTATGCAAGGTAAGTGTTCTCTGCTTCTCAGAAGCTCACACAACTAGAGAAAAGACAGATTACAACTAATAAACTAAAAGGCTGAACAAGTACCTAAAAATACATACCAGAGACATAAACAAATGGCTAAGCAGGATATTAAGTGACTCAAGGGAAGCATAAATTATTATTTATCAGACACTGGCAATGGAAAGGAAAATCAGTATTAATATAAGGGCAACCTACACCTACGTTTTTGAGGATCAAGAAATCTGCATTAATGCCCACCAGCTGGCTATATATCAGGTCTGCTCTATCTGAAAAGTATTTGATTGTATCCAGTTTACATTGCCACTGACAGTTTATGCTAGCAATCTTAGTTTTTTACCAGGCCTTATTTATTTATTGGGTGGTGATGGTGGATGAATAGTATCAGTCTAGAAGGCAGTTACTTTTGCTTGAGCCAGTGAAAGAAAAATCTTCAGCTCTGAACTCATGAGACCTCTTTGAAGGAGTTACTGAACTCCTTCAGGAAACCATAAACATGGATGGATTTCTCAGAGTACATAAAATGATTTTATTTGGCTAGAGGATGGCTGGCACTTGAGAATTAGGATAAGTAATTGCATTGCTCCTAGTTGCTATGAGATGTGGTTTTTTTATTGATCAATTGAAGTTGACATGGCAGAAAAGCTGTACCATTTTTTTGTGGAACAAACTGTAGGTCATCTTTTAAATGCTGTATCATAACTGAAAAGGGGGGCAGATTTGGACGCTCAGAAAATGTTGAAATTTGAAAACACAAATCAGCAAGTTAGTCTGGTTCCTTTAAATGTATGTGCTTTGGAGCTGAATACTGGAAGCTTTAAGAGGTTTCCATAGCCCAAATAGTTGGATCAGGCTTTTGTTTCTAGAATTAAAAATATTGATGTTGTTTTGAGTTCTGTGATCCTGAAGTACAAAAGATCTGCTAGAATTTAATTTTGTAGCTATGACTTCCTAAATAGTTTTAAACCTAGATGTTCTCATTGAAGTATGTACCCCTGCTTTGCTTTATGTGTAGCCAGGTGCTTGTACATGGCAAAAAGTGGTAATGTTTCATGACAGGATTACTGGCCTTGTTAACATGGTTTGTACATAACAACGTTATGTTAGCTTGTTTGATCCTTTTAGCCAAAGGGACTGTTGGCTTTTAAATGAATTGCTTTGAATGGAGCAGCCAGGGTGGTGTACAGAGATCACTGTTTCCAAATTATCAATGTTGATTAAATACCATACTCTTAGTGGCATTGTCATCAATATTTCAGTGTAGTGCTGTGCCGCCTTCTGAACCTTGTGGTTCTTGACACAAGACCCTTCTGACCTCTTGGGAAAGAGATAAAAAGTCAGAAGAATGACCAGTGTTGTAAAACTGTGGTTGAAACAAGTTGAACAAGCTGCAACATCTCAGCTAATTCAGATACTTACTGGTAATTCAGAAGAAACAGAAATTATTTAGAATATGCTGGCTGCTAAACTTGCTTGGCATGTGCTACGTTTTCATCAGTTCTTAGAATTCATGTAAGCCATGTAGCACATGATTGAGTAGCATAATGAGGGGTCAGTGGAGAACCCGGCACGCTTATTTTTTGCTGACATCATTAGTATCTGTAATGTTTTATGCTATATTGTTCATTATTTAATATACTAGAGCTTATTAATAAATGATATCAAATCATCCTTCTGCCTGTCAGTGCATAAACGCTTTTTTTCACAGCAAATGTATAACAGATGTTTTAAAGCAGTGGGAAATAATGTATCTGTAGATAATGAGGATGCCTTGGGGGTATGGTTAAAGGCTACCAGACTTGAATGAGTCCAACTTTTGTCTTTCCCTAGTTACCTTTAGAATAAATGGTACTGGATCTGGTTAATGGCTGCCAATTCAATTAATACCACGAATTTATCAAAATTGACAGATTAAAAAAAATCAATGGAATTACCTGAAGTCCTATTGTATGTTTATATTTATGCTTTGTAAAGTTAGTTAATTTAGTCAAAACTTGGTATGTGTATGATGATAATATTGAAGAATTAGAAAATAGAACTTTGTTCTACATCTGTCTAGCTAAATAAATTACAGGAATAGTTCTGTCAAAGTAATAACATGATATCTGTAGGAAATAAAGAAATTTGTACTTTACATGCATTCCTTTTCTAAAGGAAAACCTAGGTTATTGTCATACAACCTTGTCCTGAGAAGCTTATGAACAGCAAATATTAGCAAGCTAGTACTTCATTGAACAAATAATACTGTGTTGTGATACACTGTAATTGTTTAAGGGGAAATATTAACTCAAATTGGCTTGTTTGTTTTGTTAATGTTTCTCGCTAGCATATTTTTTTACTGATTACAGCTGAACTACTAGAAATGCTGTCCCCTTCATGTTTTTTCTTATTCAAAACCCTCCTTGTTATTCTAAATAAAAATTGAACCCCCTGCCTATTTCATTGTTCTGTCTTAATCTAATAATATTAAACAATATACAGAACTGCTGAATTGCTACTTTTATGCTGCCTTTGAATAGTTAGTGTCTTAGTTTTGGTAGTTCTTAATGTTGACAACAGCTATTTATTTTATTCTTTATGTAGTTCCACAGTCGTTTAAGTGCATTAATATATCAGCTAAGATATGTTTTTGGCCCATGTTTATTGCAACACAACTTCTTAAGTCAAAATGTCAAGATATTTTTGTAGCAAGAAATAAATGGGCAGGTTTGAAAGAAATGGACCTAGTTTGAAAATGTATGTTGAACTAGTCATCATAAATACAACACATGTAGTAAATTTTATTTTGAAAGCAATTACTTTAGGAGGCAGGTAACTTTATTTTTTGATATATGATGATTACTTCTAAGTTTCCTTTAAAGAGGAAAATGTACTTAACTTTGTAATTTTTTTTTTTCAGGTGTCTGACTTTAACTGGAACAATAGAATTTTGACTACTGGAAGAATGCAGTGAAACTGCCAATATTTCTAGCTGGAATTACAAATTGAATATTCAACTTTAGTGTAACTAATTTTTTACTAAATAGTACCTCAAAGTAGAAGAAAAATGTATGGAAGTGCAAGAACAATCAGCAACTTAGAAGGAAGTCCCTCCAGATCTCCTCGCCTGCCAAGATCTCCTCGCCTGGGCCATAGGCGAACAAATAGTGGAGGAGGAGGAGGAACAGGTAAGACTTTATCAATGGAGAACATCCAGTCTCTTAATGCCGCCTATGCAACATCTGGACCAATGTATCTGAGTGACCATGAAGGTGTAGCTTCTACTACTTTCCCAAAGGGCACAATGACTCTTGGAAGGGCTACAAATCGAGCTATGTATGGTGGTCGAGTCACAGCTATGGGGAGCAGTCCTAATATTGCTTCAGCTGGACTTTCACACACAGATGTACTTTCTTATACTGATCAGCATGGAGGTCTGACCACATCTTCACACCATCACCACCATCAGGTTCCTTCTATGCTGAGACAGGTTAGAGATAGTACCATGTTAGACCTTCAGGCTCAGCTTAAGGACCTACAGAGGGAGAACGATCTTCTCAGAAAAGAACTAGACATTAAGGACAGCAAACTGGGATCCTCCATGAATAGCATCAAAACTTTCTGGAGTCCTGAGCTAAAGAAAGAAAGAGTATTAAGGAAAGAAGAAGCAGCCAGAATGTCGGTTCTTAAAGAACAAATGAGAGTTTCCCATGAAGAAAATCAGGTAAGTAATTCTGAAAGGGTGTGGGTTTTTTTTCCTTGATCTACAGCTAAGTATTTGATCTGTTGTTTACAGCACTGTATGCTGAAAAAAGTTTGACATGTAGCACAAGAATCTCATGTCTTGATCTGGCTGTTAAACAGTAGGAAAGTACATCAAGAAGAATCTGAATTCAGGTTATTTCTCCTCATGCAGCATTCTTTCACGTTATAGCTGAAGAGAATGATTGCTTGCCACTACCCTTTTTCTTGGAGATTTTCTCTAGTGCTTTTTTTAGAAACAGTGTAAATATACTTAGCAACCTTTTCTGAAGAGGTACACAATACCTATGCAAAAGCATAAACATCCAGAGGCATATTTTTGTATGAGCTGTATAGGGATTTAGCTGTCCAGCTGAAGTTAAAAGGAGATACGATATTAAATCCCCAAATGCAACCTTCTGCAATTCTAAGCTGCAGAATGAAGTTGTGTTTTCAGCAATGTTTCAGAGACTTGTGTCTGAGATAAAAGAGCATCTAGTAAACATGTATTTCAAATATTTCTATTCACAACGTAACATTTCTTTCCCAAAGTTGCAAAAAGATTGAAGTATTGTAATATGGATTGATATCTCTGGATGTACACCTCTAGATCAACTGCTCTTGTCCTTATTAGGGACTTAAAATTGCCAGCTGATAACTGGGAAGACCACACAGCTAATACAAACAGTTCCAGGAGACTGCTAAAGCATCTGAATGCTAACTTCCTTGTTCAGGTGTTAAGAGAGCTGATGAGGAAAGATGCCCTCCTACATCTCTTGCTTGTGAACAGAGAAGGTCTGGTGGGGGAAGTGGAGAAAGGTGGTGGTCTTGGCCATAGTGACTATGAAGTAGTGGAATTTAAAATCTTTGACAGGAGGAAAACTGCTTCCAAAACTTCAACAGAGATGGGGAGAGCAGATTTTGGGCTGGTAAGGGAACTATTTGGTTAAGGTCCACTGGGAAACTGCTTTTGAAGGCCTCAGGGTCCAGCAATGCTGGTCACTTGAAGTGCCACCTTCTAAAAGCACAGGAACAGGCAATTTCAAAACATCAGAAGTTAAGCAGGTGGGGCAGGAGACTGGCTTGGCTGAATAGGGATCATCATCTAGACCTTAGGTGGAAAGTGTACAGCCAACAGAAACAAGGTCAGGCAACATAGGAGAATTACAGGGGTACTGTTTGCCTTTGTAGGGAGAATATTTGTGTGGTCAAAGCTCAGTTAGTTGGGGCTACACAATACTGTAGCAGACAATAAAAATGTTGTTTTTTCAAATACATCAAGAGCAGCACCGGAGAGGACATTGTTCCACTACTCAATGAGAAAGGTCACCTCACTAGCAGGGACATAGACAAAGCAGGGACATTTAACACCACCTTTGCCTCTGTCTTCAACGTAGTTGATGGGCTCTGGGACTCCATATGCCCTGAGCTGAAGGACTGCGGTAATGATAAATTGTGGGTGATTTGTTGCTCCTCCTGGATCCATATAAGTCTTTGGGCCCTGATGGGATTCATTCCAGGGTACCTGAGGAGCTGGCTACGTCATCGTGAGACCTCTGAATTACTTTTTCAATGGAAATCTGGAGAGGTCTGAGTTGACTGGAAGCTGGCAAACATTGTACCAATTATCAAGGATGATAGGAAAGAAGATGCTGTAATTACAGGCCTGTCAGTCTCATCTTGGTGCCTGGTAAAATTATGGAGAAAATCATACTGGGTGTTATTGAAGAGCACCTGAAGACCAATGCAGTCCCTGGTCACAGCCAACACGGCCTCAGAAGAGGAAGGTCCTGACTATCTAATCTGATTTCCTTTCACAACAGGGTCACCCAGCTGGTTAATAAAGGGAAACCAGTTGATGTGGGGTTTTCTTTAAATTTCAGTAAGGCTTTCAGTACTGTGTCTCATGGTATCTGGCTGGAAAAAAATGTCCAGCATACAACTAGACAAAGCCATAGCATGTTGGGTGGGCAATTGGCTGAAGGGCCAGCCCAGAGTGTGATAGTGAATGAGGTTATATCTGGCTGGCAGCCAGTAACTAGTGGAGTTTCACAGGGCTCCATTTTAGGCCCAGTTCTTTTTAACATTTTCATAAATGATCTGGACACAGGACTAGAAGGTGTCTTAAGTTTGCAGATGACACCAAATTTGGAGGAGCTGTTGACTCTGAGGGTGGAGAAGCCTTGCAGAGAGACCTGGGACAGATTAGAGAGCAAGTGCTGGATTCAGCACCTGGGAAGGGACAAATTTGGCTGCACATACAGACTCAGGGATCAGATGCTGATTTGGGGGTCTTGGTTGACAGCAAGTTAACCATGAGCCAGCAGTGTGCCTAGGCAGCCAGGAGGGCCAACCATATCCTGGGGTGCATCATGCACAGCATTGTCTGCTGGTCTGAGGAGGTGATTGCCCCTCTCTACACCGTGCTTGTGTGGCCTCACCTGGAGCACAGGGTATGGTTTTGGGCACTCCTGTACAAGAAGGACACAAAACTATTGGAGAGTGTCCAGAGGAGGGCAACAAGGATGGTGAAGGATCTGCAGGGGAAGTCTTATGAGGAGAGCCTGAAATCCCTTGGTTCGTTGAGCCTGAAGAAAAGGAGACTGAGGGGAGAGCTCATTGTGCCTATGGCAGATGCTGATCTCCTCTCTTTAGTGACGAGTGATAGAACCAAGGGAATGGCATGAAACTGCCACAAGGGAGGCTTAGGTTGGATGTTAGGAAGAGGCTCTTTACTGAGAGGAGGGCTGGGCACTGGAACAGGTCCCCCAGGGAAGTGGTCACCACATTGAAACCTGACTGAGTTCAAAAGTGTCTGGATGATGTGTTCAGTCACATGTGCTCTGACTTGACTGGTCCTGGGTGGACCTGGAAATTGGGCTCAATGATCCTTCTGGGTCCCTTCCAACTCAGTATATTCTATGGTTTTATGAATAAAGTTATAAGGTTAAGCTTTAAGTCTCTATGCTGTTTCACAAAGCTATACAAACAGTGGCACAGAACAGATCACAGAAATTCTTACTGCTGTCTCCACACACTTTTTGGCTGCTGGTCTTATTTAAAGCTGCTCCTTTTTAGACCATCTGTTAACTTTCCCCAGACAGAAACATAATCCTGTGTTTCTCTAACTAGATTCCCAATCTAAACTTCTGCACTAGCAAGCAGCAACAACTGTGTTTGGTTTTTTTTAAATTTGAGTTTGTGATCATCAGTGCTTCTCACCAGACCTGCCAATTATTAGGCACATCATGAACCTAAACATTTTTGGAACTAACAAGCTTGATACCAGTTACTTTAGTGGGAAACTGAGTCTTGATCAGTAGTTCAGTGCACTAAAGTAATTTTTTTCATGTAACCTGTGTATCTAGACTCACAGTAACAGTTTCTGAATAATTACTTATTAGTGCACTAGGATGCTGCTAGAACCAATGTTATCAAAAACACGTTTGGTGGAGGTTCTGAGATTGAAAAACTTTATTGGTTAGACTTTTAATTGTGATAGTATGTGTCACCTTAGCCGTAGGAGGAATATTCTACTCTGTTCTGGTAGCCTTTCTTAAGGAAATGTCACATTAATATCTTGTATTGGCATTTTGAATCTGAATCTGGTATTCAGAGACTTTGTCACTGCTGAAGTGATTATGTATGGTTTTTGGGTTTAGTTGGTTTTTTCTCTACAAGCTATTACCTTGTCTTGAGGGGAAAGTAAATTAGGAACTTGGTTAAGAGTCCTCCTAGTCATTAATTTCATAGAACATTATATCTTTTCAACAAGCATCCTTATTTACTTGCAAGGGTGAACCTAGTAACACAGAAAAAGAATGTGTTTTATCCATATACTTAACATAATTCCCTACTTTTTATGAATATAATGTAAAGACTGGTAGCCCAGTATTTCATACAGTGATATCTCTGCTGAACACTCTATGATCCAGCTACAGTTTGTGTGCTTAATATGGTCTGTGAAGATCTGCTTCTCTTCACTTGTTTTTGTACTAGACTTTAGCTGCTTTTGCTAGGATTTCCTTTTCCTTGTACTGAAGAAATGTCAAACATCTGATGTTTGTCTGGTTCTGGTCTCAGTGCCACCCATGATTTTATAGGACAGCATTGTCACAGCCATCCCCCAGCTCTTTTCCAGACAGGAGAGTCTTAGCATGTGTGACAGTTCGTTTAATGAAACTGACGTTTCTTTGGGTCTTCTGATTCTTTTTCAGACTGGTAACTTTTGGTCTCCTCAACTCAAAAGAAAAAAAAAAAGTGTAAAAATGGTTATGCGTTGGTGTTGTACTGTCTGTCCTTCTGTTCTGTACGTCTTTTTCCCAACAATTCCCAATGCTCAAATTGTTTTCTATGTGATTTGCTTGTTTGTGGGTTTTTTTTTTACTGGAGTAGTGAACTAATATTTTAATGGAAATATTTCTCTTAGCTGAAGAATCTCACCAGTGGTTATAATCAGTTTAGATCCCAGCTTGTTATCCATGAAGGTAGGATTGTTTTCACTTCTGTACAACTTCACACTTATCTCTCTGAATTTAATCTTTCATCTTGTAAAATCCTTCTTTACATCTGGCTTTTGTCTTGACTCCTTTGAACAACCTAATGTGAGGAAAATTAGTCATCTTACTGTTCATCCAGTTTCCTTAGGATATATCAGACAGCACAAAGACCAGCCCTCAGGCTCCATTAGAACTACTCTGTTGGTTATCTGACTTGACCACGTGTTTCTGCTATTTTCTCTCTTGTAATTAAATATTAATTATATATGAAAGGACCCTCCCCTCATGTAATTGTTCCTTAGTTTTCTTGCAAGCATTTGGAGAGGAATCTTTCTGAAGGAATGGCTTTGGAAGTCCAAGCTGGTTTGTCAGCTGTAATTATCCACATGGCTGTGGTTTCTTTCCAACAACTAATTTAAATTAAAAAGTTAAAAGGCTAGAACAAAGGGGAAAAAACCCTTGTGATCTATCACATCTACACTAAAAAGTGAGAGATCTGTCCTTATGTGTCTGAGGGTTACTGGTTTATAAAACCTCTTTTCTTAAACAAATGCTTCTTACTAAAATCTATTTTCAGATTGTCTGTGTGTGATGAATCCACAGCCCCTGAATGAGGCTCTTAGTCTTAGCCAACTTTGGGAACTCACAGGGGACTGGAGAAGGGCAAGTCTAACTGCCTGCTCAAAAAAACCAAGTTTGGTATTTTTATTGTGGTTTCTAGAAAACTATTGTATGAACAACAAAATCACTTGCAAACTTTATTATTTGTAATTTAGTAAAAATTCTACTAAAATATAAGGAACAGGGAAAATACAAAAGACTAATGTTCAATATGAATTTGTCAAGAATAATGTCAATTGAGTCTGATTTTCTTGAATAACAGGAAAATGGGCTTTATACATAAGGGAAAAACAGTAGTAACATTTGACATTAAGAATACTTTTTATGTTGACTCTAATTTTGATTAGCAAGCTGGTGGGAAGCATGTGAGATGAAATTGCTATTATATGGATGCCTATCTGATTGGAAGACTGTCAAAGTGTAATTATCAGTGATTCATGGTGGAATTGGAAAGATGTTTAGTAGCATCTGTCATGTGTTTGAGGCTTTCATCAGTGTTCTGAATGATGGATATGTATTATGGACCCAGATAATGTCAAGCTGGGAGGCTTAGAAACATGCTGGAAAACAGGATTACAAATGAAAACAAATTTGGTAAATTGAAGAAATATCCTGAAAAAGTATATGCTTCATGAAAAAATTGAAAATTTCAGAAGCAAAACCTGACCTATCAATATATGGACTGTAACTTGGACATGACTAACTTCTTTTAAAGATTATTTTACTTTTAAACATATATGCTTTGGGCACCTGTTCTTTGATACTAAACCCATAGTTAGTTGTCTTTCTAGTCTTTTCTATTCTGTGATGTTTACTCACAGCAGAATTAGAATTGATATAGATTGATTGTGTACCTAGGGGCAGAAATTACTCCAAATGTCTGCAACTATTTAAAGTGGGTTTTCCATCCTGGAATCATCCATTTGTAATTTCTTCATTGGAGACTTTGCATACTACTTTTCCTCAGTTATTCTCTCTACTATTTTTTGAATGTATTATATAGAAGAGTTAGAGCAGAAGGCGATGAGGTGGAAAGAACTGGAAGGGCATAAATTATTCAGCAGTATTAATTCCCAGGATTGTTGCCTGTCTGTCCAAAAACCCCCCAACCCCCTAGCTTATATCTATGTCTGGTTCTAAGACAACATGTTAATGTTTAGTGTTATGCTACTTTTATGATGTTGAAATAACTGAGTGAGGTTTACTATGACATTTTAAAAACAAATTGTAAACTCAGTTGCATAAAACAATGCCCCTTTCCATACTTATAAATGTAGCTAATACTATGTAATTAATACAAAATAAACCATTGCATGCAATAAGAGTAGCTCTTCTTAAATTCATAACATGGTTATCTGTTGTTTGAGATAAATCCTTTTTTTTCTTACAGGAAAAACAGGTGATTTTAATTTGCTTAATGTGAAATCATGTTATAAATTTTAATCTCCCTTTGAAGTTTAGTTCCTGTCCTGATACTAGATGAGTTTGCTTCTGATTAATGAGATGAAGAGAAAGGGTAAAAAGGCTAGTGTGCAGTTCCTCTGAGAGGCTTTTAGTTTCAAATACCATTTTCTATCTGTAGCAGTAAGAATAACTTGGAGATAGTGCAATTAACAGAACAGAGCTGATAAAATAATCAGTAGATAAGGGTATGCCTATTCATGAAGTCAGAACTGCATGTAGCTACTCAATGTTAATTCACGTGCTGCTCTCTTTCACTTTGATTCTTGCAAAGTCTAAAAGTAGAACAGTAAAAGAAAATATACTAAGAAATATTCTGAAATAATGTTTCCCTTCTTTGTAATAAACTGTGCCTAGTAAAACTTTGATCAGGCTAATGTATGTATACATTCTTAAAAAAACCCAACACAAAACAAAAAACCCCAACAAATTTACTCCCCGAAATCAAACCAAACATACCATGTGCTTATTTGGCTTTCTGATGCATTGCACATCACATGAAGTACGCTCTTTTGGTCACCTTTCTGCCTTGTAGAAGACAAGTCAGAAAGCACGGGCTATAATTTCATTTGCTGTAGCTTTGCTAGCTGGAATTAGTAGAGTTAAAAATTAAGAATATATATATAATTTATACAGAATTGTCAAATGATATGTAGTTGGAAAATATTTTGTATTAATATAGCAGTAATAGTATCAATATAGAATATAGCAGTAATTGCATTCACGTATTATATGTACGCATCTTTAAAGGAACACACAGCTTTTTAACTTTACTCAACGGCTTCCATGACCCTCCTGTCTATGTCTAAATGCAAATCGAATTTGAAGATCTGTTACATCCTCATTCTGTCCGTCAGCTTCTGAGGCTATTCTTTTTTTTCCCTTTTTTCTTTTTTTTTTTTTAAAGATACTTTGTTTATGCCCATTGAAATTCTGGAAGTTTCTAGTGGAATGTGCAGGGAGTTACCAGGAGTTGGGTCTTCAGTTTGAGTTCCCAAATAGGTGTGTTATTCCTTACTGGGGATCAAAGTATACATGTAATTAGTGGTCCTGTGAAAGTGGTACCTTTCAGCCTGTCTCATTTTCTCTGTGCAAATGTGTGCCATGCCACAGATTGTGAAGTTTATTGTGAATGTTTATGAAGTACAAGGCTACACCCAAAAGGTAAGCTAGGAACCTGAGGAATAGAAATGCTTTGTTCATGTTTTACTCTGCTCCCCGAGTTATGTTATTACATTTTAAATTTAATAAGAATTAAAAAACCCCTGTTTTTACTAAATATGCCTTTCTTCAGGGGGAAAAAAACCTTAAAAATTTTACTTGAACTTTCTTTAATATAGTATTTATCACCAGTAAAAGTCTTTTCTAAAGTATTTTAAAGCCAGTAGGTTTAGCATATTCATTTGCTTTGTTTTCTGTTTTTCACTGAACTGTTGCTTCCTGCTTTCTTCTTTTTTTTTTTTTTAATAATACTTCTTTGTTGAACTGCATGCATGCTTGTTGATTTTAACTTTATTTTGGATGTTTTCATTCTTCGTTTAAATTCATGTACATTGATGGAAATGTAGGTAAGTACAAACTATTTCTTTACATTTTTTTTTTTGAGACATTGTTCAAGCATTTAAATGTGTGGAATAAATTAAACATTCATTATAGAGCAAAATGTATTATCTGAAGATGAAGACATGATGAAATAGAAGTACACCAGTAATTCTTTCTTTAATTTGAAAAAAAAGATTTCTGTCAAATGGGAAGAGGCTAAAATCAGAAGACACTTCTGCTGAGGAATGATGGTATATAGGTGGTGTGAAGCAGAAGGCACAAGCCATGCTAGAAGGTGTGTGGTGGCTTTTTATGCTGCTGTTACTGATGATGGGGAAAGGCTACTGATGTCTGTAGTAGGGAATGGAAAGAGTGATGAGATTAGTCGTAATACTGTAGATATCCAAGGAAATTTTGAGGAAGCAATAACCCAAAAGTGTTTTAACATGATTGAGCAATGTAGTTATTTTTAACTTTTATTTTTACCATGGGGTTTTTGAATCTGAAAAAGCTTGGTAAGTACTGACCTAGAAAAAGAACAAGGCTAACATTTCCCTTTCCCTGTAAGTGTGCTTGTATTTGTTTAGTCTTGACTGAAGCTTTTTTGTGGTGTTCTGGTTTAGATAATACACATATATAGTAGAAGCTAATACTTTATGCTGTATGAAAATTATATCACATTTTAATGATCATTTAGAAAGGATAGTAATATCCTCTTCTGCATTTGAGTTACAAAGAGATTTGAGGAGAGTAAACGTTGATGCTGTGTTCTGTGTCTCCTAGTATTGGATGAAGAGCGTGGATTTTAGTCTCTAGCATGTCCTGTGTATAACTGTCAGCTGTAGGAGCACATTATTATATTTTAACTACTTTATTCATCATGTTTGAAATTAAAAGTTGATGAAAAAATGGTCTAAACTTAATATGAGCAGAATACCACCTTTAGTCCATTTTTCTTGATTTTTCTTTTTAAAAGCAGAGTATAAGTAATTTTCAGTTATGCCAGTGCCAAAGTGCTAGCATTTAAAATAAGTTATTTCAATTGCATTTTCAAGTCTTATAATCACGGTCTCTGAATGTTCTTTATAAAGAATCATAAAGAAAAAACAGTAATGCTTTAAGGAAAGATGGATTGACTCTATAGCAGAAACATCATTCAAATAAAAGGTATTTGGAACTGTGTGATGCTGTATGAATCAGACTTGTGATATCATCAGTTCTGAACATCCTTATATCCTTAGCTAACATTTGATGGTACATTCCTGAGATGCTACAGAGAGTGCTGCTGCTTATGTTGCAGGGTTTTTGTCCTGTAATGGTGATCATTATCTGCATAAAACCTAAAGCTGAAGTATTGCATGAGGAGTTTACTGAAAGACTAGGTTTATTAGTTGATGCTTTAGCTGAATTTGGTAATTTCATCCTGTTTGTTAAAATTCACTTGGAGTATCCATTTGAAGTTGCATTGTATGTTGCCCATTGTGAAGTATAGTTCTGCTGTTCAACAATGTTTCTTGTGTTACTGTGTGGTCAACATGGTTTATGTCAGGATTCTGATAGGGTATCAGAGATGACTGGTTCAAAAAATACAGATCTAGGCAGGGAACAGGTTGGGATAAAACTACCTTGAAGTTATCCTTGCTTTAGGCTTGTTGCACTGATAGAATTATTTCAGCAGATACTGGTAATCCTCAGTTCAAGCATGGCCGCTGCTGCTTTTTGCGAGCACCTGCCTTAAATTACGGATTCGTCCTCAGGAGGCATTTTTGTAGGGTACTTTATGCTGTCAGAATGAAGTAAAGGAGATAGGGAGAGTCATAATGCTTTTGTACATGAAGCATTTTAAGTTTTGTTATTATTGGGAGGTATTGAATATATCACGTAACCAGTAACCTAATGGATGATGCCGGAAATCATTTGGAAAGCAAGGCTTGCAAAACATTAGTAGTCTCCTGAAGACCTTAACTAAATGTCTAATCTCATGGATAATAGAGTTTCTCACAGATATCGTAGATAATACATCAAACACTATCCTGACGGAGTTTTTTCCACTGATGGCAATAGTGCCTGCAGTTTATGGGGTGTTTTTTTAAAGATATTTTAATTTTTATTTTAGCTTCTGTTAACTCTTTTCCTTCCTGTCTTAAAACTTTGAGGTCTTAGAGTTTTTTTAAAAAAAAAAAGTGCTGACAATAACTCTTCAGAATTTTCTGTAATCTCAAGTGGGATGGGGAAGAAGTAATTCCTTTCTCATTATACATTTGTAGTCTTCACTATTTCAGAGATTCTCTTTCATTATGGTCCTTTTGGTCCTTTCATTTTGAATTTTCTGAGAGCTGTATCTACTCCATCTACCAGGCAGTCAATACTGCCATATTCTATTAGCCTGCAATAGGGAACTCCAGCCTCTAGGCTGTTTCTGAAAAACACAACCCTTTTGGCTGTGGTGCAAAGCATTATTTTTATGTATTATATAATCTAAGGTTAAACTTTCATGACACTTCTTAGCCTTTCCTCTTTTGGTATGTTTCTGAATTCATAAGATGCATTTCTGATTGGGGGAAATTTATGATGGTGACTTAACCTGTTGGTCACTGATTCAATTTTCTTCTGAATTTTTATATATCTGGGAGTTATACTTTGTTAATGTCATTGCTCTGTTCAGTGACTAGCATTCCTTACTATAGAATTGTGTATTTCTCTGGTGCCAGTGAGTCAGTTGTAAAAGCTGTCAGTTTCAAAATATGATTTACTACATGAATTTATTGCTAGAATATCTGTCAGTTGAGTTAGTAAAGTATCTGGCATTCAGGAGCCCTTGGTATATTTTACAGAAGATAACTTTGGTCCAAATTGGTTTGCCTGTAGCAGGAGAAAATAACTCTCTTGAATTTAATAGTTTTAGAATACTTGGCCTGTGGGATGGGGAAATCATATTTACAATTTGAATTTCCTTAGGCATCTGCCACAGTGTAGATATTGCTCTTACTCTTGGTGTTTGAAGATGATAAAGAAAGCTAACAAAATACATGTGAATAGGCAACAGTAGATTTCATGTCAAGTGCTCTTTGAACCCTGGAGGAAAAAGAATAAATGATGCTTTTGCCAAAAGGAAAATCCTGAGGCAAATCAATGTAAATATTTCAGTGTTAGAGACTTGGAGAACTCTGAGGTCTTGTGAGGTAATCTCTATTCCAGTTCCATCTATAATTGAGTGAGATTGTGAGGTCTCCACCACATCGTGTTTCTGTAGAAGAAAAGCAAAGGTCAGCAGAAACCAGAGAAAATGCATAACGTATATTGGGATGCAGCTTCAGAGGAGCAGCAAGCCCTGGAACCAGGTCTGCTTTTTTCACAGACTCAAATTTTCCATTTAATCAAGTACAGTATTACACAGAGTACACTTTCACTGCAGAATCTGTGTTTGAATTGAAATAAAACCATCATGGAGTTGGGGGGGTTATGTTCTGAAAATTAAATGCTTCCTATGTCTTTTGCTTTGAAGGGTGTAAACTGATGTATAGCTTTTCTGAAGTTTTTCCTATAAAACTCATGTTCAGAAAGACATTGTTGTATGCTGGTTTAAGTTCTATTAGGAAGTTTCTGATAAACTTAAAACATTTTTCATAGTTTTGAACCATTGATTAACAATAGCTCCTTAGACAGCCACCCTTTTGTGGATAAAATGTATTATTTTAATTTTATATTATTATTTTAGTATGTTTATTCTATTTGTAAAATACTTATATATTTCTAGTCTGGTTGAAAAGCAGGAATAAACGAGCTGTCAATTTGCCTAAGTGTGTGAATAATCTAGCATTTAGGCTAGAGAGAGTTTTCTCTCTCTTGTAGAGTTAAGGAAGGAAGGTGGGAACTATAGAGTATAAATCACAAAAATTGCTTAGGGAAGCAAAACGGAGCATTGTTCATCCTGTTCAAGCAGTACATCCCCTGAAGAGGGAGAGCTGTCAGAATGAGAATTTGATGTACAATTAGACAAAAATGCTCATGATAGGCTTTTCCATCTGAATACACTGCATTATCCTGATTTCAGAACTGCAGAATGAAAAGCAGTTTTGGTCTGGCAAAAAAAATTGCTAAATAATATTTTAGAGAAGAGTTTAAGTATATTGAAATAAACATAAAAGATAATTGAGGCAACTGGTAACAAATATTCTAGGTTAAATAGGCCATTGACCTTTTCACAACTCAGATCTTGTATAAAGCAGTGCTTCTCTGTGTAGATAAGTGGTGCCATAGGTGGCTAAGCATAGTATGGGAATAGTAAAGGATTTTACGAATTTGTGAGAAAACAAAGTTAACTTTAGGAATGTATTTCTACGTATTTGTTTCAACTAGAAAGTCTTTGTTTTGTTACAGAGGTCTCAAAGTGGTAACTCGATCCAGTTAGAAACTATATTTGAAACCCTGTGGTTCCAAAATCTTTTCTAGGTGTGTGTTTCCTTGTTGTGTCCAATTGAGTGATATTCTTTCCAAATATGCGAGGTGGAATCTATTCTTTGTTATGCTTGAACTAAGATCTTCAAATAACTTGAGGGTAAAATATATTTAAGAAATTGGTCCCACACTATTTAACTTAACACGATGTTTTGGACCACAATTTGCCATAAAATTCTTATTTTGGTTATTTTAGCACATCTCAACTTGAAAAAAAAAAAAAGTGGTAGTCTGGAAATAAGAAGGCATCTTTGCCTTACACCAAATTAGTCCTGACTTACGTTGCTATTATGTGTGGGTGTTTTCTCCCCTGCTTTTTCTACCCCCTCAAATCTTCTTTCTCTGCATTTGCTGCATGCATCTATCAGCTTTGGAGAATGGCGTTCTTGTCCAGGTGTTACTGTTTATTTCAGGGTACTTTTTCAGTCCTCCCATGGGTGCTAGATAACTTAAAATTTTTGAAACTCAGTATTATATGTATTTTTTTGAAAGAAATTCCATCATTTGCAGAATTTCTGTCTTTGATGAAGGTTTATTCTTACTAGCTTTCAGGGCAATCTTTTATCTTTTGGACATCAATTATGAATGGTGATCCAGCTTGTAGAGTTCTGTTTAGAAAACTTATTTCTGATTCTTCTACTTGTGCGTACTGACACACATATATTCCCACTATTTTAATATCCAAACCTGAAAGATTATCTATTTTGATAAATATGTGTCTCCTGAACTTTGCCATAACACCCTTTTTCTGCAGGACTTAGCATCTTAGTGGGGAGAGGTCATGGAGCACTTGCTAAGTCACTTTATTTTTGTGCTGACCCGCAATCTTGCCGGTTCTTCTACTGCTTTTCCCACTAAATGTCATTAGAATTTGTAGGTCTGCACAACATGCTACATTAGCGACAAAAGATGTGGGTTTCTTTCCCTGAGTTAATTTTCAGCTGGATCCCTTCCCTGGCTGCTTGCACCGAGTCATGCTGGTGTAAAGCAAGTAGAGGGCTGAGTGGCCAAGAGTAGGAGAAGAAGGTGGGATCTTGAGTTCTGGCAGCTGCTCAAATTCTGCTAGAGGCTTGACTGCCTTTGGCACTTAACTTTCCTGAAAAAGATCTTGAATATCTGTACTATACTGCAGTCTTTGTTTCAAACGTACATCAATGGACAGAAAGAATAATATTTAGACCACTTCAGGTATTTTATACTTGCGTATTGCCATGAGGAGAAAATGGTGAATACTGATACTTTTTTTGACTGTGGCGTACAATGCGCTTTGCCATTGAATTACACTATTGACCTGCCAAAGAGAATGTATTATAGCTCTGATGTAGTCTTTGGTGTCTGCCCTGTACGCTTAATTTTCAAATGTCCCTTTTTTTTTCTATCATGATATAATCTGAAGGGTTAGGTTTTTTCAGTGACTTAAGATGAGTTTTTCATGATTCTTTCTACCATGGCAATATTTGGATTTTCTTTTTTTTTCTTTATAATCCTGACTTAATAGTGTCTACAACAAATTTAATTCATTCAGCTTTGAAGGCTTATTTTCTTTATATGCTGTTTTCTAGAACTAAGTAATCATCTGTTTTCAATTTACTTGAATTAACAATTACCAGTTACTTTAACAGATGAGAAATTTTAACATGTGCAGAAACAGTTTTAATGAAAAATTTAGTGGTACATGTGTTAGGAAGTATGTACTTTCTTTCTCTCATGTATTGCTTAATTTTTACTAGATGGTATTCTGGAGAACATAACAGGGTTTGCTGTTGTTCTTTTTTAATTCAGTGCACCAGGCTACTGGGAGGATTATGTGTGATCAAGAAGAATGAGTCAATTTGTGTAACTCTCATTTATACCATTTACAGATCTTGCGCATACCGTATTATCCTGCCCTTTGCTGTTCAGCTGTGACTATGCATTTTCTTTGACTCCTAAACATGAAGTCTGCAGAATCTTGAGGCAGGAACACTATACTCCTGAGTGTGGCTACTCACCCAATTTTCTCAGACTGACAAGTTCAGGCATGCAAATACCAAGATGAGAACAGTTTCCTTTGCACTGATCATTTCAATGGTGTGGTTGTTAGAAGTCCTTTTTCCTTCTGTTTCGCTGTGCTGGAGAAAAACTCTGCTAGGCTTCAGTTACACCTGAAGTAAGAAAAAGCTCAGGTGTAAGGACCTGTGGAAAAAAGGCGAGGTTTCCATTTCCCCAGACACTTGCTCTTCCCCTTCCTTGTAGAAATGTGCTCCATGAGTAAGTACATGGAGTTGGAGTGCTGTACTGCAGGATCAGTTAACAGACACAAGCAATCATTTGGGAACATGGATGTTGACATAATGGAGGACCTCGTAAACATTTTAAAGCTGTTATAAGTATAACAATTGATTAATTTTCAGATTTAAAAGTGGAACTTCTTTCCTACTCAAATAACTGCCCAATGTATTGCTTTTTAAACTTTGAGAACCTTGTCCATATCTTTTGTCATTTCATAGAATCATAGAATGGCATGGGTTGGAAGGGACCCCAAGGATCATAGAGCTCCAACGCCCCTGCCATAGTCAGGGCCACCATCCTCAGGCCTGGATCTACACAAGGTTACCCAGGGCCTCATCCAACCTGGCCTTGAACACTTCCAGGGATGGGGCATACACTACTACTCTGGGCAGCCTGTTCCAGAGATATTTTCTTCAAAATAGAAATACAGCCAAAATTTGCAAAAGAATTTAGCTTAGTACAAACATTCACAGGTCTCCTCTAACTTTTAGGCACGCAACGCTTTTATATGTTGTGTTTGATTTTTTTTCTTGAATGTAAAATCCATAATCAATAGAAGAATATTTCTGTGATGGGAATCATAGTTCCTTTTCTTCTTGGTCCTGTGAAATTTACATTTTTGGTTGTACAGTGGCAAAGCTTTAATGTATTTCCTCTCATGACTTAGGTATCTTATATTTCCCTTTAACTGCTTTATTAATGAATAATCCAGTAAAATAATTGGAATTTTTCCTAATTACCTTAATGGAATTGTCTTCCAGCAGCATAAAAAGTATACCTTTCAGTTATTTGTATGGAATATCCTTTTATGCTGTGTAATCTCCAACAGATAGAGAGGTCAGATTTGTCTGTGCAGTAGGGAGAATTTTTAACCATATGGTTATCACAAAGGATGCCGTACAGTGGTTTTCCCTTCCCATATGCATGATGGGGCCCTTAGAACCATGAAGCTTAATGCTAAAAAAAATTTGAAGGGACACAGGGTCCTCTTATTTTTTTTTAGGATAAAAGCTTGAATCTTTTCTCAGAAGTGTTTTCTTATGAGCTGTTGTAGCTCAGCAGTACCCAGCTATAAAACATGCACAGTTCTCTTCCCAATCAGGTTCAAGGTGCAGCTACTGCAGACTTAATGTGTGTTCGGTTTTCATGGCTGCATGAAGTCATTGTCTAAGAGTCCAGCAAGTATATTTAACAAACACTGGCAACGTGACTGAATATAAATTAAAGTATATGCTTGAAATATTAGTGTGGCCATTTTTTTCTAATGAAAACTCAAGAAGTAAATGAGCTACTCTTAACCTTTTTGGCTCTCTCTTTTTGGCTCTCTCTTTAGATGCTGAGACATAACAATTTAAAAATGGTTGGAAGAATAGCCCATATGTTGAAATTTTTAATATGCTGATAGGAAAGGAATGTTTTGCTTCATTTTTTTTTTCCAGTCTTAATCAGATAAAGACCATTTTTCTTTTGACTAACCCTTGAGTTATGCCTCAGCATAGTTACCTTTCCCCTTGATAATTCCATTAATATCAGTAAATATACACAAGATCTGAAATAGCTGCTGTTTTGGTGTTTTCAATGGTTTTTTGCATCCCTTACAGCCTATCTGTTTATTCATGGCGAGTTGCTGTGTTTGGTAAGCTGAAACATGAATATGTTAATAAAGTAAGTGTGATATATAATTCTTTGCAATGAAATGGACCAAAATGATAAGGTATGTCTTCTAATAGTCCTCAGAATATCATAGTAGTGTATTTCAGATGTCTGTTAACAGAAATCTACTCTTACATTGGCGGTTTTGACTCTTAGGCACCTATAATGCTCTTTGCTTCCATTAGATAGTTGGCTCCTTCTTTGTGAGACTAAAAATATCTTGACACACAGAAGTAGTTTGAAGACTGACTGTTGCGATCTGTGTAGCTTGTTTTTTTTGCTTTGATTCCCTCCACCCTGCCTGTGTACCATACCACTTTTGTTTTCTAAACTGTTAAGAGATGGAAGATCTTGTTTTGTTGAAACTTGTTAGTGTCCTTGCACAAAATTTTTAAATCTTTACAGTGATTTGTGCTTGAGCAGTTGGTGCATCAAACAGTTGCAGAAAGTGAAGATGGGATGGGTGTTTTATTTTTCCTAGAAGAAAATGCAGTTCTACTATCTTTGGAACTGAGCAAGGATACAAGGCAGCATCCACATCGTGAAATGTGCAGATCTAAAATCATCTTCCTTACTAAAATGAGTGAACGCTTGGAACAGTGATGACACTGAATATGTAGTCAGGCCCATGACATCCTTTAAAGGAGCCTGTTAAATGAACAGTTTCTCTGGAATGAAACTTGTCGATAACAACAGCATCTGCAGAATTTTGCATCTGATAATGCAAACATTTTTACATCTACTTTGAATCTGATGTAATGGAATGTATCTGAACTAAACTCCTAAAAAGCATATATTAAAGTTATCATATAACTTAATCCAATTATTTCCAGGTTTACATTTGGAAGTAACTGGAGTATTTTAAAGATGACTCCATCTGTGACTTAGGAAAACAAAAAAGCTACAGATAAGCACTCTCTAAAAAGACATACCAACCCTCTATTTACAACCCTGCCACTGTATTTTTATTTTTTTAAACGATAATGTAAAGATTTTACTAAGTGCTCTTTAAAATTTGCATGTTATTTCTGAGAAAACTTTGAATTAATGAACTAAAGCAAAAACTATATACTTCCAGTATTCTTCCAGCTGTTAATTATAGAGAGAAAACAGGAAAGGATTTAAAGCCATTTCTTTGTTACTACAACTTTCTACCTGTGCATACAGGCGCAGAGTTTTATAGAATAAAACTAATATAGCAAACTAAAAATGTGAGAAAAATTGTCTATGTTTATACATAGTACATTTATCAGTGGCATAACTGGAAAACGTGAACATCTTTCTGAAGCAAAGTTGAAATGTTGTTTGTAAGAACAAACAAAACGACCAAAAACTCATGGGGAGAGCAAGTTTTGTTGCTCAGTACGGAGGGATTTCTTGGCCTACCTCCTGGCAGAGTCTGAAATAATAAGAAATTCAAACAAATAATATTTTTTAAAAATCTACTGGTAGTGTTTTGTTCAGTGGACTGATGGGATAATAATTTCTAGGGAGGAAAAATGTAGCTGGCAAACAGAAACAGCCAGAACTGCTTTTTCAGGATTTGGTATGAACTCAGAGGTTCTCCTTAGGTCTTACCTGTTTTCTTCAGTGCCATATATTTATACCACTTGTTTCTGTGTTACCTGATTTTTATCCAATGTGTCTTGTGACAAATCAGTTAAGTAGTCAGGTTTGTGAAGAGATTAACTCAGATTGCTAAAATCATGTTGTTAATGACTTCTTAATGTTGTAGATCAGATAGGAAACATTGTAGTTAGGTAAAAAGCTAGTTACAAGTAAATGTAGCACCACAGCTGACCTCGGTACAAGTGCAGGGAAAGCTAGTGAAGACACACAGTGATGAAAAGAAACTTGATATCCTAAATGCCTAGTTTGTACTTTCAGAGAGATGCCAAGAAAGCATACTTATCTTGATTAATGCCAACCTTGGGGGTGCTGGAGACACAAGCAAACTCTAGGCTCACCTGAGGGGACTATTAATTAGTGCTAGTACACCTACTGTTCTGACTTGAGTACTTAATTTCTTTAGCCTAGATGAGAATGGTGATTCATAAAAGAGAATTTGACTGTATTAGAAAAATGGTTGTGAATATGAACATAAATTAATCCCAAGAGTAATTTCCTCTATAACATGAATTAGGGAAAGTTTCTGTAAATTTAGCTTTATAGTTCACATACTGATTAAACTTTATTTTTCCAACATATTAATGCAGTTTGGTTTATTGTTTTAAAATGTATAACTAACTTCTTCCAACACATTAGAATAATATTACAGTGTTGGTTTGGATGTTTTGTTAGGTGGAGAAAAGTGTTTCTATTTGATGGGTCAAATGCCATGGTCCCAACTAGTTTCTATTGGGTGAGGTCAGGTCTACTCATAGGAAATTTTATCACTCCTACTTTTATTGTCTTTCAGCTGCAAACTTTGCTGTGTGTGCATGGGCACATGCAAGCTTGGCTGCTTTGCTGGTGTCTCTCCTCATGGAGAGATGTTGCATTGGCAAAGGCATTGCGCATGATGGGTAAGAGCCCAGAGCTTACAGCTGCTGACACTGCTCTGCCACTGGAGTGTGTCCAGGCTGATGTTTTGCCAGCAGCTGAATGTCAGCTGAGGGTTTGTGTTGTTTGTGAAGGTGGTTTCACAAGGAAGGAATGGATTTTGCCTGCCTCAATTTGAGATATTCTGGATATTGCGGAGGCACAGTGGAAAGGAGGTGATACCTTACCATGAAAATCAGTGGTATAGGACCCATCTGAAATGCAGTGGCTGTTTTGAACAGTTACCTTTAAAAACGATCGTAATGTGATTACAGGAACACTTCTTTTTACAAACGTAGTTAAGCAGTTAATTTTTTGAGAAGAAAATTGTGTTATATTTTAGATGCATGCCTAAAATTGAATTTACTATACCCTGAGACTACTTATATCATTCTTACTGTGCACAGAAGTTGGTGAAATGTGCTTATGGTTGAGGAGAAATATTGCTGTAATTAATGAGTGTAAGTTGCGATGAGGGCTATGATTTAAAAATATCAGTAAAGCCATAAATATTTTCTATAAAATAAGTTGAAAAACTGTGAACATGATTTTTGGTAATTTTAAATATCTTCTTTAATTGCTGCTTGTACTTTGGTAAAAGAAAATATGTTGCCTAATAGTAAAGTAACTTCTGAGTAAATCTGGAGTATGAACATTATCTTGATACTGAAGATCTTAAGAAAGCAGGATTATATGAAGTCCCTTCCTTTCCATTCCTTGAACTGGAATGAGATTTTTTTCACATAAAACCTCTGTTTGTGCAAGTAATGTATTTTGATATAACTTTCCTGAGATAAAGAACGTTAATTTTAAAACTAGTTTGTCCAAGCTTGTGCTTAATACTTTGAAGGAAAAAGCCTGGGGAAATTGGCAACAGATCTCGCTAACTTTAGCTATTGAATTTGTGTTGTGAAACTCTTTTTTTTTTTTTTTTTTAAGGGCTTGCAAAATTCTCTCCTAAAGGAAAACATAAATTTTTAAGAGATTCAATACTTACTCTATATCCTTTAACCTCTGAGTCACGAAAATGTAGCAGTGTAGTAACCAGGAAGAAGAAAGTAGCTAATTGATTACATTTTAAATGTTAGTGGTGCCTTGTTCATTTGCTGTCAAAACAATACTGAGGAAATTGTGACCCAGTTGCCCTTTCATCAATAAAAATGAAAACTTTCTGGAAAATGAGCTGTAGAAGATGTGTTTTTATTTATAGATTTCTCTTTAAAAGCTTTTCTACTGGGCATTCTGAATCATCTTATAAAAAGAATTTTATGGGACTTTGTATTTTCTGCTTGGTTATACATAAAGGTGTACTCTGTTTCTATATATAGAACTTTGCATTCTTTATTATATGGAAAAATGCTTTAATACTTCACTTTAGTGCCAATAGCATATATGGAAAATTTACTCGTTGTCAGAAGTCCAGTTCATAAATAGTCTACTGCAAACTGTATGTTTTACTCCTATCAAAATACAAAGTATGATATACGGTTCCACATCAGTGCTACATTAGTTGAATCAATGAATGTCTCATAAATCTTCTTCCTCCTGGAAATGAAATTGTATTCTCTCAACAGGTACCTAAACCATTTCCTGATGAGGAAATTTTTTTTCAATATACATTTGGTGGTTATGCAGCAAGAGCAGGGAAAAAAATGTAAGAGTGCCTCACAAGTTAGGGATGGAATTGTTCATTAATTTATGGTGTTTGCATCATGCTGTAAAATGTATTTAATAATATGTTGGTCCAAGAGGAAACTACTCAGGCTCTATGGTGGTAAAGTGGCTGGAGAGTTAAATGGGCCTTTAGCTTCTACTTCATAGTCTGTGATCTAATTCATAGATTCAGCTTTCTCTGCAACAAAATTGAAATGGAGAGTCTTCAACTTCCGGTGCCAATTTTCAGTGTGCCAGATCTAACTACCTTCAGTCCTTCTCTTTCCAGCAAAATTACCATCTGCTTCACAAAGAATTGAAAAGGGTTGGCATTTCAATGTTAGCACTGCATTATTTTTATGGAATGTTTATTTATTTAACAAAGTGATAGTCAGATTTGCCAATCAGTGCCCTATTGTGTGGTGTGATCTAAAGCCCATAGGAAAAGACAGCTGCTAAGAAGTATTTAGATTTTCTTGGACAAATTAGAGGAAAAAATATTTTTGGCAAGTTAAAGGTTTTTTGGTTGGTTGTTTTTTTGGTTATGTTTATTGTCTTGATGCAATGACAACATCATCATCTTCCGCTATTAGATTCACCAAAGACTGTTACTAATTGTTTCTCTCAATAGCTTCTCTGTTGCCTAGGCTGTTCTGCATGTATGCAGGTGTAAATATGCAAAAATAAATTGGTGTCTCTGTTTATGCTTGTGCTCAAACTTGTTGTCTTCTGTCTGATTACTGTGTATTTGTTGCTCTGTCTCCACTCCCATCTTGCTTCCCCAGTTGCCTCTTTCTAGGTCAAACTCTCTTCCACACCTGCCATATTATTTCCCCCTAGGCTTATTATTTCTCAGTGAGCTCTTTTTGTATGTGTTTCTGTATATCCTTTCAGTGTTCCTTGTACCTTTAAGTCCACCCTGTAGTTAATAGTGCTTATCTATTTTTCCCACCTCAACTGCTAGCTAATGATGTTTTTCCAGTTTTCAGTTCCTTAATGCTCTTTTCTTGGTGCTTTCTTCCAGCTCTCATCATGCTTTTTGCCTCACAGATGTTTTAGCAGAGCTTTGGTGCCTTAAGGCTGCCTGTATAGTTGGAGAATAGTACCTATTCGTATCTCTAATGTTATATAGAATTTGCCTAAATAAGTTATAACTATTGTTACTGTTGGTGTCGTCATCTTTCCCTGCCATCGCTTTCCCTGTGAAATACAGTGTAGGAGTGTTTGCAAAAACAAGCTTCTAGAAGTTAAGGAGTGTGAAGTATTTGATAAGACTTCTGGTCTCTTGTCTTAGGCAAATTAATATTTTACTAAACTTTTGTAGGAGGGAGGGAAGAATATCTTATGAATTCCTCGGTTTGCTTGTGTACACAGCTTTTGCTTTACCTATTGAACTATCATTGTTTCAACCCACGAGTTTTCTTACTTTTCAATTTTGTCCCTTACCCCACTGGGGTGGAGTGAGTGGCTGTGTGGTGCTTCGCTGCAGGCTGGGGTGAACATGATGACAATCATGTTAATGGAATGACAGTACAGCTGCTTCATATGTCGTTCAAAAATAATTACCGTAAACCAATATGAATGTGTTACTGAATGTTGAAATAATGACAGGAGAAAGGGAAAATATGAAGCAGATATGTTATTGTGCATTTGTTTTCTATAATAAAACCGTGGAACATGTAATAATAATTCTATTATTCATAAGGAAATTTTATTTCCTTTTGCATTTCGTTCCTCAGATGAATTCAGAGGAGCTATGTCTAAGTCTGAGCATAGTGTATGCTGTGTTATAACAGCTGATTTTTTTTTTTTTTTTCTGCCCCCCTTTTTTTTTTTTCCCCCCTGTGTGCTTTTTGACGGCTGGGAAAAGTCTAAAATGGGTCTCAAATGCCCTGATGAGCTGTAATACTGTTTGAACAAGAAGGGATGTGCTTCTGCTAGCCGGGCTTGTGGCCAAATGTACGTGTATCCTCAGCTATATAGACGTTGTTGAAATAATGTCTTTTAGAAGACCTGTATGGCTGTTATGCACTGGGGAGTGGATATGCTTGCAGAGGCTTCTGTGGCCATTTCTGGCACTTTAGAAGCCCTTCACTTATTTAATGCTCATGTTGTAATCACATGTGAATACCTCAATGTGCAAAGTGTGTCTTGAAGCATGTTCAATGTTTAGCTTGATAGCAGAGATTACTCACTCTGATGTACAAGAAAAATTTCTGCAACATGTTGCAAAAGTACCTGTTAATATGGGACAGTAAGACCTAGCTTTGCTTGAGATTTTATGTACAATGTGATTATTTTTGGGTGTTTTATTTTTTGTGAATAAATCAAGATTGACATCAGAACTGAGAAAGGGACTAATCTGTTATCTGTTGATGCTGCTCTTGTAGCTACTTTTATGTAGTGTTATAGAAGCAACAGCATCTAGTTCGCAGGCGTTTTTTGAGGTCATGGAATTCAGTTAAAGAATTGCTTTTCCTAGCCTTTATTCTAGTTATCTGAAATCTTCTTTTTTAATAAGGGCATAAAACCTTATCCAAACTGACAAAATTTAATACCTATCAATGGCATATATTCTTCATGTTGCTAGCACCACAATTTATTTCTGTAAAAATTCCAATTTCCTGCTATAGTAGTGAGATGAGAGTAAAATTCAACTTTGAATTTTTGAACACAGGATGTTTAAATGATAGTCTTACTCTAGGTGTTCTGCAGTACCCCTGGATCAGAGGCAATCTTTACAAAAAAAAAGCAAAAGGGAGTTAAGATTCAGTAAATGCTCTTTTCTGTTAAGCAGAGTCAAAGCTTCTGTATCGACTAGACTGAAATGTGAGCCTTTGATATGTATGTGTTGATAGATAAAAAGGAGGCTATTATAGCAACCCCCTTGGGAGCTAAGAGAGGTCCTTCTTTTGTTATCTAAGGAGATCTGAATTTTGGTGTGCTTACGAGATTTTCCTGATGTACTTTAATTATACGCACATACATGATAAAGTCTCTAGCTGCTGTGCTGATTGGCACAGTAACTTAAATAGAAAAAAACCCCTAGGCATCCCCCTCCCACGTTGCTTCTGGTCCACTTTCTAGGATCTGCTGAGATTTCTGCTCAGAATCTTGCTTTCTGTTGTGCTTGTGAGCTTTTTGATCTGCACTGTGAGACTGAAGGACTTTGGAAGCCACATATAGAGGTGGTGGTGTTTTCCCCTGCCTATTAGTTCCTTTTACCTAACGATGAGTTGAGAGCCCATGGTTTTGCTATTTCATCCAATGTTACTGCTAGGTTAAGCAACTGAGGTCTATTATCTAGGGAAGATAAGAGAAACCTGTCTTTTGTTCTGTTTGGGTTTGTTTTTTCAGTGGTTTTCTGGTTTTGCTTGGTGCCTTTTTGTTTTTCTTTCTAAAAACCTGTTAATTGATATTGCTCTGGCATTATATTTCAAGAGAGGGGTGTTCTGCCATCTAGGAATGCAGTCTTTCTACTAAATTGAGCAGAATAATTTTATTTCTAAAATATTTGAAAATATTGTATTTCAAATAATCCTATTTTAAGGAGTAGTGAATAGAAAGAATCCTATTTTGAGTGGGTTCTTGAGATTTCACAGCTCTCCTATCAGCCTCCTTAGCTCATTTCTGAGAAATTTGGATAATGCTCTCCATTTATAGACAGAAATGCTCCTGACTATTTAAAACCATTATTTTGGGTTTAGTAATGACAAGTTGATGTTTCATTTTCACTGGTGATTAAGTGGTCGGGAGCAGTATGAAGGAAAAATACAGTGTTTTTTGTACCTGAAAAACCTATGGCACATGCTTGCTTTTTAAGTTAAAGCTAATATTTTCCTACTGTTTAAACTATTTTCTCTCTGGATATTTCTTATGAATAGCTTCCATGAACAGTGTGATTGAAAACCTTGTGGTACCTTCTGTTCTTTACACTCTTCTTCCAGTGTATTTTGTATGGGATAGCCATAATCTAATCCAGGAGGTTGATGAATAGGTGGAAAAAATTTAAATCATGTCCAGTCTTGCAGTCCTTATTCAGGAAAAATCACTGTGAAAAAGATGTAATGAATGGGCTGGTGTAAGAGTTTTTCATTGTTGTTACCATGCTGGTGTAGTCTTTAATAGGAAATGTGTGAAAAGACTTTCATATGATTAAATTTCTTGTTCATTTTAATAAGTTATTTTCTTAACTTATTAAGGAAACTAATTTCTATTTCATTATTTAGATGTTATACTCTTCTGTTGTTTGCTACCTATAGAAATGTGAATAATTTTGATGACTTATTGTAAAATTAGCTTAGTATAGTTGCAATTATAAAGAACAATTAAATTCATATGAAGCTTGTACACTTTTAATATTGAGTTAAGAAAGCTGCCTGTAGTGTTGGCTTCAAAGTATCATGCAAATAACTTAATTCACTTGGAAACTTACAAATTAGTCCGAACTGTTAGTGTAATCTACTTAGATGCAGTAGATATGCTTTTGATAAACAGAGAAGGCAGGTATGCTGTGGTGTTTAAACAAATGTAGTATGTTGCACTGTCAGTAACAGACTTGCAGTGTAGGCTTCAAGAAGGAAATTATTTGTTTGCATTCCAATGTTGCAAAGAGATTCCAATTAAAACTGAAGTTTGCTTGAGAGCAGTTGTGTAAAACAGTTCAGGTCTCTGTTGAAATAAAGGATTGTTAGAGATTTGTTACAGAATAGTCCCAAGAGAATATTGTGTGCTGTTTTTCTATGTGTTATTTTCTAATCTGGAGTGCTCTGTGGGTCAAGTGTCATCTTTGCAGCCTTTTAATCATTCATGGTTGTACCTGGGTACCTCAGTGTACCTGCAGGAGGCTGGACTTACTGGGCTATTAGCATACAGAAAGAAGTTTTGCGGTTATATTTTTCTGCTCAAATGTCAGTTTGCACACTCAGTACAGTCGAGGTGATAAAAAATTTAAAAATAGGCAAAAAGGAATGACAAACAAGCTAGAGAACATTAGTGACAGTTATATTTTGCAGCTCATCCATGTTCTGAATTTTCTGTCAGTTCAAGTCCTCTTCATGTGAAAAAGGATATGGTAGAACTAGAGAAGGAAGGCTAAACAAAAATATTGAAAGTCTACAAAGACTGGAAAAGTGTGATGTGATAGAAATCTGCAAGAGTTTGAACAGCAAAGAGTTTGATATTTCCCAAAATGAGAATTGATAAATACCAGATGAAGGTAGTGTGGTCAGAATTTTGACTTCCACAAATTCAAAAAGCTATTAGAGGAATTTATAAAGGTTTTTCAGTGGTTGTTAAAGTACATAGATTCTCAATCTGGATCCAGAACTCCCGTAGCTGAAGACTACTGGAAACTGCAGCCCCCTTTGCTTATCCCTATTATACTCTTCCCTGGGCATCCAGTATGGGCTGGTGGTTTTGTACTGGATCCAACCATCTTACAGTGTTTGACTTCAGCCTTTCTTTTGAAGAATGGCAAGAAAAAGTAGGTTCAAAGACTACCCTTTTTTTTTTTTTATGTGCAAGACACTTTCTACCTAGATCATGCAATCCCAATCAGTTCTGTAACAGCACATAAAATAAAAGCTCTTATGTTATATTTGAACTATGTTTATAGTGTGGGTACCCCTCCCTGTCTGTAAGTTTAGAAGATAAATCACTCTGTGGACTCTTTTCCAAACCTCTCTCAACAGCGTGATTGTAGTTGTAAATGACACGAGGTCATCAATGAATGGTGACATCTTCTCAGTGTATATATTTATATCCGCCTGTGTTCCAGATATTCTTTCATCCTGGTTCTCTCAACCAGGGATTCTGGCTCCAAATCAAGACAAAAAGTGCCAGGAGGACATCTCTGTCTGGAACAATGCACACAGTGGAACTAAATTAATTGTCAGCAAACTTATAGCAGATACCGTTGTTCACAGGCAGTTTGTGTTAACTCAATAAAAGCTGTTCAAACATTAAAAAATCTTGATCTCTAAGCAAGAGCTGCCCTGTCAAATATATGCTAATTATAAAAACTGGCAGGTCAGTCTGCTAAGGATATTCTAAGAGACAATGCATTTGGGTTTAATAATGATTACATTTTACTGGACAAAAATGTTGAGTTATGCCAGCAGTCATGATTATTCTGACCCCTATATACAAAACTTTCTTCAAATGGGTACCAGCTATCTCAGAAAGCACTTAAAATCCAAGGCACCAGACACAAAGTGCCAGAAATTATTCAGCTTTAACGTAGAAGTTTGAATTAAGAATGTAATGTCCTGTTCAGAGGAAGGAAGACTGTCAAAAGGGTTAAGTTCAAATCAGAACACCAAGAGTGCTTGCTTTTAAATAAGCACACATTTGATGTGTTTTTCTTATGTAATGTAAACTTAGATTTTTCTGGTTCCCAATGAGGAATAAGAGCCAGCAAAATCATTGATGTTCTGAACAGTCTAATTCGCTTAAGCTATCATGGAAATTTGCTTAATTTTTTCTGGAAAAAAATATTGAATACTGGTGG
Organism: Laterallus jamaicensis coturniculus; assembly: GCA_022605575.1. Lineage (NCBI taxonomy): Eukaryota > Metazoa > Chordata > Aves > Gruiformes > Rallidae > Laterallus > Laterallus jamaicensis. The sequence continues at coordinate 11,809,685 of JAKCOX010000011.1, forward strand.
GTGAAAGCATACTATATTTGGACAATATCTATTACTAGCTAGAGTGCATTCATTTATTTATTGGATGGTTTTATCCAATGCTTGCAATGAGTCAGGCTTCAGGACCAGAAAAAATGTATCTCTGTATTAGTAACAATATAGTTTTTTGGTATTTTATTTCATGCAATTGAATTTTGACACAATCAGAACTACAAGCATGTAGTTACCAAACTATTGTCAATGAGATCACTTTCATCATGTTTTCATTTTGAACAAATGTCAAAAAATGGATGTTGTGTACAAGAATACACAAATGAAGTTGAAAAGTAACTGAGTAGAAGACCTTCATTATTAGGGCTTATTCTTAAACTCTTGGCTAAACTTAAATTTAGCTGAACAGAGCTCTGACACCAGTTTCCAGTGATGTCTATGCAAGTGAAAAATTATCAGCTTATAAAAACTGTAGCATTTTCTTTCAAGATGGTATGAGGAAAAAAAGATGAGGAGAAGATTCTACAGAAGTAAATATTAATGTAAAGACTATTTGGATATAAAAGTAACTTAAAACGTAATTAAGCATTTGATTTTACTTCATTTTCTGATAAACCAGGAGTTGCTTTCTGCTTGGTTCTGTTTCGTGATAGTTAAAAATAAATGATCCAGCTGTCTGAAGACTTTCCACTGGGCAGGTGAATAGTTGGTGTTACATGCCAATGGGGTCAGGATATTTTGCATTTCAATGTTCCTGGAATGTATCTTTTATGGTCCAGCTTGATTAAACCTCTGTGGAACTGGAGAAAAAGAAGCAATGGTCTTAAAACAAGAAAAATGTTATTGTCTAATTAGAGTTTAGGACTATGCAAATTTAACATCTTCCTGCCTTCCCCCCTCTCCCCTGTCTCCCCTCCTTCCCCAGCCCCTTCTTGTGCTTAACAGGTCTTTGCAATCAAAGACCCCTAAAGTGGTGACAGCATCTGCAGTTACTGTTTCCAGAGGAATTTTTTGAGCAGTGGGCTCTATGGGTATTCTTCTGCCGTTTTGCCTCAGAAATAACTGTTTCCCCCATTCCAGTACAAGTAATTTGACCAGACTATGCTAACATATAGACAGCTTCCAGGATTTAAGTGAGCTAAGAGATGAAAAGGAATGAGGCTGAATTATATATATGTTTACATTTTACTGCAGCGAATAAAATATATACATACATGTATACAAGGAAAAAATGCGTTTTTTTGGAATGGGCAGCCTTTATCTTTCAAAGTTACCTGTAATAATTGGTTGAGATTTTTTAGAATTTTGCCTTGTCTGTAAGTATTCATAGTGCTGAATGATTTTGGAACACAAAGGAAAATGGAATGGTTATTGACATCATCAGACCCACATATTAGGTTCTTATTGAATACAGATAGCACTTAATCTGGACTTCTATGTACTTTGTTTATCAAAGGGAGAAAAATCCTTTCTAAAAAGAATAGGCTTTACTTAAGTTTTAGCAGTGGAAATGGCAGAGTGCTATTTTAAGGTATGCTTTTCTATAAAAGGCTTTTTCATGTTCTGAGTGTTTCAGAGTACAAGTGGCTTAGATTTTTTTTCTTCTAGTAGAAAAAATTCAATATCTAGGACTGAACTTGTGTTCCCAATATGACTGGGAATAGTATAGAGAGGATCTATGTGACAGCTGAATCATGGTAGCCGCTCAAGGTATTTCAGTAAGATGACAGTTTGGAGAGGAAAAAGGCTGACCTAAAACTGTACCTTTGACATGGCTGGAACAGATTAAATATGCTGGGTTGTTTTTGCTAGAAGCAATATCAAATGGTTAATTATTCTAGTGAAATTCCAGATTCTTGAGTCATGAGTAAATTTATTTGCTCTTTGGTTCACTGCTGCAGACATCAAGAAGAGCAGTATGTCATGTTTGTAAGTAAAATTAAAGTTTTAAAGCTGTAATCATTCTTGTTTTGGGGTTGTTTGCTTTTTTAATAGAATAAGGGAAATTTATAATACAGAGAAACTGAAGCAGGAAGAGAAATAAAAAAAAATTGTGGAGTTGTAGAATTATATCCTGAGATTTAATTCTCTAGAATTATATCTGAGATTTAAGGCAAAATACTCTTGAAACTGGCTTAAGTCTTGTCAAAAGGGCAGTGCTCCATTGGCCACCTCTGTTCTTTTCTGTGATCATTTAACATCTCTCTATTGGATACAGAAATGAATCATATGGAAAAAAAAAGCCTGCAATGCAGCTTTCACTGCCATAGTTCTGGCAGGTGTTCCTATTAGAGATAAAAGTTAGTGTAACATGTTCTAAGCTCCATTTTATTCTCACTTTCAGGACTTCCGCTCTCCCCTGAGCTCTGATCATGTTTTTTGATGCCTAATCCTTTTCTCCTCTATGTCTTCGAACATACTGTATGGCTGTTCTGGTTTTTTTTGTACCTCTTCCTCTTTGGCTGACAGTTCCATGCCACTAAGCAGCATAGTTCCTGAAGGAAAGGGCTTAATTAACACATTTTTTTTTTTTTTTAGAAAAAACTTGTAATAAATGTGCATAAGATGGTTTCCTATTGTTACTAGTTACTTTCTCTCCTCCCTGTAGAGTAAATTGGAAATAAGTCGTTATCCTGTTATCATTAATCCGTATACTGGTTTCAGCAGCAACTTGATCTACAGGCTGCAATTACAAATGTCTACTCTGAAGCACAAAAGAACAGCATTATGTTTAATTTTGGTTTTTCTGTAGATTTCTAATAAAACATGCCAGTTGATTGGAATAATACTGTTTAGTTAACCAACTCTTCTGTTGTCTCACATGATAAATGTAGGGATATAAAGCTTGCCTTTTTGGGCTAATAGAATTCTGACTGTAAAGAGACTTAGGCAATGTTTACAGAATTAAACCAGACTTTTGGTTTTTTCTTATTTTTCTAATTATTGTTTGTTTTGGTTTTGTTTTGCTATAGCGACGGATACAAGTTCTCACGGTTAATTGTACTCTCTGGAACTTCATTTAGATGGAGCTTTCTGGTCCCAAGTGGCATAAAGGTGTAATTCAGAGAATTCTAGTGCAGATTTTACACCTCGAGTGGCATCTATGTTACTGTACATTTCCTAGAAGGTGATGTAAATGCAGGTATAGTTTTGGCAGGGAAGGCATAGTGGAAATTGTAGGAGGTGTGGCATAGTGTAGAGCAAGTCCTCTGTGATTAATCCTTTGCTGCTACTAGTTATCTGTGCAACATCAGAATGTATCAGTGTGTTTACATGGCCCTAAATTAGAGAACTATAATTCAACATTTTATTCCTTCTGGTAGTAGTTCAGTTATTTGAACTGTTCAACTGTTACTGGGATCGTGATGTGAAAATACCACCTTGTAGCATGGTGATCGTTATGTTCATTAGAGAAGGAATTTCGAGTGAAGGGTTTGGAACCAGCTTTTCAGGATTTGATGGGGGAACATTAAGGACTGCTCATAGTGATAACTGGACTAAAAGAGGACATGAAAAATTAGTTTGAAATATGGGGAAAAAAAGAGTAATGCATCATTGCTTTTAACACCTCCTTCACTGGTAAGAGGTGTGTGTGTGTGGGTTGGAAGGGATGCACTCATTATTTCAGCAGAATTCAAATGGGTTTGCACCCAAGATTAACAAATACCAGCCAAAACAAAACATTTTATCTCCCTTGGTCATTATGTAGAAAAGTATATCCCATAACCTTTATAGAGAAATTAATTTACCCTTGATTATTTTAACTTGTATTTTCTATAGTATTTTTAGTTTACTAGATTATTGTTTAAGTAAAAGGATGTTTTTCCCTATAATTCTCTCAGAATTCTAGTGTGGAATTGGAATTGATGTCTGACATCAGAATAATTTAATTACAATAATTAAGAAATATAAGAACATGAATGAAGTGCAGTACTGACCCTATGTAGTTTGGCTTCTGAGAGACTGACTGCAGGAATGTGGGAGTTCTAAACTTGCTAGTTTATTTCAGTTTTTATGAAAGTCAGGGTAAAAATTATGATCAGTACGGTGAAACAGAAAACACTGTAATCCTTCAAAGGAAGACAAAAATACTTCTGCTTTCTTTGAGAAGCATTTTGTATGGGCTTACCTGTCTCACTAAATAACGATTGCCAGTGCAGACCTTGAACACATGTAGAGCAGAAACATTAAACATGGGAAATATTTGCAACACCACAAAGCAAACTTAATAAAGGATCGTAAAGCTTTGTTTGAATCAAATGTTCTAATGAAAGTTGCTACATTAGCAGCAGTCGTAAAGTTTAATTCATTTCTATATAGTTATTTTTATTTTAGAAGTTAAAAGTATGTGTAGCACAGAGAGGATCGTGTTTCTCTAATGTTTATAATTGTTACTTGATGTTTTGCTTTCAACGCAATGATTTCTGTGGAGCTTCTCTCTCTAAAGGTTAAACTGAGAAAGGCATGATTTCAATTCCCCAAACAGGAATATTTTTACGTGTGTATGGTGGTTCCTTGCAAAGCAATGGTAATGCACCCCATCATGCTGAGCTTTTGTAGAAGTGGATTTAGTGATGTTTTTTTCAGTGCTGAATATTAATTTTGTCACTTTGTCCATCAGACTGCGGAAGACGTTTAGAGACACTGAGGAGCATTATACAGTATGGTTTGCCTATCAGAGCTGATGCTTGTTGTACATCTAAATTGCTTCAGAAATGTCTATAAGGGATTTTAAAATGATCCTATCATGTTGGAAAATAGTTTATCCTGCTGATTTTTGTGTTCTATTTTTACTAGTCAACATGTCTTTGTGTACTGGGAAGTAATAGCCCAGCTACACACAGTAACACGGGTGTTCAAGATTTTGCTACTGTAAGTTCTGCTGCGAATACAGTGTTATCTGGGAAATGTTAGTTGCAACTGAAAAGGTGTTGAGCAAAGTAAGCCAGATTGAAGAGTGACAACTTGTTGCAAATCTGTAGGAGAATCTAGAGAATACCTGAAGTGGACATAGATTCAAACAAAACAAAGCTGTAAATCCTGTTCATATGGTTAATGTGCTCCATCTCTTGTGTGCTGCTCAAGGAAGATGATTCCATTATAAAAATGCACCTGAGCATGAATGGAAAACTAGAAAGATATAAGGTTACATAATTTCTTAAAAAGTTGAAAGAGCTCATACATTTTATTACATTATTGACAGAAGCTGACATTAGCCTAGCAGGATGCATGGAGTGTTTTGCCTGACATGAGTATTGATTCTGTACTCACCCCTTTTACACAGCGTAGAACAAATCCTCTCTGTACAGTGCAGACACTGGGGATTAAGGGAGGATGTGTTGAAGGAGATATTCATTCTGATCACAAATCTGTACTTTAAACTGCAGTGACTTTGCATTATATAGCCAACAGATGTGTAAACATGTGATGTGGGGAAAAAACCCACCCTAGTAGTTGAAACTAAATGAGCCTTTTTACTCTCCAAGGTAGGGCAGTTGAAGTGAAATCAGCAGTAGTGATGTGCTTGTGGAGCTTGCATTGCTTTTTATGAATTGCAAGGCTTGGAACACAGACCAGATCATGAAATCACTAACTTTTCTTGCCTTAATCATTCTTTTGTTTTGTGTCCAGTTGAGAAGTGTTTGCAGGGCTTTAATAACTACTTTCTTTCTTAATAGCTGTATAATTGGATTAGTTTTACAGTATGCTTGCTTAAATGAAGTTTGAGAAAAGGTATGATACAGTAGACTGGACTATTGGCAGAAAAGACAATACTGCTAACAACTAAAAATTCAGCACTGTGGAATGCAGCTGGCCCAAAATGATCCTTAGTACCTGTTTGTTTAATTGGAATTGGCAATGAAAGACTCCCTGGAGGCTTCTGGGCACTTGGTGAGTTAGAATCAGTAATGAATACTAGGCCAGCATATGGATATCCTACTATTTTGGCACTGTAGTAATTAAGGTTATACTATGTACTTGGAGGAAAAATAATCCACCAACATATAAGAAAAGAAAAGGTGGTGACAGTAAGCATCATAGCTGTAAAGAATCTTCAAGTTGTTTAAAATTGAGTATTTACTGCCTTCAGTTGCTACCCTGTAGTGGTTTAACAGTGGATCTGTAGTATTAGGTGAGAAATTTCTTGCTATTTTGTGGGTTAGGTTGAAAATCACAGTGGTAGTTTTATATGTTTTTCATACAGAGATATACAAGAGACTTTATAGTTGTGCTTAAAGAATGGAAGTCAGCAGTACTTAAAGCTTGTCACCATTCTTTGATGTAGCTGTACTGTATTTGTAATTGATGCTTAGGAAACGAGGCTGTTGCATGTTTAAACATGCAAGTACAAAATGTTGCATTTGACTGTCAGTGTTTGCAGGGCAAACAGTGTGATTTAATCATACTTGGCATTGACTGACCAGTGTTAGTGTAACCAGGGGAATGAAATAACTTATACCTTAGAAATATTGTGGTTCTGTACAAGAACTTGGAACAAGAGCTAAGGTTAACTTGTTTTATTGTTAAGTGTGAACTCTAAGTTAAGGATTAGTAAATTAGTTTTACGACAAGAGCTAAGGTTAACTTGTTTTATTGTTAAGTGTGAACTCTAAGTTAAGGATTAGTAAATTAGTTTTACGGGGAGAAAAAAACCCAACACTTTCTATGTAGCTTTGGGGAACAACAGCAGCTACTATTTGATTAGTGGTAAGTCAGCCTGTAATTTAGGGTTTTAAATTTAAGAATTAAAGCCAAGTTCCAGACTAGTAGTACTTTGATTTAGATCTGAACCGTTTTCTAGTTTAGGGATTCCTTTGCCTTCATTTAAGGAATCCTCAAGGGGCTACGTGGCTAGGCGCTTGGGGTGCTCCAAATTAGAGGGCACTTTCCTACTGGAGTTGAATTCAGTTTTGCCTCCTGGTTGCTTTTTAGTGATTGCTCTTTGCATGGCAATCCAGTGTCAGACTCAGGGTTGGATTTCCAGTTTCTACAGATACTTCTGTGTATTGTGTGTATATATACTGAGGAAAGAACGTTTGGATTTTTAGTTTTATGTATATAAAGTATATATAGACCCATATCTTTATAACTATGTTTTGTCTCTGTTGTATGTGTCTGTGCCCTCCCTGCTGTTTGTTGAATTATGAGGGGAATATTGCACTCTCTTTTAAGAAAACACCTGGCTTAGTCTGTTAATTTTATTTTTCGTATTAATAACTTCTAATTCATAATTGCATAAAGTTTCCTTGTTTACCTTAGAAATGTGGCCGATAGTTTTTCCTTTGGTGTTGTGCTGGGGGGTAATTTTCGTCAGGATATGGATTTAGTGCCATCTTGTGGTACAACATAAGAACTGCAGATTTTTAAATGAATGTACTGGATTGATTTAGGCCATGAATAAGAAAATACTATTAAATCTGGCAAGAATAAATATAGATTTAACAAAGTTTGTTGCGAAACCGAAGTATTTCAATTTACAAAAGAATATTTTTGTACTGCATAGATCTTGTGAGCCAAAAATGTTGTCGTCTTGATGACTTCTTTCCTGGTGATCTGTACTTCTTCAGTGACTGGATGAAATGCCTTTCCAGATGGTAGTCTTGCTTTGTGATGCTTCATTTTTCTCTGTTGGATCTAACTGAGCACTGTTTTGGTTGGAGCTACTGAAACCTCTATATTGATTTCTTTTTTTTTTTTTTTTGTAACTGTAGCAGAACACACAGTTCTAAAGCTCCTTTTCAGATGGTTTCAATGGGAAATGATTATGTGTTATGGTTAATCAACTCAGTGCTATTCCAAGCGGAGAAAAAACTGGAAGCTGAAGAGTGCTCTTTTATGTATTTTGGCTAATTAAAATATAGCAGGGAGAAGTTGTTGCTTTTTTATTCTTGGCTTCCTAAAAGCTGTGAAGTGCTTGAAACTGTCGTATGAACAATATGATTTTTCTTGTGTCTGCATTGTAAGAGTGTAGGTGGATAGTTTCAAAATCAAAAGGTGGAGAGGTGAAGTGGGCCATATGAAATGTTGAGATGCCCTGTTCCCATAGCTGTCAGTGATGTTTTGTTTAGTCTTCTACCTTTCTTATTCTGTGTCTGTCAATACAATCTAAAGTAATTACTGGAATCTCTTTTTGACAAACTGACAATCTGTACTATTTAATGATAACTATCTCTATTTCAGTCTGTTATGACCTTATTGGAAACAGTATTAGACACCTATAAAGTCTTCTTATGTGCATTTTTCTTAAATAGCTTCAAGATCTGTACTGTGTCCACAGAAATACCTGTCCTCAGATTTGTAGTTCAATGATTTAAATGTAGTTACAGTGTTTCTTTTCTTTGGAGGCCTGCTGCAAAACAGGAAGCCCAGTTCACCCAACTTTTACCTAGTGAAAAGATAGGTTTTATTTTTATTATTTTTACATTAATAGAGAGCTTTCTACCAGAAGGACCTGATCAAGGCAAAGATCAAGCAGATAAAGTTGAGGGACTGAAGGTCAAATACCACAGGTTTTCCAGTGTTTGAAATGTTACCTTGATTATTCTTACTACTCTCCTTTTTCAAGTTATTTCTTGGGTTGGTGCCTTAAAATTCCTTTAATGTAGCTGAACCTTAGCTTTTAAGAAATAAGAAAATAGTAGGCCTTTTTAGCATCCAGGATTTTTACTATGCTGCTATTTTGACTGAATCAGCAAGCTGTGGACACTATAATCTACTCTTCAAAAAGAGAGAGGGAGCTACTTGCCAAATATTTTTTTGGCTTATCTGGCTTTTTTAAATTGGGCTATCAGAACAATGCAGACTTCCTCTTCATTAATTGAAGTTTGCACAATGATTCATACTGAGCTGGCATTACTAAATAGAACCTCATGGGTATGCCAGGAAGAAGGCAAATATAACATCCCAGGTTTTTCAAACAGGTGCATTTCGGCTACAGATGACCTCAGAAGCAGGAGTAGTTTAGCTCTCTGACAAGTGCAAAGTTTAACTTGCATAGAATCTTTTTTTTTTCTCCACTTCCAAAAAGACATGGTCCCAATATATGCTCTTGGCCCTCATTTTTGGGTCCTCTCTGATCATGGTAAATCTATTTCTTCTCGAACCCCAAACCATCATTGAAGTAAGTATACTGATCCTCTGGCATTCTACAATGGACTACAACTCTGTTCCTAGAGTTTTTCTGAGAAAATTGCACTCTAGTAGATCAGTAATCTATACTGAAATATGACAGGGCAGCATTCAATTTGCTGCTTGTCTATGAAGGACATACCCTTACAGTGTAAACACATACTATCTCTGCATTTTTTTCTTAAAAAAAAATAATCCTCACCATCTCAAAGCCAAACCACAGCCCTGCCCTCTCCCAACATTTCATTTGATCAGTTTATCTATTGCTAACATAATTCTGTAACTGATTTTACAAAATAAAAATTCCCCAAAACTATTGTAGTTATTGCAAGACTGACAATAGTTTTCTAGAAACGTTAATTGCGTGTTGATGGTTTGAAGACTGGGGAGTTGTCAGTAGTCTTTCTTACTGAAAGTTCAGTTTGTTCCTCTGCTGCCACTTCTTACACTGGAAATGGTTCACATTCAATACTTCTGCTATTGCAGAAACATTCAAAATCCCAGTATGTTCAGGACCAAATACTGATTTAGAACTTGAGCCCTTGCATCAGGCACAACTGAAGAACTCAAGTGCTACTCAAAGGAAGTAGCTTGGGCTCAAGGCTTTGAGGGATTAGAATTTTTAATGAAAACCATGAAAGATGTTAGATTTTTCTATGTAGATGTTTGGGTTTGCTTATAGAAAAAGATACCCGGAAATACTTGAAATACCAATATCCTTGAATATTTTATGTAAGGATACTCACTTGTTCTTAGTTATTTAGCCATTTGCATTTCAGAAGCTTTAAACAGGAATAATTCTAACAATAGAGCTGAGTCTGTTATTTCCCATTAACTTGCTCAGTTATGCATGATATTAATTCAACTATATTCTGGATTGTCATTCATGTTCTAAATACCTTCCTTTGACATTTTTGTGGTAGACCAGTCATGTAGTATCTCATCTTTAGTGTACAGTCTATATATTGCGAAGGAGCTGGTTTTTAAGACTTCTATATGTTTTAACAAATAGTTTGTTGGAAGTTTTTTGACATTTTTCTTTCGGGATTGATTTAATTAAAACAGTTAAAATTGCTGGCAATCTGAAATATTTAGTATTATGTTTGCATGGCTCAAAACCAAGTGATTAACCTAAAAGAGATGTGCTATTTAAGCAACTGATCCAGGCCTTTGAGAGTGGCCTGGTGCAAACGGTCTAAGGCATAGAGATGAGATCTGATTAATGTTTAAGTGGTAAAATTCCACAAAAGTATACTGCTGGCTTTCTTAGGTGAAAATGTTACAATGGAAACACTAGAAATAATTTACCTTAAAGGATAATAAGAATAATTTTAGTAGTGACTTTGATGAATGAGACACATTAAATAGACCAGACATAATTAAAAGCATTAAGGCCATACTTGTTTGATCTTGCTGGTTTCTTTTGATTCTTAAACAAGATGTAAAGCAGAGGTGCTGAGTGCTTTATAATCCTTAATGAAGCTGTATGCACTTTCCTAAAAACAGGTTTGTTAAAATTTAGTGTTTTGGCTATGTTCCATGTGATTTTCTTGCTTACTGTGAGTATGGCACTTTTGATGTTCTAGGCATTAAATAAAAATAATAACCCACTAATTATAAATGTTATAGAGGAAGACAATGCAATCTTGATAAACTAGAAAAGGATAATGCAAAAGCTTGACATTAAGTGTCACTGGAAAAAAACCCTGCTTTGTTAATGGAAACTTGGGACTTGAAAGAAATCAGGGAGGTATTTTTTCGCTGAATTTCCTCCTTTTTGTTGAAATATAAACAAAATTCCAGTCAGTTCTAAACACAGTGCAGTGTTTTGTTAATGAACAATTTGCTCATTGAGTATTAAGGAAGTTGTTTTTTCCCCACAAAGTTTTAAGAGGTTGATGTTTGTCTGCAAGTATCTTCTGCAGATAGGACATACTGAAAATACTTGACAATTTACTGCAAATTATAGCCTTCTGAATGTAAGTGATTATTACTTGAGGTACATTTATTATGATTAATTAAATCTTTTTAGAAAGAAAAGTTTTAACAGTAGAAAAGGCAATTCCAAAGCCAAGGGCTTCCAGAAGTACCCGACAGTGCACCAGCAGAATTTCAAACTTACTTTTCTCTTTAGATAAAAGGCTGAGGAGATAACTGGAAATCGTCTGTTTTATGAGCATGAGAGTGCTATGAATGATTTGATGTTTTGCTTGTTGTTTTGCTTTGCATCTTGTATCTCTTCATTAACAATGGAGTTTGGGGGTGGGGTTGTTGCAGGGGTGTAACTTTCTTCTTTGGAAAGTTACTTGAGTGCTTTGCACTCTTGAGTTCTGTGATGAGCTGAATCTTTGGGGATTCTGTGGCTTCAGTTACTGAGGACAACTGTAGAATTGCGATTCTGGTCATCTTTGCTAAACCATGGGCAGTCAGAAGGTAAATTGAAAGGACTGGTTACATAGAGCCTAGACCACGTGAGATCTTGTGTGGGGTATGTAAAGGTTCTAAACAGTCTGAAAGTTTCCTTATCAAATCTTAAGTGCTTGAGTCCCACAAAAGAGCAGAAGTGCTCTATCTTGGGAAGAACAGAGTATCAGAGAAGCTGCAGTCCTTTAGAGGATGGAGGATTTCTCACAGCATATGGTTACTTTATCTAATGAATTGTTTTTAAATAGGAATGCCTAAGACTTACCTCTGAGTGTTCAGAACTTCTAAAACTTGCATTATTCTAACCTAGGAAGCTATTGCTACAGACAGAAATAGTTTTGGGAAAAAAGCACAGCCTGCTTTTCTTAAGCTAACATTGATTTCCTTATTAAAATGCATTTTAACTTTTTCTTCCCAGTAAGTTGTAAGACCTATCTTGCAAGGTATTCTTCCAGATGTGTTCCGATTGGTGAAAATCTGTTATAGGTGATTTTTCAGTCCACTAAAATACTGTTTAGAGAGTCTGGCTTGTCTCAGCCCTAAAAACACAGTAGCAGCGTTTTTCCAAAGGGATTGGGAGGGGGAGGGGTGGGGGGGGGGGGGGAGAGGAGGCAGGCCCCAGTTTTGTCATACTAGTATAATTTGACTGTTTAAAAGTTACAGTAGTATCAGTAATGTTTATCTGAATATCAAGCCTTGTATTTTGCTATGATACCAATGGCTTACATGTTGTAATAAAGCATGCTTTAGTAACTAAAGAACTTGATATGGGCATTGTTTTTGCAGATTTCTCCTTTCAAGGCTTGCTTTAACTTTTCTAAAAGTCCCTTTGTCTTGGCCTTCTTGTTCTTATGGTTGCAAGCTACAAGATTTGGCTCATGAGTATTACAGTGATTTTTATCAATAGGAGGAAACATATAGATTAATTCAAATTATCTAGGTTAAAGGAATTGATGAAGAAGGTTGTACTGAATTTTTGCTTTTGAAATACTGACTACGTTTTGCAAGGTGCATCAAACTGAATTCCTCTTAGTAAGTGTGGGTTGAGGTAAAATACATACCCTTTCTCTACAGAGATATGACTGTGTTCTGACTGTAGTTAAAGCTAGAAAACCTTAATTTAATAAATTCTCAGCAAAAAGTATTCTGCTAGCTTGGGGAGGGTGGGGGTGGGGATGGGGATGGAGGGGCAGAGCAGGAAATCCTGCACTTTAGAGGCAATGTGAATTTGAAAGCCCTGAAATAAGATTGAATACCACAGAAAGTGTTGGCCGTGATGGAAGAAAGAAGGAAAGGTTTATGGGTGTAGATATTTAAGACCTACAATTAGGTTTTTCTACCTCAGAATACTCCAAATTAACAAACAAAGTGCAATGCTTTAGAGATGGATTTGTGTTACTGTAAGTTTCTGTTATGAAGTAAATAGTACTTGACGGAATGACAAACTGTATCTGTGATAGCAGGGCCTACTTAGGGCAAATGGCAAAGCAAATAAATGAAAAACGACACGTCTCTTCCCTCAGCAATCCAGGGAATTGGGCAAGAAATGTATTTACAGATTGTGTCTTAAGAATTAGGTGCCAAATTGCTATGAAACTTGCAATACTAAAGCACTTTAGCCTGCAGCAATCCCTCTATTATAAATGGAGACATGGTCTCATATGATAACCTCAAGTTTTTAGGTAATACTTTGTCTTTCCTATCTTATTTGTTTTTCACCAAAATATTTGTGTGACATTTACCCAGAGAAGCTGACTGAATAGTAATGAAATCTGATAGTATGGATCAAATACAATGTCTGTATTAAGAAATACAGATTTAAATGTACATGACAAGGTTCCTTGTTTAACTTGCTAAGCACAGTGTTAAGGGTAAGCTTTACTGAACTTGACAAGGCACCACATTTAAAAACAAGGAAAGAATAATTAAGCTGCTAAACAAGAATGCTCCCATTTCAAATACGTGGTTGTACCAGCAAACGGTGTGATAGTGGTCTTATGTCTGTTGCACCTTCAGAATTTTTGATGCTGAAAATGCATCGTGTGTGTGGTCTGAATCTCCAGTGATGCCTCACAAATTATGTCTGTCTTCTTTCATGTCTTTGTCAGCCCTGTCTTATTCAAGCAAAATTCTTGTCAACTGATCTTTAGTAGTGTTGCTAGATGCCAGAATTTTAAATTACATTAGACAGATGACCAAATAAGTTGGAGAATCCATTTCTTGAGTTTATGCTGATAAAGAAAATATCTCAAACTCCCTTTTTTCTTACAGAAGAATAGAAAGCTTTAGATGTTTGTGTAATGTTTAGTTATAAATATTTCCAAGTCTAATCCTCCTATTTTTTTCATTAGTCTAACTAAAGTTAAAATATCAATTGCTTTAGTTGAAGTTCATGAGAAAGCTCTTTTTATCATAAATTTGGCACTGTAAAGAGACAAGACTGTATTAACTAATGCAGCGCTGTAAGTTCCATAGTTATATCCCAAGACACAGGGCATTTTAGTTAGTGTCTTCTATTCCTTTCATTGCATGAATCGTTGAGATAATGTGATTGTGCAAGGCTGCTTATTAAGATATCACATTAAGAAGTTACCTGCAGAGACTGCTTAAAAGAATTCATAGTTTGAAGAATAAATTCAGAAAAATACTATGTTTGACCCTGTATTTTCAAAGGCTATAACACATCATAAATAACTGACAAAATTCTTTGTCACTTCTATGTGCATTAATAAAAAAGATAAAAGAAAGAGTATATTCCCGTGTCCAGTTTGGTTTGATTTCCAGCTAATTGAAAGTTTTTGTCATGAATATATCCTGAACTGCTCCGATGTATCTCCATAGCTCCAGCTGCCTGGCAGTGCAACCTTATCTCACATTGCTTTCTGCAGTGTGTGTGGAGACCTGTTGCCTGATTTCCTCTCTTTCCTGGACTAATTTTTCTTTCTAAATTGGCAGGGGTTTGTTGCCACTTAATTTTTTTTTTTTTCTCCAATTTGTCAGATTGTTTGACCATCACATTATATGGAAGTTCTGGCATTGAGAGGATGGAGGCTGTTACCACAATAGTTCCTGCTTCTCAGGAACTTGTTGTAAAGCCAGGTAATAGGGTCCCAGAAAGCAAGGCTAATACACTTTTCTTGTGTTTGGAATGGGAACAAAACAGGAGAAGCAGGAGCAAAAAATGGAACCATGAGAGATAGAAGTTAGAGGTATATGAAAAGACAGTGAGGGGTGAGAGGAAGGATTAAGGTATTAGGAGTGGGAAAAAACATTGCAGTCCAATAAAGTAACCATAGCTCTTTTTGGATAAAGCACCAACAGAAATCATCTTGGATGGATACAGAAATAACAGTTTAAAATCTACTGGATGATCTTGCCACCACTGCCTTTAATCACAGCTGTACTGGGTTATTTAGAGCAGAAACTATCATAGAAGAAACACTGAATCTTACAGAAGTTCTGGAGTGCAAATTTGAGTGACTCCTGTCTGAGGAATTAGCTTGTTAAATTATGACTACATTACAAGTTGCTTGTAGTTTTATGTATATGGATGGGTGCATATTTTAAAATCCATTACTTGATGACAGCAAACCTTCAGTTTGGCTTTCCCAGTCAGACATCTATCTTTCTTGGCCTTACACAAGGTTTGTCACTTCTTTCCATGTTAGTACCAGGCAATTTTTTTTATATGGCAGGACCCTGTATTCATCAACATGTTCTTGGCTTTTGGCGCCGGGGTGATGGGGCAAAGTATGAGAAGCTGTGTAGTTCTGTAGGTAGACTAACAATTTTAAATCAGCAAGTCTGCTTGTGATTTCCGTTTCCTCCTCTGTTCACCATCTATCTAAGGCTTTGGGATGCTCTGGAAGTGCTTATGTGTTCTGGCTCAAGGCATACAGTGGCAGGACAGTTCTCTGCAGGCAGTTTCCTTAGGAATACGCAGTTGACACAGATTAGAGGAACCTCTTTGTGTTGAATGTGAATTGGAATCCAGGAAGGGCCCTTCATTCATCTTCCTGACATAGTTTTGTTTCAATTTATGGGGGAAAACTTTGAAAAACTGCACTATGCTTAATTCAGGGGAAGATTAATGGAACCTCCTGTGTAGTTCCATGGATTGCTTCTAGGAGTTGGGCTACAGGGGGAAAAAAAAGTAAATAGTTCTTTCAGAACTTTTCCACTATTACGGAGAAATTGGCATGGAAATATATCTGGTCAACTTGTCTGTTTTTAATAGACATTATGAAAAATATGATAGACACTGCATTTTTTTTAAATACCATAAAGTTTTATGTCTGTGTAATGACAGCAGTGTGACAGATATTCACAGCACTCCCACATTCCTCCCCCACTCAAATTAATTATACAATTTTGATCCACCCTCACAACATTTGCTCTTTCCTTTTCTTAGCTAGCTGCAGATACTAAAATCTGTGCCAGCACAAGTCTAAATCTGGTCCATCATGTTCAAAGAGCATTCTAAGCCTTGGAGGTATACAAAAATGGATTCTCTTATGTCAAAGTAGCAGTAGTCTGCCACAGTTGAGGCTGTTAGTTTTAACACAAATATTGAGAAGCAGCCACAACTATTGTGCTCAGTGAGACACATGGTTATGGGTAGAACCTAAGAACAGCATAAATAGCTTGTAGCATAATTATGCTGTCTTCCAGTATAAAGGAAATAGTTTCATTTATTTTAAGGACAATTGCTGTTTGAGTACTGATTTCTGATTATTTGTAATTTCAGCTTTTACAGCTTGCAATCAGAAGAGTTGTATGTTAGCAATGTGTATGTTTAGTTTGCTTAAACATTGAGAATACTTTAGAACTGACTTTCCCTTTGTTTAGCCTAAAGTCTTAAAGGCGTTTGGTGTACAGAGACTGCTTGACTTTTAGGAAACATTTATTTGTAAATAGCTTTTAGTATCAAGTAATAAATAATACTATCTAATTTAACAGTAGGAGGCTGTATCTTAATTATTCAGATCGGAGAAAGCAGTTCTTTTCTTTTGATGGTTTCTAGATTACAGGTACTTGCTGAATACTGCTCTTGATTAGTAGTGAAGTAATTTTGTAATGCCAAGCATTTAGTTTACATACATAAAGTAATTTTTGTGTTACTTCAGACATTCTTCTGAAGAATGTACAAATACGAGCTTCATTATTCACGTGAATGCTGTGGGACTGAAACTTTTGAGAAGTGCTGTGTGCCAAGCTTAATGTAAAGTTGTGAATAGTTTAAATGGATACAAATATATTTTTCTGTAATTGCTCATTTGAAAACTTCAAATAAGCTCTAACAAAACCTTCCTTCCAGAACAGGAAAAGCAAGTAAATATGTGTTAGGTCTGTTATATGATTCCAAATCTGAAGTTACAATTTAGGAAAACAGCTTCAATTTATATAGGATTGAATGTTTTTTTAAATAAACTTCATTTTTTATTCAATTATTTTTTGTCACATTTGCAGTGCTTTCATGTTTTCCTTTGAAGCCTTTGAATAAAAATGTGTTTTTATAAATGGAAGCTGAGTCTCATGCATAATTGCTTTTGGTCAGAGGCTGGGATTTAAGCACCACCCCCCTACCTCCCCCAACAAAAAAACCCCAGCAACAAAACCTTAACAGAAAAAAATCCTGTTCCTTCAGCTTCAAGACAGAAACTTGTATTATAAATTCTTAAAAACTTTAAAACCAAAACTTTCTTACTGATTGTGCCTCTGAAACAAACTATTGAGTGGAATTTTAAATGCAACATCATTAGCTGGAATGTTCTCAAAGATGAGAGTGGAAGTATTCTAATGTATTTTTTGAGGTCTGTCATATTTCTTTTTCTGAGAGTTTACTTTGTTAAAAAAGTGAAATGATATTTTTACCTATGCCATTGCCGTGTTTTTTTTGTTTAAAGGAAACTTGCAATCTCTTCAGGAAAAACTGAGCAATTTTTAATGGAGCAATTTCAAGCATCTATTCTCCCCAAACATTTAGCATTACAAAGCTACAAAGAATTAGAGAATACACTAAGTCTGTATTCTCTAATGCAAGCTGTCATTTAGTTTGGAATCGTCACAAAACCACATTATTGACTGGTTAAGGTAATCTACAAAAATTATGTCTCTGATTTAACATAGTGAAACAGCATTTCAAAAGAAATGGTTTTGATTCTTTGCTTTGCAGCATCTGTCCCTTTTTGATATTGCTTTTCTATGTCTTTGTTAATTTGCTCATTCAAGATAATTGAATATTTCTGTACTATTTGAAAAATTAGCTTTGATTTATGCACTGAATTTCAGTGCTAAAGATGTTAGTCTTGGGGCTGTGAACTGTATATTAGTAGATTTAAAGTGGGAAAATTACTACATCTAGAGAAGTGTTAAGTTTTTGGGGAGCTTTTAAGTTTATATAAATAAAAAGGTGATGAGGTTAAGAAAATGTCAAAATTACCATTAAGGAAAAGCAGAGCTGTAAATGAGTAGTCTACATTGTATACTCTTAACTGAGGGTGTGCCTCAGATACTTATTAATAGAATAGATGCAAACTATCTAACTGCACAGAATTTTATCGCTGGCAATATGTTTTCCATTTGAAATAACTGATAAAAGGCATTATTTTGAAAGGTTATTTTCTTAAGGTTTTGCATTTTCATGTACTTTAAATTATTGTCACAAACTAACACTTCTACAAGTAATTGTGCTAAACACGAAGGTGGTAGCAAATGAAATGAAAAAGCATCCCATACTGAGCTTATGTGGTTGTGTGGGTGGTTTTCTGTGTGATGTTTTTTTGTGTGGTGGTTTTTTTGGGTACTCTTTTATTTTTTTTTTTCCTGTGTACATTGGGGTTTTTGGTCTGTTTTTGTTGTTTGGGTATTTCTGTGTTTTGGTGTGATGTGGATTATTTTTATTTAAGAATATGAAGTTGCACAATATCCATTAATACAAAAAAAAAAAAGTCTGATGCCATGCATTAAAGCACTCTAATTCCTGTAGTTAAAAGTGTTCTGGTACAGACATTGTGGCTGTTCAGGAATTAACATTTCAATAAATTCAGTGTGCCATGTATGCAGTGAATAGGAGGAACAAAACAGTAAGAAAAATGTAGTTTGAAAAAAAAATAGTCTGAAACGAATATCATAAAACATAGTAACTCAGGATGATTTTCTGTTCCAACTGTAACATGGAAAAATCCTCTTTTGATTTTTGATTCATGTTGAATAGGGAGTACAAGATTTACGTATTAAACAGAAAGACATCTGTACTCACATGTAACACGAATATTTCAGGACCAGTCACTGTATTTCAAAACACTTTAAGGTGTAAAAGAACAGCAAGATGGAATAGGAATATTGATATTCACAGTGGGATTAATTATTTCTACTGTGTTTGTATTTGTCACATCTATTGATTAAAGTCTGTCTATAGTTTAGGTTTATATATTTGGGTACTGTGAAATTGTTGGTGCCTTTCTGTATTGCTCAATAAAGTTATTTTTTCTGTTGAAGGAACTTTTTTGTTGAATTCAGTTCTTTCTGTTGAAGCTCCTTTGCTTGCATCTGACCTTTATTTACGTTGATTTTGCTTCATTTTTTCATTTACCATGCTGTTCAGTTTTTGGATGCCAGAAGAACAAAGGTTTGTCCACTATTTGCAGTCAATTTATTTCCCAAAGTTCAGTATTGCTTATTGTGGTTTTTTGTTTGCTTGTAGAGATACAGTAATCCTGTTTACTAAACACATTCATAGCTTTAGTTGCTGAAAGAAATAAAACCAACAAACAGCCAACCAGCCCAAACTCAGCCCCTCCCCAAAGCCCCCTTCAATTATAGCAAATACTTTGATTGACTTTATAAACAGTACTGTTGAGCACCATGAAGGGCAGAATTACCTTTAGTCTATGAAGTAATTTAGAAAACATGGAATACTGAGTCTTTCAGCTTTATAGGTACATACTGACTGTTCTAATGGATGTGTCACTGCTTAGTGTTTGGATTTGTTTGTCTGTCTTTGCTATTTATTTTATCCTTAGCTGACACTATTTTGTGTTTGTGTTTGTCTTTTTTTTTTATTTTGTGTAGAAGCTCTTGAAAGATATCATTACAAGTATTGTCACATGCATTTGCTATTTTATAAGGTCATTTGATATACTTTCATCATTGATTCTAATGAAGTTTTCTAACAGCATACAACAAAAGTTCAACCAAAGACTAGTTCTACATTTGGATCCTAAACTGATTTTTTTTCCTTCTTTTTTTCTTTCTCCTCTTTATTGCAGCATCTTCAAATGACAATCCAGGCACTTCAAGATGAGCTTAGGACCCAGAGAGACCTTAACCACCTTCTCCAGCAGGAAAGTGGAAACCGAGGGGCTGAGCATTTTACTATTGAGCTCACAGAGGAAAATTTTCGAAGACTTCAAGCAGAACATGATAGACAAGCTAAAGAGCTCTTCCTGTTGAGAAAAACACTAGAAGAAATGGAGCTTAGGATTGAGACACAAAAGCAAACGCTAAATGCCAGAGATGAATCGATAAAAAAGCTTCTGGAAATGCTGCAGAGTAAAGGTTTGCCATCTAAAGGAATGGAAGATGACAATGAGAGAACTAGAAGGATGGCAGAGGCTGAATCTCAGGTTAATCACTTAGAAGTGATTTTAGATCAGAAGGAGAAGGAAAACATGCATCTTAGAGAGGTAAGAAAAAACACATTTCTTTAAAAGATATTGTCAAAGTACTTGCTGCTGTTTTAGAAATATAGATTATCTAAGTGTTTTCTTCTGCTTTTCTTCATTAAAAATAATCCAACAAACCAAAAATATGCTTTTGTTTTACATCTGTAGTGAATACAGAGCAGGACATTTGAAATTAAGTATAAGAAATTATGGGAGAAAAGTAGTTGTATTTGGGGCTTATGATCTCTGACAGTTGTTGCTTTGCATAGTTTGTGTCCTTTGTATTTTTACAAGTCAGTGTTAGGCAAAGGAAGAGTAGAACTACCAAAAAGGGAATGAACACCTGCTGCTGTAAGCTTTTGCATTTCATTTTATATACCTTGTGTTTGAAATAAGTGTTTTTATGTATAAACAAAGGCTTCTGCCTCTCTGCATTTCTACTGTATTTTCATGTGTGCTGCAACTTCTTGGATAAATATACCACATAAAAACACTGGGGTGATGGCTGCACAGTACTTAAAGATCCTTAATTTGATCACAATCCCACCTGTACCAGCTGCCCACATCACTTGTGAATGCATTTTTGGTACTGGGTTTGGGACAATTGAATCAGTACAATTGAAACAAAGTCTGGCCTGGTGTCAAGCCCATCTAGATGTCCCTCTACATCCCAGTGGCCTATCAGCCTTATAATGTGTCTGATGGCAGGCAAACAAGACAGTGTGAGTCTTGCTCAGAAAAACCCTCTTGCGTCCTGCGAAGAAGGGTGAAAATTGTAGGGACATCAAATACAAGATACCCAGCTGGAGAAATCAGGATGAACAGGTCTGTATCCTTAAACTCAGCAACAGTGTAGTTTGAACTTCCAGTATAACAAAAGACCAATTTACCTGGCAGATCAAAGAATGGATAAAATTAGTACAAGAGCATAGAAAACTAACATCACCTCCTGTATATCACTGAACATATGAATGCTGGAGATTAAGAACAGCTTTTTCCATGTATGGATGCTAAAATATCTCCTTTACTATGGACAAATTCTTTAGTAAGTAACTTATGGCTACTTTAGGGTTATTTTTTCCTTCTTTTTCTTTTCTAACTTAGATTATGTATTGTGGACTCAGGGGTATCTGAGGCCTATCTGAATTGTGGAAATTTTGTAGGGTGTAATGACACATTTCAGTAAGGTTTTGTTGTGAAGATGTGGATCCCAAATCTTCTCACAGGCAGAAATTTTCAATTAAGAACCGATGACACCCATTGTTAAAGGCTGATAGTGGATCCTGAAAGGTCTTGCATAAGTAATGAGATGAAGTTTGTGATGAGGAAGGATTGAGAAGTTCTAGAAACTAGCAGACAGGTTTCTGGATTTAATCTGGAGTACATACAGTTGCCTTCAAAGATGGATTATTTGCTATTTACTACTTGGTTTTTTTATGTGATTGTTTGTATTTCACTTGTTGCAGCAATATGACAAGTTTGTGAATCCCAATTTGGGTATGTATTGGACGTAAATTTACAACAGAAATTTGAAGAAAGTTTCTAATTATCACAGTATCAAGAGCAGTGAGGGAAATAGAATTAGAGCTTGAAAAATAGATAAAATGTAAGCCTTCAAATAACGCTTATGGGCATCCAATTAATTGATTAGTCCAAGGAGTGTTGAAATGCTCATATTGCTCCTTGCAGACTGTACATGTTTCTTCTGTATTTATACTGGATTAGTTTTAGGTTTCAGAGTTTCCTCTGGGTTATCCTCAGGGGCCAGGGAAAGAAATTTCTCCCTCTGTTTGCATGGAGACATAGATGTTGTCTTTGCTTCAGAGTACTACTAGTATAGAATGGGTTTTACTGGAGCTTCTGTTTTATGACATGCTGGTATGCTTTGGTAACTGGTCAAGGTTTAAAAATTTACTAGGTTTGCTGTCCAGAATTTGTCCACATCAAATTGGCTAGTGATTTGTAGATTTTGGCTAGCAATTTCTTTGTTATAAGAATTCAGGGCTTTGTCTTGAAGGTGAAGTCTTCTGTCTCTCTAGCTGTCATCTTATTGCACATGGTATTTCTGGAGTTTGCTTTAGAAATTTTTTTTCCCTGCAGATTTGAAGTTTATTGTAGGGAGCTTGGAAATATGATGCGTAGTGGGTATGAACTACTTAGAAACTAAATATTTAGTAGATGCCTGCTTTTTTCCAAGAGTCTGGATTTGTTCATTGCTTGAAAAATGCTGATGTTTTACCTCTTGCTGTCTTGTTTGGGAAGCTGTCTGCATGCTTTGAATGAACATCAGATATTCAGTATGGTTTTATCTATTTGTTAGAAGTCCAAATGGATCAACTTCAGATATTCACGTGTAGGTTGGCAAGTCCTTGTTATTCTACTAGTGGTTGTTTGAATTGCTGTTATTACATGCTACACAGCATGTAGTCTTCATCTTGCACAGTAGTTTGCCAACATGATAAAACAGGAGTTAGTGTCGAATCTTCCATCGTCTCCTCAGTGGATTGGTATTTTTATAACTAGTTTTATGAGTTTTTATCCTAAATATGTAAGTGACCTTGCCAAATTACTGGATTTTTTTTTTTCTCCTGAGAACATTTTAAAAGTGAACTTGGATTAACTTTTAAACAATTGATTACTATTCACTGAAATGATGTTAATCTTTCTATATCTCTAGTAAAATATTTTTCATTTGACAATGTAATCTATAATATTCTGCTTTCTATATTTTTGCAGGTTAGAATAGAGTGCTTATGTGTTGAGTATATTTCTGAGAAACTAGTACCTTTTGTGTAACATAATGATTGTATCCTGAACACTTGTTTCTGTCTTCAGTTTTTCAATTTGACTTTCTGACATTGCACTTGTTTACAGTTCAGAAAGATAAACTTCTGTGTAGCAGCAAATTAAGTTATACAATGGAACAGTCTTCTAGTGTGTCAGAGCAACAGATTCTTGTGTAGTTTCCAGCTGATAAAGGTACTATCTATGAAAAAAGCTAAATGTGGTAGAAAAGAGGTTGAATGTGGGAAAAAAACCACCCTAGAGGCTACTGCTGGTCTACAGATTCCACACTACATGAAAAAGCATACACAGATAACTTCTCATGAGTTATGCTGTTGGTATTTAGTTTAAGAATACTTTGTGTCAAGTTTCAAAGTTCTTGAAATCTAATTGTACCATTGTGTTACCTTTTTAAATGCTAGGTGGAGAAAGGACAAGTTGTTGAGCTTTGAACATGTTTTCCAGTAAACCCGTATATTTCTTCCTTGTGCTGTTTCTTAATCTTTTCAAATAGTGACAAAACTGGAATCTGTTTTCTTTTGTTCTTTCACAGTCTTTTAGATATCTCAACATTGTGGAATACAGAGCTAATGCATGAGCAGCAGAAGTTAATTTTGTTACTGATAATCACTGGCTGGTGCAATTTTTACCAAACCAGAGAATTAAACTAATAAGCTGTGAGAGAAACTGAAGCAACGACTCCTGAAACACTGGGAATTAGGCATTCTCTTCTACACAATCATGTTTCCAATGGCTGTCAACTCCATCTCCTTTACCTGCATGCCTTTTGAACACTGGTCATGCTAGGAATTGCATAGTAAGGCATGTGTTCTTTGTTTTTTCCAGAGCTGCTTTTGTCTACCTAGTAATTCATTCACATAACTAGGAAGACATATAACTTTTATTGTTCTCTGGTCTCTACTTTTTTGTCAATTGCTAAATGTTTCTCACATTAATTTTCTGCCGATTTCATGTAGCATTCATGTTACCAAAATCCACTCTTCTACTGTTTTGACTCAAAATATTTGCCAAATATCCAAGAATCACATGGAAAAACTTTCTTTAGCCATTGTTTCTTTTTTTTTTTTCCTGTGGACATCTGTAGTAGAATATCATAATATAACTGCCTTCAAAGATCAGGAATTTGTCTAGTGTTTAGTTTGTATTTCTTAGAGAAGCTACAGAAAAGCAAGAAAGAGCTAGTGTACCAGAGGCATAGGAATAACTCCAGAAAATAAAATAAACTTTTTTCCCTGTATTATTTTTAGCAGATTTGAATTGACTATGGAGTGTTAGCTACCTGTGCCTCAAAGACACTACTTTTCTGCAGTCTACTGCATCTTTAAACTTTGTTTCACAGTGGCAAACTTGTGATGATAGGTTTAATCAAGTTTTGTTTTAGAAGGTCTTAGGAGTGGCAAATTTGAGGCTTGCTATACAGGAGGAGGACAAACTTCAGCTGGAGATGGAATCTGGCTCTTTTATAGGACTAGCAAAGAATGTCAGTGGCACTAGTGTTCATGAAAATCATGGGAAATAAGTTATGCATAAAGTGGGATTAGATAGCTTTCAGTGTATTCAGGGATTTAAAAATATAGTCAATAATCTTTCACAAGGATAATTAGTTTCCCAGCTTTGTTACAGTTATAACTGGTTGCTGATTCACAGAGCAAGCAAGGAAAAAACCTACCTCTGAATAGTAGAAAGTGTAAATTTCTGCTTCAATTTTGGAGATGCAGTCTGATGAGTAGAGAAAGTTGAACTTTTTTCCGTAGTTTCTGAGAACTACCACCCAGTGTACACTCAATTTTCCATCACTGAGTTAGACTAAATCCTGTGTCTGTAACTGACTAACCTCACTCCAATCTTTTTCTTTGTTTTTCAAAGGTAGCTGAATCTTATTGATATTTTTTGAGACAAGACGATGTATCATTTGCTTAGATAAGCAAATAATGTATATTGTATGGCCTTTGCAAATACACACACACTTATACATAAGAAAAGGGGTGTTTTTGGGCCAGACACATTCCCTGTACGTATGTTAATGGTTCAATATCTGTCTTGAAGCCATAATGTCATACCTTAGTGTTTTTCATGTTCAAAATATCCTGAAAATAACTAAATACACATTCCTGTCAGAAAACACAAGATACCTGCCTTACAGTTCTTAAATTGGTTATCACATGTCCAGTTTAGAATTTTAAATAAACATTTTTCTCTATAACTTTGGGAGAAGTGTAGGTAATATGGGAATTTTATCACGTGGAAATCTAGCACAGATGTTTGGTATTACTGTTTTTAAACATAGTGACCACACATTATTTACCCTAAGTACCATTAAGTATTTTTTTATTATTGCTATTAAAAACCTGCCTTAGGCAAAGTCCCCCTAAATCTCTAGTGAAGTCAAATGTTAAAATTCCAGCAAGCATTTTATTATATATACATGCACGTATATTACACATGCCCTCTCTATATAACATACAATTTCCCTAAAGCAGAATCTGAGATCATATAGGGTTTTATGTACACACTTTAACTCTTATTTTGCATGTATTAAAATACTGTTGTTGCACATAGTTTAAAGTTACAGCTTTTTTATATTTAGTAGAAAGAAGAACACAGCTTCTTTATTATAATTTAAAGTGTACTTTTAAACTTTCAAGGGTTTTTAAAACTTGCTCTATCTTTGAACTCAGCTTGGTGAAATAATGAAGGCTGCTGATAGAATTTGAACTGCCATCATGAATTAGTTATTACATGTTTTTAAAGTTATTAATGGAGCAAAGTTCTTTCTTCCACTGTGAATAGAACAGATGCCTTGCAGACTTTTGGTGTTTACTGTAAATGACTTACACTGGAGCCAGTAGTAATTTACTAAGGAAATGCTTTATTGACACCAAACATTTCTTCCCTGAAGTTAGTTGTACAGATTAACAACCATTCTAGACTAAACCTCTTTATTAGGTTCATTAGTGCCTGTTTCCTTTTATTTCTCTGGCTGAGCTCAAAATATTAATCTAATCAGCTGCTATAAAGACAATTGCTTTCTCTCAAAATTTCAATAATAATAATATGTGTTTTAAGGTGACTTCTTACGTATACTCTAGCATGAGAAGGACAAAACCCAATTATGCTCTAGAGAACACATTACTTCTAACATAGCCCATTCAGATTTTTTTATGCCCCGTGATAGTTTTGCCAGGGTCTCTGGTTGCAACACATTTTATAAGTCCATGTGGAGGATTAGAAAGCTTTGTTTGCTTAGGTATTAGTTTATTTTAAAGACAAGATTGCGCTCCATGACAATGTCCACTAGTTTGGAATCTAGTTTTGGAAACTGCCAATTTCAAACTGATGTGTCTGAGTAGCAAAAAAAATATTTTAGGGAGAAAGAAAAAACTAAGATTCATCATTAAGCTGGGTTTTCTGTATCTTTCAATACATGGAGATGGTAAGTGTTGATCCTGTCAGCATTCATTACCTTTAGGAGATAATCTGGGGACTACCTTGAATTGCTGTCCTCGGATGGGGAAATACTTTGCAGGGCTGTTTGCTCATGTTACACATTCACAACTTTCAGGCTGCATGTAAACATTTTTAGTACTAGTCAATAATGAAATGGAAAAAGGGTCACTTTGGGTTTCTATCGTAGGTTTGGTTTCCTTTCATCTTCTCCCTATTATGTTTTAAAGTCTGTTCTGTAAACATGTGGATATTCTTCTGTGCCATAGTAACTTCATTACCCCATAATGTAATTAATTTTCTCTAGCTTCATCTTGTCTTTGTCTTATGAATGGCAGTAGCTTGCATATGCGACTCACAGCTCTGGCATACTGATGTATTTTCACTGAAAAATCAGAGCTGAATTTGCAGGCAAGAGGGGAGCTGATTGCCTATATTTCCTTTCCTGATTTAGGCTCTTAAGTGCAAGATGTACACATAGAGTAGTTAAACTATGGAATAAATTGGCTGAAGTTGTTGAGGGACCTTATTGAGATGAGAAGATAAAAGATACAGATTGTAAATCCCCCAGAACTTATAGCAGTTTTTTATGTTTAGAAGTGCGTTTGAAAATAATTTACTTGTATTATGTGTTATCTTCAACGTTTATATTTATTTTCATGTAGCAATTCTGTTCCCATGAGATAATCAATGGTTAAGATTTTTCTTAAAGCAGTCATTAGAGAAAATAAAAATGTGTCAGAGAATGTGGAAATTTGCTGCTCCTACTGAAGTGGACCTATACTGTGAGTGACCATTCATCTCCTTAGTTGCTCTACACAATGTAACACCTAGACAGTGCTGTTTGATAGAATCCATGTTTTCTAATCACTTGATCCATTCCAGAAGAAATCCTGCAATCCCAAGTGCAAATACAGGGTGGGCGGAAAATGGATTGAGAGCAGCCCTGAGAGTGAGCGTGAGCGTGAGACGTGAGCGTGTTGGTGGACAAGCTCAACATACCCTGGCAATCTGTGCTTCCATTCCAGAAAGCTAACTCTGTCCTAGGCCACATCAAAAAAAGCGCGGCCAGCAGAGTGGAGATGATTCTATCCCTCTATTGTGCTGTCATGAGACTCCACCTGAAGTGCTGTGTCCAGCATTGAGGCCCCTAACATAAGAAGGACATGGCCCTGTTAGAGCAAGTTCAGAGAAGGGCCATGAACGTTATCAGATGGCTGGAGCATCTCTACAATGAGGACAGGCTGCGAGAGTTGGGCTTGTTCAGCTTAGAGAAGAGAAGGCTCTGGGGAGACCAGTATACTTGAAGAGGCCTACAAGAAGGCTGCAGAGGGACTATTTACAAGGGCATGGAGTGATAGGATAAGTAGTAATGCCTTTAAGCTGAAGGAAGGTAGATTTAGATTAGATATTAAGAAGAAATTCTTCCTTGTCAGGGTGATAAGGCCTTGGCACAGGCTGCCCAGAGAAGCTGTGAATGCCCCATCCCTGGAAGTGTTCCAGGCAGGGGCAGGGCTTTGGGCAGCCTAGTCTGAAGGAGAGGGTTTGTACCCCTGGCAGGGGGTTGGAACTAGATGGGCTTTGAGGTCCCTTCCAGCCCAAACCATTCTATGATTCTAAATAATTTCTACCTTGTTAGAGCCCCTAAAAAACCCAAGTTTAATGAGTGATGCTGTGTTGTTTGTATATAATGAAAACAAATAAGGGGGGGAGTGGGAAAGAAACTGAAGATTGAAAAACAAATACAGGAACCTAAACAGAACACCAAATTATTTAAGATGTAGTTTTATTGCATATGTATAGCTAATGTTTACCCCTTGTATCTCACTAGGATCAGTCAACTCAAAATTAAGGAAATACTGTACATGAGTATGAATCTGTCTTCCAGAATTTTGGCACTCTAACAAAAATATTGATCTGTCCCCTGGACCATGTTGCTGATGGTGTTTACACACCTCAGTGTAACAAATAATCTCTCAGTATCTTTTTTAATGTAATACTCATAAGGAGGAAAATGAAGCAAAATATAAGTCAGCAAACTGCCCAAGTCTTCTTAGAAAATCAGTAATTAACCAGGAGGAAGGATCTGCTGGAGTTCCATGTTTATTCCCTGACCACTGTTAGTCATTTTAGTCCACAATGCAAATGAAACTGCAGTAGCTGAAAAATGTGTGTCTTTATTCAAAGATTTGTGTTTAAAATAGAAGGATGTATTTTAACATTCTAAAGTGTAAAAGATTTGTTTAAAATGCAAGCTGCTAGGAACTGCTGTAAGCAGCTATGGTCAAATCACCTTAAGGAGACAGATGGAAATGAATTGACTTAGCAAAGGGGTAATGCTGATGGCTGTGTGAAGAGTAGGCGCTGGGTAAGAAAGAAGGTTTTTCAGTCAAGTGCTTGAGGTGGCAGAGTTGCCCTTAGATGTGAGATTTTTAGTGCAAGTGCTGCTCTTTGCAAGCACCATGTTTCAAGTCAGCCATACCTGTAGAGTTATCAGATTATCAGTTCTGCCTCTGTGTATTTTGAAAATTCAGGGAATCAGTTAAGTTCCAGGAGTAGGAACGGGTGTACATCCTTACCATTTGATAACTTTCTGTTGCATCACAAGCTGTCTCTTGACAGGAGAACCCAGTATTTTGAAATGCCATTGTGTTCTATTTTCCTTCTATTATTTACTGTCTTTCATAGTCTTGAAAGATCATATTGGCCTAATTTCTAGTAAAAGGAATGTAGTCCTGATTACATAGCATTAATGCATGTTCTAGGGGTTTTTGGATATATTCATAATATATACTTAATAATATGCATATAATATATAAAAAAAGTTTTACAGGATGAGGTCAAAGAAATAAGGCTTCAGACAAGTGGGTTCTTATACATGGGCTGAATTATTGCTCATACTTAAACCAAGAAGCTTAATTAAACCATATCTCTCTAATGTTCCGCTTGCACTGGACATGTGCACATAATGTCCCCCACCTTTGCCGAGTCCTACCTCCACTTCATATTGAGGTACAACTGACTGAATCTGCTGGGGTTTTTTAGCTTCCTTTGGGACAAGATCTGTTGGACAATGATGAAGTCAGAATATTAAGATATCATTATTTATGCTGCCTTGGTACTCGAAAACATGGTGAAGAAATTCAGGCCACAGTGCTAAGCAAGTGTTAGAGAAAGAGTCACTGCAATTTAAAATGACTGATCTTCAGCCAGTGGGTACAAAGAATTGGAAACGTGCTCCACCATGAGGTGGATCTCAAACGTGAGCCAACATTTAAATTGAAAGATACTGTCTTGAAACACCCCAGAAGGAAAATTGTAAGTTCTGTTTAGCAACATGAGTTTGGCCTTTGTAAATGCACAGGCTATTTCAGTAATAAAAGTGGAAATGTATTATGTGCCGCAGAATATGACTAACAATATAAACTGTTTTCCTGAATTTTCATCTGAAACTCAGCTTGATGAAGGAAAAGTGTAACCATTTAGGTGAAACCATTTAACAAACAAGACTTCTTAGAGAACAGATATCAATTTCTTGTTGAAACAGTTTGATCCTTTTTTCAGAAAGAACACACAGCCTTTGATCTAGTGGAACTGTAATTTAGCTAGTCACTAATTAGCTGATAATATCCTAATATTATAGATATGTTCATTGACTTTTCTGATAACCTTGATTATAGTAAATTTTTTTCATGTTGACAGCTTGAGCCTGATAGTCCAAAGTGATTATGGACTTCTCAACATATTTATTTGCAAATACAAAAATTATAAAGTTGTCCTTCCTAACTATAAAGAATTCAGGTAAAATATCGATGAATACTCACAATGTGCTCTGAAAGACATACCCTCCAAAATTATGGGTATGGTTGGATGTACTGAGGACTAAGTCCTGTTTATGTTTTTTCGTGAGTCAAATGAGGTCAGTGGGATTGAGTGATTTAAGGCGAATAGGATTGGATTTGAAAGAATAAATGAATCCAGACTTGGTTACTGCTTAGTAACTGCTTGGTTACACTGGCTTGAAGGAATTAGTTCACTGTAGCTTTTCTGTAGATGGAGCTGACTTCTTCACCTGATTAGCTTGCATCCAGTTAGGAACACGTAGGTCATCACACTCATATAAAAATGTTTTCAGTGTTCTTCAGATGATTTTCTTCTCCTTGAAACATAAAGCTTTAAAAAACATGAGACAAACCCACTCAGATTTATTATTTTTAGAGGCATTTATGCATAATTAATATATTTGGGATAGTTATTGGTTCTGTATGTTCCTGTGACTTCTGCTTCCAAGGTTAAGGACACAATAACATAGGTGGTTATATGAACTCAGGAAACTACTCACTGGGTTTGGGCCAGTGCCTGTTCCTTCTGCCATCATACAAAAGAGTTGACCTATATTCCTTCTGGTCTTGTAATATCACTTTAGGCCTTGTGGAAGGAAACAACGTGATTAAATACAAATGGGATCTAGGGAAGTGTGAATAATTTTCCCTAATTACTGAAAGAGGTGTGTATATGCAACATCCTACTATTAAGTGTAATGAATTACTGAATTTTTTGGGGTGCAGAAAGACAAAACTGCAGTGTTTCCTACCTTGTAGACTCAAGAGATATAAAGGATTGTGGTGTTTATTCCTCTGCTTTTTACAAATTAAATTTATTATCCACTCCCCACACTTGGAGATCTGTAATGAGCAATGAGAAAAGCTAACAGTGTACTTTATCATTAATGCTTCATATTTCCTGCATAGCCAGCATCATTCCCAAACACTGCTTCTTCATTTAAATACACCTTGCTTTGTTTCCTCTGGAACAGACTTCTGCAAATGGGTGTCTTCATGGATATGCATGGTGAGGTTTATGAAGATACAGGCTTCCAGGTATATAAGATTTATTCAGCATTGGAGGTCACAGACTTTCTTACATGACAAGCGTAATTTTAATGTCCTATGAGTTGCCGTGGCCTTCAAGTGAGATACTATTATCTATTCATAAAAATGAGCTGGTGGATCGGTTCACATCCTTCATGTAAAGGCGGTAGGGTTCCTTTGTCACTAGATGGCGCTCTTGAATGAGGATTGGTTTTCATTGTGGTTTTTCACAGATGATCACACCCTGTTTTGCTATTTTTCATTGTTCATTTCACAATGATAGAATTAAATGAAAGGCTACATTTGAAGTCGATGGAAGGACAATTTCACATAATTTTTATGGTACTCTGTAAACTTAATGCAGTTTAGTATAGCTACATCTAAGAATCAAAGCAATGACACTAAAAAGTATAGTGCAGCTCTTTACAGAGAAGTTGAAACTGGGCATTCAGTCTGAAGGTATTAGCGGAATTCGCTCCCAATATTTAGACAACGTTTATAGTTTAATTTAGAAGAGTAAAAGAGCAAACTAAGATGTTACCTTCCTCTTTTGAATGGTTTGGAGTTGCTCCATGATATGCCCTCTCACACCCTTACTGCTTAAATACACCTCTAGGCTGCTACTATGTGTTTGGGACCTGGAAGGTGGATGGTAGGAGAATCTCTCAAGTCATGCTGATGTGCCCTGCTGCATTTCAAGATAGGCTGGTAATACTTTGCTTACTCAGAAGGTTTTCTTGCCTTTGTAATGTCATTGTAATGTATAATCACACTGAAGAAGCAAAAGGTGGAACATATACAGCTGCCTTCAGATCACATAGTTTGTGATGCGTTTTAGCTCCTCTGACATGAAAGCCCAAATATAGATACAGCCATATGAACATAGGAAATATTTCCTATAATTATTTCATTAAAATAAAAAGTACCTGCCATTAGATGAGAAGGCTAGATAAATATAATAAAATTTAACAAGGGTACAGCAAGATGATGAAAAATATTTTTAACTAACTCTGGAAGCTGAAACCAGTATTTTTAAATCTCTCATCTGCCTGAGATACTCCTTTTTTGTTCTTGTAGTAGATAATATTTAAATTATTATGTTTTGTGAGGAAAAAAAGACTGGGACTTGTACAAAACAGCAAAAAAGATGCATTGTTTCTACTAAAACCATAAAAGTTCAAATGAAAGCTCTTGGGTCACACAGCAGGCCTTCATAATTTTGTTTCATTTTAAGGTTATAATCTAGTCAAAATACATCAGACTTTTACATAAGAGGAAACCAATGACAGAATATTTTCAAGGCACTAACATAACTACAGAACCAGATCATGTAACAAGAGAGGCAGAACATGTTGAGCAATTAGTGACCATTTCTGGGGGAGGAAAAAACAGTGGAGAGAGATCAGAACTATTTTTTTGTATCCTTGCACCAAGATTTTATTGGCTGAACTGCTGCACACTGAGAGGACTTCTAGTATTTCTAAATGCATACAATTATTCTTTAACATTTTCAATGCTTTTTACTTTGTGTTTGGTACAGGCAGCCTGTATTCTCTAGTAAGTTTAATAGTGGGCTTCATCTGAAACAAAGAAAAGTAATATAGGAAACGCACAAACTATTTTCAAATTCTGTGGCAAAATTTTGGTGTGCATATGCAGCCTCATTTCTTATGTCAGTATACAGAAAACTGGAGCAGTAAGAGTAGGGATTACTGTAGACTTTGTTTTTTCTTTTAAAACTGAGGTTAGAAAGGTAATAAAGCAGGAGTTCACAGTGCTATTGAAAAGATGACTGAGGGGTGAACTGCATCCTTTTCTTTCAAAAGATTATGATTAAATACCTGACAAGTATAATTTAATCTTTTATAGTAAAATACAATTTATTATGGACTGGTTAAGTATATTGTTAATGTATGATACCACGTTAGGGAACTACTTATGGTTATTCTGAATGTTGGCAAGTTTTTAGCAAGATTTAGAGTTCAAGAGGTGTGAATCTCACTGCATCTCACAGCTTAAGGTACCTAGTGAGACACAGGGCACGCTCATGGTTCCAGCATCCCTCCTTTCAAAATTGTGCTGAAGAAGCTACTGTCCAAAAGGTTTTCAGTGAGAAAGTATATTATTCTTCCACATCTTAAGACACATAGGGTACATAATTCCCAATGAATTAATCTGTCCTAAATATGACTTAATTTAACATTTTACTATTTACATTCTTACAAATGATTGTGGATGTGTCAGATGACAACACCCAGTATACTGCCTGCTCAGTCGCTGCCTTTGCTGCCATCTATTAAACTTCTGTTTTGATGAGGAATGAAAGAATCCTAGAGAATTGATATACTGATAATTCCCCAAGCTGTAGCTTTCATTCTTTGGTGGGGCTTTTGTTTTTGGTCTCACATAGAAGATGCCTGTGGAAGTTTTTGTAGCTTGAACAATAACATAAGAGTGAGCACACTTGTGTTGGAGAATTTTTTCTGATTTTGTCACAGTTACACATACGCGCCACAAAAACCTTCTATAGTGCTCACTTAAGGGAGCTTCCTCACAAAGGAAGTAGAATGTATATTCTGTTTAGAAGTGTGCCATCATAGCACAGGAGGAAGGATTTTTATTGCAGATGCATTGTTATCCCCAACAAAAACTCAATCTGTTTCAGAGCATTGATGGACTGAACACCTGCACGTTTCAGAGTCTGAACAATCACTTTGTTCTCAATTATTCCTGACTCTCTTGGAGAGAGTCATTTTCAGCTCTCAACTTGAAAAAGGCATATTTTCACATAGAAGTACATCTGGCAGACAAAAGATTTTCTGCTGATAACAAATCTTAGAAACCATTATCAGTATAATGTTACCCTTCAGCCTCTCAATGGTATCGTGAGTGTTTACAGAGGTCTTGGCAGTGCTTACATCCCATCTGCATCATTAAGGCATAGCATGATTGGCCAGAAAACGAAGTCTTACCCAGAGATTGGGAACAGATAAATGTAGTCCCTCTTAAGCTTTTTTCTGACCTCAAAAAACTAAAAGGTTATTTTAACATCAACTCAGGTAATAGAATTTATCAAAGGAATACTGGACTTCAGGGTGGTAGGATAGATCTTCTGTGAGGATTCAGAGTTTTGATAGTTTGTTTCCACTGAGCCTCTCAGCAGGAGGGCTTCCTTGTCTTTGTCCCATGTAGTTGGAACCTGGCACATACAAACGTATTCAATTTATTAGCCATTTTTTTCAGAATGGTTTGTGTTCCAGCAAAGTCTAAAAATGCTGGTTACAACTTCCAGAAAGCCTGGGTGGTTTTTGTCTGATAGAAAAAATACAGAGCTTAGAAAGCTGTATGAAAACTTCCTCTCCTTTTATTCTTTAGTAAATAAATTATGCATGTATTATTAGTAATTATGAGTATTGCTGAGGTATAAACTTCTGGTGCTTGAGCTTCACAGGAGTCTTTGATTCAATTTAACATTGTGCAGCATTAACTATTACAAAATGTTTTTGAGTATTTCCTACAATCTCTTCCTGCTAGAATCATCATATGACAGTCATAAATTCCATAAATAAGGGGAAGCATAGGCTGTGTAACTACAAATGATAGTAAGTAGAATTTGGAACTGGTATGTACATCATCATGTTGTGCTATTTGTGAAATGTTTACCAGTTATTTAAAACATGCTAACAGCCTTAGCAGAAACCATCCAGGGAAGAGAAGCAAAAGAATTACCTCAAGGTATTTAATTTGCCAGTTGTAAGGGTTATCTGTCTGTGGATTCACTGTAAACAAGGATACCTAAGAGTTCTTTGGTCTGTGGCTGGTCAGAATTCTCAAGGAGTGTTCTTGAGTCAGCGTTAAGGTTAACAAATACCTGTGTTTCTATGATGGCAACTATTGTGCCTAAAGTAGCACTTGAGCTAGTGTCTCACACATTGATATGTCTGTTGGATTTCCACAACTTTTGCAGCAGGCTATAGAGACCATCTTCATTAATCCCTTTAATCAGATTTCTTGAATCAGTAGGACAGATCTTTTTGGCACCTGTCTTCTCTCCTTTTGTTTAGTAGTATGCTTTTTGGATTGGTAGTTACTGTATAAAAGTCAACTTTAGACAATTGTAAGGTCATGAAGGAATGTACAAACAAAGCTGTTAGATTTGAAAAGGTTTTGAACATGATTTTAAATAATTAATATTGTATTTCATTATGAGGGAATCTTACTAAAGCTATATTTAAATGTTGCCCATGATAGTTTCAGAATCCCCCACTCAATCAGGTAATATGCTAGCCTGTACACTTTCTGAGGCACTTTCAAATAATGAAGATACTGTACATAGCTGCTTAGATATTGGAAGAGCTTTGTTGTTTGAAGATTTTCCTGCTTCCTGAAATGGTTAGTCCTGTTGAGAACGCAAAACATGTGACTATCTCTCTGAATAAGGTTTTGCTATGAATTATCTGGCTCTGAACACATTCAGAACTTTTGTTTCCAAGTGTTGCATGCTGCTTGGGGATTCACTTACAGGGCAATGTGGGGTCAAGCAACTGAGAAAAGGCAAGTTTACCAGCTTGTCTGTCCTCTGGACTTACTTTGAGATGCTTTGAACCTTTATGTTTTCTTCTTCCTGCACTCCCCCCTTGCTCCCAGCAGTATTAAATCTGCAGTGTTAAAAGAATGGCTTTATGCACGCCAATGCTTGAACAAAGAAATCTGTGACGGGATTGTGTCACTGTGCTGACAGAACTGCAAATTACTATTAACCTGGTAAATTATTAAGTATAAGATATTTTGTGTTTCTCTTTGCTAGCAAGTTCCTAAAGGATATAAGAGTTCAGATGCTGTGGCTCTCAAGGCAGTCTCACTTAATGTCGAAACCAGCAGATAAAAAAGTAGGGAATAAACAGATAGAGGACAAAACCCTTTTGGATTTTCAGGCACAGGTTTGGAATCTCTTGGGGAAAAAAACCCCCTAAGTTAATGACTGACCTTGGGAGAAGGAATGAAAATAATGAGGTGTCATTTCTTTGTCATAATTGTCAGTACTACAGGTGATAACTGGAAGCAATATACTGTTTTGCCTTGAAAACTCCCTTCAAAGCTGTTTTAGGCAAGCAAAAGATTAGTGTGCTTATATAAGAATCTATTAATCTCAAACACAGTGCAAAATCAAGACTAGCTGTTGTGGGGTTTATTTTGTGGTTTGGGGGGTTTAATTTTTTTTTTTTAAATGAGCAAGTAACTCTGTGACTTGCTAATGGAAGAAACTGTTAAGTTTATGGTAAAATAACACTGAAGTAAAGGATAGCTTTTAACTTGTATTCTTGTAACACATGGGCTTTATCAGTGCAGGCTATGATTATTATTTTTAATTTTAGTGGACCATCTGTTCATGTACTATTACTTAAGAATGAGAAAAAGGATAGACTTTTCAAGTCCAACTTGGGGGTTGGCCTCAATCTCTCGAGGTCCCTTCCAACCCCGAGAAGTCTGTGGAAAAAAAAAAATCAGAGTAAAGGCAAAAATATCTGAAGATATTTGAGAAAAGTCTGGTACTGCAGCTTGGAGGGTGGCATGTGAAAAATACAAGCTCTTCACTGACTCTTAGTCTATGTTGACATTAGCTATGGGAAGCGTAAATAGTTGGCACTGAGGATATTTTGGGGAATTGATGCTTGACTGTTTAAATATATAATTTTTTTTTTCCCTGTCTCTTTTCTTTCAAGAGGAAGAAAGGTTGCTTTAATGTTTTTGCTCAAACACTTATAGTGTGCTGGATGTTGAAGTAAAATAGAATTTGACAGGAACTTGGAATTTAAGTACTCACTATATGTGAAACTTGTGCTAAAAGAATTTTTAGTGATGTTTGTAACCTAATCGGAGAAATTTTAAGAGAATTCTGGAATATCTTAAGGTGGATGGGATCCACGATGATCATCAAGTCTACCTTCCCTGCTCCTCACAGGACAACTTGTATACTAAACAATGTTACTAAAAGTGTTGTCAGAAATCAAGGAAGATCTGGACATACTGGGTGCTGTAGCCAGATCCTCGGGGACTCTGTTCCAGTGACCAGCCACCCTCTCAGTGAAGAGCCTTTCACTGAAGTCCACTCTGAGCTTTCTCTGATGCAGCTTCATGCCATTTAATGAATGTTCAGTTAGGTTCTTAAATCTTCTGTTTCATTCCAGAATACTCTTTGACAGCAGAATTTTCTCTCTTCTTGTTTTTCCTCCTCTCTTCTTTTTTGTTTAATTTCTTTCCCCTTTATTGTTAAATGCTTTTTACTCTTTTTAATCTCTTTACTCTCCAATCAAAGCAGGCAGATTTTAAAGTGCTTCAATGATTCCCCCATGTTACTAAAGTAATACTAGAAGAGCACAGTGATGTACTTGAAAATTATGAAGCTTTTATGCTGATTTTTTGATTTTTTTGTAGAACTTTTAATGTCTTTGTCTTTACAGAGTATATGCTGTGTTTCCATAAGACAAAACGTAATGTAAAAAAAAATAGTGCTGGGTTGTTCCATGCTGGGGCAAGGCAGTCAGGGCTTTTTTTTTTTACTGGCAGAAATTCTGTGTCACTTGCTGTAGCTACTGGAAGAATGCGTATGGAATGAAGCTGGATAAGAAAAGACATATTTGTATTATAGATGAAAGGGGTTGTATGTGACTTCAGGTATTATGTTTCTTCCTGGCTCTGCCACTGTATCTGTATTGCTGGCCCAAATGTTTCAGGCAGAGCCTTTGCAAATATCTGCTCATTTCTTCCCCCTCTGATTTCTCGGTTATCATCCTTTTTATGCTAAGAATTCTGTAAATGCTATATGTTTAGAATTGCAGATCAAGTCATTGGAAGTCACAGATAATCTGTTAGGAAGAACAAGTTGTCATCCAGTGACTGAGGCATCTCAAACTTTGTATGGTGTGAATAGTTTGTAAATGAGAGTGCTGTTAAATCAGATCTGTGAAATCAAAACATTCCTAGGAATCTGTGAGGGGTATTTTTTTTCTTGAAAAAACCTCAAAAATAGAAGAGAATAAATATGAATAGTAGAGAATATATAACTCTTCAGAATGTAACAATAAAATTTAACAACTTAAATTTTTATTAAATTACCCATGTAAAGCTTTTAAGAATCTGTTCATTATCATCACAGAATCTTAGGGGTTGGAAGGGACCTCAAGAGATCGAGTCCAACCCTCCTGCCAAAGCAGGCTCCCTACCTCATATTACATAGATAGGTGTCCAGGCGAGACTTGAATATCTCCAGAGAAGGAGACTCCACCACCTCCCTGGGCAGCCTATTCCACTGCTCCGTCACCCTCACTGGGAAAAAGTTCTTCCGCATGTTGGTGCAGAACTTCCTGTGCTCCAGCTTACAGCCATTGCCCCTAGTCCTGTCCCCACTGACCACTGAAAAGGGGCTGGCCAATTCCCCCTGCAACGCATGTCTAAGATATTTATAAACACTAATTAGGTCCCCCCCTAAGTCTTCTTTTCTCCAGGCTGAACAGACCCAGTTCTCTCAGCCTTTCCTCATAGGGGAGATGTTCCAGACCCCTAATCAACTTTGTCGCCCTTCTCTGGACTCTCGCCAGAAGGTCCCGGTCTTTTTTTATACCAGGGAGCCCAGAACTGGACACAGTATTCCAGGTGGGGCCTGACCAATGCAGAGTAGAGGGGGAGGATCACTTCCTTCGACCTGCTGGACACACTCCTCCTGATGCATCCCAGGATCCCATTGGCTCTCTTGGCCACCAGGGCACACTGCTGGCTCATAGGAGTGGTTTTAAATTTGGTTTTCGGAGAGAAATGCAGAGATCAGAACTACAAAAGTTGTGGACTTTATCTTTGACACACATTGTGCTGCAGAAAATGTGATGGTTTTACAGAACTGTTTCTGTAGTCCATTAGGTTGTAGTATTGCTCTTTCATAATTTCTATTACTATAATGATTGTTTAGTTCCTGCAAACCATGTTTAGTCAATAAACAAACATCCAGAGCATGTGGAAAGTTCATTTTCCAGAGGTTTTGGAAAAATCTAATTAGATGAGATAATGTAGTGTTACGGTAATGCAAAAGTTAAAATACATTCACTTGTAATCTGAGCACTACTTAGACTGCTTTCTGTTAAATGTTTTCTGTTGGAAATGACTTGCATTAAAAATGCAGCAGTGCTTTCTGATGAAGGAACCCCCTTTGTATGATGCTGTTCTTACAATTTTAGGTAAAGTCTTGAAAAGAAATTAATTTCATAACTCAGAATGCTCAAGACTCCTTGTTTTCATGTGATATTACCATTGCAGTGGTTGGAGAAGTAGAGGAGATGCAATTGTTCCAGATTTTGTTTGGTGCCTTTGAATAGTCTCTGCTGGTATTTCATGACATTTGGAATTTAATAAGATATGATCTTAATTTCTTCAGGTTTGATCTTGTAGGAAACTGTAAAATTAGAGAAGCTAATTAATAAAAAATAAAGACAGCACAAGATGTGTTCAGAGTCTGAACCTTTGTAGCCCACTCAGCTTTATGTATATTATCACCACCTACAACTACCTCAAAGGAGGTTGTAGAGGTGGGCGATGGTCTCTTCAACCAAGTGACAGGAGATAGGACAAGGGGAAATGGCCTCAAGCTGAGCCAGGGCATGTTCAGGTTAGATGTTAGGGAAAATATTTTTTGTGACAGAGTTGTCAGGGCCTGGAAGAGGCTGCCTAGGGAGGGGGTTGAGTCACTGACCCTGGATGTATTTAAAAAAAGGGTAGATCAGGCACTTACAGATATGGTTTAGCATAGCACAGGAATGGTTGGACTTGATGATCTTAAAGGTCTTTTCCAACCTTGTGATTCTGTGATTTATGTGAAAGTACAGTGTTTTTGCTTAGATAAAGTGCAAATCTACCATCTGCAAAAGCAGGAGGCAGTGTTCTTTGTCATAGCTCATCATACCACTAGACTATTCCTCAAAGCTCTACTAAAATGATACATGCAACATAACTCAGGATTTTCCAGAATTACTGGAGTGAAAACTTACTTTCTGCAGCTTAGGGGAAGTTCTGCATTTATGGGAATGGCATATTGCCAGGAGGAATATTTAAATGTTGGATCAGGAATAAGCTAACAGAATCTATTTGTGTCTGCTGACGTTTTCCTAGTATAATAGATTAGGTCCCCAAGAAAATCAGTGGTATTTATGTAGGAAGGCAGTCTTTTAAATGTTTAAAGTTGGAAGTGACTGCCCTTTATCCAATCCTGAGTCATTGCCCACTTTGTTACTTTAATGACCCTCTGGATGACAGGTACATGCAAGCTTCCAAAAAGTGGCTACCATTTTCATTTTCTACTAAAATACAGAAGTGGGTTACTGGAAGTGGTGATGATGATGATGTATTAAACAGCCATGAAACAAGGGTTGAAATTGAGTCACCTCGCTAGCTGTAGAGACTTGTACATCTTCTGTGTACTCCAGTGAATCTGGAATGCTTTCTGCTCAAGGAAGAATCAGTCTTTCAGGAGAAGAGGTGCAATATGCTATACATCATTTTAGGGTGCTTTCAGAAGGGAAATGCTATTTTTCAGTCTTAATGAAAGTAATCTTTTTAGTTGCTCAAGAATGGAAGGAGAGGGCAGAAAGTGCGCTGAACATTAAACCGAGTTCCAAGAGGAAGAATAGGAACATTCTGTAGTTCAGATAGATCTTAATTTTGAATAAGACTGTGTCTTGGTGCTGACAGTATTAGAGGCTCTTCTGAGCACACAGAAAGGAAAGAATAGACAGTACCTTCCACTATTGCAAGAAAGACTTAATGTAAATGTTTTGATTTAAAGTACTTATGTTTACGAATTATAACTAAACATCAGGAAGTTTTTTAATTTATAAATATCCCACCTTTCAGTCATGAGAATTTTCAGATAATTTTTGTTCAGATATAAATTTCCCTGATTCTGAAGGCTCACAGGACTGAATAGTAAGAGAAACCAGTGAGGTTATTTGTATATGCTGTGTTATCTGAAAATAGTTTTCCCACTCTTTCAATTTATTGCTACTGCATGAGAGCCGTTCTTACTCTGTTTAGTCTTTATACCGGGGCAGCATCTCTTCTCACTCAAGCTAGAAAGTTCTGATGTAGTTTCACCATGATCCACATTTAATGACCTTAAAATCTAATATTAGAAGTAAGTACAGAGCCTGCTTTTTCTTTAGCTAGAATTTGTAGATAAAGTAAACTTTACAATTTAGATGGGTGAAGGTAAACAATGACTAACAACAAAACATGGATATAAACATCTACATTTAGATGTTGGTAATAGAGCATAACCATGCTGATGCTTAAATTGTGCCTAGAACACTTTGTATGCAACTATTGGAACCATATTTAACTAAGTATCCGGAAAACTTACGTCAAGAGTAAGGCTAGAGTATTGAGTAATTTAAGGTAAAAATCATCTAGATGAATTGTAAGTTGTGTTTTTCTATTTTTAAAAGCTTTTAAACCCTCAAATTCAGAGGCAATGCATAAGTAAAACCCCAGTGTGTTAAATCTTTAATTCTAACTTCAAAAGCATTGTTTGTAACTCTTTATTCACAATAAACTAATTATTAACTATCATATAAGCTATAGTAAGAAAGAATTTCCAAGATCTGATTTTGAAAGTTATTCTGTTGTAAGAACTTCTGTATCATTAATATTGCTTAAAAAATAGCAGATAAAGATACTGAGATTCAGGAATGGTTCCTATAGATACAACCACAGGTTGAGGGAAATTTTGACTCGTGTTCAGTTCTGTTTTCTTAGCAAAAAATTCTCATTAACTTGATCATTGCTCGTTTTGTGAACCATTCATTGATTAATTAAAGAGAACCCCATAAATTGGTACTTACTCTGTATATAGGGATTTTTCTGAATGCACACATCTGCAGATGGGGACAACATCAGGTTGTAGCAGAAGAACTAAAGGTGGGCCTTCAGGGTGGTCCACTTCTTCCTCTGAACACAGGGTACTGGTCATG
The DNA here is from genome assembly GCA_022605575.1 of Laterallus jamaicensis coturniculus. Taxonomy (NCBI): domain Eukaryota; kingdom Metazoa; phylum Chordata; class Aves; order Gruiformes; family Rallidae; genus Laterallus; species Laterallus jamaicensis. The sequence goes on from JAKCOX010000011.1 coordinate 11,852,006, forward strand.
CCTGCACCACAGAAGTCCTACAAGCCTTTCTGTGGTAAGTTTGCTACAGTGAATTAATTATTTGTCAGTTACACTCATTTATGTTTGTGATCACAGAACTAATAATTTGTGCATGTATCTTGGAATATTCTTTTGCAAAATTTTCCAGTTAAGTTTACTTTATCATTATATTTCAATTTCTTTGTTTATCTTTTATTTTAAGGGGTTGGATAATGGCATGAGCTACAGATCGATTTAGGGTTCTCTTCCTTTTCTTGTCTTGCAGATACTTATCTTCTGGTAGGAAATGCATTGCATCAGAGAGAAGGGTCAGAGAAAGAAATCGATGATCCTGCCTCGAAAGACTAAATTGAGGCAGGTAATGATGTAGTTCCTTGGTTCACAATTCTTCCTATTTTATGAGAACTGTATATCAACCATGTCTTAGAATGCTGTATGATACGCATTAATAAAGCAAAATTCAGAATCATAATCCTTTTATTCAATTGTTTAAAAAAAATAAAATTAAAGCACCATTGTTCCATTCTTTCTCTTAGATCACCCTGTGATGACATCATCCAGTGTACCTCCATTTTCCTCCTAGAAAATGTGGACGATGTGAGGATCAGAAGCTGCATGTGAAAAAACAAATTATGTTGCACTCATTTTTCTTTAGAAATATTTCTTCATGTTGTAAACTGTTACAAAGAAAATGCTATAATTCAAAATTGCAATAAGATGAAGAGCTGACAATAAAAGTATATAAAACATAGTTATTTTAAAGTATGTTTTTATTACAAATGCAAAGAAACTTCGGTGTTAAGCTTTTTGTAAAGTGATACATGACCAAAACTGTGCTGTGGAGGCATGGTATGGAGTGCTTGAACAACGAAAGATAACAGTGCACATACGCAATCTAACTTACAAAGATGTTTTATTGTTGGTATGCTTGCTACTAAATGAAAACATTATATCTGTTACCTTTTTATTGCCTCTTGAGTATTGTGCAGCTGATGTAAGATACCTTATTGTGTATTTTTCCATTCTGTTACACTTAACAGATTTGTGTGTGATTTCATCTGCAACAACTTTGCTGCAGAGTGATGTCATTGATTAGAATTACACTTGACTTGCACTGATGTAAATAAGGGAAGAGTCAAACTCTTGGTTCAGAGACACCTACAGTCTTCTAAATAATGGCCCGCAGCAATATTCAAATAGCAAATGAATAATGTACGTGAAGGGAGCTTTCAGCATGCTGAGATACTGACTATGGACCTGTTACTGAAGAGGTTTCTGTTAGGTAGGAGTTCATGCCAAGAATTTTTGACATTTGTGGTATAAGTCCATCAATTGACAGGATATGTGAATAAGTGATTTTGGAAATGCAGGTTATGTGGTAAGACCAAGGGGCCTAGAAAATCTGCTAGACTCTACTGAGAGAGTCCATTGAGAGCTGTAAATAACTAGATAGTATTTAACTGAGAAGGAATGGAGTAAGTAAACTATGAAATAAATTGTTTCTGTAATATGTCAACGGAGTTATGTAGTTGGCATGTTTCCACCAGGTAAGCTTTTATACTGTCTAGGTTTCAGTTCTTACTCAACACAGTTTCTTTCCTCTTTGTACAGTTAGTGTGCATCCTATAGCTTTTACCACTTAAACTAGTTATAACTCTGTTTTGAATTACCTTATGCCAAAATGTCTTTATGTACAAGCTTTGTTGTCTGATGTCAGCAGAGCTTGACTAGTACTTGTTAAGAGTCTACTGCTATGTTTAAATTAAGGAATATCTATCAATTCATAGACTAGGTAAATTGTTAGGGTTTTTTTTGTCATTTATTGACAGCATTGTACATTCTGTGTTCACTGAGGGCTTCTAAACATACAGTAAGTAGCTAATTAAAGATATGGAAGATAAATGAAGGGCAGTTGTACATAGACTGAAGATTTGGGATGTTCAGTCAGTAGCATGCATTTAAACACCAGTGACAGAAATGTAAGTTTTGGGCTTTCTATTGATTTATAGAAGGCCTAGTCCAAATACCCCACAGGGATGTTTGGGAAGGTATAGAAAGTAAACTGTTATGTTTGAAGGGATTGATAGGGCTGACCTTGTCTAAGCCTATAAACCTTAAGTAAGAGATGAAATATATGTGAAATGCAACATCTCAGGCAGTATTAAGGATAATTTTAAGAAATGAACCTGAGACAACTGACTTAATCAGGTTGCTGTGTTTCCTCTGTAGTGTGAAGGTAGCATGATCGTGAGTGTGAGCTAGGGAATCCCTGATGAGAAGATCTGATGGATTGAAGGATGGATAAAGCATAAATATATTCAAGCAAGGATTGATACCCTGTTGCAACCTCAGAGTGTAGAAACTTTCTGTTAACAACACAATCAATGAGTTAGTCACTGTTTATGTTCTAAAAATTTGGCTTAAGACTAAATGAGGAAATTATTTCATATGCTAAAATAGTCATCTACATAGTGGAGACTTGGCAACAAGTAATCTGAAGCAAATGTTGAGTGACATTTTATTCCATCTGTGTTGTAGTTTTCACTTGTTTAACATATTTTGCTCAGACATTTAAAGAACTTTACAAATACATTATTATATCAGAGATATATATTTGTAAAGTAATTTATAAATAAAAGGCAGAAAAGGTGGTTCTATTTTGTCATCATACATATTATAGTCTTTGTGCTGACACACAAAGGTTTGCTCTGTTTTCTAGTTTTGTTGTAGAATCTTAGAATAATTAATTTGGTATGTGCTTATCCACAGTTTTTAATGTTAATTTTTTCAACATACATGCATATACTTAGAGATCAGGAATGTTACAGGTTTGCTTTTCTTCTTAAGGCAAGGAATTCTCAACAACAGACTGTTTTCCAAAGAAAATTGCTCTTTTAAAGTTAAGCTATGAATGCAAATCTCCATAACAACGTTGTAAATTATTTTGCCTCAAATTCACTTGTCAAACTGAAGATAGTTTCATAGTTGTATAAAAATAGTCTTTGTCATGTAGTTAGAATGTAAAAATAAGATGAACAATTTTACTGGCCATTTTGCTTATGGTATTGTGTATCCTTTCTCATTTACATTGTAGGTGTTTTATATGCTTGGCTCATTTGTGTGGGGTAGACAGGCAAATTTTAGCTGGTGGTTGTGCTACATAGCATATGGTTAGTTTAAGGCAAATGTCTTGAAGAAAATGAGATAGCTTTAACCATCATTCTTTTAATATGTTGAGGATTCTGTTTCTATTCTAAAAATCTCTGTTCACTACTAAGATAACCAGCATCATGGGAATTATTAGCACAAGTCATTTCACTAGTTCAGTCAAAATGGCATAAAAATAATTGCTCCTTTTCAGAAATATTTTTGTAAGTAATGAGTTAGAATAGTTCATCCAACTTGTATAAGTAAATACCTTGAATCAGCTATCATGTAAAGGTATATGTTGCTATTAATACCATGACTCTGTAACTAAGTTAGATTTGATGTTGACCACTAATCCTAAAATGACTTGCTTTCTCCAGAATGACTCAGTTTTGTGATAAGGGAATCCTTAATCAGGCATTTAAGGCATCCTTTTCATGTCATAGAGACCTTTAGAGGAGGTTCCTGCTGCTTGCTAGCCATAGGTGAGAGCAAGAATGGAACAAAATAGATGCTGCCAAGTGATTAGTGTGGCACAGTTTAGCCTCCTGTGGTGTCAGACTTCCCTGATGCCAGTGGGAAGCAGTGCAGTGCATTGGCTATGCTACTGTTAAGCTGAAGATATTACTGAGTACTGCTGTCATATAAGGTGTCCCTAGGGGAGCATGTGTAAGTTGTCTTTCACTGTCTGATCCAGAAGCAGTTCTTGAGTGTGATTTTTGGGGCTGTGCGATCGTTGTATTGGGCAGGTGATGTAACTACACGGAAAACACTGCATGTGCATACTGACCTACCTTCACACCTCAAAATGAGAAGATATGCTACATGATCAGAATGCTGTTGATATAGCTTAGTGGCAACATGTACCTGCCTATGTATGGGAAATGTCTTTGGTTTTACTTGTGAAACAGATGTGTGTTTGGTCATATGATTAGTGATGGGCTGCCAGTGTTCTCAGGAAAGTGATAGCAGTGTGCGGGCTGGCATGACTGTCTCGTAGGCAGAAAGACAGACTCTGGGCTGAAGAAGTTGTTCTGGTCTTGTATGTCAAATGGGAAGCTTCCCATTTTGTGGAATAAATACTGGTGTTCTGATACTGATGTTTGCACTTCGTATGAAACTTACTCAGGTGTATAAAGGCTCATGTAGATGTCTGATCAATAATGCTGCTGATCAGTATGTGCACATCTTGCAGGGAGGAAGGTATGCTCTATCGGTGCATAGTAAACTCTGGGGCAAACAATTTCAGATTGCTAAATCATCTTGTAGCTGGATCTAGTCAATGTTACATGATGACTTGATATTCAGAAAGCATTTTTGTCTTTATAGATCTTACTGGACTGGAAGTCCAAAGTCAGAAAGCCCAAGTTGAGACTTCTAATGGCTATAACCCATCTGCTTTTTATACGTTATTCAGTTCATTCTAATGATTATGCATATGCAGTCAGCTGATGTGCAGAAGCAAATCTAAAAGGAGTAGAGCATTTAATAAGATATAGGTAGTAGATCTTTTAGCTTTCTTAAAGTTTGTGTTTGACCAACAACCTCCATTTCTTCATGTCTTTTAGATAGTTTGTACAATTTGTATTTTTTTTAATAAAAAATACATGATTAAGTTTTTAGTTTAAAAAATAGTTACCAGAAAAAATACTTAGGAAGGAAATTAAACCTGACCTTTGGATGACTTGATAGAAAATGACTGTGATCTTGTTTGCAGTTACACCTTTATAGCTTGCTCTATGTGATGCTTTGTGTACGCCATCCTTCTCTGTATAGGGCCAAAAAGTGGTAGACATTAGTCTAGTTGGCTGAATTAGAATTGCTGTGGAAGCTATGAACAGGACTTTATCAGGGTGTATGTGTAACTTTTTTCCATTAGTTTGCCTTTACATTATGAGTAGGGTCAACAATGAAGTTTATCTGAGTATTCTGACTTCCACAGGCACTTTAAATAAATCTATTCAACAAAGTGTTATGATGTCACTGTGTTCTAATAATCTTAATTTTGCTTAACATTCTTTGTACTCAAATGGCTGTGCTGTTCTTGTAATTTTGAAATCTTTATGATATCTTTCACAACAGAATAATTTATATTTTACTCCATTTAATATTATGCATGAAAAGTCTACTTTCAGACCAGTGAATTTATTTCTGGCCTGAATTTGTTAAAGATAATTGCACATTAGTAAGCTACATTGTTGCAGTTCTTAGTAATCAAATACTTTGCATATTAGGCAGCTGGATATTTAGGCATAAAACGTTACGGTAGCAAGAGTAATAAAACTTACTAGCTTTTGCAAATTGTGGTCCCAGGTGGCATGGGGTGTGTGTGGTGGTGTGGGTGTGGTTTGGTTTGGTTTTGGATTTCATAAATGTTTAAGTGATTATAGAAGAGGTGTAGTTCGAATGGACATGGGGTTTTAATTAAACCGCAGAAGTCAATTTAAAATTTCAGTTTATACGTTACGGAAGACATCTAGGGCTTTGTAGGAAGCACCTGAACCAGAGCCCAAAAGGGTTGAAAGCATCTTGTCTATAAATACCATATTTGCCTTAGATTGGACAAGTTAAGCTTTAATTGCAATGTGCAAGCACTAGTAGGTGGCTCAAATGGCTTAGGGAACTTAGTGTCCTTCAGTGTGTGTTCTTAAACTGGAGGATGTGAAATCAGGGAAAGATTGTTGAAAATATTACGAACATGTAAAAGAAAAAGAGGTAATTGTATACGTTTAGATGCACCAGTGTTGGGATCCTTTTATGAATTGTAAATTAGCCAAACCTGACTGAAGTCAGTCTATTTACTCTAGCTCTGTCAAGTAATGGACTGATCTGTCTGTTGTGATGGTAATCTGCTTGTCCATGTTCAGAAACTGAGAGTCATCTGCTCTAAAGCCACGGCTGTGTAGGGAGGGCTTCAACTTGAGTGGCTCCCTTCTTGTAACATTGATTTCTGCCTCAGCCCCTCCTTGAAACTCTAAAAGGCATATTTCCTTTGTGTGTTAGCTCCATTTTGTGTCCCAGAGCGTGAGAGGAACAGAAAGGTGAATAGGAATTCTCAAGACAAAGGAGAAATGGCAAGGAAGAGAAAGCTGCTGCTTCTAGGGTGTGAATTGAGATCCCTGGAGCACCTCTGGGTTGGATGTGAGCATTCTGTTGTCCTGTGCTCCACATCAAGGAGAAAATGGGATTATCTGTGGAAAGGTGGCCTGGCTATTAAACCTAAACACTTGCCTGCTACTCTTTCAATTCCTTTCTTCTCCCTAAAGCCTTGGGCTGACTCTGCCATTATTTTGAATCAAAGATAATAGAAAATGTTTAAAATAACAGTAATTCCAAGTCTTTGAATTTGAAAATATAGGCATAGAAATTGGATAATATATAGCATGTAATTTTTTTCTCAGTAAGTTGAAGTACTTTTATCTGTTGAAACTCTACCTGTACTGTTCAGCCCTTCTGCAAATCTGACTCCACAATTTACTAAAACAAAACAAACCCCATACTTATGCTGAGGTAAGTTTAGTGTCTAAACATCTAAAACATGAAAAGTATTAGATAACTGTGCTTTGTCATCACTGCTGCTTCTATTGCAATGTGATGGGATTGCTTTTTTCCTACATGTGGTAATGTGTTCTGTACAGAACACGGTATCCTACATCATCCCATAGTTTTTCTTCATTTGTCTGGTTTTCCAGTCTTACCCCATCTATATCATCACATGGATTCCCAAAGTCCTGATAAGTCTCCTTTAGTGTCTGATTTAAATCACAGCAGATGATAGCAGTAATTTTAGTGGAGATTATTTCAATTTGCATCTTTAAAGATAACAAAGTGTTTAGATATTTGATATATACACATTCAGCATTTATTTTAAGTACTGATGCACAGCAAAGCAGTTTTTAATTTGTGCCTTAGCACCTGGATTAAAGGTATTCATGTTCGGCATATAGCTACAGAAAAGATGTGTCTGAACTGTGCAAGGAAGTGGTGTCTTCCTGCTTACACTACCTTGAGGTAAGGAAAAGGAATAAAACAAAGACAGTTTTTTCTTTCTTAAAAAATGTTAATTGCAGTCTGGGAGAGGAAGTGGTACTGTTTTGAGGATGCGATGTCAGGTATCTTCAGCTCCGTCATAATTTTAATGCAGATATAACTTTTTTTTTAGGCAGTGAGAGAACTTTTTTTTCTGATCTTGTTTTCATTTAAGGATTTTTTCTAATCTGAAGACTGAAAGAGCAAACTTGAACAGATGGATTCACGTAACCAAGCAACACTTAGTTTCCCAGGCAATGGAAGAAGAATTAGAGAATGTGCTAAGGAGATTTTATTTTTTTTTTAAATTTTTTTTTAAACATTATTGTGAGCTGAAGTATGAACCTCAGTTTAACAGACTCTGGACAGGCTGTGGAATGATAAATATTCAGCTGAATGGTAATGACTTGTACAGGTTGTTTACTGTGTCACTTGAAGTATTCATTTTTGTAGTTATGGTTGCTCACAGGATAGGTGACAAGCAACAGATTTTATAGAGGATGCTGGTGCTGTTTGCTTCACATATTCTTCCAATGTTCTCACATACAATAACTCTATTTTACAATATTCTGATTTAAATATATATTCCAGTAAGTATTCATTCAGGCTCTTCTGCAGAATGTGTTTCAGAGTGGAATGAGGATTTCTGTATTCTTAAATGTTTAGACATTACCCGCTACCCCTCTCCTGCTGAAAAAAACCTGACTGGGTTGTCATATCTCAACTGACAGGTAGATCTGCATTGAATGAGTGGGTTGGGTTAAGTTCCTAGCAGATGCAAAAATAGATGGTTTTTTTCTTTTCTTTTAAAGGTCAATGCAAAATAGTTTCCCTCTCTTTATTTTTTTTTTTTTTTTTTTGGTGGAGGGTTGGGCTAAGTTTGTTCCCTGCAAGCATAAAATTTAGATTTGGATCAAAACTCCATGGTTCTTTACAATTAGTTTCATTTGAATTGTTTTGCAGAAGATCAAAGGTAATGAAAAATAAAAGCTATTTAAAATAATTTTTTTCCTCCAGACATTTCACTTAACACATCAAAAAAAGTTGATGCTTTAGACTTCTGAAAGTTATTAAAGATAGTTTAAGAAAATGATAATATATTTGTTTCAGTGTTGCTTACAAGCTTTTCCTTTAAAAACAGAAAACCCTCAAAAAACCTCATCACTCCAAAATACTTCAACACCCAAAGTGTATGAGCAATTGTCCATCCCTTATCCAGAATTGGGTTAGTCCCTCTGTCATATATTTGCATAACCTAACAGCTATATAGAATTTCTGTCAATCAATTGTTCTTTTTATTATTGTCACCCATACAAATATGTACATTTATTTACAATTTTTATATTGCACAGTCAAATTATACATAGTGTAAAAAGCTAACCAAAGACTATTAATGTTTATAGGATATATTGTTCAAAAACTCCTGATTTGTGTGGCTGTAGAATACAGGCAATTCTTTTGTGTGTTAATTAGATCTAGCAATCTGACAGTTTTACCTGTGCATACATTAACTGCTTGGGAATGGAGGGATGAAATGTTTTCTAGGTGAGATAATAATTTCACTTGAGAACTTTGATTTTCTGTTACATGACACTGCAATAACTGTAATCTTTATAGCTTTGTTAATATATAATTTTTCACCTACTGTTATCTCGAAGTCCTCCTCTGTAGGACTGCTCTCAACCCATTCATCCATCACCCAACCTGTATTGATACTGGGAGTTGCCCACTTCTCCAGGATGTCAAAGTCCCTCTGGACAGCACCCCTTCCCTCAAGTGTTACCAACTGCACACCTTAGCTTCATGTCGTCTGTAAACTTGCTGAGGGTGAACGATGTCTGTGTTTGAACGCTGTTTATCATTGATCAAGACATTAGATAGTATAAGTCACAATACAGATGCCTGAAGAATAGCACAAAAATCAAAAACTTGGTTTGCATTTAAAAAAAACCCCCAAACTATACCAAAGAGCCAAGGAACTCACACATTTGAAGTCTTATTAGCCCTGATGTTTGTTGGCTTTGCTGATTAAGACCTGATGTTTAAATATTAAATAGCCTAAACCAGCAGTAATTTTAAATGCATGTAAGTAAAACCCAGCCATATTTGAAATAGTGCTTCCTGGTGGACTAGGGAACTGGAAATCAAAACCATAAATTTAGCTAGTGATTTCACTGAGCTGTTATGAAGAGAAGACACAAAAAGGGATTCACTAAATGGTAGAGTAAAAAGATAGTAACAAAGCAGCATATCCATTAATAAGAAGTATGGATGTTAGTAGATACACCTATGAAACTATGCTTTTCAAAATTAAGTCCCATGCTAATCAATTTAAAACATTACTGCAAAATGGGGAATGTCAACACTTCCCTTGGCTGACTCAGGCTGTTTGCAGTGATGCTCTGTTTAAGGATTGATGTTTTATCAATACAAAATTTATAAAAGCAATTTCTACAAGAAAAGTGAACAGTATATTTGAAGTTCATATTAACATTAGATAGTGTATTCTTCAGCAAACTTAAAAGATCTGTCCAGCAAGTGTGTGAAATGTAGTACTTCTGGCTCTGGCAGTATTATTTTGCTTCCATTTAAGAAGTAATATTTATATTGTTCACCTGCATTTTGTCTGAAGAGGGACACAGGTGCAGATTCTAAATTATTTTTTTAAAAAAAGGGTGTGTGCATAGTTTGAAAGGTGGGGAAAGGACTAAAATGGATACTATCCTTTGTCTTTTTGCTATGCTGCAACAGAACTCAGTTTTTAAAGGAAATTAACAGGATGTTAATTACTTGAATATAAGAACTACTAAGAGAAAACTGTTTTCCTTTACTTGTATTGAATTGACCCATAGAAATACCACAAGCACTGTATGGTGGGATTGCTTGTAACATCTTGTCTCACAGTAGTGTACATGCATTAAAATGTGTGTGTGTTTATGTAGAGCGGAGCTGGCACTCAGCAGCATCTCTGTAGTGTGTTCTGGATCTTAGGATCATATTTTATTCAAACCTCTAAAGAGGAAGAAAGGAGCAAACAGGTTTGGAGGAGGATGGACATACATCTTTTAACTTACTGTTTTGTTGGATAAGAATTTGAAAGCATTTGTTATGATAAGGGTTTTACAAAATTAGAATTTCAACACTTAATTTAAAAAAAAGTCTAAAACTCAACCAACACACTCAAATAGAAATGTCTAAAAACCTTGGATTGTAACCCCCAACTATGTGTCCTAATGTAAATTAACTGAATTGTTTTAGTGCAGCTAGGTTGCTAAGAAATGTATATTTTTAAACATTTAGTTTTTAAGAATTGGCATGTTTTTCTGTGCAGTTTTTGAGCTTCATATACACTGCAAAGAGACAAGTTTTTATCCATGATGTTTCCAGAGCTTTATGTGCCTTGCAGAAGTATAAATGGTGTTTGGAACTTTTATTTTCTCATCCTAATTTTCTCATCCCTCAAAACTTGGACTACTTTTACTTACATAAACATGTGTGTGTATTTGTCTCTTTGTTCTTATGGGTTTTAAAAGAAATTCAGGAAGGGGAAAAGAGAGAAGAATATTTATCATCAAGTTTCTTTCTTTGAAAATATTCGTAAAGCAATAACATTTCACTTCTAACTTTGGGGAAGTACTTTTGGTAGGAGAAAAAACCCATAACTGATAATGGGGGGGGGAGACACTATCTAGATATTTTGTTCCTTTACAAAGAAAAAACCTAAACTTTAAAGAATTCTTGTGAAAGTAGAGTTTCAGTAGCTCCTTTCAGGATACATTCTAGGTACTTTCAATTAGCAACTAACTTATCCCACATGCATTTAAAGCTCCATACATGAAATACCTTTTCATTTGAAACTTTTTATACTGGTCACTTGCCAGAGGACACCCATCCAGTATGACAACATAAATGGTTGCTTATGGTGTTTTTGACATACAAGTCCAAGAAGCTGATTTTCTCAATGCTTGTATTATTTTTCCTTACCATCTGTCTTTAGGCATGTTGGTAAAACATATCATAAACTCTTATATTATGTGTGAATTTGGGAATAAATGAAAGTACAATCATTGTAAAGAAATATTTTGGCTAGTGATTCCATATGAGTTGTTTTAATCTGGTGTAAAAACTCCTCCTTCATTCCTACCTTTCTTCACACACCTGAGTCTTCTAATGCAGGTCAGGAGTGGTGTCAAAAATCATTGTTCAAGAGTAATACTGAGGCCAGTGGGATTATTGCTAGACTCTGTGGTGCTGGACTATTGAACTTTGTTTTATTGTTTGATCGTGCATAATTAATGGAATGTATTCCTATATTCTTTTGCATCCAAACTCATATTTGTGTGTTTATTTAAAAATGCTAACCAGAGAATTAGGCATGCATCTGAGTATTTCGCTTAACAGTGAGAATTTGAGCTTAAATGCACCTAATTTAGAAAGAAACTCTAGACCAGAACTTGTATAGCTAACAGCTCTTTATAATTTCCCATAATTTTTTTTTTCATATCCTTGTATCTAAATTTTCAGTTCTCCAGACTAAAAAATTGTTGGGATTTAGCAGAATTTCTTCAATGGGTTCTCACAGAGTTCAAATAGCTATGGTGGGTTTTGAAAAGATGACCAATGGCAATGTGATTTTTGGAATTCTTCCTATTAATAGGGTCAGGGTTTTTTTTTTTTCCTATGCATTGGAGCCAGACATGGAAATTTTCAGTGTCAGTTTACTGTTTGCAGAAAGATAAAGAGTTGATTGGGATTTCTTAAATATACTTTCCTATAAATTACTCTGAGACTGTTTTGGCCTGTGTTGGATGGAGAGGGTTAGAAAACAAGAGAGAAGATAAGCTTATATGTTAAGAATAAATTAATTGCTATGTGTTACATTTTTGTAGTATTCTGGTTAAATAGGATTTGATCAGTCTAATGGTATTTTTGGCTGATGAAACACTACTTTTTAGACACTTCAGGTACGTGGCTTTGCTTTTACTTAAATTAATTGATCAACATAATACTCTACTGCTGATTTAAATTTTCAAGTTTGGACAGGCTGATCGTGTAGAAGGAATACCAAGGCTTTCTTTTCCAGGAGAATGGAAGCAGTCTGCTTTGAGGTGTTTGAGAGAACTAGCAGTTCTTATACCATTGCCTGCTGTGATTTACAGATGTGTATATTTTGCCTAGGAATACAAGAAGCTAGATTTACTGGCACAATGGTTTCTCATGCCTGCCTTTTTATGTTGTCTTCAGGTAGTTGCTCCCAGCTTTAATAATCTTTCTTCCTCCAATGGTTATTTGAATCTGATGTCTTTGTTCCTATTATGTATTTATTTATTGTGAATCTTGAGTTTTTTCTTAATTTTTTAAGATCTTCTGATTTACAATTCCATGTTTCTTCTGTTCCTTTAATCAGTAGAAGCTTACCAGTTGAAATGCAGGCACTCACTGACAGTTTGATGATACCATCTCTAAACTGCCCATTTTTCTGTAAATGTCCTGATGTTTCTAGCACTTTGTCATGTTATTTTAGGCAGTTTTATGTAAACAGAAGGTAAAAACCATGAACTGCATTAAAAGTGTGGCTGTAGTCTTTTATTCAAGAGCAACACACAGTCTTGGTCATCTTTAGGAACCTTAATAAAATACATCAGAAACAGAATAAGAGGAGGAATAAGGAGCACCTTGGCTTTTCCTGCAGGCAAGTGATGAAGCATCTTACAATAAAGATGGGATAAAAAGGCAGTGATGGTGGATTTTTGGTCAATACTGGCTTCAGATAATGCTTTGTAGTGTGGATTTTTGAACATCAGTCAATAACAAAATCTGGCAAGGTCTTTTTATCAATTTCTGAACAGAATAACAGGGTACATCTTCCACCATTATTTTAGGAATTATAAACTGTATCCTTTTGAGATTTTTTTCCTGATGTTTAAATTACTGGTATGATTGTGTGCTGTAGATATTTTTGAGGCCAACACAAGATGCTAATCTAATATTCCACAAACATGTGGAAGAAGGCAATGGCCAGCTTTGATTTAACAGTAATTTTGTTCTCAAAGTAAAGATTAAACTCAATGTGGAAAAAAAAATCTGATTACTTGTCAATTTTGTGTGGGTGTGTTAATCACCTTGACAACTAAGCATCATCATGAAATTCTCGGTGTGGGCATCTGCCTATGCAGAATTATAATTAATTTGTATGTGCGAAGTGATTTTGGGTTTGTTTTTTTTTTTTTACTAAGCTCCTCAGGCTTTTTACTAAAAGAAATTGAAAAGACAAAGCAGCGTCATTCCAAAAATGATGTAATGGATAAAAATCTGGTTTCCTTAGGCTATAAGGACTTCCTGGAATGTTCAGAATATCTCTTGCTGTTCAGGCAAATTTGAAACCCTCCAGATGACCTCAGGTAGTAAAACGATCAGTGTAAGGCACCATACACATGAAGTGGTAGTAACCTTGAATCAGTACCCGAGAATCAGGTACCCCAGCAGAAAAAATGCATACATAGAACAATATAAATTCAAGAACTGAGCCTTGTGGGAGTTTCCAAACATTTGAATCTGATTGGAAGAACCCCCCTCCCTCCCCCAAAATAATAAAGTGGGAGTCATATTCTGATCTTCTCCAGAATCCTAAAGTCTGCTTCATTTTACCGTCAGGGAGAGAGAAGAAAAGCTTTTAAGTCAGCCAGCATCAGATTGATTCATAAAGCAAACAGGAAAAGTATTATGAGGCAAGGCTTCATGCTATGATAGACATCTAGGAATACTCATCTTTGGCAGTCTATTAATCTTTGGCTAAGGGTGTGGAAACTCTGGTTTGTCTCCCTGGGTAATGTATGGAATCCTGTTTATATTCCAACTCAGTTTATGTGGCCTTGGGGAGTAAAGTCTGGTCTTAGAATTAGCTGTAATTTTTGCTGATCAGATAGTGGTATGACTGGCCAACTATTTTTCCATGACTTTTGTATGAGAACTGTATGACAAATCTTCAATGTACTCTTAGTTTTTAAAACATTTCTATAGTGAAGGTGCTTGTTTCATCTGAGACAAACAGCTGGTGGTGATTGAAGGATTCTCTTCATAGGCAATTTGTAAACATTTCTTTGTTTTATAATGTTTATAATGTTTTATAATGAGTTAGTTGTGTGTGTACATATATATATGTATAAGAAAACCCAAGGAAAAAGGACCATTCAGATCTGATTTTGCAGTGGGCATTTATGAAAAGTAAGTTCACTGTTGTCATGTGTTGGTGTAGTTTAAATGTACATACATATATCTAATTTATTTCATGTAATAAAAAAGCATGCAGACCTACTTTAGGTTATGCATTCAAACACTCACACCTGGTTGGACTCTTGTGGGCAGTACTGTGGTTTATCAAGTTATCAGTAGGCTATTTCAGGTCAGAATCTAATTTAACAGTTTATCTAAATTACGTTTTTGTGTATCCCTTCTATGGAAACAGCAGAGTGGGTAGAAGAGAATAGGCAAGACAGAACATAGTAAACTCTTTCTTTTTTATAATGCCAGAGTTGCTAAGAGCTTTATTTATTGATTTGAGGTATCATTGTTAGCTTTGATACACATCGGGAATGAAAAACTGCCTGTGGCCCCAGACATTTGTGGCCTAAGGTCATGAATGAAAAGAGGATTCTGAAAAATGTTATTAAACTGATGTGATCTAAATGGTATTAATTTACTATCCATGTCACCATAAATTGGTTACTTAATGGTAATCCTACAGATCATAAGTATTGATGTATTTCTGTATACAGAAATTTTTCTATTAGCTGTGAACAGCTTATTTTATTTTAACCAAAAATGCATGTCAAACATGCCAATTTCAGGGTCAGTGTATTAGTATCATACCCTGTCATATACTTACATTTTAATATAAGTAATCTAGGTTCAGGAGCATACACGACTAACTTCTTGTTTTCAGTTATTTTTAGACCACACATTTTTTAATGTATTTTATAAAGACTTTTATTACCAGTAACTTTTAACTTAACAACAACATGCTCCAAATCACTCATACTACTTAGTCTTTAAAGAGTGGTTGTTGCTCAGTCATTGATCAGTGATACTTTTTTTTTTTTATAAACACAACGAGAACCTGACTTTTAATGTTGTGGATTATTAGGCGGGAAAGACCCAGGAATGTGCTGGGACAGGCTGAGAGGGGGCAGGACAATAAATGTCCACAGCCCATAGTTGACTGTATCTTTGATTGCTAGTTCATTAGTTGATTGCCAACTTGTATACTGTTCCGCTCCTTGAAAGGGAAATCGAGAGATGGGAATAGAGATAATTACTACTCACAGTGTTATGTTGTTTTGATAATCCCCCCTCCCTGAATTTAGGAGGATGAGATAGGAGAGGCATAATTTGGAAGATATTTCAGGTTCTGAAGTCAGCTAATGTCTTTGTGGTGGATGAACCTACCTTCCAGCCTGCCAGGCATAAACACATTTTTTCATGATTATGAAGTTAGTTCAGGTGTGTATGTGTGTAGCACTGGAACAGAAAAGGACTGAGTTGGAAAGATAGTAACCATGGCAGCCCTGCCCTTTAGAGGGGAAAGGATTCTGATGTACTGGAAACAAGGACTGTATCTGTCCTGTTTCAGTTTTGTTTTCTAATAAACTACTTCGACCAACAGTTTGTGGAAGGGGTACAAGCATCATCAGATTCTTAAATGATGGTGTTTCATTACAGCTTTACCTTGTTCTGTATAGATATGTATGGTTTTTATGGTTATGTCTCTAAACCGAGATACAACTCCTGTGTCTTATAAGAGACTGAGTGCTGTTGTCTTCATACTCATGTTTGGTTTTTTTATAAAGACCAGTAGATTTTAATTCTGTTACCTGTATGTCTTAACTAACACAATCTCTTTTTCTTCGACCTGTGGATTAAGATGCATAAAAAATAGTATGAAAATGTGAAAACTGAAATGTAATTGCTACTGTAGAGTGTGCTGCGTCAACCCACTATATAATTATTATCCTTAAAATGTCAACTTCAAATATAATGTCTTTAAATTGCTTATTTCAGATCTTAAGAGGAAAAGCTAAGAAGAAACTGCCCTAAAAGATTTTTAAATGACTTAACAGTGTTTGAATTAGTAGCACAATTGAGTAAGTTTTGATGTTTAGGCAGAAACAGCAGCATTGCATTTGGGCTGAGAAATTACTTGCTGGCTTTGTCACCGTTGCAATTAATTATTGATAGGGGTTTCAGGAATAGCGCATGTGCCGTTGGAGTTGACTGTAATATAAGATAGGGGCTGCACTGATGCTCAAGGGATTATAGAGACAGAAGCACCTGTAGCATTTGGAGTTACATGCTTCTAGTCAGGCTTTTATTTTCGTTTAACAACTTCACCTGAATGATTAAAATGATGGAAAGATGAGTCGTCAAGCTTATTTCTATCGTGTCCCTCCACAGGAACTGCATAGAAGAACCCAACTTCAGCCTGAACCAGCAAAGACGAAGGCTCTTCAGACAGTCATTGAAATGAAGGTATGGTCTTTGCATGTTTTTGCATACATTATTTTTGTAGCATGAACTCATGTACTAGGTATATGGAATTAATTTTCCTCATAGTAGCCTCTGTATTTTTAATTTGGGACCAAAACAGTGATGATAACACACTGATATTTTAGCTGTTGCTGAACAGAGCTTAAGAGTTAAAGCTTTCTCTGTTTCATGCTCTGCTCCCTCCCCTGCCCCCTGCAAGTAGTTTGGCGGTGGACAAGGGACTGGGAGGGAATGCTGCCAGGACAGCTGACCTGAATTGACCAAAGGAATATTCTGCGCTGTGGAATGTCATGCTCCGCAGTAAAGCTGAGGAGAGTACATTCAGAGTTAGGGCATTTGTCTTACTGAGTAACTATTAAGCATGATGGAGCCTTGATTCCCTGGAAATAGCTAAGCATCTGCCTGCCCATGGGAAGGAGTGAATGAATTCTGGTACTTGCTTTGCTTGCATGTGCAGCTTTGCTTTACCTATTAAACTGGCTTTATCTCAGCCCATGAGTTTTCTCACTCTTGCCCTTCTGTTTCTCTCCCCTGTCCCACTGAGGGGGTGAATAAGCAGCTGTGTGATGCTTTCCTGCCCACCAGGGTTAATCCACAACACTTCAATTTATAACTTTTACTATTAAATCATTAAATACTTTTACTTTTCGATTTATTTTGCTGTGAAGGTAGGAATATTTAGTATTTATTTCTCCTCATCTCTTTTCCTAATAAGACCTGACTGAAAGAATAATCAAGTGCAGTATTGCTGCATAATGAGAGCTGAATTTTTTTTTTTTAAATAAAGTGTGGGTGGTTTCAGGTGAGCTAAGGTAGATGCAATAAACTGAGAAACAGCAGCAAACAGTCTGAGGCTGATGCTTAAATGTTTTCCTAATTGATCTTTAAAACAATACTTTTTTCTGTGGTTATTTGGCCGTCATTTTATATCTAATCTAAGGAAAATATTAATTGCATCAGCAGAGTGATACGGCAAAATGTGATCGAACTCCTGAACTCCTGTCTTCATCCTGAATGTAGTTTCCTCATTTTGACATGTAATATTACTAAACTTTGTGGCCTCCCTGCACAGCCCCCCCTCCATCCCCAAGCAAAGGTAAAAATAACTATTTGAAAAGCGAAAATTGATCTTTTCACATAATTCTGAGTCTGGAATGTGCATCTTTAAGAAAAATACCATGAGACTTGAGGTAATTTGTGAATTGGCAATGCTGCCTGAAATACATTAATGATGTCTTTCATTTCGGTCTTAAATGAATTGCAAATTAAAGCCCTTGTTTTGCCTGTGACTTCTGTTGTGAGCAAATGAGTTCAGTGTGTCTGAAAATTGTGGTAAATACGCAGTTGCAGCAGCACAGCTTCATAAATACAGTATTTGCCTTTTAATAGATAATAATTAGTTTGAATTGCAGGAATAACAAAGAAGGTACGTTGGGTTGAGTATTCCATCTTCTGATGTTTATTTATCTTGGATCTTCCCTGTTTGTTCTAGGTCAGAAGTCTATGTATGAAATCTAAAATGTGTGTTTACCCCAAGTCTATGGAAAAGCAGGATACTGTCTGAGAAACTTGTTTCTTTCTATTAATATTCTGAATTAGAACTTTAAAAGTTTTTGGGATACAGAGATAGCATGCTAGAATAATGAGTGTCTTCCATGTAGGTTATTAACATTGTAAATGTTTTATGTTGCAAAATAATTTGCAATTCTTCTTCCTATACCAAAATTCCGTGGAAAAAAAAAGGGGGGGAAGGGATGGTGGGACACAGATGTGGGGGACGTGACACACAAGTGACATACATGATGACTGTAGTTGCAGTTACTCTGACAGTGTCTGTCCCTGGGGGCAGTAAAGTCTTTTCTGTTTTGTCTCTTGGAAGAATTGGGCTTGGTGTGATCTTCCACTTTGTAAAAATCCGATACTTGTAATGAGGGCTCTCATTTGTCACAAGTGAGGCTGTAATCATGTTGCTGGAGTGTTCTGATGCAGAGCTGCCTGTTGGCACTGAGGCACATAGCTCTTTCTTTTCGTATGAACACATGCTCCTTTGGGGTTGCCCTGTCTAAAATAGGCCAAATATCGAAAAGAAAAGGGGACAAATATAAGATGTTGGAATCCACATGATTAAACAGCAGTTTTCATTACAAGTTCCAGCTTTGGAATGTTTTCAAGTAAATTTAAGTTGTCTTAATCCACACAGCATTTGTTTTGAAAAAAATGTGGAACATTTGTTTTGAATGATCAAGCACTGAAGCAGTAATTTCCCTACAGTGTTGAGGGCAGAAGGAGGGAGAAGATTACCCTCTAATACACAATCTGTGGCCATACGCTCCCCCATGCAGAGGCTCCAAGCAGTATACATTTCTCTTTACTGCACCCAGTGCCTCCACCCCCTTGCTGCATTAGCTTTTCTCTCAGTTCCCTCCATGGCTCCCCCAGGCTCTGCCAGGAGACAGCTTTCTCTCCCTCATAGATCCCTCTATTCTTTCCTGTGGTTTTCTTCTGTCCCTTGCCACTGCTGAATGCTTTCTGTTCCTTTTCATAGTTACTCCTCCCTTTTATCCAATGAAGTATACCCATTTCTATCATCTCTTGTGACCTTTTTTTTGTCCTAAACAGCTTTTCTTTTGCCCTATCCTTCCTGTCCTTTCATGCTCTTCACTTCTCTCTGAAAACTTTGCAAATAGTTGCCTTTTCTTATAGCAGATGTAGTATCTAACTGTTATCTCCTTGGCCAGTCTCTATCTTCTTTATATTTATTACAAAAAAAAAAAAAAGCAAAAATTTTGAAGCATGCATCTGCCCAAAAGAGTGAGTTACTTTATGGAACTCAGGGTATTCAGAGAAGAGCCACCAGAATGTTCAAATATTTTACCAATTCATAACTTCAAGAGCTTAATTTTGAGTAGTTTAACAAATAGAAAATGGCAGAGCAAAGAGATTACAGTCTGTAGATACCAACCTGAAAAAACTTAATTTAAAAAAAAAGTCCTCTCTAGTAGTAAATTGCAAAAATACAGTGTGCAGAAGCTAGCAGTAGGAACTGCACACTAAATTATGATGTGCATATTCAACAGCAGTCATGTAGTTTTATGAATTATGTTACAAAGGGAGGTAGTCTAGTTTTGTTGCATTGATTGCTTCTGACTGTGACTACAGTACACATAATGAAACAACACTTCTTACCTCATGCCCAAAACTTAGTCTAAGCATAAAATAAAGCTGGTACGTTGAAATAACTTCCTTTAATTGCCATTGCACCCATATGCATACTTTGTCTATTTTGTCTTCACAAATGCCAGATCACTGATAGCTTTGAATATCAGTGATGCCCAAAGATAACACTGATAACTATAATAAAAAAGAATAAAAGGAAACACACTTTTCATTATTTCAATTCTTGCAATAGAAAGTACTCATGAACACATGAATCAGGTCAAAATTTGCTCATCTCTTACAAGGCACTACCTGGAGTAGCATTTTATTCTAAGCTTTCCAATAGAAGGACATGGAGCTGTTGGAGCAGGTCCAGAGGAGGTCATGAAAATGCTTAGAGAGCTGGAGCACTACTGGTATAAATACAGGCTGAGAGAGTTAGGGTTACTCAGCCTGGAGAAGAGAAGACTCTAGGGAGACCTTATTGTGACCTTTCTATATATAAATGGGGGTTTGTAAGAGAGACTTACCAGGAACTTTAGTAACAGGATAAGGGGTAATGTTTTTTAACTGAAAGAGGGTGGATTTGGATTGGACATAAGGGAGATTTTTTTTTTGGAGATTTTTTTTTAATAATGAGGTGAGGGCCTGGCACAGGGTGCCCAGAGAAGCTGAGGATGCTCCATCCCTGGAAGTGTCCCAGGCCAGGTTGGATGAGGCTTTAGGCAACCTGGTCTAGTGAAAGATGTCCCTGCCTATGGCAGGCGGGTTGGTGCTAGATGATCTTTAAGGTTTCTTCCTACCCAAAATATTCTATGAGTCTGTCTGTGATCTTGTTTAGACAGTTCTGGGCTTAAACCAATAATATTACTTGAGAGAGAAAATCAGAAATGAGTTAGTTGCCTAAGATAAGGAATAAAGTTCATCCTAAGTATAGGGTATTGACCATCCTGAAAGACACATAGTCTAGCAAAAAGGATTTAGAAGTCTTTAAAAGTAGTAAACTGTAAAGTAAACGAAAATATTTGTGGTTTACCTTACTTGCAGAAAGAACCATCTTTATGTATTGATCCAGCTTTGATATTTCAGGTATGGTTTTGGTTCAAAAAAGCTATGTGTGCTTGCAGTGCAACATACCTTTCCTGTTAAGATTGCATGACCTTTCACTTTCCCTTATCTTCAAAAATAAACCTGAATATTCTCTGTATTAAATTGATGAAGCTAAACATAGTATGAGTAGTCATGTATGGTCTGTTGATAACATATGTGCATAAACATGGGTTTTATTAAATGTGAAATTTCAAATATTTGCTTCTGACTGCTTGTTGAATGCAAGATTTTCACAGACACAGTTTAAGTTTATCAGGTATTTGAAATGAAGAGTAGCATTTCATTACTTTTCATTCCAGAATAAGACAGCTGTCTTATTTGCAGATGTTTTGTCCTTACACTCCCCAGTTAAATGTTCAGGAAATGTGTTGGAGCACCCTTGTTGTAAGGATGGGATATATATGATTGACAAAACATTATTGCGGACACTCATTTATAAGAGTTAGTCTCCATTGTGCAGTATTATTTTCTTCAGCATCAGGGCATGTACTGATTGTTTTGTATTCCAAAAGAGTTTGATTTCTGCTAGGTCCAGCATAGAGCTAGCCCAAGCATCTCTGACAGAGTATCTGCAACACTTTTCTAATAAAGAAGTTAAGATGTATCAGTTACTGCCAGAAGGAGGGGATAGATATGAGACAGCAGAGTGCTGTCCCTAATCTATCCCTCTGTACAAATCCTGCTATATAATCTTATGTCTTTTAACAGATTTAGAGGGCCTGACTTGAAAAATCTGCACAAATGTTGCATTGCTGTAGAAGTCAGAAGATGCTGTTTAGTACTAGTTAATACTGAGCTGCTTAGTGTTACTGCAAAGGAATCTCTGATTCAACACAGACCCGTGTAGTTTTTTAGAATGCTGCTAATGCGGATAAATCTTAAGAGTTCTGAAGGAAATACCGCATCTGTTCCAATTTTAGTTTCTGAAAGATTGCCAGACCCTGTGCCACAACATGAGCTGGCTGAAAGCTTTCCAATGGAAGTTTTCTGTGGGAAAATGCTGATTCAGCTGAATCAGAAGATTTTATGGGAATGTGCCTATTCTGTCAAAACTCAGTGAAAGCAAAGCTATCTACCTTTCTACTCATCCTGTAAGTCAACCCAACTCCATTGTGGCAGTGCCCATTGGAAGCTCCAGGGGTATTGAAGCTGCACTGACCTGCAAGTTTCCTCACTTTCTAGCAGTTGCCTTGACAAAGAAGCTTTCAGGTTTCCTTAGCAAGCCAGCAGCCTTGGCTGTGTTTGCAGAACCACCTGTCTTGCGTTCATATGTAAGGGAATGGTACCTTTTGACTCTTTGAACAGTCTGTGAAGAGAGATGATGTCTGGCTTCTCTTCTATCTTATCACTGATGTATTGGTAAATTACTCTAGTAGAGATTTTAGACTTGAAAATTTGTGAAGTTTCTGCTTTCTGTTCCAATAAAAAGTTAAATGCAAAACTGACAGTGACTTTTTTTCTACAGATTTGAAACCCATTTTTACACAGCTGTAAACTAGTTTTTACACACTATGCAAAGACTGATTAAAAATAAACTTCTCCTTGGAGAGTTCAGACTTCGGTAAACTAGAAGTATAGAAAATGCTTCCAAAAGTTGTTAGATATTTCTTCTAAAGCTTAAATGTTAGCCTATGATGTATAAGCCTTCTAAAATGTGCAACAGGCTGTGCTATAAATTATTTCTGTTATGTTACAATTACAAATGTTACATATGCAATACAGAAAGTGGGACTCTTAATGACTTGGCTTGAGAGATTTGATGAGAATTATTCCTGGATGGGATGTCATAAGAACTCCTGGAAGTATTAATATATTTCAGTGCAAAATCATTCTGAAGTGCGGTGAAACTTATGGTTTGCTTTTATCTTCAACAATAAGAGTAGAAACTTTTTAAAATGAACTTTGATGGAGCATGATTTGATTGCAGTATCTGTGAGAGCTACAATAATTTATTGCTGTGCCTAAGTCTTGATTGCTTTTAAAATTCTTTCTCTCATGCAAATTCTCAAAATGACAAGATTTAATGAGAAATCTTCCCCTTTTATTTCATTGCATCTCAACCTTTTGTTTTACTTCTGTAATAAAGTTTATGGAAGAATGTTTTGTGAACAGATCAGTTAAGATCTTAAAAACGTTTATTTTCTGTTGTGTGAAGGGCTGCTCTTTTAATAGATGAATACTTGGTTTGTATGTTCAGCCACACAGCTGCTTGTTCTATGACACAAGTAATGCTGATTCCATGGACAAAAATGAAGACAGTTGGAAATCTGTCATGTTAATAATGTTAGACTAACGTACTAAGTAATTAAAGTTGCATTCAATGTAAAACCTTGAAAAGTTGTTGTTAAAAAACCCTGCAACTCCATAATTATATTTGATAGAGTTATATAAACTAAAAGGTGGTTGAAAATCTTCCTGATGGGGGTGGGGAGGTGGTGTGTATATAGAATGGTATCTTGTTTGTATTTTTTGATTTGTTTGTTTTTGAAGTTGCAACCTGAGTCAGCTCCTTTGTGGTGTTTAAGTGATTTTTTGATGGAATACTCTTTCTCTTTGAACATGCCCTTCAGGAAAGGAAAATATGACTTCTGATTAAGATTATGATCAGGTTTTTTTGGTATCAAATGTTTTCCAGAAAAGAAACAGCTAATGAGATAAAAGATAAGAAACAAAAATATTCACATTCCTCCGCCTTATTATTTCCTTTGCATTCTGGCACTACTTTTTCATTTGGCTAGAGTTCTTTTTCTGAAGGGAATGCAGTTCATTTGGAATGGTGTAAGATGCATTAAACT
The DNA here is from genome assembly GCA_022605575.1 of Laterallus jamaicensis coturniculus. Classification (NCBI taxonomy): domain Eukaryota; kingdom Metazoa; phylum Chordata; class Aves; order Gruiformes; family Rallidae; genus Laterallus; species Laterallus jamaicensis. The sequence goes on from JAKCOX010000011.1 coordinate 11,875,786, forward strand.
GTTTGGTATTTCCCTTCAAAGTACTTTACTTTGCCTATATGGCATGAAAGTATTTTCACTGTCATGGAAGAAGCTCTCCGCAACTTCTATGTTAAACTCATTTTTCTTGAGTTTTTTTTTAAATTGAGAACTTTTATATCCTTTTTACATTTCTGAGCTCTTGACTGCATTAAAACACATTGAAAAACCCTTCAGGCAGGAACCACAGTTGTACCTTCATAGTTGTACAACCCAGAAACCTGTCTGCCAGTGAAAAATAGTATATCACAGTGCGATGCAGGTGAATGAATCTGCATTGAACAACAGGCTAGCTGTATTTTACCTTCCTTCATTATGTTAGTGGAAGGCAAAATTTCACAAATCTTTTTTTTCCTTCTCCTCTCCCTCCATCTTATGACTGATTTGTTTATTTAAGTGAAAATTGCTTTCTGGACTGGAGGGAGATGACTGTTTACCAGGATTCTGATTCACACACAAATTTCCTGGTCCCTTTGTCTGACTGTAAGTGCTTATTCTGCTGTTAATTTTAAAGCCATTATCTGTGTATGGTTGAACTGGTATATACATACCTATATCAGCATAGTGTTGTTCATTTACTATGGTTTTGAATGTCCAGTTGAATCAAAGTGTTTAATGAGGCCATGGTCTTTCACAGAAGAAAGATGTTTTTTCTCTAATGCTAATTTTCAACGGATTGTTTTGAATAAAATTGTTTCTGTTTCACTGCTTCCTACAGTTAGAGGGTCATGATTTTCTGATGTTTTCAGTGAAACAGGTTTTGATTGAAAATTTGTTTACACGTGAACAAAAGGAATTAGATCTTATAAAGACTTGTAAATTTAATTTTTCATATTACTTTGCTTATGAACAAAGCTTCAGGCTCTTTGCAGAAGGAAAAAGCCAAGAAAGAAGCACTGAAGTTTGCCCTACTTTAGGGAAATGCATACATCTGCGTCTACAATTAATTAAATTGAAAACCATTTGTCATTATTAAAGGTGCTAAAAATCTTAATACAGTTCGCCAGTGAAATGCTGAACACATTTCAGTGGCATCAGACATTCAGGCTGTACTACAATTACGACTATGACAGAGCAAACATTCTTTCTACCCCATTGGAACTCATGAATATTTGCCTGCAGTATATTGTATCTCATCAATGCAAAGCACAAAGGAAGAGATACATTGAGGGCTTTATCCTGTCAGAACTTGAAAAACCTCCAGAAATGGATGACACCACCTTTCTGGGAAGCCGTTTGCAGTGCTTGTACTCCAAATACAATGCTTGTAGGTACTGCAACACTAATTTTTAGGTCCTCCTTGAAGCCTTTTATTCATTGGGCTGAACAAGCCCACTTTCTGGAGGGCAAGTATTCCAGCCCTCTTGGTGACCCCCTGCTGAACTCATCCAGGTTCATCAAGTCTGCCTTGCACTGCAGGCCTTAAACTGGGTGCTGTAGACTACAGATGAAGTGTAATGAATGCTGAGTAGAAGGTGACAATCTCTTAGCTTAATCTGCTTAACCGCTTGTGTTTATGTTAACGAAACCCAGGATGCTGTTTGCCTCCACTGCTGCCAGGTCTCAGTGCTGGCTCCTGTTAAGTTTGCTGTCCACCAAGATCCTTCAAGTCTTTTTCAGTAGAGCTGCCTCTCAGGATGCAGCCTGTGCTGTCCCATGGATTTGTATGGATTGAGCTCTCACAAGTAAGCCCTGACTGGGTCCTCACTGTTGACAGTCCTTTTGCTCAAGCCCTTTCATTAAGCACAGAGGCCTGAGAGACCTGGTCGTTGAAGACTAGGGCAAATACTTGTTTCCTGTGTAGTTCAGATTAACTTGAATTTAAACTCAATTGCCCTGACTTTATGAAGATAGTGCGGTTGGATTATTTCTATGCAGGCCTTCTAATTAGGTCATTCTGTGCTGTGATTTATTAAATGAACTATTATGTGACAGTTTACTTTTCTAGGTAAACTGTCTCTGCATCCTAAATACTTTAATTAATGGCAATATATGCGAAAGCTCTTTCTTGTTCATTGAGTGTGCTCATATGGCATTATTCTGTAGAGAAACTGTGAAGTTCTGATACTAGTTTTGGGACTGTTTCACAGTACACGGGTGGAATCCTCTCACACAGCTCCTATACAGTGAATACAGCCATTGGCTTTGATATAGAAATTCTGGAGTGATTGTGGGTTTTTTTATTATATAATATACATAATACGTATGCATTTTATATAGTATGCGTATCAAAAGCACTAAATCCTCTCTTAGTGATGTGGATGAATTAGTGGACAAAAGTATATTAGGAGGCAACCATTCTTCCTCTTGACAGCAGGCAGAACTCTCTGGAAATAGGGAAACTCAGGCCGAGTCACATAATCAAGCGGCTTGTGATGATGGGCTGGCCTCCCTAAGCTAAACTTTGTAGCTTGGAAGAATAGCCAGGCCTAGATGGTTATCAAAGTAAACAAGGTATGTTATCATGTGCATGTGGGAAATAAGGCATCTGCCATTCTCCTGTCGTCACTAACTGTGTAGGAATGAAAATAGTATTTTGACCACAGTGTATTTACTACAGGAATAGCACTGCATGGGTGTGTTTTTTCTGGTAGTGAGAGAGGTCTAAATTCTGCATTTCTTTGTGCAATCTGTATTTGTACCATCTATTTTTGCTGTCTTCTTATTTGATGTTCATGCAAGTACAGATATACTTCTGTTACACTTTAACAGACATTTGTATAATTTTCAATATTCTTTTTGTAACTTAGGATACAAAGATAGCTTCCCTTGAGCGCAATATAAGAGATCTTGAAGATGAAATACAGATGTTAAAGACAAATGGAGTTCTGAACACAGAGGACCGAGAAGAAGAAATCAAACAAATAGAAGTTTACAAGAGTCACTCAAAGTTCATGAAAAATAAGGTAAGATCTATTAATAAAATAACATAATGCTGTTTAATGGAAACAGAATTTTTAACTTGACCCTTTTCAACATGAGCAACTTTCAGCATGTCTTGTTTTGGTAAAGTTCTACTATGCAATGGTCAATAGCTATGGAGGAGCGAAGCATTTTGCATTAATAAAAACGTGTTTATGCTTTGTCCTAAGAAAAGAACAGGCTAACTCACCACTTCTGCAGAGGCTAGTACAATCCCGTCTATACCGAGTTTCTTTTCCACTTTCATATGGTGTTTTAATGTTGGCTTTTTGGATTGGCTAATAATTTTGACTCCTTTTTAGCTTTTACTTTGAATTCTACAGTGAGTGTAGGAGTATGAAAATTCACCTCTCTGAAGTATTGTATACTGTATTTTTTCTGTCTCAGAAGAGCTGTTAGTGTTCCCCAGTTTGGAAACTGTACTATCTTCTAAACTACACCACAGGAAACACTGGATTCTTGAGAGATTGGAGCGTATTTTTATCCTCTTCTGGAGTTTTGTTCTGCAGAAGAACTGGAATAGTCAATGTGTGTGTAATCAACCTATTTATTTTAAAAAAAAAAAAAGTAGGAATATATTTATTCTGGCTTATAAGCCAAAAAATGGCTTATAAGCTACTGAAAAGTAGCTAAAGTTCCTAAGTAGCATTATCTGAAGGAAAATTATTTTGCCTATTTGGACATTGCTAATTTCAACGCAATTCAGTATTAGTAATTGTCCTGGTTTCGGCTGACAGAGTGATATTTCTTTCTAGCAGTGGGTGCAGTGCTGTGGTTTGGATTAAGAATGAAAGTAACATTGATAACACACTGATATTTTGGTTGTTGCCAAGCAGTCAAGGACTTCTTAGTTTCTCATATGGCCCTTCCATTGAGAAGGCAGGGGACACCAAAGAGCAGGGAGGGGACAGAGCCAGGAAAGCTGGCCCAAACTGGTCGAAGGGTTATTCCATACACTGCACGTTGTCACTGGGGGGTGCGGGCCAGGAGGTGGTTTGGCTGGAGAACTCGCTGAGTGTTGTCACCAGGTGGTGAGCAAATGTGCTGTCCCTTACTTGTTTTGCATATTGCATTATTACTGTTCTCTTTGTTTCCTGTCTATTAAACTGTCTTTATCTCATTCTTTTTTTTCTTTTTTTCTCTCCCTCATCCCATTGCTGTGTGGTTGTTTTAGCTGCCTGCTGGGATAAACCATGATGGGATAAACCATGACAGTAATTCACAGCATTAAATTCCTAATGCATCTCACAAGATCTTTTGATATAAAACTAATACATTAAGCCAAGGGTTTTGTTTTCAGTCTTCTGATGTTTTTGAGAGGAGAAGATTCAGCCTATTGCTACTGGTTTTCCTTTACTTAGAGCATTCACTTAAAAAAGCAGTTGTCATTTGTCACGTAAGACCAGATCCTTATGATGAATACACTAGCATAGCTTATTTTAATGGAGTTATTTACTTAAAGATTTAGACCATTATTTTTAATATGTAGTGATGTGGAAAAAAAAGAAGATTCAGTTTTTGTTTCCCTCTTGCGCCATGTAATGTCAGGTAAGATTTTGGTGTGTAAAAATAATAATGTCAGAAAAAGGATAATGATTTTCTGGAAATGCTAGTATCTAGGAACTGAAATTATGTGAGATGACAGAGGATCATAACTGAGAAGGAAGACAAAAGAACTAGGGTTTCAGGAAAGGAAGTGAAGCAAGATTGTATTGGGCAATGTTGAAAAAGCGATGACAGGTGAATTGTACATATGAAATATGTGAGGTAGGCAGGTCAGGATTAGAGGACAAGCTTGGAGTTATTTAGATGCTTACATACCTTACATACAGACTTGTAGGTTATCTTCGTTGTAGTCTTTGTAAGGTACAAAAATGGTTTTGCCTTTCTCTTTTTTTTGGATCAGGAAATCTAAATGAATTGTGCTTGCTGGCACAAGTGGTCTTCCACACCACTTAAGATATGGCAAAATGAAAATGTTTGCACATTTCGTGGAGACAAATTTATTTCATGCCCTGTTTAGTTTTTTTTAATACATTAATATATAATGCAGGTCTGTAAAAAAATCAAATATAGCCAAATGTAAAAAAAAAAATAAAATTTTAAATTATGTAGTTTCTTGTTATGCCTAAATATTTTTAACTTGAAATTTCCAGCATTATACTTTAATAAAACACAAGAATAAGAATTCAATAATGAAAACGGAATTGCAAGCTCTAACACATTTTAAAAATCCTGTCAATTTGTAGATATGTAGCCAGAGCTTTATATGAAACAGTCGCTGTTTCTAAGACACAAAGAACATACCTGCAGTGAGAATGAAGCTTTTATGTTGTTGTTTTTGATTATTTCTCAGGGTGTGGGTTGTGTAATGGAAAAAAGCAGCAAGAATTACTAGGAGAGATTACGCGTCTGTGGTGTTCACATGGGTCTCGTATACAGCATGCACTGTAATTCAGATTGGCTGCAGATCTATGTTTTGTCTTTATATCTTGTGGACAGGCTTTCCTATTGTTCATTTTGTATACACTTGTGTCTCAGTTGCCATACTTGCTTACATGTTCTGGCAGCAGATGGAGGAAGGTGGTTTTCTCTCAAGAGAAAGTTTTCCCTACCAGTTTCCTAACTGCACGCTACATTTTCCTGACATCTGTTTTTTGTATGCTCTTTTTCTTATTTTGATATTTCCAGAAGGTGATTGCTTTTAGTGCCAGTATAGATTCTTGATTTTATACAGTAGCTCAGGGGTAGTTAGCCAAGTACCTCGACCAGCTAGACAAACTTACTGTTATTTATGAAGAGAAATACTGAGGCATGCATATGGACTGTAGTTGAAAGAAATTTTTTCACATTTAATTTTTAAGGATACACTTCCAATGCAAAACAAAATCATTGACTGCATCATACAAATGTTGAATCTGTGAAATATTTTAGTTTGTGGATTTTAGGATGTGGTTGAGTAGGATCATCCTGTTCATATGTATTCTTTTTTTCCTGGGGATTTTTGACTCTAGTCCTTGTAGATTTCTTGCATCCCAAATGTCTGTTGGGATGCAACTCCTGGGAGAGATTGGGAAGAACTCTAGTACTTCTATGGTTGTTGCAGAATTGAAACTTAAATTTTAGAATCAAAACTTAACTGTTAAAGAAAAAAAAAATCTAGATCTTACAGTCATCAAGATTACCTTCCAAATATAAAGGAAGCATGGCTTCTTCAAGTTCTGCAGATGCATTGAGACATTTTGTTTTGAAGAATACCCATGAGATGATGTATCTGAACTCATCTGGTGACCAGTGTTACGTCACAGGACTTCAAGACAAATAGTTCTAGGTCACAGAATCCACCATAATTTAGTATAATTCTGTATAATGTCCAGTGTTCAGAATTGGATATTTTAAATCCACCACACTTTTGCATTCTATGGCTCCTCCCTTTTATCATTGTGAAAGGGAGGAATAAGAACAATTCCATGACATTTACTTAAGAATCTTAAGTTCACTTAAATTCAGAAGCTCCTTCTTAGTGACTGAGTTTCTGCTATTTTCTCTAGGATATGCGTTTACAATCTCACAGACCTTTCGCACTGAATTTTTTTATAACGCTTTCCCCAGACTTGTCTTAAGTTAATCTCTTGGGCTTATCTTAGAACTGGAGAATTTCATATGAACTGCCAGGGTGGAAAACAGGAGGTGGGAATGTTGTGTAGCAACACACTTGCTAGAAGAGCAAGGTTAAAATTCCACTTCTCTGTTTTGCTCTCCTTACTAAGATGCCTGCCTTTCCTTATCTGGCTCCTAAAAAAATCTTGATTTACTCTGGCCAGTAATAAGTCACAAAAACCATGCTCATAGAAGGACTAGGTTGTTGAATTGAATACATTTAGTGCATTTTTTTCTGTTCTGCAAGACTTGTCTCAAACAGGATAAATTCTTTCAAACTAAAGTGAAGTTCATGGTGAATTTATAGGAAAAATCATCGTGTGTAATCTTTAAGAGTTTCCTTTTAAATTCTGCAACAGCAGAGCAATCATTCTTAAGATGATACGTTAAATTATAAGGAAGTCAAGTTATGTGTGTAAGAAGTCTGAATCTTAATTATCTTCCAGAATTTACAGGTGTCTGAGTTGTCATGTTGTGGTTGTTCACACCTTTCAGAATTTGAGTGCAACTATGGTTTGGAAGTTAAATTAATGATCTAACCTTTCCCCCTCCACCTATTACAGATTGACCAACTGAAGCAAGAACTCTCAAAGAAAGAATCAGAACTTCTTGCCTTACAAACTAAGCTTGAAACCCTTAGCAATCAGAATTCAGATTGCAAGCAACACATTGAAGTGCTTAAAGAGTCACTTACTGCCAAAGAACAGAGAGCTGCCATACTTCAGACAGAGGTATTGTATCTTCTAATCATATAATGCAGTAGAAATAGTTAATAGCATGTGTCAAGGTGATCATGTGTCCAAGTCTATGTAGAAGGCAATTTGCTAAAGAATAGTAAAGTATTTTAAAACCCTTTTAAAGCCAATATAATTGATATGTTTTTGTTGGGTTTTTTTTGAGGATATCAGCTCTGGCATTTTTATAGAAATCCTTATGATTGCATTTTAATAAAAAGTGCCTAATTGTCATTGGCTTCAATGGGGGGAGCTGAGCCTGAATGACTTCATTATTGTGACTTCATTGCTTCTTCATCTAGACTTCATTTTTCTTTTGGTTTCTCTGGCTTGAGGCTTCTTTTATCTTATGTATTTCTGTTCTGACAAGTGGAGCTACTGATGTATTTTGACGGGATCTGTTGATGGGTACATGATACTAGTCTGTAATTATTGTTTTGTTTGCAATCAACTTGTATTTTAAAATAGGATGAATTTCAGTCTTTAAAACAGGTCAGTGTGTTAGTTATATAGCTACAAAGTCAGATCATAAAAATATGAGTACTGGAATATATGGTTGAGGTGATTGCAACATTTGATGGAATGTGTAAATCCAGCATTAACAGATTTTGCCCTTGATATAATTTCCTGGGTTTTTTAGAAGAAAACTCTATAGGCTTGTAATGCACAATACCCTTTTAAGAAACAGAAGTAACTGAAATTCAGTGCAAATAATTTCTGTTCAGAGAAGTATATTATTTAAAGGGTACAGAGATCTTACAGAAATGTTTCAAATTCCTGGCTAACAAATCTCTAGGGGATAAAAAACCAGTTTAAACTCAATTCTCTTGGAAGCAGTAAATAAATATTTCTGAGATCCTGAGTATCCCTCTGTGCTGTATGTCTTATCGTCTGTACATTGTACATTAAGAGGATACAGATGAAATCGTAGAATTCCCACCTTGTGTTTAATGGTCCTGCCAGCATGTGTATATAATACAAAAAATCATAATAGATCAAGGGTAAGAACTCCAGCATTTTTGCCAGCTCTTGGTCTAGTTTTTGAGTAGTAAATAGCATGTATTTAAAATCTTGGATTGTGGAAATCTGCTTTGCAATGTTTGTATTACCTGTCATGCTGCTGAGAGCCAATGGAACTCATCATGGCCCTCCTAATTTGACTTCCTAATTATCACAGAATCCCCTGGGTTGGAGGAGAGCCTTTAGATCATCAAGTCCAACCACAGTCTAACCCTGTCTAGTCCGCTTCTAGATCATGTCCTTAAGGACTTAATCTACAGGCCTTTTAAATATCTCCAGGGATGGTGACTCCACCACATCTCTGGGCAACCTATTCCAATGTTTGACAACCCTTTCAGTGAAGAAATTCTTCCTGATGTATAAAATTCTTTATCAGTCCAGTATGTATTCAAAACATTACAGTCTTATGGCTGGCAGATGGACAGTGGTAAAATTAACTGAATCTACAGTGCTCTTGATGAAGAGTTGATGGGACTGTGCAGTCCTGCTGGAGAACCCTTTGATTTCTGAGAGGAATTTAATTCCTCCTCTTCTAAGGTTCTACACTAAGGCACTTGAGCTTGAATCTTTTACATGAAGCAATTTTAGTTAAAATTAGCAGTAATTGCCTGTTGGTGCGCTGGTTAGATGTATGGTGGTGATGTAGTGCATCTCAGTACTGCTGAAAGAGAACTTTACTTTTGTGTTATAGATAGAAATAAAGAACACTGTGTACTAATTAGTTTTTCAAGCCAGGACTTATCATGAAAGAAATACTATTGTTTGCTATTTTTAAAGCCTCAAGGTTGTCGTAGGTATGTCACAGGCTGTGCAACTTGCCATTAAGTTTAGATCGTTAGAGATGAGAAGTTTCTGGAGCTAAATAATATTGAGGGTTGCAAAAGATATGTGGCTAGTCTGTGGATATACTTTTCATCTCTTTTGAATAGACTTACATCTACTGAACTATCCAGCTTGTTTTCTGTTATAGTCTTATAGCAGCTTTCAGCTAAAGAAATGTGCTTGTGTAACCAAACACAGGATTTGTCATAAATTGCTGTATAACTATGTGAGAAAGTTACTTGCTTTCTATAATGATCGTGAAAGCAAATGACAAATCTCTGCATCTGACCAATTTTACAAATTAGAAAATCAAGGCCAATGAGAATATTCTAATGATGTTCTATAGTTACATATTTTTAAGACCCCTGGGGTTTTGGCGTGCTGCTTACCATCCTGCTGTATACTAGGGAGTTTTTCTGCTTAAAATTTATTGCCAGGATGTCTCTTCTCCATAATTTAAGTTGCAACTTCCAGACTGGAGAGATGTTAAACTGTGGGCATTCAGGAGAAATGTACTGGAGCTCTGAGGAACACAAAAGCTGGACAGTGGCTGAATTTGTAGATTGCTACGTCTACTCTTGTAGGCCGAAGTCGTCCTTATCAAAATTTGGGCAAAACCAGAGAGAATACATACATACTTAATATAAGCAACCAGAAGATATCTTTAATTAATTACATTGAATGTCATAATTTTGAGGTTTTTTTAGAACTAATCTTGTTCCTAGTGCTAGTCAGTTATGAGATGGTTGAAAAGAGGTTGGTTCTTGCAAATTGCACTTTTTCTTACTCTGGATGGAAATGGTTTCTTTCCCCCTCCTGTTTCTTTTGCCTGTTTATTTGCCCCTCATATTTTGACTGACTAGTGGGCAAATATGCAGCAATAAGAATTAAATAATTTTTTGTTGTATGCTTTGTTGTTCATTTCAGTTGACAAATTCAGGCCTTCAGGCTGCATTCTTATTACATCCTGCAAAATTAAATGTTACAGAGCAAGACAGGAAACTTACTCTGGGGGAGTAGAGGGAATGCCTCTATCTCATACAAGTCTTTACCAAAAATGTTACATTTGGTTCTATGTGAAAGACTAAACATGGGCTAATTCAAAGTATCAGCAGAGGCAATGGATGTTCGGTTTCTGGTATGTGTGTTAAGCTATGTTAAATTAAATAAGAAAATAGAACAAATCAAAGCTCCTCTAATGAAGCTCATACATATCCTGCAGAAAATACAGTCCATGCAACAAGACAGGGGCTTTCTATGCACTAAAACTAGGATCCTTCTTATCAAAGGCTTGAAAATGAGCAAGCGGCATTCATGTGGTCATCAAGCTTGCAGCCTGCTGGTCTAGATGGATGAGAAATAAAAATCCTGCTTTGCCAGCTGGGCTGAGAACTGGGTTTTAAGCTGACTAAATTAAGGCCTAGACTGTGCTGTGGTAGCAATCCAGCAACGATTTTAGACATTCCAGGTTTTGCTCTTTGCAACTGGGAATTGGAGAAAGATTTTGTTTGCTTACAGCAACTGAATCATCTTTCTCCTAGGCTCATGTCTTATCTAAAGGGAAAGCAATGGGTTTCCAGCAGCAGATGGTAAAGCAGCTGCAGGGAGATGCAGGGCAAATGGGTCTGCTCTGGCAGGTGGAAATCATTATGGAAGGAATTTTGTACTGTACAAGCTATTATTGGTCATTGCCAGAAGAGTAAAGTTAATAATGTTTTGGCCTGCCTTAAACCACTCTTCATTCTGTATGTCCGTGTTGTCTATTTGTGGAATAGATAGTTCTTGTTAATTATCGCTGTAGAATTTTATGCTGTCCTAAAACATGCTCATAACCTGCCTTCAAGGGCTTCTTTCTGGAGGTGAAACTAAATATTCAAGGCTGGTTCTAATTCTGACCTAAGGTATTCATGGTTGCAGTGACAACTTCCAGCCTTGAGTATGATTTCTTTGTAATCACTTTGTTGTAATTAAATCAGCTTAGTAAATCATGTAATAAAATAAATTCTTAACAGGATCTCAATTACTTGATAACAAGCCTTTTACTATTACTTATCTTAATAGTGGTACTCTGCAGGTACACTTTGTGGTTTGGGCACAGCATCTGTATGTGATGGAACATAAAAGTGGTTCATACAATCACATAACGGTTGAGGTTGGAAGAGAGCTCTCGATGTCACCTGGTCCAACCCCCTTGCTTAAGCAGGGCTACCTAGATCTGGTTGTCCAGCTCTATGTCCAGATGTCTTTTGACTATCTCCAATGAGGTCTACAACCTCTCTGAGCAATGTGTGTCAGTGCTCAGTCACCCTCACGGTAATGTTTCCTGATGTTCAAAGACAACCTCCTGTGTTTTGGTTTGTGCCCATTGCCTCTTGTTCTGTCTCTGGACACCACTGAAAAGCTTGGCTCTGTTCACTTTACTGCCTCCCTTCAGGTGTTTATGCACAGTGATAAGATGCCCCCGTCTCTTTTCTAGTCTAAACAGTCCCATTGTTCTCAGGCTTTTGTCATATGAGAGATGCTTCAATGCTTTATTAAAACCCTCAGTCCCTTAGTTGCTTTGTTGTCCTTCACCAGACTCTAATATATCCATGTCTCTCTTACTGAGGAGCCCAGAACCGGACATGATATCTCAGATGTGGTGTGACCAGGGATGAATAGAGAGGAAGGATGACCTTCCTCAACCTGCTAGCAAAACCTCTCCTTATGCAGCCCAAGATAGTGTTTGCTTTCTTGCCCCAAGGGCAAGTTGTTTGTGTTCAACAGGGTGATACCAGGACCATGAGGTCGTTTTCCACAAAGCTGTTTTCCAGCTGGGTGGACCCCAGCATATATGGGTGCACAAACTTGTTCCTCCCCAGGTGCAGGACTTGAGGTTCCTATCAACCCATTTCTCCAGTGTGTTGAGGACCCTCTGAACTGCAGCATTGCTCTCTGGCTTATTAGCCGGTCTTCCCAGTTTTGTACCATCAGCAAACTTACTGAGGCTACTCACTACCCCATGAGATGATTAACAAAGATGTTGAATGGGGTGGGATCCAGTGTTGACCCCTGTGGTACAATACTAGTTCTACTTGAGACTCCTGGTTCCACTCGATACTAATCAGTGCCCTTCCATGGTTTTCGCCAGCAGGTATAATAGGGCAGAGGCTTAGAAGTAATCTCTTGCTATTAATTAATGTAGTTCAAGTATCCCTGAAATTTCATTAGTTTCACTTCCTTTGTTGTTGAATTCTATCAGTATTTGTGACTTAGTAGCACAGTTTGTTTTTGGTATTGTTTCAAATCTGGAATTTTCATGATGTCTTAGCGAAATTATCTCAGCAAATATCACTAATTCAAAAGTATAGCTGAAGTTTGAGATCATAGTTGCATAGTTGGTTTCAGTGGTCAGAAATGAAGTGTAAGCATAGCTATAATTTCATCTGCAGAATAGTGACTGCTGTTGAGAAGCATGACTAGCATATCTGTCTATTCAGACTTCTATTACATGTGTTATGGCAGATCATCAGAAATAAGAGGACATCTGGATTTTTTTGACTATAGTTAATTTCCTTCAAAGAGTGGTAATTCGATCAGATTTCAGGTAAAATGGTGTTTTGTCATATGGTGTGAGAACATTTTAAACCAACAGTAAATAAGTTAAGTCTAGATCTAAGCACGATGTGCTTTGTGCGTGTTTCTGTTATCCCCTTGATGTCAGCATTTTGGGTTTTTTATAGGTTTATTTGACTTAAAAAGCTATCATTTGAAGTTTTTATTAACAGCTGAAACAAAAAGATATAATCCTGTAAAGCAATAACTATCGTGGTGGCCAGAGTTGGGAGGTCTGAAAATGGTTTATTGCCAGTAGGAAAAATGCTTGGAACCAGTCCTTAGAAGGTTCACTGCCTCTGCTACGTGCATTTCATTTTGTTCCATTTTAAGGATGTATGTGATAATAGTGCCAAACTATGCAAGCTTTTCCTCCCCTAATGTATATAGCCCTTGTTTTGATTATCTGTATTAATGATGTCAAAACCCTGAGGTCGGATACAAATGAGCAAGGTCGGGCTACTCCAGCTACAGAACAGTGAAAATGTCCCTCTGCTTCACAGAGAATTGTTAAAAGGAGGAATATCAGACTTGCTGAGATTTTCCTGGCTGTTGGGTTAATTGGCTATAGATGTTAATTTTTGAATGAAGCCTTGTACTATTGCTGCAGAGGGAAGGAGGTTAAACATCACGAATGACCCTTTTTGATGATTTAAAAAGATGAGACACTACTATTTTTATGCTTTAAAAAGTGGAAGATGTACAGTTTGAGATGATATTTGTGTATATTTCTAGTGACTGGCACTTATTGTGCTGACAATCAGGAGCAAAAGTCACATAGATTGATGCAAATAAATTAAGTTCAGCTGGGTAACGCAGTGGAGAGAAAACGTTAATTTCCTAAGCAATCCTGACACAAACATACTTGGCACTTTGAGTTAGTGTTTCATTGCTTTAGATAATGCACTGGCAAACTGGCAGGTGTGCTGTTTGAAGGGTAGTGAACTGTGAAATAATAAATGTCTACAAAGAAATTCAGTAAATTGTGAGCATAGTCCTGTCAATGGAGAAAATGGATTAGAAAAATATGTGAAGTCTGTAGTTTAATGAATACTGATGTGTTCAGCATACATGTATAAATATAGAAAACCTAATAAAATGAAGAGGAAAGGTGATTATAATAGGTATTTATTGCAGTCTGTTTTTTCTTTTAAACAGATCTGTTTATAGAGAAGGGCTGTGAAATGACTGACTTCTTGGCAGTGCTTAGTTTGCATAAAGAGCAAATAAAAGGAGAAAAAAGCACAGAATACTTGAAACAAAAATACAACTGCTTTATTTTTCTTTCTATTACAATGTTGATGTTTGATGTTGCTTGAAATGTAAATCTGCTTTCAATAACGGCATAACTACAGTTGTTTCACTCTCAGTTTTATTTTTTTATGTTAGAGTTATACTTTGAAATTGTATTTTGCTATTGTTTTGTGATTTTATTTATTTATTCAATTAATTTGTGTTTCAAATGAGGCTGGGCCAGATATTTCAGTGTGGTCTTTGCTGTACTGCCAGTGTATTGTTCTGGTAGATCTGCTGTGCATGCAAAGGAAAGATCACCCGTGTTCTGGAGGCTTGCGTACCATTCAGTCTCTCTGTCACTCCATAGCTGTTCAGCACGTTCTTGACTGTGTGTTTCATGTTTTCAAACTGAGCTTTGTCTCATGTACACTTTGCCAGCCATTTCACTTTGTAAACTAATTCAGCTTTCATGTTTTGAGGGTCCCTGCGAGAGTTTAGAGCATGAGTGGAGCATAGCAACAAGGCTGTAAATTCAAGGAGTTAAACTGAAAGAACACTTACGTGAGCAAAATTCTATATTTAAACCAAGTAAACAGTAAAGCCAAGTTGGGTTTTCTTGTTGGTTTTCTTTTTGGTTTTGGTTGGTTTGGGGTTTTTTTTCCCCTATCTGTTGGAGGATTTTAAGATTTGACTGTTCAAAGCAATCATATGGCATGGCCTGATTTCAGCGTTCCTCATGCTTTGAGCAGGCGATTGGACTGGTTGATGTCCTGAGAACCATTCCAACCTCAATGACTTTATGGTTCTACAAATGAAGCTCTCTCAAACACCTCATAGTTAATGCTGTCCCAAAGATATCTGTTTTCTGCTTTGAGTTATATACTTGCATTCATTTATCCAGAGAGAGATTAAATGTTGATTGATTTATTTACACCACTCCACCTCCAGACTGAATCCATTCTTGATAATAGCTTGAAATGTTCTGTCTGTCTTTTGGGGACACCATTATTTTTATCTCATAAGAAAGCAAAATGGAATTGTCTGATGGAAAGGTGACTGAAAGAGTGGAGAGTTCCATTAGACAGTAGTTCCAGAGACAGGAAAACACAGACAAATACTTGAATAAATATTAGATTTATCTGTCTGTCAAAACACTTCTCATTTTAATCTATTTTATTTAATTAAAGTAATAAATAACTGTGGGTACTCCCCTGCACCAATCTTAGATTTACAGAAAATTATCTGGTTGCAATTTAAACCAATAGTAAATTAGACAGCTTTAATGGATCTTTATAGCAGCAAAATCTACTGTGATAAGATAAATTAAACTTCAGTTAGACTTGATTCTTGTGGATGGAAATTATTAGAAAAATATTAGCACTGTTATCTACTAATTTCAAACCTTTAACTGGAAATGTTTTGAGAGTCACTTTGATAGGATTGCTTCAGAAATAAATGATTCTGTGTATGTTTTCTCTAATGCTTTTATTGTGTTAAAGGTGCCCAGTTATGATCCTAATATATTGGCACTGTACAGAAGAACAGAAAGAAAAGCAAACCTCAAAATTCTATTGAAACTTCAACAGGTAGATGCAATTAGTGTAATAACTGGTAGACATTATCCCCCAGACTGAAACTGTTAATCATGTTTTGCTCATATTCCTGTATTTATGAAGAGTGAGAAATTAATTTTGCTTAGTTTTGGTTTTTGTGCTTGAGACAATTTGGGGAGAGGGCTAGAGGCACTTAAAGGAAGGCATGAATTAAGTCTGGTGATGGAAAGAACAGGGAACATGGTTTGGTGAATAAGCCATGAGCGGCCTTAAGGCCACAGACGTGGTTCTTGGGTTTGTGAAAGTGAAAGAGGAAAAGGGAAATGTGGCTGGTGTCTTGCTTCTGCTATCTTAAGGTAAAAAGGAAAGAAGATAGCATATCATCAGTGAGGCTGATCTGTGTGTAGAGTACATGGATAGGTAAAAGTTTGCTATACAAAGGTAGGGACAAGGCAGGCTTTTTACTACTTACGCAGGAGCAGTGTAATGGTTGTGTGTGCATTCATTTTGGTTTTAATAATTTTATTTTCAATATGGGTGTTAAGAATGCAATGCTGGGATATAGTGTGGGACAGTTTAGCCTTTGTGTTTGGACTAAGACCAGAGACTGCCAACCGTGTTTTTTAAAATAGTATGCAAACATACATTCTCAACCTGCCCTCTGTCTCTCCAGAGGAAAAAAATCATAGTCACATCAGAAGCAGATTTTAATGAAATACAAGATATGGACATTTGGAATAAAAAAACCCTCTGTAATTCTGGTCATCCATAAATTTTTTGAGATGCTCATAGTGACAGTATACCTTAGATGGCTTTTTGATTCTTTTCCTGGGAGGATTCTGACTAATATTTTCTTTATAACTACATGGTGGTGTGATTTGGGTTTTGGGTTTTTTGTTAGTTGTGTGGGTATGCTGGCTTCTTGGGTTTTTTGGTTTAATTTTGTTTTGTCTTTCTTCCCCTCCTTTAACTTTTGGAAGGAAGGAAATCTGTCTTGGTATCACAGTGAAAAATGAAAGTAAAAATCTAAGTTTGTGAAGGATCAGTGGTTTCACAGGTGACCTGCTATTATTTAGGGTAACATCAAAATAAGACCAGCTAAGGCAAACAGAAGTTAGATACTGTCCTAAGTGACAACATATTATGTAATTATTTTATGCTTAGATTCCTCTAGTATTTTCCATGTTTAAAATCATTAAGCAATGCAGGGTGTGACAGTTTTGAAAGTGTTGTCATTGTTATAGGTAAAAAATACTTGCAAATTTTCTCCTGGAGAAGAATTAGCAGCTGCATTTACTCCCAAATAATGACATTCTGTCATTTCTTGGTATATTTTCAACTAGCTGGTCAGTAAACTTAATGGAATTCCAGTGCTGTGGCTTCCATTTTTTGTTTTCTGTTAAATTGAAAGCTGCTTTTTAATTCTATAAACTGTATGAAATAGACACCCAGACATAGATTTATTGCTTCATTTAAATAAGCAAAGGACAATGCTTGAGTGGCAAAAGCTGTCTTTCAGAAGTAGATTTGGTACCTCACAGCTCTACCATTCTGAGTCACAGCAGTTGTGTAACCTTAAGGCTTTAGTAAATAATCCTTGTGGAACATTGTCTGGCACAGACACAAGGGAACAGTCACCTTAGTTTCCAGTTGTGTAGGGAGGAATTGCAGTTGTGCACCCTGAGCCATGGAAACAGTGGTTGGATGCTAAAAGAGAAGCTGGGCTAAACAACTGCTATGCATGTTAGCACCTAGTTAAATATATTAATGTCCTTGGAGCAAGGTTTTTAAGGATTCGTAGTTAGTGAGAAGACTGTGAATTTAAATTAATTAACATCCAAGACATTCCCAAAGGGTGGATGATAATTAACATCTGCTGGACTTGACTAGCTAAGAAGTGCTTTTAACAAACTTCTGAAATTACCTGTCATCTTTGAAAAATGTTCCCTTTTTTTAGGTGTTTGGCCATGTAAGAGGTTAATAATTTTAGAAAATTGTTGAGTTAGATGATTATGGTGCAGTTCTCCATTCCCATGCAGTCTCTCCATTCTTTTCCCATGATTTTCTTAATGTATGGCATTATACCTTCAATCTTAGCTCTTCAAGCAGGAAGAGCATTTCAGTTTGATTCTCTCTGGTATCAATAGTTACATTATATCTATGGAATAAAATTTGTAATGTAACATTTGTTAAAGAAATATCATTATGTAGCATTAAGTAATTTAAATCTGTATAATTGTCTTTGGTTTATTATCTGTTCTCTGAAATTTAAAGAAAGGCTTTGAATTGTTTCATCTGTACTCCTGTGTTGAATGCGTACACTTTCTCACACAGAAAATGAATTTACTGTTATCATTCTCAATGTTAGTTTTCCTATTTCTGAAAAAGAAGTGTAGGATTTAAAAAGTGGTGAGAATGCCAGGGTTTTAGGATGTTGTTATAAACACTATGTTGTAGGTTTCTTGCTCTTACATGACCATATCTATGTCTGTTTCAGCAGCTGAAATTTAAAGACTCTGTGTGCATCCTGCTTAATTCCTACTGTATATACTTTGTCACCAATCTGTCTCTCTGGTTTTGAAATTCTTACATAACAGTAACTGAATATTTTCAGTGTGATAGCATTTTTATTTTTGGTGAAGAGATTGTGTAAGCAGTGCCATGCTAGAGGAAATAAGCATATAGAAAAGTGGAAAAATAGTTTCAAAGATGCAAATATTTCTGATGCATTTGGAGGAATAACAGTTACAACAGAAGGAAAGGAGGAACTTTTGTGAAGTATTGATAATCTAAAGCTTAATGAAAACAGGTGCTCTACAGAATCAGAGGGAAATGTGTGAAAAAGGAGCATGGAACTGTGGAAAAGGATTGCAGAAGATGCCGCTACTTCTGAGGCCTGAGATAGGAAGCCTAATTGCTGGTGTATAGAGCTGCTTAAACATTGTCTGAGCCAGTAGATCTGTGCTATAATTAGTGTTAGAAATGCAGTGTAGATTTAAGCCATAACAAGATAAAATTGGGGGTTAGAAGTATTTAGGGAGTTTTGAAAATGTTTGTACTAGTGCAAGGGTGGGTTGAAAAATAGGTCAGAATACACTAAAATGGATAAGTATGCTTTGATTTCTATTTTTATAGGAATTCTCTGGCTGCCTGTTTTAACATAAGGGGTCAAATTGGATTTGCAGAGGCAAACCTTAATTCTGACATATTGGAATGTCAGGTGTTGATTATTTTTTTCCCCCCAATCTCGGTAACAATTTTCGTTTAAAAGAAATTGGTTTTATAGGTACTAATCTGTGGTTTGTGAATCATCATTGCCTTTGCTAGGTTTACTTACGCTTCTGTGTTTCAGTGAAATTAATTTTGATGCAAGCAAGGTACATGTCAGATACTATTACCAGAGTCAGCTAGAAATAGGCTGGAACAATTCTGCAAGTAGTGCATTTATGAAGACTCTTTTCTCTCTCATGTCCTTTTGCTTTTTGTCTTTCAAATTCTTCCTCAAGTCAAATAAGCATAACAGCTGTTTCTTAACTTTTAAGACTACTTTCTTCCAGCTGCCCTACACTGTGAGGTCAGGCACAGGACTGGTACTGGGTGGGAAAGACTGAGGACCTTGTAAATAAAAATAGTTCTGGATCATGTTCACTGCTTGCTTATTTTCCCCTTTAAACTGCTGAAGTTCAAGAAAACACTTTAAATATTTTCCATTAGTTTAATTAATTTTACACTGTATCATTTACTTATTGTTCTGAACACAGAGCAACACTGAGTTGGAGGCTGGAATACATTGTAGTGTTCATAAATATTAATACCAAATTGAAATGAAAATTGGTATCTATTTTATCTGTCCATATCTATATGTTCATAATAATTTGTATAAATGATGTTTTGATGTTTTCCAAGCATGTCTACTGTTTGTGTTTGGATTTAAAACTTTTTTGTAGCAAGATCAGAGAAAGTTACTTCCTGTTGTAAAGCATTTGCAGTGTTTTTCAGTAGTAAATTTGGAGGGACATTGCAGTTTAAATAGTATTGACTGAGGCCACTAATGTTGCCTTAAAATGTAGGACAAATAATAAAGTAATAAGAAAATTTCTGGTAAAAATTACTATCAGAAGTAATAGAAGTTACTAAGACTCTTTTCCTTTGCAAAAAATGTTCATGATGCCCACTTGCAATAGCCTAACAGAAGTGTTTCTCTGGTCAGTGGCTTCAGTGAAGATGGATTACAACTGGAGAGATTTGTATTGGAGGTTCATCCTTTATCTTTGAACTTAGAGACATAGCAAAATCATGTAGAGATAAGCCAAGTCCTTATAGGGCAAGGAAGGAAAGTGTAGAGGGAAAAGTGCACAGATATATTTGAGGTCCAGATTACACTGATCCTTTACATGTTTCAGAACTCTCAAACAAGATATAGTGTGCACTTTTTAATGGACTCTGTGCTACATTGAATTTCAAACAGAATGTGGATTTTGTGTCTTATTCCACATTCTTTTCTGTCTTTGGATATTTATAGCTAAATTTCTCTGCTTTATGTTCCGAAGTACTAAAATTTCTGAGATTAGAGAGTATGAAAGTAAAAGGTTGAAAGCTGAATTCTCTGCAATACCTGGTCAGATCCACATTTGAGTTGCAATGAAGTAATCTTTGCCCTTACTAGTCGTGAATTTAATTTTTGATTCAAATGTAAAATTCCTTTTACACTCTTCCCTGGAAGAAATTAAATTTTCTTCATTGGTAGACGCAGATATTTAATTGTGGAGCTGTTTTGTCTTTCTAAATAGCTTTTCTCATACTGAATAATGTATTTATTTTCTGCTGGTTTTATCTTTCCTGTAAATAAGGTCCTGGCTGACCTTTCAATAGAAGGATTGGTTTGCTTCCCTGTTTATTTTGAATTGTTGCCTGAAATTAGGGGGGAGGAGTGAAAAGGGAAGTTGCCTATGTTTTATCCCATTTTAGGATTTTATGCATGATTTCATGAGGTTGTGGTGAATACAATAGTACATATTTAATACAGCTTGTAGGTTTATGTTTGCAACAGACTGGAAACAATTGAGAGTAGTTTTCCTAAGCATAACCATAAACATAATGAAGTTTATCCTGCCAAGTGTCAGGCCACAAATACAGACACACACATGTGTGGTCAACCTGCCCTCCATTTCTAGGAAAAGTGCCATTGCACCAAATAAACTAAGTTTCAATCAGGCAGGAAATCTTTGCCAGACTTGACCTAGACTCATATATATTGGTGACTCATGGTTGTTTCCCAGCCCTGCATCTGTGTTTGTTCATGAGCCATGCAGAAGTTGAGGCCTACCTGCATTGACGTGCCAGTTGCCACTGTTACCATCTTCTCTTTAAGCATGATTCTATATACTAGCCATCTGGCAGTGGGCTAGTTTGTGTGATGCCTTCTGTCATAAATTTTGAAGCAGTCTGTCCCATGCCTAGTGAGAGGGTAAGCTTAAATGATGCTGGGCAATAAATCTGTTCAGGAATTCTTAAAATACATGAGAGTGTTTTGATACCATTCATTTTTAGAAATGATCATTTTTGTATAACTAAAATTAGTTTTCATTCCTCTTATAATTATGAGTGTTAAAAAAGAATGATATGAGGGGTGGGAGCAGACACAAGTGGCTGGGAGGGATAGGGATGCCACATCTGAGCATGCAGGTATAGGGTTAAAGTCAAAGCTCATCTGGATTTGAGTATACCAAGATATGTGAAGGGCAACAAGACAGGTGTCTACAGGCACATCAACAGACTAGGCAAAAAGTGGCTCAATGGGAGTGGGGGACTGGATTCTGAAGGCCACGGTACTGAATTCTGCCTTCACTTGGTCGTCACTGGTAAGACTTGCCTTCAGAAATCCTAGGTCTCTGAAACCATTGGAAAAGTCCAGGTCAAGCAAAACGTACCCTTGGTGGAGGAGGATCAGGTCAGGGATATTTAAACAAACTGGACACTACAAATCCTTTGGCCTTTCTAGAATGCATGTAGAAGTGCTGATGCAGTTGTGTCAGTTCATGGTGGTTGGGGGCAATTTCTGAGGACTGGAATAAAGCAAATGACACTTTTATCTTCAAGAAAGGCAAGATGGAACTCCACGCTGGTTAAACCTCATATCAATCCCTGGAAGTGCCATAAAAAGGAAGGAATAAACCTGGAAGCCATTTCCAAATATATGACAGACAAGAAGGTGATTGGGAGTGGTCAGCGTAGGTTTATGAAGGGGAAATGATGTCTCACTAGCCTGTTAGCCTTCCTCAGTGAGGCAATTGCCTCTACCAGGGTTGCACATAAGCATTTATTGTTGATGCTGGTGAGTTCCTAAGTATTTGTGACTGTGTTCTGTTTATCAAGCGCTGCCATTTCCTGGACTTCTATAGCTAAATATACCACCCAGTCCTAAAATCTTGTGTAAGTGTATATTCTAATTTATACCAATGTATTACTTTGCTTTCAGTTTCTCTTTCATTTTAGCTAGAGTAATTCTATTAGCAAGCTAACACATCTTTAAAATATACTTAATGTAATAAAGATGTTAAGGCCAGAGACTAGTCTTTTTGTTTTCACAGTGGCATAATATAGTTTGGAGTTATTAAAAAGGAGACTGTAATTGTTCTACCATTCTTGTCTGTGAATATTAGAAATTCAGTTAAAATGAAGTGTGTTAACAAAAAGGAAAGTGCTTATAGCTAGCTAATAAAGCACATGAGTAGTAATTGCTAAATATCACTTTGAATATAGCAGGATAACATGATAAAGGACAAATTTTTCCTTCTGTGCAGATCTAAGATATATGAATTTCACTAGATTTGAGATTGCATGTCTAATTCTCAAAACATCTTTAGAATTTCTGGGGGTATTTACTAGGAATATAGTAATTTTTCTTGTTGGTTTTACTATAAATGAACATAACACATCTTTCCATGAAAATAAATGTAGCATTCTGACATGCCTATAAGTAAACTCTGCTTTGTGTTTTGTTTTGTGTGAGGCTGGTTTTTTTAACTTTTGCTGGTTTTCTTTGTGGATTTTCCCCAAGAAAAGCTGGGGTTTTGATGGTTTGCTAATATTTTGATCGGAAATCCAGTATTTTCCTTTGATTATGGTGGGTTGGATAGTTCAAGTATTCTTCTGCAGTTACTGTCAAACTCTCTTCTTAAATACTTCATGTCTATAGTGGTTCTAATGTTTTTTAGGCAAGTGGGAACCTTGGAAGGTCATCTTTGTTCAACTTCATTATAGAAAGGATGTTTAAAACAGAGTTAGATAATAAATTCTCACCGCTTAACACATGAAGAAACTCAGGGGATAGATGGGATTTTCTAATTTTCTTTTATGCAGTACATTTCATACTCCATGCAGCCCAGTTGCTGTGTGTCCACCACTCTGGGCAAGTCCTCAGCAAGGGCTGGTCTGCAGGTACTTTCTCTTCCAATGGGAACTTCCTTTTGGGATGTGTTGTGGTGCTAGGCTTAGTGTGA